>OZ022504.1:86084020-87284020 GCA_963989385.1 Ctena decussata | reverse complement strand
AAATAGTCGCCCCCCTCCTCCCCCACCCTGCGTGACATACATAAACGTACAAAATAATTTACTTTATTATACTGAGATTATTAATTTTTTGTTAATATTTAAACCCGAAGTTATTAAAAGAGATTTGTACATACATACACATGGGCAAACACTTGTTGAAGTGTTCTTTTTATTTTGAATCTATATATATACTGTTTGGGATGGGTGGGAGATGTGTTGGTGTATGTGTGGAGGGGACAGTGGGTGGGGGGATGTATCTCTGGGGAGGCTGATTGAGGTGGTTTGGTAGAGGTTTGGGGTGGTTTTGGGTGTTTTGGGGTGGTTTGGGGTGTTTCCACGGACCCGAAAAACTATCAGCATAAAATAGGAAATTCAGACAGTAACCTTTGTACATGTGGTGAAGCAGAGACTGTAGAGCATTATCTTCTCTACTGTGAACAATACTTCAATGAAAGGGAGAGAATGAGGACACATATTTTCAACTTAAGTGGAACAAGTGAACTAGATTGTGATATGCTGTTGGGCTGTTCAAAAACTGATTTTAGGGACACATACGGAATGGAAATTTGTTATGCTCTGAGTGACTTCATCACTCAGACTTCTCGAATGTAACGTGCACCCCGAACGTGAAAATACCGTGAGATCATTACTGAGAAGATTTCTACCTTGAAGAGACATTACCTGCGTGGCCAATACTGTTGTTTAGACATAGATTCAACGATTCAACGACCTAATTAGCGCACATGCCCTTATAAGCGCACATCATGGTAATTTCTGGGAAATATTACTGTAAGCCCACATTTTTTTACTGGTTTATCCCTTCGTTTGCTTGTTTACAAAAGCTGAAAATGGTATAGAATCTTTCAGTTTTCACTTGCAAAGCTTCTCTATCTTTTATGAGTATAAGCAGCTTTTCCCAGATGTTTAATCAGTTGTTTTGTTTCCTTTATTATATGATAATTCTATGAAATGTGCGCTTATACAGGGACTGACAAATCAAAATTTGACCAACTTGTCTGGTACACAGATTCTACTACAAAACGCTGAAAGCCTTAGGTTTTGCCTATATATCCTATATATTTTTCTGGGCAAGTAAGAAAATATTTTACTTGCCCAGCAAAAATTTTAACTTGTCCCGGTAGCCGGACCGGGTAGCGCAATCGGTAGGGCACCTGACTCGTAAGTCAGAGGTCCTGGGTTCGAATCCCGGTCTGGCCACATACTTTCGTTTCTCCTTCCGCTGATTCAAGAAAGGCAGTTGTCAGTTACTGGCGAAAGTATGTGCACTTAGTACTGGTTAACCGCTTAGGAGGTCTAAGCCTGCCCAGGAATAGTGTGGTTAGGTTAACTGACCGTCCCGACATGACCTTAGTTGTTTACTGTGGACGTTAAGCATCAAATCAACCAACCAACCAACTTGTCCCGGGCAGGCGGACAATGGATTTGTCAGGCCCTGTTATAAGAAAGAAAGTTTATTACAATTATTTGTGGTCATTGTGAAAAAGTTACGTGCACAGGGCGCTAATAAGGTTGATTACGGTAAGCCAAATTTCTGTAAATTAAGGCGCTTGGAGGCAAACTTTGATGTTGTCCTAAGCAAATTTAATGTCCACTGTGACCGTTCAACAGGACTGCCACCTTTAAAGAAAATTAAAAAAAACTTTGCACAAAATTCTGAAAATGAAACGATTCCATTTACGGAACCATTGCTTTTTCTCCGAGCCATCGTTGAGAAGTTCCCCATATTTCATAGAATGCTAAAGTGCATGATCCAATCAGGCGCCGCCTTTTTTATGGGGTGATTTCAAAAAATACGATTAGAGTTAAATGTAAAAAGTCTGCAAATTGTTTCAATAATTCAAATTCCAATGATGGGTAATTAGTACTAATTACAAAACAACATCCAGGTGGCAAAACCTCTTGTGGCGAACATGCAGAGTGGCGAAACCTCCATCACCCTCATGAAAGAACTTATAATGTTAAGCAAAATTTCAAACTGCAATATAACTGTAAAATTTGGTGACTGGGCAGATATTAACCAATCATAAATCCATTTTTTGAAATACATGTATTTGTTGTTATTTTTGTTGAAACATGTAAATAAATATGTTAAGAGGTGAAGCAGGTAAGAAAGAATGTTGCTGTCATGGGGAAAATATTTATTTTGCCCAGTTCAGAACTGCTCAGTAAATCAATTTTCTTTTGAAAATTTCTCATGATGCTAATGTTAAATGTTGCAATAAACCAGTACACACAATAAACAAAAAGCAAAGAAATAACAGAAAGCACTTGAATAACCGAAAAGCAATTAAACATAATATTCTTTAGTGGGAGAAGCATTCCAGAGTGGGCTTTTTATACGCCCACTTTGAAAAAACAGATATATTATGGAATGGCGCTGTCCGTCAACATTCTTGTGCGCACCATATCTCAGTAACCATTTGAGATATCTTCATGAAATTTTGTAGGCATATATATTAGGATGGGACAAAGTTTCACATACTCACGTATAGAAATAGTTGCTCCCCCTTTCTTAGTTTCTAAGTTACACCTCTTTGATTATTTTTAGCTCACCTGAGTACTTAGTGCTCAAGTGACCTATTCCTATAGGCAAGCGTCCGGCATCTGTTAACATTTGACATCTCCTCCTAAACTACTGGGCTGATTTGGCCCAAACTTCACAGTAATGATCCTTGGGTGGCTCTGATTGAAAGTTGTTCAAAGATATAAAATCCAAGCAGAACTCTGGTTTCCATGGCAATAAATAGATAAATTTTGAAGAAAATCTTTAAAAATCTTCCTGTCAGAAACTACAAGGGCCAGGTGTGTCTAATATCGGTTTGTAGCTTCATCTAGTGGACCTCTACCAAGATTCTTCAAATTATGCCCCTGGGGTCAAAAATGGCCCCGCCATGGGGGTCACATGTTTTACATATAGGCTCATATAGGGTAAATCTTAAAAAATCTTCTTGTCAGAAACTACAAGGGCCAGGTCTGTCTAATTTGGTTTGTATCTTCATCTAGTCGACCTCTACCAAGATTATTCAAATTATGCCCCTGGGGTCAAAAATGGTCCAGCCCCGGGGGTCACATGTTTTACATATAGGCTCATATAGGGTAAATCTTAAAAAATCTTCTTGTCAGAAACTACAAGGGCCAGGTCTGTCTAATTTGGTTTGTATCTTCATCTAGTCGACCTCTACCAAGATTCTTCAAATTATGCCCCTGGGGTCGAAAATGGCCCTGCCCTGGGGACACATGTTTTACATATAGGCTCATATAGGGTAAATCTTAAAAAATCTTCTTGTCAGAAACTACAAGAGTCAGATTTTCCAGATTTGGTTTGTAGCTTCATCTAGTGGACCTCTACTAAGATTGTTCAAATTATGCCCCTGGGGTTAAAAATGGCCCCGCCCCGGGGGTCACATGTTTTACATAGGCTCATATAGGGTAAGTCTTAAAAAATCTTCTTACAAGTCAGAAACTACAAGAGTCAGATCTTCCAGATTTGGTTTGTAGCTTCATCTGGTAAACCTTTACCAAGATTGTTCAAATTATGCCCCTGAGGTCAAAAATGGCCCTGCCTCCGGAGTCACACAATCGGTAGGGCACCTGACTCATAAGTCAGAGGTCCTGGGTTCGATACCCGGTCTGGCCACATACTTTCGTTTCTCCTGCTGATTCAAGAAGGGCAGTTGTCAGTTAGCCTCTGTTTTACATTTGAAACAGCCCCCTAAAAGGGTATACATGTATATTTAACTTAAAACAAGATCTGAGAATCCGAGATGCTACTTCCATAACTTACGTTTAGTAGACTTTAAGCTCTAAATAACGCCCCCTGCCCACCTCCCCATTTCGCAAAATGCAATGCCCACTGGGCTCATGTAACAAGTGATGCTAGATAGGTTTTCCCTGGCACAGGATTCCGTGTCACTAGGTTTTCCCTGGCACAGGATTCCGTGTCACTTACTAGGTTTTCCCTGGCACAGGATTCCATGTCACTTACTAGGTTTTCCCTGGCACAGGATTCCGTGTCACTTACGTATTCAGATTAATAGCATATCATTCATACGTAAACTTTTTTTTTCAGTCTCAGCTCAGTGAAGATGCCATTCAAGGTATGTAAAACAGATTTAACTCTTAAAACACCAAAAAAAAGCAGACAACAAAATCTATCCAAGATTAATTTAAAAAAAAAATGTTTGGTCCAAACTATATCAGTTTGAGAGTTCAAAGACTAGAAGGCAAAGCCCTAGATAAGAGAGAGTATTTGATGATAATTGAGGATAATTTTTCTTATTTCTCATTGAAACCGGAGCGGCTGTACAGTAGTGGATAACACTCCGTACTACCAATCCACGGGTCGCAAGATCTATCCCCCACTTCTCCGGTCTTTTTGATGAGACTTTAAACCGAGATACCGTCTCCATATGACCTAGTTGTTGGTGGGACGTTAAACCCGATTTCACTCACTCATTGAAACCATATGTTGTGACCCCTCATCTGAACCCTCTCATCGAGATGGTTCAGATGAGGGGTCACAATATATGGTTTTATGCAGAATTAACAAAAATTATCCCTAATTATCTGCAAATACTCCATTTTATCTTGGGTTCTGCTAGAAGGCAAACAGTGTAGATGAGGCAACTCATTTTGAACCACCTGTCAGGATCTATACTGTTTACAAATTCAGATTTTTCTAACATCAGCAGACAGTATAAATTTGTATTCTATGAATGACTGCTTTAATATTACAGCCAAACACTTTATGCAGAGATATTCTGACACAATGGCTTTCAAGAAAGTATGAACAAACAGCCTGGCTGCCATGTTCTGCTCTTCTTAAATGTGAAGAATTTAGTAAACACTGAAGTACCAGTAAAAGCACATTTGAATGGAATAATTCTGACAATAGGCCATAGAAGATTTTTCAGAGAGAAAAACAGATATTGACTCACTCTCAGTTGATCAATGAATAGGTTGCTTAGAGTTTTACCACCCTTTCCAGTGCTGCAGATCAAAAGGAGTAACAGAAAAAAATCAGGGATGATTTTCCTTATTTTTCCATAAAAACATTTGTTATGACCCCTCAGTAGAACCATCTCACTCAGACAAAACAACAGGTTTTCAATGAGTAATAAGAAAAATTCTCTCTTAATTATCCCTGTTACCCCCTTTTCTCTGGAGCTCTGCTTTCAACAGTATTTCAGGTATTTGGGTCTGAAGAGAAAGTGAATGACACCCACTTTGTAATGCAGAAAGTTGGCTTAACATACCCTATTAATCCTATTTAACACCCGGGGCATTGCATTTTTCAAACTGTATGGGTGATGTTTAGAGCCTAATGTGTGGTAAATATACCTCTAATAAGCGATTTGCAGGTAAAGGAGCATACTTTCAGAGAAAGCAACTCTGCTGTTTTTGCTTCCCTTCTCTGTAGGGGTCAGATTTTGAAGGAAAGAATTTGCTTCTATAGGAGCAACTTCTTTCCTTTAAGAGTAGACCCTATTTCAAAGAGCTACCTTATCTAGAGAAGCAAACAGGTATTCATGCAAGTTAATATAACATTAATGATTATTTCGGGGAAAAAAGGCAAGGGGGCATTTATTAGGGCAGGGGGCATTTACAGTAGAACTTCATTGGCTCGAACAGGCGTGAGACCATGAAAACTAGTTCCAGCCAAGGGTAGTTCTAGGCATCCAGGATTAGTTTTCATATAAAGAAACCTGTAGGGACAAAGAAAAGAGTTCTAGCCAGGCAGGGTAAACGAGCCATCAGGGTTCGAGCCATTGAAGTTCTACTGTATTAGGATTAATAAAACAAAAATGTGAAACTGTGCAGTCAGCTAGAGCATTCATTTTTGTGTCAGATTAATCCAGAATCTCTATGATCTTAACATGATGTATGGCTCTGACAACCATATTAAACCCAACAAACACCCCTTGTCTCTTTTATGTTATATTAACTTGCAAGAATTCCCGTTTGCTTTTCTGGATGGCTGTTTGACATGGGGCAAATTCTCTCCTTTAAGAGGTGTCCCCTATTGAAAAGGGAGGCAAAGATGGAAGATTTACTTCCTCTGCAAGTATTCCCAGTGGCAGGCTTACTTTACTTAAGACTCTAAATAATACCCCCCCCCCCTCTCTTTTTTGTAAAATGCAATGCCCCAGGGGCATTTAATAGGATTAGTATGGTACTGATACCCTGCTGGTCTGAGCTTTTGCTGGTTGTTGTTTGCAATAAACTACCTGTTTTGGGGCTTCAAGGGTACACCATTGTCATTAGTGCTGTATTCATTTGCTTCTTTTCAAACAGATTTTCGATTTCCTGACTATTTGTCATCATGGAGACCTAAAAAAAGTATAATTTGAGCCATGACACGACAAAACCAACATAGTGGCATGTGAGCCCAGCGTGATCAGTGTGGGTAGCTGCTAAGTCTGAAGTCTGATCAGAGCCTTTGCTGACCCCAAGGAGTTAGCTTCGACCCTTAGCTACCCCTTAAGCACAAAGTGAGGACTTTGTCAGACTGGGCGGATTCCCAGGCTGATCTGATTCTATGCTGGGTGCACATACCACTTTGTTGGTTTTCTCGTGTCGTGCCTCATTTGAATTTGGGAACATGTTGGGGCAGCAAAATGGATATTAGGATATGTTAAATCAGCAAAAAGTTATTATGTAGGTCAATTTAATTGCACAATTGAGCTGCGACACGAGAAAACCAACAATGTGGTTGTTTGCACTGCGCAGACTCAAATCAGCCTGGGCATCCACCCACTCTGTTCAGAGACTTCACTTAGCGCTTGAAGGATAGCTAAGGGTTTAAGCTACCTCCATGCGGACAGCTAAGACTCTGATCAGACTGGGCGGATGCCCAGGCTGATCTGAGTCTGCGCTGGGCGCACAACCACATTGTTGGTTTTCTCACCTCGCGGCTCAATTAGATTCTCAGTGAGACAGCAGTTGCTTCTGCGTATGGAAAAATGCTAATTGTGATAATATTTCTGACAAAAAAAAACACCCAGTTCAGTGACAAAGTTACTAAAAATGCTTTGGCAAAATGGTCTAGGCCCTGATCAGACTGCTGTCTGTGTTTCTGAAGGAGTCATCTTATCAGAGTATATTCTGTTTGCCATTTCATCAAACATTTTGTCGAACAATTATGGGATAGAAAAACATTAGGTTTACCTATATACTGAAACTGTGTCTGAATTTTTTAAAAAATCTACCGTAGTGCAGATGTGCAGGTTGTTCTTAATCTTTGCTGAAAATGACTGTCCTAAGGTACTTTTGCTGAATTGTTCTCAATGATCACATACCATGTTTGCCCAATAAGGTCACATCCCCTAATAAGGGTACCACCCCTTACTTTTTACTGTATGCATCAGCACTTAGTACCTACCTTTTGAGGTGTATGGATACACTTTCGGGGGAGCGACTGCCATTTTCAGTTTTGGTTCCCTGTTCAACAGTGGTCTTAGGAGGGGCTGTAGTGTAGTGGATAACACTCCAGACTACCAATCCAGGGGTCGCAAGATCGATCCCCCGCTTCTCCGGTCTTTCGGATGAGACTTTAAACCGAGGTCCCGTCTCCATATGACCTCGTTGTTGGTGGGACGTTAAACCCGAGTTCACTCACTCAACAGTGGTCAACTCTTGAAGGAAAGAATTTGCTCCTACAAGAGCAAATTCTTTCCATTAAAAGAGTAGACTGTTTCTAAGAGTTTCCTTGCCCAGGGAAGCACACACAAAGTCTTAAAAGTTGTTTCCCTTTGTAAATATGGGAGGAAAAAAATATTGATGTGTACCTATGCACCTTAATCAGCTGTGAATCTTTCTCAAAACTTATGGTACATCTTTAAATGGCATTACAACAGCACACAGGTACTTTAAATGTGACCAAATTACCCACAGTCATTCATTGAACTTAATTATTAAGGAAAATATGGTATGCCAGTTTGAGAGTTTACAATTATTTTGTGCTTTGTTTCTGTTTGTTTGTTACTTTTGTTTTACAGTTGTCTGTGTCTTAAATACAGATATCGTAGTGTATACTATAATTTAAGTCCAAGTGTACAAAGTATGTTTCGGGGTATAAAGTCTTTGTCTTTCCATCCATTCGTCCATCTATCTTTTTATCTGTCCATTCATTCATCCATAATACTACCGATTCTGAAATCTGTTGACTTTTACATCCCTGCTCAAGCAATATTTCTACTGTGGGCAACAGTAAAATTTTCTTCAAAGAAAAACTTCAGACAGAACCTGCAAGAGAAATTTCCTTTCATCTTAGCTGTGGAAATCGCTGAGCTCCTGTTATTTATCACCTACTGTTGAGTCAAACTACAATAATAGTAAAGCCCACTTGTCAGACTCACCTTGTATATAGTACCGCCTACTTTAGCGTGCAACTGAATTCTTTCAGCGAGCAGTTCGGCCATGGAGGCACTGGAACAAATTCTTGAACCTTATTCATATCTTATTTACATTCTTCATGTTCTGATATAGTATGTGCTTAAATTTGTGAACAAATAGAGCCACAACATGTCCTTTGTGACCTTTGAATGTAGGTCAGCGTAAGGCTGAGGACTGTGGAATATCCCCATCAGACTACTTGGAAGCGAGGATTGGACAGGCACTCAAATGACTCTGCCTTCATCTTTGACCTGTTTAATTTTACCTAGTCTATGAATAAAATTTAAGTCAGCATCCAAGAAACGGCCGAGGTGCCCGATTTATGGTTTTTCATTTACATAACCATTAAAGTTTTACTTGAAGTTTCCATTAAAGTTTTACTTGAAGTTTTACATGTACTTTATAAGGAGATGGCATTAGCCAGGTGTATCATTATGTGAGCCCATGCTTATTTTCACTCCATCAGTATCAAAATCAGTTACTGTAATGATCTTAAAACGTGAACAAAGGAGCCACAACATGACAAAAACAGCAAAGTTGCATGTGTACCAAGGGAAGACTCAGATAAGCCTGGGTGTCCCCCCCAGTTGGACCAGAGTCTTCCCTGTCGGCATAAAGGTAGATTAGACCCTTAGCTACCCTTTAAGCACACTGCCAAGACTCTTATCAGAATGGATGGATGCCCAGGCTGATCTGAGTCTTTGCAGTGTGCACATACCACTTAGTTGGTTTTGTTGTGTCGCGGCTCAAATGGATTTTGCAGTCTGACAGTGTGACAAAATATTGCTGGCCAGAGGGCAGTCAGTGCAGACCATTAGAGATTGCTCATGTCAGCGTGAAAACTTACAAATCAACTAGGGAAACACAATTCAAATGAATATAGAGTTTTTGCTAAAGTGTCAAGGAATTTTGTAACAGTGCGAGGAAAGAATAAACATGGATAAAACAGATTTCCATAACTTCTAATGTGTATAAACTAATACGCTTTCTGCAGAGTTCTCATTCTCAATACATGTATATTCATAATTTTCATTCCTTCCTGTTCATTTTCTTTTTGCCAATGAATTTTTATCCCCCGACCGAAAGGTTCGGGGGATATAGCGATGAGCCTGGAGTCCGTCCGTCCGTCCGTCTGTCCGTCCGTCCGTCCGTCCGTCCGTCCGTAAACACTTTCTTGTCCGCTCTATATCTTGAATACCCTTTGGAATATTTTCATGATACTTCACAGTTATGTAGAACAGGTCATGACGATGTGTCGCGTACAAGAATGGTAACTCTTGCTTTTGTAATTTTTGAATTATCTCCCCTTTGGTGATTTTTTGGCAGATTCGTGTCCGCTCTGTAACTTGAATACCCTTTGGAATATTTTCATGATACTTCACAGAAATGTAGAACAGGTCATGACGATGTGTCGCGAACAAGAATGACAACTCTTGCTTTCTTACTTTTTGAGTTATTTCCCCTTGATAGTTTTAGGTGTGATTTTTTGGCAGATTCGTGTCCGCTCTATAACTAGAATACCCTTTGGAATATTTTCATGATACTTCACAGATATGTAGAACAGGTCATGACGGTGTGTCGCGAAAAAGAATCACAACTCTTGCTTTCTTACTTTTTGAGTTATTTCCCCTTGATCATTTTAGGTATGATTTCATGTCCGCTCTATAACTTGAATACCTTTTGGAATATTTTCATGATACTTCACAGATATGTAGAACAGGTCATGACGATGTGTCGCGAACAAGAATGACAACTCCTGCTTTCTTACTTTTTGAGTTATTTCCCCTTGATAGTTTTAGGTCTGATTTCGTGTCCGCTCTGTAACTTGAATACCTTTTGGAATATTTTCTTGATACTTCACAGATATGTAGAACAGGTCATGATGATGTGTCGCGAACAAGAATGACAACTCTTGCTGTCTTACTTTTGTAGTTATTTCCCTTTGATGATTTTAATTGTCCGCTCCATAGCTTGAATACCTTTTGAAATATTTTCATGATACTTCACAGTTATGCAGAACAGGTCATGACAATTTGTCTCATACATGAATGATAACTCTTGCTTTTAGACCTAGTGAATTATTTCCCTTTGGTAGTTTGAGCTGCTGTTTGAGTGTTTGAGTCTTTGCTCCATAACTGTATAACCCTGGCCAGCTCCAGAATTTGAATAACCGTGAACCTTTTAGAATATTGATGATCATGCTGTGATATCTTATCAGTGTTCCTAACTCTCTCTTACCCCTCCACATTCCCGTGTCCCCTCCCCCCCCCCCCCCCCCCCCCAAAAAAAAAAAAAAAAAAAATTTTTTTCCAGATTTGGATTCTTTGTCCAAATTCACTTACTAGAGAACTCAAAATTAGATTTGTAGGGCTTGTACTTTAGAAGTTATTCACACATTTTGAAAGTTGAATGTATCGTATTCTATACATTTGTGTATATGGTGGCTGTTTGAGATATTACCTCTTTTTAGCAGTCAAGCATACTGTTTTAGTCTGAGTGTTATATAATCATGCATCTGTTAACAGTTAATGTCAATCAGAAGCATAAAAGAACGACAATATATTACTAATATGTGTTTTGAAGTGCACCCTTTTTACCAAGGCCCATGGGGGTCTTTGGTCGGGGGATTTGCCATCTCCTCTGATGGCTATTTTCCATAATGGTTTGGTTAAATAAGAGCAAAAGTCAAATGTGTTTGTTCCAAAATTTGAGATTTTGTCATGGAAATTTGGAAATATGATGAAAGAAATGAATTTTGTTCAAAGTATGCTATCCTTGATTTACTTTCCTGTTGAATTATACCTCAAATGCACCAATACCATCTGACTGAATTTGAGTATGGTGGATTTGAGTATGAATGCTTCTGTCCAAATTAAGCTAAATGAATGTACCTCTAAGGGAGATCCCTACAATCAGAAATATTGTCTCTCTTTTCACTTAACAAACATGTTTGTCCACCCAGTTTTATGTTGGTCAAAAGGTTATATGAGGCCTCCTCATGTGTTTCAGATATAACAGAAGTGTTTGGTCTGTTTGACAATAGAGGAGATGGTAAAATTGCTGCTAGTCAACTTGGAGATTGTCTTCGATCTCTAGGGCAGAACCCAAGTGAGGCAGAAATTAGGAAATGTGGCTACGCAGGCAATCCAGGTATGTAACCATAGTTACCATAAGTGTAGGGACAGGTGATGCTGGAGAAAGCAGTCTAGATCCAGATCAACCTGCTCCTAAGGAGCAGTCTGATCAAGGTTTTCACTGTTTGTCAGCATCCTTCATAAGCCTACCCTGATAATATGGAAGGACTCGGTCATATTTGTGTCCTCTGCACCAGAATGGATCAGAGTAGCTTATAGAGGATCTCTACAACAGTTAGAAACAGTAAGTGGCCACTGGCTCTCTGTCCAAAATATTTAAAGAGTTAAGACAGCAGATCCCCTTTTAGAAGAGATTACACAACTAGTAAGCAAATACAATACTATTCTGCTTAAGTTGCCTTCCTTGTTAATTGGCTTAAAAACAGTAGTGGTTTTGACATAAGTTTTAAGATCTTTGCAGCAGAAAATGCGTCTGTTTGAAGCTTGTGATCAGAGTTATTGAACCACTTGTACTGACTTATAACAGTTTTTTATGCCTTGAGGCCGGGAAACAGCTTTCAGATATCTTGCCTTTCATTTATGGTATAGTAAATTTTCTAAGCTTTCACAAAAAGCTGGCATAAAACCTGGTTTCTGGTAGTTTTCATGTTGTTGTTCCATTTGTTGTAACGATGGTCTCCAAGAGGCTCAGTGGAATGGATCCATAGCTGTCCTGGGGCCGTATTCATAAAGCCGCTTAAGTCGTTGCTATGCGGTTGCTAAGGCTAAATATCTATGAAGGAGATTCCCTACAACTATGAAATTTGGTCTGGAGGAACAGTCTTTGTAAGACTGTTCCTCCAGAGCAAATTTCATAGTTGTAGGGAATCTCCTTCAAAGAAATTAGCCTTAGCAACAGCATAGCAACCACTTAAGTTGCTTTATGAATACGGCCCCAGGTAGTTTCCAAGATTAACATTTTTCTTGTATAGGAGGCAGCCCACAATTTATGAATACCAGGTAGTGCCATTTTCAGATATGAATTGTATGTTAAGACAGTGTAAAAAGTCTGCAGTTGAGGTGTATGGAGGATACACTTTGCTTTGGCTGCCATGTTAACAGTTTTTGCATGCTTTCTCAGTAGGGTCAAAGAATTTGCTCCCCTTGGGACAAATTCTTTCCTTTCAGTGTAGATCTCATTTTGAAAGACTGATCCATCCAGTGAATCAACAAGGAAGTTAGAAAATTACTCTTGCTTTGAAGAAAATAGCAAAAAAAAAACATGAAGATGTACGCATACACCTTAAAATAAAAGTAATGGCATGTTTCTTTTTGTGTTAAAATAATTATGATTTCATACCCTTATCTTCTTAAATATTGGGACATGTAAAAACCTTTAATTTTCCATTTGGGACAAATGGAAAATTAATGGTTTTAGGTGTCTCAATACTTGAGCAGTTTGGGGTATATAAGGTTAACCCATTCCATTCGGGATACCCCTTTAGGGGTATTTGGGCAAACAGTTTGGATCCAGATCAGGCCCCACAAACGTGGGGCCTGATCTGAGATCCAAACTGTTTGCTGCCTAGACATCATTTCTACAAGAGTAAGTTAGACCAATATTGTCAAAATATTCTTGATTTTTGATGCAGACGACAATTTCAGCAGACGACAAAAAATACCCAGCATGCAATGGGTCAAAATCATGTTTTAGTTTGACTTTCGGTCTTTATTTTCAGATGCCAGAATCTCATTTGAAGTGTTCTTGCCAATCCTACAGACTATCAGTAGAAATAAGGAGCCAAACAGACCTGATGAGTTTATTGAAGGCTTCAGAATGTTTGACAAAGAACAGAATGGCTACATCACATCTGCTGAACTCAGACATATACTCACATGTCTAGGTAAGGGAGTGGAATATAAAAGTGTATGGACTGTGGATTAATCTCCAGAGAACCAGAAATACTGTATTAATCATTATAAATGCTCCTAGTCTTATAAACTCCCCCTCCCTATTTTCTGGAAATAATGTTATTCTGACTTACCAAATAGGCAAGATTCCGCACATAAAATCTTCAGATATAGTTTATATGTGAGTGTATGTTCATCTCGCCATGGTCCACGAGGTATTCCCTGCAACTGTTTGACAAAGTGTAGCTATTTTCCTTCATGATTAAAACAGCCCACTGATCTTATGATTAGAATCACGTAATGATCTATTTGTTGCATGTTTGCATTGTAAAGTAATCTTGAATAAACTGGGCATCGGGCATTGCATTTTACAAAAAGGAGGCTTGATGTAGAGTATGAAGAGTAACAAATCAGAGGTTTGCTAGACAACAACAATCTTGTAGCTGCTTATAAGAAGGAAGGAAAATACTGTTGTCTATTCCTTTCCGTAACATTTTCTATCAGAACAAAAGTTTCCGAGACTTAAGGAGCAATCTGATCAGGAACTGCTTATTTCCCTGTTTGCAGTGGTTTGACACATCACAAAATAAATTCTGACTGGTTCTTCAGATTTTTCAAAATTTATGGTCTTCCTATATTTAGGGTGATTATGGTATTTATAATGTTAAGGCAACACTTACAGTGAAAACCACTTCAACACTCCAGCATTTTCATTTTTACCTTCCTTGTCAAGGAGGGTAAACTCTTACAGGAAAGACTTTGCTCCTACAGGAACAAAATCTTCCCTTTAAGAGTAGACCCCTTTTGGCATGTCATCGGTAGGGCACCTGACTCATAAGTCAGAGGTCCTGGGTTCGAAACCTGGTCTGGCCCAGGGCTGCAGAAATCCGATGTTTTGTCGGTTCTGACCGAATTTGAGTTTGAAAAACAGATTCACTTTGCATAAGGCACATTTTTGTCGGTCCGAAAACAACAACACAATTTGCGGATGTATAATGACACAATTACCTGGATATAGCCAAGTGTCATACCATTAATTGTCCATAATTATCAGCGAATACGCGATAACAGTGCCACCCTAATTTTTCTGCAAAATATGTTATTTATGATCAGATGCTAGTTTGACATTTGGCGAAATTCAACATGATTGTCGACTGGCTCAGTGAGCTATTTCATACTAGAAATATATACTGCAGAATTGCTAAATCGATACACCGTCTAGGATTTACCTGTACAGCTGACGGGTTGTAAATTTATTACCTATAGAAAAGCTAGGCAGACAAGGATACGTCAGTAATTACCTGGCAATTATATTTAGAAACTGACATGTGTGAGATCAAAGTGTTGACAATAAACATTGATTGCCGCAAATTACAATTAGACAGATGTTGAATCCTGATTATTAGGGGGTAAATTTTGTTCTTTGAAGGTTTGTTGTTGCTGCAATTATAATGTGGTGAGCCAGTCAAACTAGTTGAGTAAATCCTCATTGTTTTCCATGCGTGAGGTGTTGAAATGTTATGCATACCTTGCGTTTCATATCCTCTTTTGGATGAAAAGTCAGTAGTCATTAGTTTTCATGACTATATTGGATTGTAGAATGCATGTTCATATGATGTCATCGGCCGTGTGGACCAATTTGGATTCCAAAATTTCTGTAGCCCTGGTCTGGCCACATACTTTCATTTCTCCTTCCGCTGATTCAAGAAGGGCAGTTGTCAGTTACTGGGGAAAGTATGTGCACTTAGTACTGGTTAAGCGCTTAGGAGGTCTAAGCCTGTCCAGGAATAGTGTGGTTAGATTAAATGACTGACCCGACATGACCATAGCTGTTTAACGTGGATGTTAAGCATCAAATCAATCAATCATCCAGAGAAGCAAACATGAAGCCACAGAAGTTATTTCCCTTTGTAAAAATGACAGGAAAACATAGAAGTTTATCTATTCACCTTAACATATCATTCCCCTTTCTTTACCAGGAGACAAAATGACAGATGAAGAAGTTGACCAGGTAATTCAAGGTCAGGAAGATCCACAAGGAAATATCAACTATGAGGGTATGTACTGAGTATACATTATGCATTAAGAATCAGATTGTCTATAGTTTTGTTGCACTACACTGACATGCATGTCAGAAATGTTAAGAGCTTTGCTTATAGTGTCTATATGCCCAAGATACCCAGATTCAGACAAACTGTCCTGTTCAACAGCAGGTCTTTTATACTATATTTCTTGGAATAAATACCCATCTCTTAAAACCTTCCGTGCCTGCTTCCCCCCCCCCTCCCCCCCCCCCCCCCTCCCCTACACACACTTGTGTGAAAAAGATTATGCAAGACAGCTACATTTACGTCTGATGTTAGATAGGTTGTGACCAGGCGATAGTCGAAAGTATTGACCAGTCATGTTTGCTGAACCTGAATAGTACAGTAGACAGTCAAAAGTCTGTAATTACTTTCTTCATAGTCTGTTTGGTAATAAATATGATATAACTCATTTTGGTGTGGTGCGGCTCATATGTCTATCCATTTTAGTCTGAAAGGACATACAATGCCTGCAGTTGCAGGCTGGAATTAATAGTAATATGAACTGATCGAATAATTTTTCTCAAGTGATTTGTTATGAATATGAGTGAATCAATGCTCTTGATGTTTTGTTTATTTTTCAGAGTTTGTGAAGTGTGTATTGCAAGGTTGAAGATATCAAAGTAGCAGTGATGTACGCCTCCATAACACAACAAACTATGCAGTGTTTTTTATACTGGTTAAGGACAAAGTTTCAGAAAGGGTTGGGTTTTATGATCATTCTAGGATTATTTTAGTATAATTTGCTTTAAAACACATGTTGTGTCTCTCTTTTGATCCGCTCCAATGAGATGGTTCTAAAGATAGGCTACAACATAAATTTATTTGCTTACATTTTAGCCTAGTATAAGAAAAGCCGTCATGTGGTGGTTCAAATAAGGGGCCACAACATATGTTTTGGGGGACATAAGAAAAATAATCAAAATCCACCCTGGTATTGAGTTATGTAAGATTGGATTTCTTTGAGCGAGTTAAAAATGTATGCCACTTGACGATGAAGTATGAAGTAATTCACTTGTGACTAATGTCATATTCAGTCTGATTGTTGCTGTATCATAAAGTACAGAAAAGGGCTGCATTCATTCCATTAATTGTCAGTGAGTGGACCATTAGACTTACTTTATTTATTAGAAAGACAGTATTTACCAAAAATATTTGGACACTTATCATGACTGGGTACACCAAGTTTTTCCACCACTTTTTCAAAGGAAAATAACTCTCAAGACTACCTGTTTACCTCCTGGATGAAGAATCCCTTTCAAAATGGTATCAGTTCTGAAAGGAAAGAATTTGCTACTAGTGGAGCAAATTCTTTCCCTTTAAGACTTGACTCCCATTGAGAAAGGAGACAAAAATGGAAATGGCAGAGTTGTGTCCCTTGAAAGTGTACCCATTCACATCTTACCTTTTCTGGAATGGACTATACCTACTTCAAAGTTAGACAGGTCTATTTGAGCCACATCACGTAACTTCCAACAACTGACCTTGGTGACAAGCAAAAGCTTCGATCAGACTGCACTGAAGTGCAGTCTGTTCAGAGCTTTCACTTGTCGTGTCAACCATCCATCCATCAATATGGCCCAAACCATACAGCCAACACTGACCAGTGTAAATAATAAGGATTATCTGAATAACACATGACAAAATTGACACCTTGTTGGAAGTCACATGATGTGGCTCATTTATACTATTAGTAAATGGGTAAGGGGCACTTATCTGTTGTGTATCACTTGATTGGGCATGTCTGAATATTTGAGGTAAATGTGATAGTTGTTATTTATACTCAAAGTGTGAAGTTAAGTTTAAGTCACAGAAAAATACTGTTTCTATTTTTTTTATCGTTGATATAGAAACCAGGAACTTCAGTAATGACAATACTTTCCCTAAACTATTGGCAAAACTTTTGAGCTCTCTGTTGCTAATTGTTTTTCTTTCTTTTCTTTTTTTTTTTCTTTGCCTATATTACAGCTTTTTAAGTATTTAAGTTTTCTTGATTCCTTCATGTCAGAGTTCTTACTTACTATGCCACTATACAAGCTATTTCATTGTTTCTAAAAACAGTTGTGCAAAGTTTCCTCTCAAATATGGCTTAGTATCTGTTGTTTCAGTAGTTCTGTAGTGTTATTCATTATTGGTTCATAATCTGTATTCTGATTCGTCAGCATCATCTATTTGCGTATTAAACATATTTTATACAGACTTTGCGTGTCTTATTGTAATCCTTATTCGGTCATTTCCTGGGAAAAGAATGTGATGAGCTGATGAGGAAGGTGACATATAAACTTCCAGGAACTATAGTGGACATAGCCTATTGTCTGTCACTATGACTAATGCCCATTGGAAGTGAGCTGGATACATTTGGGGCAGCCATATTTCGTAATTGTTTGTATTGGAAGCTTTATCTGTAGGCCACCAAATAGTGTTCCGGTGTCAGTACTTCATCAAAGCAATGAATATATCACTTCTTTGGTTACGATAGTCCTCAACCATTTGTCGGTAACAGACTTTGCTAAATATGATTTAACCGTAAACGCATCAAAGCAATTAGTGCATCACAAACAGATGATAAGCAGGGCCAATGGCATCCAAAGGGAGATCAAGGAAAACTGACAGAAATTGAGAACTGTGACAATTTCCATCATGCAGAGTGGCTCCTATCCTTAGGATTGCCCCTAGCTAGAGGATCTCGGGGATTGCACAATCCATCACCGAAGCCAATTTGGAGAGAGATTATTAACATTTCTCTTGGATCAAAGGTGGAAGGGTGAGGATCTCAAGAACTGCACTTTAGCAACACATTTAGGGTCTATGGCAACTGAAAACAACCAGGTGGTAACAGATTGTTGTAAACTCATTTGTGGTGCCTCAACAACCTATTTACTGCTTCTGGTTTACAGTTTAAAGTAGCACTTCTGTTGGTAGATTGTGCTTTTTAGAGGTGTAAAATTTAGCAAATATATAATTTCCACATTCACCACCAAGGCACTAAACCTTACATTGACATACTATCATTGATGCAGGCGAGTGTCAAAAAGCTTAAAGGCCATGAATGTTGTGAATGTGCGAAAAAGGGCCTCAAGCCATATGTGTTGAAATTCAGCCTATCAGCCTACATATTAGCTCATACTGATCAGGATTTTCACTTTGTAGATGCCCCAGGTTTTGTAGGTTGTACATGCCAACAGTGGAGACATGGAAGGCAAAAAAAAAAAAAAAACCTTTAAATTCCATTATCACCGAATGAGCTTCAATTAAACTTTTCATGTCTTATTCTTTGAGTTTGTGCGGGCATGCAAATTACATGTACCATGAAAAAACGTTCAGTAGTAATTTGATTGTTTTGCCCTCTACTTTTTGCCAAACTGCCTATATACAAAATGAGAAGACTGATATGACTGCTGTACATGCTGCAAGGCACTTTTACATGTGATTCCTAACATGATTTGCAAATGGTGATGGAAATACAGACACCTGAAGCTAAAGGGTGGGGAGTGTGGGTAAACATATGAGCCATGACACGAGAAAACCAACAATGTGGTTGTGCACCCAGCGCAGACTCAGATCAGCCTGGGCATCCGCCCAGTCTGATCAGACTCTTCGCCAAGCGCTTTAAGGGTAGCTAAGGGACTAAGCTACCTCCACGCTGACAGTGAAGACTCTGATCAGACTGGGCGGATGCCCAGGCTGATCTGAGTCTGCGCTAGGCGCACAACCACATTGTTGGTTTTCTCGCGTCGCGGCTCATATCATCATTTGCTCTTAAGACTGTCTGACAGGACAACAATCAAAAGAAGAATGCCAATTTGATAACTGAGCCCGCAACACTAGACAACAAACAAAGTGGCAAGTGCGCCCAGTGAAGACAGATCAGCCTGGGCATCAGCCAAGTCTGATCAGAGTCATTGCTGTGCACTTCAGGGTAGCTAAGGCTCTATCTAGCTCCATGCTGACAGTGAAGATTCTGGGTTGATGCCCAGGCTGATCTAAGTTTTATCCCACTTTGTTGGTTTTCTGGTGTCGGGCTCAACTGGACTTGTGAGGAGACAATTTTTTTAATACTTTTAGTTTTGCTGTTGTTACAAGACTATTTCAAATACATTGAGGTTGTTAAGCAGAGATGGGCAGAGATGGGCAAAATTTGCAGCTCAAAAGGACCTGACCTTCAGCAGCAGAGTTTGACTTCTCACCTGTGCACAGGCCTGTCAATGACATCAGTAAGAGACAATGTTTGCTGTTAAGCACAGGCTATAGCTTTTTGTACAATTCTTTTATGAATGCATCCTTTGTATTATTGGAAGAAAAAAAAATAGAAAAGAAAATAATCGACCTTGATGGGACTCGAACCCACAATCTTCGGCTCCGGAGGCCGACGCCTTATCCATTAGGCCACAAGGTCTGTCAAGGTCGTGATTGGCGATTAAAGTCTATATAAAACTAACCGGTAGGAACCAGTTCTTTAGTTAAAGAATATACATATCGGTACATTTTTTTAGTTGTGTGTCTGATTCTGTTTAATACTCTAAATATTTTATGCAAGCAAGGGCCGCACCATAGATACAATCCAACAAAAACTCGAATGACCAAAACATAATTTATAGTCTGTTTCACACAATGTAATTTAATATTGTTCTGTTCTGTTCTGTTCAATTCTCGTATCGATGTTACCCAAGTGGCTCAACGGTACGTAACCATAGTTGCACACACCTGGCGCCATGTGTCCGTCCAAATTTATTTAATATTGTTATTGAGTTATTTCCCTTATAGATCTCTAAAATAAGCGATAGCTTTACAAAAATACAGCTAGTAATAAAAAAAAGGTGGCGCGAGGCTTTATAAACAGAAGAAAAAGAGACATATGAATCTGCCAAAATTATACATGTACATACCTCATCCTTTTGTGTGGCTTTTGTTTATTGATTGCAGCAGTAACCTTTCTTTTCTTTTTATATACACAGCTACACCATCTCTCGAGGATTATGAGCAGGTGTACTTTTGTACACTCCTATAACCTGGTCAAGATGAGCCGCAAGGTGACTTTCGAGGTTGGTCAAACTTCCCACATGCTCACATGACGTAATGATCAATGTTACCTCGATGTTATAATATCGAGTCATGACGTTTCAACGTTGCTGCGATGTCATACGACGTTGTAGTGACGTTGATACGGCGTCACAATCCGACGTTCTATGCTTGGGAGCTGCGATCATGGCCTGCTGCTTGAAATGTTTCCAGTGCACAACGTCAAATCGACGTTTCTGCGATATCCTGAACCGCCATTTTTTCCACTTTGACCCCACTCCCCCCTCCCCCCCCCTCCCACTCCCCCGCAGTCTCACTGACTTACAATCCTTTTCTTCTTTGCTTTACCTGCAGTCTCGCGAAAGATACGTGATGCGTCACCATCAGCATATATTTTATAACTCTGGGCATTTTTCCTGTCCGTATGTTGAAATTTTCTGTTCTTTCCTTGAAATTTTTGCCGCCTTCTAAATGGTGTAGATTTGAAACTGCATAAGACTCTATCCCAGCGGGCACATGACGTCTGTGCGACGTCATTACGTCACATCGACGTCATTTCATCGTCATGTGCCTGCTGGGTACAATGAGTCCATGCGTAAAACTCGTTTTAAACCGCAAGTGGCTTACATTATTCACGGGTGTAGCTTTTTTTTTGTCGGTTGCACAGCCATTATAGTGGAAAAGTGAAAGGAAGAAAAAGAAAAAAAATTATTACCATTGAATGAACTTTATTAAAAATTTTCAGGTCGCATTTGCCTATATTCAAAAAGAGAAGACAAACTGACAAAGTAAAGAATTTTCCATGATTTCAATACCAACTGCCAAAACACATGACAATCTGAGATAAGGACTGAAATACTATATCCCCTCCCCCCGCCCCACCCCTCAAGAAGTTTAAAACATGATTGCGCGTATTATGAAATAGCTCCTAGCCACGCCGCTGCTATTGTCCATACCAAGGCAGAACCTACTTGGTATACTTGCTTGGCATACATGGTAATGGCCAACTCAATAAAGGCAGCCTTCAGTTTCTGCTTGAAAGCATCGGGGCATGAAGGCTGAACTGTACTTTCTAGTAGAAAGGTCTGTGAGAAAAAAATGCTTCCTCGTTTCTGTACGTACGGATGACTAGACTTCTCGAAGTTTATGGGGTGACCTGCAAGATTCTTGCCGGTATTAGTAAGGAAGTAGCTTGCTGGTGTTTTAGACCAATTGTTTGTACTTACTGATGCGTTCCTTCTTTGTTCCAGTTCTAAACGATGCCGGGTATAGTTTCCTGCCATGCTGTTTGTTTTGTTACATGCTCAAGACCAAATTATTCTGTCTGAACCTGCTTTTGATATATTGCTTAAACTCACATTAGTCATATACTGACAGCTCCAGCAAGTTCTGTGACTGTTTTTCCTTTAAACTAAAATATGGTAGTTGCATTTGCAAACAGCGTAGATCCAGATGGGGCGGCTCATCAAGAGCCGCCTCATCTGGATCTACACTGTAAGCCCCATATTCTTTGAGTTCTCAATATGACGAAATACTTGTTTGCTTTTTTTTAATTTTGCAGAGATAAATTTTGTCGTCTGCTTTTTAGGCTCTTTAAGGATTAATCTGTATTGTGCACCAGTCATTCCAATAGTACTGTTTTGTGTTGTCATCATTGTAGGTCACATCTACTATCTTCTTAAAAAGTCTCTAGGTGGGTTTTTTTACTGAGTACCTTCATTTTCATTTTTTTCTGTTTACGAGAGTGTCAGGCATTGCTTTCACTTCTAAGTAAGGCCACCTGCAATTAGGAGCGGAGGTTTTCTTGAGCTTTGGCGGGGGGGGGGGGGGGGGGTTATACCACGAGACCGCTCTCGTAGTGCATGGTGAATCATATTCGTATATAAGACATTGCAGAGCTGTGTCACTGGAATAATGGGGCAGGTATGCTTTTCGTCTCTGAGATTATATCATGAGGTTTGTCAAAAACCATCAAATAATACTAAATACTAATACACCTATTTTTAAATCTTTCTATATCATCAATCTACTAATGAACAATTCACCCAACAAATAATTTTCTCAAATCTTTGATTGACAGCTTTTGCAATACGCAGAGAATTGGATAGTCTTGTTCGAGTTTGGGGACTGACTCTCAATGACTCCTCCAAAGACTCATCGCAAGCCAGTAAATATCATCTGCAACTACCAGAAAAAGAGTCGTGTATTGAGAAGGGCATTTTAATTCAAGTTTTAAATTAGCATTTTGAATAATAGTAGAAAATAAATAATAAAAAAAGGATGAAATGAGTTATTGGACTAGGTATTGGTTCGAGATAAATTACTTGAGCAGGATTTGCTTTGACTTTAAATTATATATGAATCATATATGAATAATTTTTATCCCTTTTTTATGAACAATGGGAAGCCGCACACCCCAGCCACAAACCTGAAAGAGCTTCCTCCCCCCAACCCCCTCCACACATACACACACACACACACACACACACACACACACACACACACACACACACAACGCCGGGGAGTGGTGGTCAGATTATCCGAAGATCTGAAAATGCAGACTGCAAACATTTCTTTTATTTTAGAACTGTGTCTGTTAACTAGACATAGACATAGAAACTTTATTTTTGTCGAATATTTACAACAAATAAAATTAAGCCCTGTAGGGCTTTTATTTCAACAAACACAGGTAGAAAAACAACTTACATATACAGCGGCACATCACATATATACCCTGCTTTATAATGGAAGTGCCCCCCCCCCCCCGCCCCCCACACACACACACCCCGTGGAAAGAAGAATAAACAGACTATAGGACGAAAAACAAAGGTAGCTGAACGGGATTTCTCTCCTACAGCCAGCTCTTTTGTATCGAAAGCGAAAACTGTGAAAGGAATGAAGGGGTTGCAAAGGAAGCAAAAGAGACTGAACACACAAACAATAATAAATAAAATAGTAGTTAACTTGCGGCAGTTCTAAGAACCAAGGTAAAACAGAGCGAAAGATTAGAAGACCATAAGCTATATAGGTAAATAAAGACACATTTTAATGACTAGATATACACAATAAAATTCCTTGAGCAGGATTTCTGCCTTTCCCTTTTCGTACGTGTTCTTTTCTACCACCAAAAAGAGACGGTGGTCATGTGTGATTGAAGTGTCATAAAGAATATACAGATCCTTACCGTTCACAGGGGCTTGTACCAAACTCCTTTTCGGGCAAGAATCATAGGTTTGTATGTAGTTCTGTTGTGGTTCTCTGTTGCCTGTTTTTGGTGTCAGAGTTTCTGTGATGTTTTACCTTATGTATGTTCTTATTATTTTTGGTTCGGTTTGGGTTGCTGAGTGGCCACCTTTTGGGAACAAGCTGCTCACTCGGTTGGCCATATGTTCTCTGTATCTTGATTATTTGTAATCTTAGTTGTTTCCAACTATGGTTTGAGGGCTGGATTTGGATTTTGATTGTTTCAGTTCCTGGTCTTTGCATACTTTTTACTTTTTGTATAATACTCAGTAACCCAATGACTCTAATGACTCTAGCTTGAAAAGGTGTTATGTATTATCAGGCATAGTTGGTTGCATATGTCGGTCACAATGGCTTAAGATAAGTATTCCACCTACTGCTATTTATAAAGTTGTCATTGCCACAGGATTTGTCATTATTTGGAGCAGTCAAAATCATTTATTTAGATCATTTTGTTGGAAACAAGTATGCACAGTATGTATATTCTGAATGTATATTTATTAGAGGGCCTCGTGGAAGATTGGTTTTGTAACTAACTGTATTACCCTCTCAAACTTAAGTCTATTTTTGTTATTATTATTTCAAAAACAAACCCGAGCTTTGGAACAGAGCCTGCACGACCGTCATGCTGACAGATATTATTACTGGCACGACCGTCAGGCGGATAGCTCCTATTAAAAAATAATGATGGACGTTGACAGTTTTCAGATGGTGAGAGGCCCTATTTAAACCTGTATTTCTCGCCAATGAATATGACATCATTCCGTTTTTACAGATGTTTTAGGATGTTTAGGAAATATGTATGCACTGATGTTAGTCTTATATGGGAAGACCTTCAGACTAAACGGCCTTAGACGTTTTCTTGAGTCGAGTTTACACGGAAGTTCAAGTGGTAAAACTTTAATATAGTGGACTCATGTGGATTCCTCCCTTATAGGAAGGAAAACCACAGCAAATCTGGTACCAACAGAAAGTTCAGTGTCTCTTCTTTATTTTCATACCTAAGATTTAAAGCCCAGGCTGATACAGAACTTGTCAGGGTTTAACAAACCAAGGCAGTGTCCAACTTTTTTTGGCTTGACGATCGCCATTTTTAATTTCTTTTACTACTATTTGCAGGACTTGGCAGGAATATTTATCCATGACATGTTCGTGATCTTACACTTAACACTTGTCAGTAAGGGTAAAACATCTGTTCACTAACCTACAATCCTTTAAAATGTGGATTTGTCAATCACAAAATAAAATTTAAGAATTCGGAGTGACTGGAAAACTCCGGCTTTACCCTTGAACATTGATCCTATTCGGACATTCTTAGTGTGTGGAGCTGATAGACCCAGTGGAGCTCCTTTCTCCGACGGACGGCAGTGCTTTTTTCACTGTCAGGGTCTGATGCTAAAATTTCAACAATCTGAAATTTCATATGTTGTAGGGAGTAGTTGTTAGGTTAAAATGATTAGCGACCGGTGTGTCCCTTTATTGCTGGTGTCACGTTGGTGCTCTATCATTCTGACCTTTGTCTTTCTATTAGTTTCGCCAACTTCTTGTTGTTTGCGAAGTTCGCATATTATCAAATAGACAACATTTCTGAGTGACCCAAGGTTGGCAAAATGCCGGCAAATATGAGTATTTTCCATGCCGGCGGTATTTACCGGTAAATACCGGCAAATACTGGAAAATACCGGCAAATACTGGTTGATTGAATTGACCAGCCTGGAATTTATACAATAACCTACACTCAAAATCCATAGGGGTATTTCAATTATACTGATCAACTGATTTAATATTTATACTGAAGTTTAACAATTGTATTAACTTATTTATTAAATAGTTTATCCAGTCAGTGAAATTTTGAACTTCATTTTAGGGCAAATAAAATAGACTGTTTCATAGCTGGACATTTTTCTCTGTGGGGATGGAGTCATGGAGCTTTGGCACTAACTACTGTTTTGCAGTCAATACATCTGGCACTGGTCTTGTTGTCTTGGTAACAACAGCATAGGATCTTTTGTCTTCATGGTGAATAGTAGTTTGGTACATGTAATGATGTGTGATGGTTCAGTTTTAGGACTGATTATGACAATTCTGTACTGTTCTGTTTCAATTCTCTTAACGGTGTTCCCCAAGTGGCTCAGTGGTTATGACAAATTATTATATGACTGCTATAAATGTATTCAAGAGTTGAAGCCATACTAGACATGTAGCTCAAGCTATACCTATAACACTTCTATGTACTTCACCTTGTAATTGTCTGACTTTTGTATATAACTGATAACCATTCTGACATCTTATTTCCATCCTTGCCCCAAGCAATACTCCGCCCCCTTAAATAAACATTGTCTCGAAACTTGTTGTTTTAACTAGTTAGACATTGTCTTGCAAATTGGGTGTCACAGGTGACTGGCCAGGTGCACAGGTGAATTTACCTGAAATTTTTATGCTGTTGAGTTCAAGGACAAATGATAAAGTGGAATCAAGATACTGTCCATACTTGTGAATTTGTCAAATTTTTGTCTTAAATCCATGTTTGGCTTTTTCAACCTGCTTTATTTGTGAAACAATATATTCTTTATGATGATAAAATTACAAATATTTAATATAAAAATTAACTAAAACATCATTAAGTCATTGAGTTTGAATATATATTATTTTAAGGTAACTTGGTTTGGGTTTTAGCAAGATTTAAAGGTGAATAAGTTCAATCGACCAGTATTTGCCAGTATTTTCCACTTTGGGAGTATTTTCCAGACCGGTAAATACCGGTAAATTCCAGTGGTAAATACCGGGGGTGGAATTTACCGCCCAACCCATTTCTCGTTGTGCAGTGTCCTCTCAGAGCGAATTTATAACTGTACTATGTGCACGTATTAGTGAACACTTAAGATTTGTTTCTATCATGTGCAGTATTTACAATTTATCGTAGTACAATCTTGTACTGGGTTTTTTACACGTCAGGCCTTTTTTGCCTGCGTGTTTTTGAGTGAGTTTCCTCGAAGAATCTGAGAGTATGTCATACCAAGCTTTGGTAAAGTCGGTGTCGTCTTTGGCACGAATAGGCCGTTGATCGTAAGGTCAGATAGTGTGATGTTTCTTTCTATACATTCCCTAGAAACTCGCTAATTGTCTTGTTCTTGTTAACTTCGACAGATAACCCCTAGTATCTTTGTAGAGTAGGTGAATTTCTAGTGGATAGCTCCTAAGTTTTCCTCCTCTTTGAGGTTTCTACGTCTCTGTCGTCCCTCGTCCGCTTTTTTGGGCATTTGTTAGACGACTGTGTTCTGTGAACTGCCAGAAATTGACGGTGTTGTCAGAGTTAGTCCGCTCATACTGGTGCTGACTGACATATGACTGTTAGTCCTTGTTGGATTCTCTGATTTGGACGACTACGACGGTGGACCCAGGTCCGGGCACTAAGTGTGGGTTATAAAACAAGAAAGAAGTGACTGGTGAATCAGGCCTGGGTCCTCGTCGTGGTGCTTATAAGCACCAAGACGAGGACCCAGGCCTGAGTTGACCACCAGTCACTTCTTTCTTACAAAATAAAATTTAGTCTCGAGTTTGTCGGAAAGCTGCAAGCGTCCTTTAACTTTGATCAAGGTAGTAAAACAACCAGTCTAAGGTTAAAACTGCGCTGTAAACATTCTGCAATTTAACTTGTCAACCTCATGGCAAACGGTCTCCCTCTTGAGAGGAGCAGTGCCATTCTGATAGATTCGGTTTATTCCGTATAAATAAGTAGACAGGGCATTGTTTCTGCACAGGAATATACTCACATTTTTGGAACCAGGACATTTTATTGTTTTCCTTCAAAATGTGGATACATCCTTATATAGAGATGAATCCACACTTTGAAGAAAAACAATAAAATGCCTTGGCTAAAAAAAAATGTGGAAACATCCCTATAGAGGGACGAAAATGTGGATACATCCTTGTATAGAGATGTATCCACATTTTGAGGAAAACAATGCCCCGGCTAAAACTGTGGATACACTCCTGGATCTATAGAGAGACAATGTGGAAACCCCCTATAAAAAGACGAATCCATATTTTCAAGGAAAACAATAATATGCCTTGACCAAAAAATAAGGATTCATTTCATTCCTGTAGGTTAGAAAATGTGGATACATCCTAATATACAGATGCATCCACATAATGAAAGAAAACACCAATATGCCTTGGCCAAAAACAAAATGTTCAATTCTTTTCCCTTATGTCAAACGGAATAAATTGCATCACTGTTGTTTTGATTATTCATAGTGGCGGGCAAAAAATTGGTCGGGTAGCATAGCCATTCAAGGATAACACAAGGTGCGCCGAAAAGTCAACGGCGGAACTTTAAGATCAACAACAAACAATGCGATTTATTCCGTAAAATTTATCAAACGGAATAAACTGCAAGTGTATTTAAACGTTTTTTTATTATGCCCCCGTGACGATAGTCAAGGGGCATTAAGATTTATGCCCCCGTGACGATAGTCAGGGGGCATTAAGATTTGCTCCTGTCTGTCCGTCCGTCTGTCCGTCCGTTCGTCACACTTTACGGTATGGAGTTTGTGTAATCAACCCCTCCCACAGTTTTCAGTGGTTCTTTTTCAAACTTCGCATACATCTTGTGGACATATTGAAAATGTGCATGTGGGTTTTTGTTGGAGCTAGAATTAATTTTGACAGAATTACAGCCTTTTGAACTTAGTCATTTTAGGCAAATTTTTGCATTGTAGGGTATGTAGTTTGTGTAATCAACTCCTCCCACAGTTTTCAATGGATCTTTTTCAAACCTTGCAAACATGTTGTGGACATACTGAAGATGTGCATGTGGGTTTTTGTTGGAACTAGAATTGATTTTGACAGAATTACGGCCTTTTGAACTTAGTCATTTTAGGCAAATTTTTGCATTGTAGGGTATGCAGTTTGTGTAATCAACTCCTCCCACAGTTTTCAATGGATCTTTTTCAAACCTTGCATACATGTTGTGGACATATTGAAGATGTGCATGTGGGTTTTTGTTGGAACTAGAATTGATTTTGACAGAATTACGGCCTTTTGAACTTAGCCATTTTAGGCAAATTTTTTACATTTGTTGGGTGAGGAGTTTGTGTAATCAACTCCTCCCTCAGTTTTCAATCTTTTCCAAACTTTGCATACATGTTATGGACATATTGGAGATGTGCATGTGGGTTTTTGATGGAGCTAGAATTTATTTTGACAGAATTATAGCCTTTTGAACTTAGTCATTTTAGGCATATGTTTGCATTGTAGGGTAAGTACTTTGTGTATAATCAACTCCTCTCACAATTTTCATTGGCTGTTTTTCAGACATTGGAGACTTATATTGGACACAGTGAAGATGTACATGTTGGTTATGATAGGATAAAAATAATTCTGAAGGAATTATGGCCTTTTAAACTTAGTCATTTTGGGCTGCATTTTGCACGGGTTACTAGAATTACCGGAATACACCTTATTACCGGAATATACCGGAATACACCAAAATAAACATTTTTATTATCAAAATTAACTTAAATATTGGCACAATAGATAAATAAGAACTATTTCCAGCCCAGATATTGCTATTTTGGCATCTGTAGTGAGAATAAATGGACCAGGGTATGGGCCTTGGATAGGTATCACTGTGCAGATTGCAAGCTGGTTAGGGTCTTTGTATGGGTCATTCGCTTGCCGATTTTTACATGCAGCTGTTACTAAAAGACATATTTTGGATAATATTACATTTATTCTGGTAATATCATAGTGTATTTCGGTAAATAAAAATGTGTATTTTGGTATATTCCGGTAGATTCCGGTGTATTTTGGTATATTCCGGTAATTAAGTGTATTCCGGTATTTCTAGTAACCGTTTTGCACTGTAGGGTATAAAGTTTGTGAAATGTTTTCAGTGGATTCTTTGTAAATAGCATTTGTGCTTGAAAGGTGCTTTAGGGATGTACACATGTCCTGTGACAGGCACTGCACGGGGGCATCATTAGTGTCTTACAGACACAATTTTCTAGTTTCTTATAATCATTTGTTCACTCTGCACCTCACTGATTTAACAGGAAAAAATAATAAAAAGAAGGAAAAAATACGCTCTTGGTATGCAAATTTTTCACACACCGCTGTAATCATTCTAAAAGTAGTACACTATCGTCCTTCATTCATTTGTTTCAAAACCATGAATGTCATGTGTATTCATCGGGAAAAAAATATATTACGCATGTTTTATGCTTTTTACATTTATTTTTTCCTAAACAAATAATGTGACAAGCATTAACAAGCAATCCGTGGTCTGTACAACACTGAATAAACGAGTCTGTTGGATAGAGCGAAGAACAAAAAAGATCGTCTTGCAACAGTTGCGACCCTTGCATATGACTCGCATATGACGTCACGTTGATGCAGACTGGTTTTCATTGTCTTCTAAGCGCTTTCATCGTGTGTTAGCGAAACAACAAGGAATGGCCGACCGTCAACAAAATGTACAGACATCGAGGATTTTAGCACTGCTTGTGCAATAACATTCCATTAAATATCATCAAAAACAGGTTTACTACAAACTATAACATTTCTCCTTTATTTGCATAGTCGATTTCCCCCTGTTAATGTCTGATAAAGCTTGATTGAGTAGTGTAAACACTACTTCCATGTGTTGCAAACGGGCGTGTAAAACTCTATCGACACCAATGTGCTTCAAACGGTCAGTGAAAACTCAAGATTGGCTCTACACCATCATATATGGTCTCAATTTGTAGATTAGATGTGCAGCTTTACTTTGATACCAAATTTGCCTCATTTCACCTGCTTTAAAGGCTTTGAATCCACATGAGTCCACTATATTAAAGTTTTGCCGTTCAAGTTTGGCTACCGCTGTTCTGTTTCAATTCTCGTAACGACGTTCCTTTCTTTCTATATGTACTGCTACACCCTCTTTTCAGAGTATTATGAGCAGGTGTACTTTTGTACCCTCCAGTGTTGCAGGATGAAAGCCTACATGTAGCTACATGCACAGAGGATTTGGTCTGTGGAAACACCACAAACCACCCCAAACCGCCACCCACACACCCCAAACCAGCCTCCCAGGCTTCAAATCACCCCCTGTCCCCTCCACACACACATCATCACCGCTTCCACCCCATCCCAGTATCCTATATAGATTCAAAATATAATGAACATATCACTAAAATGGTTGCCCCGTGATATGCAAGGTTGGCCGGGAAATACCGGTGGTGGGAATTCCCAGCGGTAATTACCGGTAATTCCCGTCCTGGGAAATACTCCAAATTTGGCCAAAGTGGGAAATACTGGGAAATATGAAATTTTAGAGCTGTTTTTCCTAAAATATCTTAACATATTTCTTGAAATTTAAGTTATTAGCACTATATTTGTTATCATTTATATGCATATCATGCAACTAAGGTTATAAATTCCAGGACTGGTTCATGCCAGAGGACACAGCAGAGGATTCTTGGTTGTTTCGTAGGCAATAATTACAAAGAAAACTGCCTTTAAAATTCTTATTTACAAAAACGCCAAAAAAAACAAAAACAAAATAACAGACTGTAAAATCCCTTCTTTAATTACTAACACAAGATCTTTTTTATTATTTAGTTCTCACACAAAGGTATATACTAAACTGAGCTGCAGTTTTACTTTAACCTTTTTTCCTGGTTTATCACTATCACTACTGCTTCTGCAGGCTAATTAAACTGTATTAAGTTTGATCAAACCAAAATATGGAAAAAAAAATTGTGAAAGTCTTTAAAGCTGGGCATTTCACAAAAAAAGAGTGTGTTCCATACTCCACTTTCTTGCCTGTATCTCTGAGTTGTCAGCTGATTAATTAAATAATGATGTGTGGACATTGTGGTCCAAAGGCTACCTGATGAAGCCCTGTAATGTCTTTTTTCCCCAAAGGTTTCTCAAGACAATATCTATCTTATTGAATTAACTATACTTCCTATTGTAAATAATGACCAAACACCACTGAAGGTGTGAAAAATAATTGGTTGTTTTGATTCAACAGACAGGTGACAATTACTGTAGGTACTTTTAATCTAAGTGCGTTATAACAACCAATCAACAGACAGAGATAACTGTGCATGTAGACTCATCTTCAGACAGTTTGTATAAGAAAATAATTTCATTGCATATTCAGATCTAGACAATATTGTATCTGTATCTTTGTTAAATGGTTAAATAAAGGGATGATAAATTATTTTTTGCTTTGCATAATAGTTGTATTGCTGTTATAAAAAATATTTGAAAACTTCTAGATGGCAAGGGACCAATTTCCCAGTAATTCCCGGGAATTACCAGTAATTCCCGGGAATTACCAGTATTTCCCACCGTCCTGGGAAATATGAGTATTTCCCGCCTTTTTGCCAACCTTGGTGATATGTATGTATGTGTGTGTGTGTACAAGCATGCTTTGTGATTTTGCTCATATTTCATGCTTTTGTTTCGTTTCTCCCTGTCACGTTAGCCTGAGGAAAAAATATCCTCAGTTTGCAGCTGGTGCCGTGCAAGTACATTAAATGATAATACATGCCAATTGATCTGGGATGCTGATGTCTTGGTGGGAAGGGAAGGGCGGGGGTAGGGGCGATAAGGAGGGTGCTAGTTTGTATCTGGGGAGGCTGGATTAGGGTGGTATGAAGGCGTTTTGGGGTGGTTTGGGGTGTTTCCATGGACCGCAGAGGATGACTCTCCCTGCACAGGGGGCTCCAGTTAACGTCCCGATCCGAAGGATGGCACACTTGTTAGCATCCCTGCAAATGATGCTAGAAAAAAGCCAAGTGGTTCCATGGACGGTATTTTTTGGTTGCCCTGATGAATATTTGTTTTTACATGCTTGTCTTGTCTAATAGTAATATTTCTGCCTTCAAGGGTTATCTCTGATTGGAACGCACTGCCAGAATCCATAGTATCAGCACTGACTTTAAGCAATTTCATGAACCGATTAGATAAATTCATGGGAGATAGACAGTACACAGCTATTCCGGATAATAATATCTGGGTGTCAAACCAAGAGGAGGTTACACGAGTCAACTAGACTCTTGACCCTACACAAATAAATGTAAATGTAAATTCTATTGATGGGTCATACCATATGTTTTTTATGAAGAAATATTGAAAATTATCCCTGTTAGTCCTTCTTATCTGGAGCACTAGTTATCATTGCATAGCGTCATTTTAATGGTGCAGGAGAAAAGTTAATTTTCATCTGTTAGTTGAGCTATATTGCACAGACTGATTTGTTTGCTGGAACTGGGCACTGGCGCCCAGAGAAGCAGAGCTCCAGATAAGAGGGGGTATTGAGGATAATTCAAAGATAAATTTTCTTATTTCTCATTGAAAACATATATTGTGACCCCTCATTAGAACCGTCTCGATGAGACGGTTCTAATGATGGGCCACAAAATATGTTTTTATGGAGATATTTGGATAATTATACCTAAATTATCTCTATTACCCCTTCTTATCTGGAGCACTGGAGAAGCCAAGGAAGTTGCATATGAAATGCTTGTGCTGCCAAAACTCAAATACGCAGGATCAGTTTAGAACCCATAAATCCAAAAAATCACTCCTGTCAATTTGAGAAGGTGCAGAAATCCTCAGTCAATGGACTTGAAGGAGTTGGAGACAAGTCATGTCAGCACTTGGCAACACTGGAAGCCTAGCGGGAGCAGTCCTTTACCTTCTTTTACAAAACTGAATGAAAAATGTTGTAATCATGTGCACCTGCTTCTCCCTTCCTGTCTGTCATTACTCTATATTTCAGCTGAAGGGAGAAGTCTTTTCTCCCAAAATTTTGAACCGAGCTTGAGCCCTGTACATTATAAAGCTGCATTAAAGCTTCATCAGACATTATGCAGAGAAAGAGAACCTTCAAGACAAAATGCAGAGAAAGAGAACATAACTATGTCTTAATTTTATCAGTTTTTTCACTTAATAGCCTTCAAAATGAAGATTTTAGGTGCTGACAAAGAAGTTTTCATTTGCTGTTTCCTTTCCAACTTTAAACCCAAGTGCTATTTGTTTGCTGTTTCCTTTCCTACTTTGAACCCCCTTGAGCATATTATATTGCCCTGCTCAGTGGAGCTCTTGTTTAAAAAAAACTGTGAGAGGATATAGGTAAATTACCAGTAAATAAATGATAACAGTACCATTGTGTCTCTTTTTCAATTTCTTTATGTGCAATATAGAACCCAAATACAATTATGTTCTTGCTTTTCATCACTTTGCAATATCAGGATTCAGGGTAGGGAAACACGTACATGACCATGACACCATTATTGTTTACAATCACAAAGGCGGCCATCTTTGGAAGTTCACCAGTTTGATGTGAGTTCTTTGCTGTTTTCCTATTAAAGGTTTCACACTCAGCGCATGAGCTGTAATTAAGTTTTTATAATTAAACAGTAATAAACTTGTTATCTAGCAACTTACAGTTTACTTTGACACCAGTTATGAAAGGTCACACTCTAGGACTGCATAATATGAACTGGTTACCAAAAAAGTTGCTCTAGAACTTACAGCTCACCATATTTCTTACATATCTAATTAATACACAGAGAAATCCTTATTCATATGGTCAAAGTGGACTGGAAAATCAAAATGGCTGCAATTGAAACTTTACAGCATGATGTTACCAGGGCCTGACAAATCAAAATTTGATCTACTTGTCCGGTACACAGCTTCTGCTTCAAAATATTGAAATTCTTCAGTTTTCTCTATGTAGCTTATACATTTTTCTGGGCAAGTAAGAAAATATTTTACTTGCACAGCAAAAATTTTGACTTGTCCCGGGCAGCCGGACAACGGATTTGTCAAGCCCTGTGTTACACAGTCACGTGTTTCGCCCCATTGAATATAACTCATAAAACAATACAATTTTCTATCAGTCCATGAAGCCAACAATATGCATGTCAACTCAGTCAGTTAAATTCATTTGAGTTGAAGAATGACATAAACTGAGCTGCAACATGACAAAACCAACAAAGTGGCATGTATGCCCAGCGAAGACTCAGATTAGCCTGGGCATCTGTGCAGTCTGATCAAAGTCTTCCCTGTGCACATAGAGCTAGCTTAGACCCTTAGCTTTCTTGTAAGTGTGCGGCAAAGATTCTGATTACTCTGGGGGCTGCCCAGGCTGATCTGAGTCTTTGCTAGTGCACATGCCACTTTTTTTATTTGTCTTCTTGTGGCTCAATTGACCTGTCGCCACTTGTCACTCAAAATAAGCATTGACCAGTTAAACTAGATTAAAACCTTGGACAAACAAATGCATGTGTGTTTTTGTGACAAAAGTTTCCTTTGTTGAATATACTCGGACAAATACGAAAAGCTAGGTGATATGCGAATTCGCGTAAGGTTAATTATTAACCTGATCAATATATACTGCCTTCATATTGTGTACTGTGAATATGGTCTTCGTCTGTATTTCATGGTCTGATGACTTTGTTGTCTTTTACATTATCCCTAATGTTAAGCTGCATTTCTGCTTGGTAATTACACATATTAAGAGTGGCAATCACCATACTGGCGAAATTGCATATATACTTCCCACTCAATCTGTTCACCTACATGGTAGTGCTATTTTAAGTAAGTGTAAACCGGAAGAAATACTAAATGCTGGTGTTGAAGCAAAATATACCATATTCGACCCATTTATCGCACCGTGCACTTAATATTTTCAAAATTGCAACAAAAGGGTGTGGTTAAAAATTATCTAATAACCGCACACTGAGGACATTCAAATGCAGTGTGACAGGAAAGAGACAACATGGAGTAGGACTGGAAATACTGTGTGTTTATGATATGTAAGCTTTGAGTTGGCTGTTGAAATAGTAATGGAAAGCTGTTGGGTTTTGTGAGAGTTTCAAAAGGAAGAGCAGTGCACGCCTGTGCAGTTTTTTCCAAAAAATGGCCTTGGTGTGCGGTTATAGGGGCATGTGCGGTAAATGGATCGATTACGGTAGGTCATAAAAATGCAGCTCAAGGTCTTACTTACTGACAGTTTTGGCCTTCAGTATATACTTACTACCTGTTGAAGGTGAACTCCAACACTGGGGTACCATTTTATTACTCTGACCAGTGACCTATAAATACAGTGACTCGCGTCTTCACCTTTCGGTCCAAAGAGGCGTGTCGCGCATGCGACTGCAGCGCCTCCTACCGGATCGCCATTTTCAATACAAGCTGAAAAAGCGTGAATTTCTGTCAAAAGTTAACGGCGTGCATCGCCCATTTTATCGGTGTTTTCATAGTGAAATGATTATGCAACGATAAGGTAAGCTTTGAATTTTATAATGATGTATTAGAATATAAGTTTTGTGATGATTTTGCTTGGTTTTGGAGTTCATTTTTAACGATGTAAATTGAGAAAATTTGGTCACTCGAAACAAAATGGCCACGACGCTTTGAAAACCATCCCTTCTTTTACGATGTACTCCGTCGTTAATAAGGTTTGAGGTAATATTGTAGCATTAGAAAATGAAAGGGAAAGGACCAAACTGTTGTTTAATATCATTTTCATGTCAATTATTTACTATTATGATGGTCTTATGACAGTATCAAAATGGGCTTATTTAGGAAAGTAGCGAAAACCGGCAAATCAGGATGTTCAAAACCCCACTCCCCCGTTTTTAAATAAGGCTCCCAAAATAACTATTTTTGAGCCTCGCAATTATATTTTTCATAAAGTTGAATGCCTTCCAAATTGTTTGAGTGCTATTTTATGCAATTTCGTGCCGGTTTAATGGGTCAAAATAATCTTAAAATAAAACTTGTTTTTCACAGTTTTCGCCCTACAACAATGAGTTCAGAGAGTTGGTTAGTTGTGCATTGAAGAATTTGTCAGCGACCAAAGTTTCTTATTTCACATCGATACAAATTAACCCAAAAAAACAAGCAAAATAATTACAAAACTTACTATTCTAATACATCATCATAAAATTCAAAGCTTACCTTAACGTTGAATAATATTTTGATTACGTAAACATGAATGAAATAGGCGATTCACGTCGATAACTTCTGATAGAAATTCCGACCCACTTAGCTTAATTAAAACCTATGTCACTGACTTACTTCAATTTTCAATGCATGCATATTCTCCTAAATAAGAGAGAGCCAAGATCAAAATCCTCATCCAAATGCAAAATAAAAAAGTTTCCCGTACTTATATTGAAAAGCCCTCCAGCCCGTTTTTTTCGTTTTCATTTTTTTAACTACGTCAAGTAAAACTACCGTATAAAAACTTGGCAAGTTTGGTATCAAAATTTGGGAAATTTAGTACACAATTTAACGCAAACGTTTGTAAGAACCCATTATTTATACAGATAAAATAAAACAATGATAATATAAAAATATTTCTAGATGCGAAATAAGCTGTCGACAGAATTATCGATTTTTTACAGCCACTCACCTGTCCAGCGGCACGACAAGCGTCTATTGGAAAAATACCTATATTTAACGGGAGATGCGAGTCACTATATATATAGGTCACTGCTCTGACATGCTATTCATATTCAGTTGACCTTTTAAATTTGTCAGCTTCAGTTTAAGTCCTTTTTCCTTGAAGATTTTATACATACAGTTTTGAAATGCCCCTCTTTTTTTTAGAAAGAACAAGGCGGTGCAACGTAGTAATTAGTAGTCATATTTCTTGTTGGTATATTGTATACATTTGTACATGTATTGCTGCTTGTTTCATTTTACAGATAAAAATGGTATAAATTGCTTCATAACAGAAATGTCCAACAGAGTTATACCAAGCTTCAGCTCGTTTCTCTCAGAACAACAGCTATGAAGAAAAGAAATAGAAACTTTAAGGACAACAATATTTTCAATGTGATATGGTGTCACTTTGTGATTCTGTTCCCAGTTCTGTTATTGCTGTCACAAAATGTGGCCGCCAGTTTGTATAGATTTCAAGATGTGGATAAGATACGAGAGCAAACCAAAGTGGAAAGATTGAAACGTGAGGGAAATTATGTGGCAGAAAAAAACAACTTGAGAGGAAAGTCTGGACAGGGCTATCACATTGAGGTGGAAATTGGAACTCCAAAACAAAAGGTAAACACAAAGCTCTAGATAAGATGGGGTTTTGAGGATAATTTTTCTTATTTCTCAGAAGAAACATATGTTGTGACCCTCATTAGAGCTGTCTCAATGAGATGGTTCTAATGAGGCTCACAACATAGGTTTTTATGGAGAAACAAGCACAAATATGGATAATTATCCCTAAATTATCTGTTTATCCGTCTTATCTGGAGCTCTGAATTGTAACAAATTATTTCTTGTATAGTCACACTTTTGGACCTGGTTGTTCAAAACAAACCATGTTGTTAAGTAATCACCCTGGATGACTATGTATATACAAGGGCTGTTACCAAACGAAAAAGAGTCCCAGTTCCCAAACGTCCTGGTCATTGTGGCTAAAAGATTTTGTTTAGCCACAATGACCAAATAGGTTGGCAACTATGACTCTTTTTTTCAATTTGTAACAGCCTTGGAAACATATTAACCAGGTGTGAGTAATGAGATATTAGATTTTCAAATGCAATTTACATCAAAACACTGACCCATACTGATATGGAGTTGAAACATATATATTTTTTTAGAAAAAAATGAGAAAAAAAAAATAATCCCAGTATTAATACCAAAAACACCCTTGGAAATTTTTAAACTCCCAAAAACTGTTTGTGATCCTTCATGAAGAAAGAGTGAGACAGTCTTCATGAGGGACCACAGAAATACTAGATGGAAATTGCCACAGAATAATGATCAGCTGCTCATCTTACTGTATTTATTTGGCTATAAGACGGAATTTTTCCATCTCCAGTTTTGTTGTTGCTTTACGTCCATGATAAACAGCTATAGTCATGTCGGGACAGTCAGTTACCATAACCACAGTATTCCTGGGCAGGGCTAGACCTCATAAGGGGTTAAACAGTACTAAGTGCACTTACTTCTGCCAGTAACTGACAAGTGCCCTTCTTGAGTCAGCAGAAGAAGAAACGAAAGTATGCGGCCAGACCGGGTATCAAACCCGGAACCTCTGGCTCTTGAGTCAGATGCGCTACCAACTGCGTTACATGGCGTGGCCCTCTCTAGAATGATCCCCAAAAGTCAAAACCAGTCTAATAAAGTTCTGCTATAATATGGGTTATTATGTCCCCCCACCATGGGGGGGAACATATTGTTTTTGGTGTGGATCCCGTCGGTGTCTGCTTGCGCGTGGGTATCAGCGTCGGCGTAGCTTCTTGTCTGCACTCTATCTCCTGAAGAGATGCATGGATTTTGACCAAACTGGCACAGATACATTACTGGGAGGGGGTGGGGAAACTGATTAGATTTTGGTGACCTTGACCTTATTTTCAAGGTCACAGGAGGTCAAAAAAGTATGGAAAATAGCTTGTCTGCACCATATCTCCTGAAAGAATTGATGGATTTTACCAAACTGGCACAGATATATTACTGGGAGATAGCAAAGAACTGATTAGATTTTGGTGACCTTGATTCAATTTTCAAGGTCACAGTAGGACAAAGACTATTGAAAAATGCCTTGTCTGCACCATACCTCCAGAAGGAATTAATGGATTTTTACCAAACTGGCACAGATATATCACTTGGAGATGGCAAAGAATTGATTAGATTTTGGTGACCTTGACCTCATTTTCAAGGTCACAGGGGGTCAAAGAGTGTTGAAAAATGCCTTGTCTGCACCATATCTCCTGAATGAATGGATGGATTGGAATCAAACTGTCATAGATACATCACTGGGAGATGGCAAAGAACTTATTAGATTTTGGTGACCTTGAACCCATTTTCAAGGTCACAGAAGGTCAAAGAGTGTTGAAAAATGCATTGTCTGCACCATATCTCCTGAATGGATGGATGTATTTGAACCAAACTTGCATAGATATATCACTGGGAGATGCCAAAGAAGTGATTAGATTTTGGTGACCTTGACATCATTTTCAAGGTCACAGGCAGTCAAAGAGTGTGTCTGCACCATATCTCTTGAACGGATGGATGGATTTGAACTAAACTGTCACAGATACATCATTGCGAGATGGAAAAGAAGGGATTAAATTTTGGTGACCTTGACCCTATTTCAAGGTCACAGGAGGTCTTAACTTGGCAGCATTTAGGGAAAATGATACTGCTAGGAAAGAGCAGGTGGGGGAAAATCTGTTTTTGTCAAAAAACATTTCTAGTTCCCTTTCAACCCAATTCGAAAGATCTAGATTTGTTCTATCCCAAGGATCTAGATCCATCTTAGAAGACAGATCTAGATCTTCGGGATTGTTTTTTTGGAAGGGCAAAACCCTGTCTTATAAATGAAGAAATACGCTACCTGTTCAAAGTGACTGTCAAATTATTTAACTGGAAAACTGCATTAAACCAAATTACTTTCACAGACTGCAACCATATTTTCATTGCACTGATTTCAAAAAGTTGACTAAAATGAAGAGTAGACCCTATTCAAAGAAAGCCTCATCCAGAGAAGCAAACAGGAATCCATGCAAGTTAATATAACATTATTTTCAGAAAAAGGGCAGAGGGCATTTATTAGAGCAGGGGCAATAGGATTAATACAGTATTTACAATATTTTACTGGGAAAATGAAATATGTTTATAAATTTTGCAGGTCCGAGTATTGATAGACACTGGCAGTAGTAATTTTGCTGTGGCTTGTGCAGATGATCCTGATATTTCTACTTACTTTAACAGAGGCCTGTGAGTACTATAAAATCACAATTGAGCCGTGACACAACAAAACCAACAAAGTGCCATGTTCACCCAGCAAAGACTCAGATCAGCCTGAGCATCCACCCAGTCTGATCAGAGTATTCTTTGTTGGACATAAGAGGTAGCCAAGTCTAAGCTACCTACATGGTGGTGCCTAGGCTGATCTGAGTCTTCGCTTGGCGCACATGCCACTTTGTTGGTTTTGTGTCACGGCTCAGTTATTTCGGGACAGAAATGCTATACCTCAGCAAACAGTGTAGATCCTGATCAGACTACCTGTTTGCCAAAGAGCAGTCAGATCTGGTTCTACTATTTCTGTTCACCAACATTTTTTATAGAACATCCCTTTCATTTAGGCCGATGGAGTAGTTCAGCTGTAGGATGAAAACCCCCATAACAGAAATTTGTATTGCTATAAGGCTTCAAAGGATACTGGGCGGTACTGTCACTGACAGGGATTAAAGGCACAGATAGTTAAGACCAACTAAAATCTTTGATTAAAACAAAATTTTAAAAGAAAAGTATTTGATGGGAGAAAAGGCAAATTAATAAATGCAGTGGTGTTGAGTATGTTTGCAATTAAATGGTTTTAGATTGGTTGGAATTATATGGTTATAGATTGGTTGATAGTTATATGCATATAAAAGTTTTTATGGAGTCTGCATGTTTGCAGGGATTTAAAGTGTATTGTTAACCACCATATTTTCTTTGGGGTCTACTCTTAAAGGAAAGAATTTGCTTCTAGAGGAGCAAATTTTTTCCCATAAGAGTGATCCAATTGGGAAGAGCGGCAAGAATGAAATGGCAGAATTTTTCCCCACTTGGGGCTTTTGTCAGGACTTGATGGGCACAAATCGAACAAAACATTCAAACCACATTCAGCCTAGTATTGAAACTGAAATGTCCAGATCAACTACTGACCTTGGTCAAGAAACGAAAACTGAGGTGGTTTGGCCACGTCTCAAGGTCTCCTGGCTTAGCAAAGACAATTCTGCAGGGCATAGTCAAAGGAAAAACAACAGGTGGGAAGACAGTATTAAAGAGCAGACAGGGATGCGGATGACCTTTCAAGGTTATGGGATAGACTAGACTAAACTAGACTAGTCTTGGCAAGCACTGTCAACCAAGTTTGAACTGCTTGTAAATCAGACTCCACACTTGTTTCACTAAAGAGTTGACGGCAGTGACTGAATATTTGCATAAGATACAATTTTATGCCTTCTCTCATGTATTTTCAGGTCATCAACATACAGAAATTTAGGTCGAAGCGTCCATGTACCTTACACTGAGGGGTCCTGGGATGGAGAGTTGGGAAATGATGTGGTTAGCATTCCATCCCTTCAGAATGTCACAGTTCATGCAAACATTGCCTGTATTACAAGGTCTGATGGCTTCTATATCAATGGCTCCAACTGGCAGGGAATTCTGGGACTTGGTTATGCTGGCATTGCTAGGGTGAGTTAATATTTGTTATTATTTTATTGAAATACTGCTAAGCTGGTGACCAGGGTTAGAATCCTGGTAGAGACAGAATTCTTTCCAACCATAAAAAAGGAGTTCCATTGCACACATTATCAACTTCCGTTGGCTTTATATGACCAAACTACTGTTGTATACTGATGTTAGATCACAAGTCAGTCATCTATGTATTTAGTTTGAAATCATGTCTGCATTTGATTGGTTGAAGTCAGCACTGACTCATGTGATCCCTAAATGCAACAGCATTAGTTAAAATAAATTCTTGTTACCTGCTATTTGTTTGACTCCCAAGCAAAATATCAGAGCCCCAGTAGCTCAGTTGGTTATGAGCTTGCCTACTAATCTAGCAGTTGTGGGTGTGATTCTTGCTGGAGGAGCAATCTTTTGAACTGTAAATGGGCTTCCATTGCGTACAACCTTTTGCTATCATCCTTCCATCATTCTAATATGACTGAAGCACTGTTGAAAAGGACATAAATGGCTAGTCATTTATCAGCCATTCATCAGCCACCACAAGCGAAATAATGATGCATGGTAGATAGTAAAATGAAGTTTATAAGGCTTGGCACAAGTGTGCATCAACATGGTTTCAAAGTTGTCACACTACTTGAAACTTGGTCACAAAGTCTAGAATTTGCTAATAATTTCAAGAAAAAAAATAAAGAAATAAAGAAAGTCAAAAGTAATGCAGTTTACAGAAATAGTTTATATGTCAGCTTTTGATCTTCTCTTCAACAGAATCTAAAACTATAAAATTATATATTTCAGCCTGATAGTTCTATAGAACCATTCATGGACTCCCTAGTACAAGAAGGTGGTATTGAGAATTACTTCACTATGGTGCTGTGTGGTAAAGGATTTAATCTGTCAAACCCTGATAGTGAACTTGTTGGCAGCTTGGTAAGATACTTAATACTAGTTGAAAAATGTTCAATTCCAGACATTGGAAAGATACAAGTAGAAGCTTAAGCAAAAAGCTTGATATATTCTTAGCTCACATTAGTTGTGGATGATGTGATAAGAAACATTGCAGATATTTTGCCCTGAAACTATGCCATAGTCAACAACAAAGGCATGACACAAGGAGGAGCAGACATTTTCAGAATCTTTACAGTGTGATGCAAAGAAAGCCATATCAAACTGACCTTTTCTGAATCCGTATCACTATCCCCACTATCCCTTAAAGCGAAGCTACATCTGAGTTCTACCTTCAGGCTCCTCATTTTTTAAGGTGCATTGTAAAAATGAGAACCAGAGAAATGGGACTAGTGATGAAATGTCAACAAACATGTCAAAAGGGGCCTCGATAGCTCAGCCAATAGTGTTTGTCTCACAACTAGCTTCATACCTCTGCCTCCCAGGTTCGAAACCAGGTTGATGCTTTGGCACTGGCAAGTATGAATGGTTGTTGTTCCCTTACGTTTATAATAAACAAATTATTATAATAGTAACTTGACCTGGCGTATTGAATCATGTCTCGTGGATGAGCTCATACCATTGGACCACCCTCGATGCAAGCATCTTAGGTGATCCATTGGTATGAGTTCATCGACGAGACGTGATGCAGTTATTTGGATGTAAGCCAGATCAAGTTACTGTTATTATAATGTGTATGTATTGGTTTACATGCTTGTAAATACTTATAAGTATTAATTTGCCTATAAAACAGTGTCACTCCATTTCTAGAATGACCCCAAATATTAAATCTGGTGTACAGAATTTTGCTTGGAGATGGGTTTTGCCTTTCTAAAACAATCTCCAAAATGTAGATCCATCTTAGTGGATGGATCTAAATTTTTGAGATTGTTTTGGAACAGAAAAACACTTTCTAATAACTGAAGAATTATGGTTTATATATGTATATCCTTATGCTCACTGGGCGATCAACAGGAACCATATTCTGGCTATTTTCAGCTGTTTGGTGGTGGTGATCCAAGCCTGTACAATGGGTTGCTGTATTCTACCCCCATCAACAAGGAATGGTATTACGAAGTAGTGATAATAGATATTGAAGTTGACCATGTCAGTCTTAACATGGATTGTAAAGAAGTGAGTAGCAGTTTTCATCTGAATTTGTAACACATAATTTCTGCAAAGGTTTATTTTCATGAATGGCTCATGACAGAACTATGGTGCAAATGCAGCTAGGAAAATTAAATTTTCACCAGAATTAGCCATTTGACAATATACACTGGAGAGCCGCTATAACCCGGGTGCCGGGAGACATAAAATCGAACTGCCTTATAAGTGATCTCGCGGTTTAATGATCGGCACTGAATACCCCACCCGCTAATGAAAAAAACACATGTTTACATGTTCATAGGGCTTATTTAGCCCTAACCAGGTAGATAGACATGTTTACTGCTTGCCTGACACAACAAAAATCATCGCTGAAGTAGCCATTTAGTCCCTATGTTCTTATTTATTGTGAAAAATGCACTACAAAACGCATATCCAAAGTGAAAGTAGACATGCTGGAAACACAATGCGTATTACTGCCGGTGGCATATGGGCCAATGCAATATTTAACCGGTAACCATTATATTTTTATTCGAGTTAATTCCCTTGACATTTGTCCAACTTGCAAAAAGGTACCTTCAGAATAATGAAAAATACTCATTTGCGTGAGTACCGAGGTCGCCTAAAAAACTCTAACCAGCCTACAGATAATCAACTCAGCTTTAAGTTTTTTTCTTGTTGTTTTCACTTGTCAAAGTCTTTTATAATGCTTTCTTTGAAAGTAATCAGTGACTACTTTGCACAGCCTTCATCCATGCATCAGACTGTGTATTATGTATGAGATGACCTTCCCCGCTGGCCAAATTGGTGACACTTGCGCAAATTATCAAAGTCTTCTAAAACATGATCAGTGTTCACACCTTGGCAAGACAATCAATGCTTTGATTATCCGTGATAACTTTTGACACGTTATTGATTAAATTTATGTAAACAACCCATTTAACTTTTAATGGTTATTTTCTACTTTACCCAGTTAGACCTATCATTATACATGTATCTATAATAAAACATTCCTAATATACTGCTGTATGACTTGTTATGTTTGTTTCATGCTCTGTTCTTTTCTTTTGCAGTATAATTTTGGCAAGACAATAGTTGATAGTGGCACTACGAATTTACGTCTTCCTACAAAAGTATTTAATGTCCTAATTGCCAAAATGAAGTCTAAAATTCAGGTACCAATATACTTTAAGATATATGTAATATTAGACATCTAGATGGAAGTGTGTTTTATGATTACAGTTATATAAACTTTGGGTTAGACAACATTTTGTTTCGCACAAGATGCACTAAACAAGATGCATAGCTGTAATAAGCAACTGAGGATTTGAAGTATACCAATTGCTTATAGAGTTCATATTCTCCTTACATAGCCTTTTTACTCTGCAATAATTTATTACAAGAAAAAAAAGCTATATGCTTTTGAGAATTTCAGTCCTAATAGTCAGTGTATATAGTCTACTTATTTGAACCTTAAGGTAACTGAACTGTGCCTTCTGAGACAGAATGCATTGGTGCAATCCGGTAAGGGTGTAAGTTAGCAAATTGTGAATGTCCTGGCCAGACTACATGACTGTGTATAGGGTGGTCTGGGCATATACAGTTTGCACTTAATTTGTGACAGGTTTTCCATGATGATGCTCATCTTTTGATTTATCATAGTGACTAAAAGCATCTGCACAACTGAGTGGTTAGGGCTACAACGTTAACGTTTCGTTAAAATTTCAGATGTTAAAATCTCAAATACCCCGATATTTTTTGTTGAAAAAATGTGAGAAGCTTCTCACATTTTTTCAACAAAAAATATCAATGTATTTGGTTATAAAGTCAAAAAACACTTAACGAGTTGACCTCTTAACAAGCTTGTTAGCTATAGGCTAACGATGCTTTGAACAACTGGGTCCAGGTCACATGGTCATGGGTTTAAGTCTCACTGAAGGTGAGATTCTGTCATGCTTCAGTGCACAGAGCCATTCTCAGTCACCCTCCCACTGACCTCATACTACTGAAACACTGTTGAAAGGACTTAAAAATGCCAAGTTATTTATCCATACCATATTGATTCAACATATGTAGACAGAAAGGCCTCGGCAAAAACAGTGCACATCTTCAACAGACTGCAGACTGATCAGGATCAGCATTGTTTGCTATTGACCAAAATTTTCTTTCTATAGATTACCTCAGAGAAGACTCAGCTTGTTCAAAAAAACAATTGGTATGATATTGTATTGTGCCTAAATTTTGGGACACCTAAAATAGTTAATTTTCCATTTGGGACAAATGGAAAATTAATTATTTTAGGTGTCCCAATACTAAAGCACATTACACATATTACAGTTTGGTTAAATATGTCCTGTAAATGTTTAGGCTAATTGTCACATTGTTTTATTTCAGCCATTAAGTTTTACTGTGGTTCCTGTTACTGATACTTTCTGGGCTGGAGAGGAAGTACTATGTTGGGATCCTGGTACTGTTCCATATGACAGCTTCCCAACTGTGTCCATTGTTCTTCCAGTCAACAAAACAGCTGCATTTAAACTAGTCATCTCTTCTCAGGTATTTAATAACTTCGGTTTAAAGACAAATATTCTTGTTTATTGGCTGCCTTAATCCTATTATGCAACAGTCCAGTGACACTGCCATTTCATCAAAGGAAATATCCCATCTCACATAGGTAATGACATAACAGGGTCATAAAACCAATAAATACTGGGGTGTGTTTTGTATAGTAGAGTATCTAATCCATAAACCTGGTAATTTCTGAAACAGGCCTCCATTGCCTAGAAGTTAAGAAAGCTGACTCTTAAACATTAAGTCTCTCACCAATGTGGGTTCCGGTTTTGGCCAGTGCACAAGTGAGAAAGCTAAGTTCTGCTTACGGAATGTTAGGTGGGTTTTCCCGTGGGAGTTGCGTTTTTCACACAACTTTGCTTAACCATCAAATCCACATATGTGAAATAATCTTGAAAGAGCTACAAAATCTATATCAGAAAAAGAAAATTGCAATGGAATTTCCCTCTTTGAATTTTGAAGTTATTTAAATAGTTTCACAAAGTTTTTGCTGAATGATTTGATATGCAGACCAGATATGACAGTGACAAGCGATGTATGTAATTTGAGTTTCTTCTAGAATGAGAAAAATGTTGCAATATTTTCTTTTCGCCACAAGATTAAATTTATGTCATCTTATGACTATACAAAAAATATGAGATTTTTCATTTTATGACTATTATGCGATTTCAGCAATACCTGCGACCAGTTGGGAAATCCAATGATACTGAGGGCCAGGATTGTTATAAATTTGCAATATCTTCATCTGATTCAGGTATGTTATTGACTGAATGTAAAACATTTTATCATATGGTGTTGTTGTTATTCAGTGTCATGTCATAAAAATCGTTTGACCACACGTGTAATAACACTTTAGTGCGTACACGTAACGTCGTTGACAAAGTCCATGTCAACAATGTGTTTTCTTATTAGAATAATGTTTGGTTTAAATGCAATAAAACCCCAATTTAAAGGGTCATATGATATAGATAAAACAGAATAATAAATAAAACAGAATACAAGTAAAAAATTGCTCTAGTATAGAGCAAAGGAGGAAGCGCTGCGGAAAACAATATTTAAGACTTGATAATCCATTTTTTAGTAAATTTGTTTGGGTATCAATGAATTAAAGTAGCGATAATATATATTCTTAAATCATTAAAAATGACACGTAACGCTGGATTGTGATTAGCATTGTAATTTGGAACAACACAGCATAAAAAAGGTTATACATGTATATACATATGGACAAAAGTTCTGCACGGTCACAGTTAATTTCACAAGTTAAACTATTTATACCAGTTTTATTTATAGAGCAAAAAAACTCATTATAGCTTGGATGTATAGCACCGAGTTTAAGACAGGCACCCTGCAGTTACTTTTAAGTTGAAGGACATTTACATTGAATTTACTGTCTTACTTGTGTGTTTTATGTAGAAAAAAAACTCAAAGTGTTGTGACGAATTTTACAACCTTTTTTTAGTTGAAAAATTGCGCCTGAGGCTGTCCAATAAATTGTGCTCAAAATAATCTAAGAAAATTTGTGCGTGAGTCAAATGTTTTTGTTGCAAAACACTATGTTATTTGTTTGTTCTGCGACTCTAAAACTTTTAATTATTTATTTATTTATTTTGGTGGTGTTGAGATTAAAGTGGGCATTAAGATTAATACAATAATAACGTGTGAATTTTCTGATGGAGACTACCTAGTTTAAACGCCCATGCAAACTTTGTATAATAGTAAAATACCTAAGTATGTTATGAAAGATATTTAAAAAAAGTAAAATACCTAAGTATGTTTTTGAAAGATATTTAAAGTATTGAATTGATCTCGGTCATGCGAATACCTTTATGTTGTTTTTTCATAATTTTACAAAGGGGAACAACTTGTGTGACTTCTTGATTGTTTTCTTGGATAATGTAGCCTTTCCAAAAGGGAGTCTGCTGTTAAAGTAAAAAATTCTCCTCAAGGGGCAAGTTCTTCAACTGATCTCCACTGTGAAGGGAGACAAAGAATGAAACTGGCATGAGTTGCTTCCCCTGAAAGAGTACCCATTCACAATAAGCACACTTTATGCGTGACACAGCTCTCATGAAAGTACTGTAAACCAGACAATTTTAGCAAATCTGAATTTTAGAAAATGTTTCCAAGTTTTGTATTTAGCTTCTTATAATGGTTCTTTGATAATACGACAACGACTATTTCACCTCAGTTTTACTTTCAAAAACTTTGCATTCCTGAAATTTCGAGTACAGCCTCGGAATTATCCCCGATTTAAAGTTCCATAATGGCTGTAATTCCTAGGACAGAAGTGTCCCAGAATCTATGATTGGGTTTAGATGCAGACAAGGAAATCTCAAGTCTCATGCTTGGCAAGTCTTTCATGACAGCTATTTGATTTGAAAAAGAGCTCGAGCTTTCCTCTTTGGGATTTTAACGAAATCACTATTTCTTCGCCCATTAATTTTCATTTGATAGAAAAAGATTTTGAACCAGGTCATTACTATATTCCTTCATTTGACTTTCTCTTAATGGTTCTGTCCGTAAGCCTAGGCCCTGAAAGCTGTTTCAGCCATTCTATCTATCTGTTCATACGGCATACACCCTCATATGAGTATTACGTGCTATTCAGAATGATACAAAATCAGAGTTCCGAGGTTACAGTTTTCTACCCCGTACTCACAATAATATATGATTGAAATTGAGCCGTAAAATCATGATAATAGGACATACACCCGGGGGTGGGGGTGGGGGGCAAGGATCAATTCAGCTGAAGGAATTTATCCCGTGTCGTAATATTAACAGGAGATGCGCCCCTTTCTGTTTCACGTAGCCAATTTTCCCAGCATATTCCCAGCAGGCACTTTACGTCGAAATGACATGATGACGTCGCATCAGCGTCAATAAGACGTATTTCCGACGCAATATGTCCGCTGGGTTGCTTGTAGCCAATGGAATGTAGATTATATTAGGGACCGACCATTTGATATTCTGGGGGGGGGGGCTGGTATTCTTGATGGAGACACGACATTTTATTTCACTGGCCTCTGGAAACAATTTCTTTTTTTTTTCACCTTGTGGGAGCTAATTTATTTTTTTTACAAACTAACTCAAACAGGTTATTTTTTTTTTTAATTTTATAGCTGAACTATCAGATCCTTGTTTACTTGACCTTAATATCCTTTTATTTTACCCACAACAGTATTTTTTACACCTTTTAGAACATGGTGCTGTCTTTAACTAGGCCAAGGGCATGGCTTAGCTTGCTTTTGCAAACCAGTGCATGGAGCATGTTACTCTTTTCTTCTAAGGTACAGATACAAACATCCCTGTATGAGTTTGGCAAAAAATTAGGCCTTAAATTAGGGATATTTTGGCCAAAATTTAGGGCTATTTTGGCAAAGTTTTAGGGCTAACATTAGGAATTTAAGGGGGTTTTTCTATCCCAATATATGCCCAAACATGCTTTATTTGTACTTTAGAAAGTTTGATAAATACTTACATGATAGAGTCACATTACTTACATGATAGAGTCACATTATATATGAATGGCAATTAATGAAATGGCTGAAAGTTATGTGCTAAGAAGTTGACAAAGGGGGGTCTGGGGGGCGTTGCCCCCCCAGAAGCTAAAGCAATTTCCCAATTTAAATGGCAATTTTAAGACTGGAAACAATAAGGAAAAACTAGGAATGATGATTAAAATAAGGGTTTTTATATTAGGACTTTTGCCTTCAAGAGTGTTTATTTTGCCATAATGGTTTTGTCTCCCATAAGCTAGTGACTCTTTTGCAATTCAGTTTTAGTGGAAACATTTACTTAGTAATGTGGCAGATCAATAATACATGTATGTGAATGATGTATAGGATGTTTTTGTAAATGTATGCACATGCGGGCCCACTGGTGTAAACCAATTGTAGATAATATTAAAATATTTCTATAAATATGGGGGTCTGGGGGCAGCCCCCCAGAAGCCAGAGACGATATAAAAACTCAATTCCAATGGAATTATCTGCAGACTATATTTATTTTTTTTGAAATTTTGGGTGGAGACAGGTTATTTTTTTCTCTTACTTTTGAGGCCAGATTATTTTTTTGAGCCCCCTTATGAGCCAGGTTATTTTTTTCTTGCATATCCAAAGACAGGAAATTTTTTTTATAAATATACCAGGCCCCCCCCCCCCAGAATATCAAATGGTCGGTCCCTTATCTTTTCCACTCCATTCCATTCAAGATTTCAAACTAACGTTATGCCCTACTGTTTCTGTCACGTGGTGGTTTCTTTGGCTGTTTAGAAATGTTTAAATCAATATTGTAATCATTATGTAATTAAAACCAAGCAACAAATTAGTTATTAAAGTGCCAAACTGGTGATTAGCTCCGTTAAATGAGACTAGATCAACCATGGATTGATATATAAAACCAAATCAAATTCTTTATTACTCTTAGGTTACACATGTATGTAACAACATAAGGAGCAATCTATATGTGCATTTCAAGACAACTTTATGGCGAACATTTTCACAACAATTCCAACATACATACTTGAGGGCAACATCGTAGGTATTATATAATAAGAGCTGAAAATAAAGTCTAACTATTCCGAGAAAGAGAAAGAGAGAGAGAGAGAGAGAGAGAGAGAGAGAACATTTCAATTAATCATCACATATAACCAGTACATCCTTACTTTCTATGTAACTATGAATTCTTACTGTTGCATGTTTATAACTTTTGGCAGACGCCTTCATTGCATTCATTCAAGAAATGCAGTGGACCGAAACGCCTTAATCGGTTAAGGCTGATTCAGTCCGTGCATTTCATGAATGAGCAAGAGGCGTGTTGTACAATTCTAATTCTTGTGAATGGAATATATTGCTGTTGTAGACCAAAAGTAATAATAATAATAATAAATGGATTTTAACCAGTACTTTATGGTGAGTTTTAATACTTATGCTATTCTACTTATCCTGCACTGTCTTCGTCCTAAACCTCTGGACATTTCCAACTCTTTCAAGTGGGCTCTTCCATCTTTCGACTTGGGAAAGTCCACCTGGTCTAATAGGAAATTTTCGACAAACAAAACGAGGGAGCTAACAGTGCAGACCCCGGTCCGAGTGCTTTCCAGCACCCTGGCCCCGGTCTGCACAGTGCCTGGAAATGTCCAAAACTTTAGGGAAAAAAAATCGATCATGCTATAAAGAAGGTAATGGAATACTAAAAAGATACATAATAATTTGTGTTATAAAACGCTTTGCATACACACGCACACTCGTTCACGCCGAATTTCATATACATTTAGACTACAAAATCTTGTCCCCTTCCGTCGCAGCGGGCACATGGCGTAGAATTGACGTCGATGCGACGTCGTTGCGTCGCACCGACGTCATTGCGACGTCATTACATCGTCGTAGGAACGTAAATTATACTTTTTTCCGGGACAAAACGGATTTAACCAGAAATATTGCTAAATTTCATCTGTTTCAAATTGGACTGCATTATCATACGGTATGTATATACTGATGTTGCCGCACGCTAAGGCGCTTCATAACATACAGGAACACAGACGACCAGGATCAGCTTGCAAACCTGCGCAGTCCGATCAGAGCTGCTTTTGTACCTATCAATCCACGAATTTCAGGAAATCATCAGCATGAATGCCGGGCCGGGTAGCGCAATCGGTAGGGCACCCGACTCGTAAGTCGGAGGTCCTGGGTTCGAATCCCGGTCTGGCCACATACTTTCGTTTCTCCTTCCGCTGATTCAAGAAGGGCAGTTGTCAGTTACTGGCGAAAGTATGTGCACTTAGTACTGGTTAACCGCTTAGGAGGTCTAAGCCTGCCCAGGAATAGTGTGGTTAGGTTAACTGACCGTCCCGACATGACCTTAGTTGTTTACCGTGGACGTTAAGCATAAAATCAACAACAACATCAGCATGAATATTAGAAACTCTGATCGGACTGTGCACGCGCCGCCGCGAGATCACACCGCCCGCGCATGCGCCAGCATGAGCGAATCAGATCCCATAGAGACATGCATATATATAACCAGTTTATGGCTGACAGCATATTTTCTTTCTTACAAGATTTTATTGTATTTTTGGCAAAAAAGAATCTCGCAACAGGTTACTACATTGCAGGTAAAAGCTGTTAAAATACATGATGTTAAAACAAGGGGAAAAATGCATAATTGCTGCCGTAATTTCACGAAGTGATACATAGATTCACAAATATCTATCTCAACATTTGTACAACATATGCATATGTATGAATGCCGTCGCAGAAATGCACGTTTCCTGTTCGTGTCCTAATATCAGATCTATCAACGGTAATGATATGGATAAACCGATTCTAAAAATAAGGCAGTTACGCAATAGCTGAGTTCCATCGCACGTCGATGACCTCAAACCTTGAAGGTCATATATGAAAACAGACTACCTCGAAAGATCGAAAGGATACTATAGTTAAAGACGATATGTATATGCTATTAAACTTTTCAATTATTATTTTACCCAATACCATAAAGGCTAAACGCTTACTTGATGAAACACTTACATTGCAAAAAAATGAAAAGAGTCGTATAGCTGAATTATTTGCAACAATACAATGCTTTTATCAAAGCCGATAATCCTTTCGACATTGAGGACAGAAAAATAGTTCCATGTTTTTATCCCGAAATATAAAAAAATAAAAATAATTAAGATCGAAAAAAGATATTTTAATGTTATGTTTCAGGTAACTTGATGTCATAATCGAAATTTTAGTGGTAAAATATGCATTAAAGTTTACTTTTTAAGTCGCTTATAGCAATAATCAATAAAACAAATCTACACCCAACGCCTTTCCCAAACTCATCACAAATAGCACTGCGTTGGTACGCAGCGCAATGATATAAACAGAATCTTACACTCTTGGTCATTTCATATGAAATTTATGAAACTGGCCATAGGCTCGTTTCATAAATTTCATATGAAATGACCACTAATGTAAGATCCTCTATATCTAGAACTCTGGATAAGGATGGTTTTGCTGCTAATTCTTGGATAATTTATCTTCATTTGGCATCAAATAATCATATCACAGCTCTCATCCTGTTCAGGCTTTTATGAGGGGCCACATCTTACACTTTTGGTGGGAAATTAAAAAGTGTCCTGGAATTTAGTCAAGATGTATGCTTATCTGGATCTCTGATTATTGCATGAATAGAATGAGAATTTGTGAAGTTAAAAAAGGGAAAATTAGTCTGTTTGGTGTTTCATTTCTGAGGCTACAAACAAATTCAACCTGTCTCAGTGAATTCGCAATGGAGAGCTGTCAGGAGTGTGGCAAATGTGGCACCTTCTTGTGCACTTTAGCTCAAAAGAGCTGCTTGAATGCCCCATGCAGCATATACACTTTTAGTATTGTGAACATTGTTGATGTCACATAGTCATGTAACACAGTGTGAATGGGACAGATCAATGAAGGTAGACAATATACAACATCTGATTTGTTTCTACACTATAAGTTAAAACTGCAGTAGCGGTCTGATCTGGGTTGACACAGTTTCCTCTCGCATTTCTCTGTTGCAAATTTACAGTAAGGACAATATACAAACTATGATTAACATACATGTATACAGAAGTAAATGAAATCCTATTATCACCCCAGTATTTTGTATTTAGATGATTTTAGTCAAAGATTTTTTTCACAAAGTTCTGAGGCAAGCTGCACTGTCCTGTGAGAGCCTTAGTATTTTTTGCTGTATTTCAAAATTATGTCATTAAGGAATTAAGTTTTAATTTCAGGGTCTGTAATAGGAGCAGTGATACTGGAGGGTTATTATGTGGTTTATAATCGTGCTAAGAAGACTATGCAGTTTGCAGAGTCTAAATGCAATGCGATAGAACCAGGTGCTGTAAGAACTACCATACAGGGAATTGTTTCCCATACAGGTACTTAATGGACTTACAGTTAATGAAATATCACTGTACATGGAATCATTTCTTGTACATATAATGACTAACACTGTGCTAGTATGATTAATAGTAACTAGATGAATTTACTAACAGGAATTGTTTCTTATGACTAATTGTATTTGAAATGATAAATAACCAACAACAGGCATATGATCTGATGATGTATTAGAACTTACTTGGTGACATGCAGCAATACATTTATGCAGAATAAGAAAACAAAAAAGAGTCCAGAAAAACACTTTCCGTTTACAATTTCATCTGATCTAGTAAGAGAACACATGTCTTTAGTCACCACTTTTTCATTGTCCCTTTAGCCAAAATACAAACTTGCATTAAACAGCCATTTTTGTATTCTGCTTGGATGACTCTAAAACTGGCCCCGAGGTTATAAAACTTTTTTCATGCTCAACTCAGCTGAGCATGAAATTTTACTAGCTAATAAATAGCAAATTACTGATAAGTTCAGTTGTTTTCTTGCTCAGTTTAGCTGAGCATGAAATTTTCTCTGCTTATGAATATGAAAATGCCAACATTAGTTGGCATTTTCATATTTATCAGCAGAGAAAATTTCATGCTCAGCTGAGTTGAGCATGAAAAAAGTTTTATAACCTCGGGCCCTGGTTGGCATGTATATATGATCCGCGACATGACAAAACCAACAATGTGGTTGTGCGCCCAGCGAAGACTCAGAGCAGCCTGGGCATCCGCCCAATTTATCAGACTTTATTAGCTCACCTGAGCACGAAGTGCTCAAGGTGAGCTATTGTGATCGATATTTGTCCGTCGTCCGTCGTCCGTCCGTCTGTCCGTCCGTCCGTCCGTCCGTCTGTCCGTCCGTCCGTCCGTCCGTCCGTCAACAATTTCTTCAAACGACATCTCCTCCTAGACCAGTGGGCCAATTCTAAAATAATTTCACACAAATGTTTCTGTTATAGCCCTGAACCAAAATTGCTAAAATGGTTCCGCTCCGCTAAACAAAATGGCCGCCAGAGCTAAAATAGAAAAACCTTTAAACGACATCTTCTCTGAAGCCAATGGCTCGATTTCAAAATAATTTCACAGAAATGTTTGACTTATGACCCTGAACCAAAATTGCTAAAACGGTTCCACTCCGCTGAACAAAATGGCCGCCAGAGCTAAAAATAGAAATCTAAAAATAGAAAAACCTTTAAAAGACATCTCCTCTGAAGCCAATGGCTCGATTTCAAAATAATTTCACAGAAATGTTTGACTCATGGCTCTGAACCAAAATTGCTAAAACGGTTCCACTCCGATGAACAAAATGGCCGCCAGAGCTAAAAATAGAAATAAATCTTAGAATGACACAGAGGGCACAGTTATGATCCAATCATCATGAAACTTTGTTAGAATGTTTATCTGAGTAAAATCTAGACCAAAATTGAAACTAGGTCATGTGAGGTCAAAAACTAGGTCACTAGGTCAAATCTTAGAAAAACCTTGTGTACACTATGGAGGACACAGTTATGATCCAATCTTCATGAAACTTTGTCAGTATGTTTATCCTTATACAATCTAGGCCAAGCTTGAAACTGAGTCATGTGGGGTCAAAAACTAGGTCACGAGGTCAGATCTTAGAAAAACCTTGTGTACACTCTAGCGGGCACAGTTATGATCCAATCTTCATAAAACTTTGTCAGAATGCTTATCTCTATGAAATCTAGACCAGGTTTGAAACTGGGCCATGTCAGGTCAAAAACTAGGTCACTAGGTCAGATCTTAGAAAAACCATGTGAATGCTCTAGAGGGCACAGTTATGTTCCAATCTTCATGAACTTTGTCAAAATGTTTATCTCCAACAAATCTAGATCAAGGGTGCAACTGGGTCATGTTGGATCAAAAACTAGGTTACTAGGTCAAACCTTAGAAAAACATTGTTGATACTCTAGAGGGCACAGTTTTGGTTCAACTGTCATGAAACTTTGTCAGAATGATTATCTTAATTAAATCTAGGCCAAGTTTGAAACTGGGTCTTGTCAGGTCAAAAACTAGGTCACTAGGTCAAATCATAGAAAAACCTTGTGTACACAATTGTGGCTTTATTTTGCATTGAATCTTCATGAAACTTTGTCAGAATGTTTATCTTCATGAAATGTGGGCCAAGTTTGAAACTGAATAATGACTGATCAAAAAACTAGATCGCCAGGTCAGATCTTCGAAAAACATTGTGTACAGTCTAGAGGGCACAGTTTTGATCCAATCTTCATGAAACTTTGTCAGTATATAGATTAGAAAGTGCAAAACTGCTCCAATTGAAACTATCATCAAATCGATGATCTTCCATGTTATTTCATCATAACTCAGGTGAGCGATTTAGGTCCATCATGGACCTCTTGTTTGTTAAGTGCTAAAAGGGTAGCTAAGGTCCTAAGCTACCTCAATGCGGACAATGAAGACTCTGATCAGACTGGGCAAATGCCCAGGCTGATATGAGTCTGCACTGGGCGCACAACCACATTGTTGGTTTTGTCATGTCGCGGCTTATATTACTTGTTTGTTTTGCATATTCATACATATTTTATTATCTTTTTTTTTTTCAGTAGATTATACAGATTGTGCATATGCTAAGATTGACTCAAGCAGCAGGGCTCTGACTATAGTAGGCTATGTTATGGCAGGAATATGTGGACTTTGTCTTCTACCACTGATATTACTCACAGTTAGATGGCAATGCCTGAGATGTCGAAGATCTAGACACAGATTAGGATCTGATTCCAATGGATTGATGGAAGATGGGTCTTGATAAATATCCATGTCTTTATGTCAGACTATAAACAAGGATTCAGTTGTTCAAGGCTTAACAAAGTCATTTGTTTAGGATTCGTTAAGTCTGCTAGTACCCATAAAATCAAGTGTCATAATATTTTTTGCTGAAAAAGTATGAGGAGCTTTTGCAGTGCAAAAGCTCCTCACATTTTTTTCAGTGAAAAAATGCCAGTGTTTTTGGCATGTAATACATTTGAATTTCTCATTAACTAATGATGTGGTTAGTTTTGAACAACTGGGCCTGGAGGGCCAGACTAGAGAGGGTTTTAGTGATATTTCTCAGATAGTTTTCATTTGGTCTCCATCAGAAACATGTTATGGCTGTTTATATGAATTGCCTTGTCGAGCTGGTTCAAATAAGAGGGCACAGTATTTTGATGGAGAAACTAAGATAAAAGTACTTATTTGTTATAAAAACTTGCCTTTACCCAGAATTTTGTCAGATTTCCTTGGTTGCCCAGTTTTGTTACTTATTTCTAGCTCGCTTGTTTGAATGTACAGGAAGAGCTATTGCACTACCCCTTGGTGTTGGCGTTAGCAAAATGTTAAAGTTTTACGTTAAAGTTTTTAGGTGATGGGCAAGGTGCTGTCAGGCGAGCTATCCTGTCCCACTGACAGGTCTTGTTTGTTATTAATTGTAAGTGCCTGTTATCTGTAACACAGCTTTGTCATTCATTGTGCTGGTAACACAAAGAGTACCATATAATATTTCTTCGGTTATCAGACAGAGATTTTCCATTCTGAAACAGTCACAAAAATCTAGATCTAGAATAAGACAGACTTTATTGTTGGATTTTCTTGTAAAGAAAAAAACCATTATATAAGCGAATTTTATAAGTTTTAATTAGATATTTGCAGTCATTCTAGAGAGGGGAATACACTGTTTTATAGCCTACTAAATACGGTAAACTCACGCTGAGCAGTCAATACACAGGTCAGAGCCACTAGCTGAATGTCTTTTAAAGTCACCTGGCCAATGCAACAACAACTTAGCACCTGGCATAGTCTCACTAACACAATCACAAGTGTTCAGTGTCCCATATAAGTTCATGATTTTACCTTTCAGTTAATGGAGGGATGTATACCTGATTAAAGTAGGCATGGTTTTCGGAACTGTGAATTGAAGCAAATTCAGGGCCCTTGCTAGACTATCTGGTGCACACACTGGCTGTTCATATGTTAGTTTTGGTGGGTAATTAAAGCTTCCCTTTTTTGGTTCAGGAAATTTTTATGGATTTACAATATTTCTCCAGTATAAGACAGAGGTGTTTCCAATCCAAAACAATCTTGAAGATCTGGATTCATCTTATCTAGAGCCATCTTGTAAGATGGTTCTAGATCTTTTGGATTGTTTTGGAAGAGAAAAAAACAACGTTTTACAGCTCAATTACACATGACTGATTAAATAATTTGCAGTATTTTTGAGGGACAAAGTCTTGTCTTGTAACAAATATGGTACCTTATGTAGATGGTTTTAGCTTCCTTTGTTGTGTCAAGAAACATTTGTGTATTTAGGTTTTGACCTTGATGCGGGTTAACCCATGGTGTTCTTAGAATGATGGTATATGCTGTGCATTTCCAACAGTGTAATGCATTGAAGATAAATTGCAAAATATGAATGTTGGACAGTTTAGATTTTGCAAATATAAATGCCATATAAAGTTTCCATTTGATCTCATGAATAATGATTTCACAATGGCTATGACCGTTTTCAAAGCTCAGGATAAGTTAGTGATTCGAAGACTACTCAAATGTTTTTTATAAGATCATACTGTGTTTCTTCTCTTCAGACCTGGTAAGATTGACAATAATGTTATTGTCTCACCTGACAGTGGCAGAAGGGAGACAAAGGCAAATTAAGGCATTACTTTTCTGGTGTTGTCTTCAGCAGCACAGACTGCGTCGAGTTTTCTGGTTAAGCTATGTTTTGTGGGAATGCCCTAACAGGCGAGACACCACTTTCTGCGGAATTCTTTTTTGATAGGTAAATCACAAAATGATCAGTACTCCAGATAAGGAGGGGTAACAGGGATAATTTAGAGATAATTTTTCCATTTTTCTGCATAAATAAGTTATGTTGTGACCCCTCATTAGAACGTTCACACAGAGACGGTTCTAATGATGGGTCATAATATATGTTTGAGGAAGAAGAAAAATCATCTTCAAAATATCATCAGATGCCACCTTATCTGGAGGTCTGATGATCCCGGAATTCTTTATATTAAATCATGATTTTATCTCATGTAATTTAAAGTCCCAGTATTTTATGATTAGCTAGTTGCAATTCAGGTGGTGAATTTTAGTTTATTTTTATGACTTATACTACCCTCTTTAGTTGTGGATTAAGGTGGGTTGTTTCAGCACATAGAATAGATGTCATCTAAGATTTCCTTTTGCCTTGTATGGCTGTAATAAGTGTCTGCAAAGGAAGGACCCAGCTCAGCATATATTTGAGCCGCGACACAAGAAAACCAACGAAGTTGTTGTGTGCCCAGAGTACACTCAGATCAGCCTGGGCATCTGCCTAGTCTGATCAGACACTTTGCTAAATGCTTAAAGGGTAGCTATGGATCTAAGATACCTCCATGCGGACAGCAAAGACTCTGATCAGACTGGGCGGATCTGATCTGAGTCTGCGCTGGCCGCACAACTGCTTTGTTGGTTTTCTCGTGCCACGGCTTTTTTCTTATACACATCATCTGATCCAAGTCTGTAGTAGTTAAGCAGGCAGTAAATACTGTATTGTGAGTATAAAGTATTGGGACACCTAAAAATTTATTTTATTTTCATTTGTCCCAAATGGAAAAATTATTTTATGAAGTTTCCAAAACTTTAGGCACATTTAGGCACATTAGTAATTATTTCAGAGCAGTAGAAAAGGCAGAGTAGTATCAAGTTTAGGTCAAAATGTTCTAAAATTGCCTAATTGGCCAAAATAATGCTGGTACAGGCATTGTCTTTTTACAGGCTGATCTGAGTTGTTGCTGTATGTCACTTTTCTGGTGGTGTGGCTAATTTTACGATGTCAGGTACTTAATTCATGATATTATCATTAGGGCCCTGCCAGATGAAGTCTGCGGAGGCCCTATAGTAATCACCTTGTCCGTCCGTTTGTCTGTCCGTCCGTCCGTCATCATTTCGTGTCCGCTCAATAACTCTAAAACCGTTAAGAGATATTTACGCGAGACTTGATACAAATGTAAAGCATCATCAGACGATGTGCAGAGAACAAGAACCATAACTCTGCCTACAATTTTTACTGAATTATGCCCCTTTGAAATTTTGAGTACAGAAATCGTCTCCGCTCCATAACTCTGAAACCGTTTAAGATATTTTCACGAGACTTGGTACAAATGTAAAGCATTATCAGACGATGTGCAGAGAACAAGAACCATAACTCTGCCTACAATATTTACTGAATTATGCCCCTTTGTAATTTTGAGTACAGAAATCTTGTCCGCTCCATAACTCTGAAACCATTAAAGATATTTTCACGAGACTTGGTACAAATATAAAGCATCATCAGACGATGTGCAGAGAACAAGAACCATAACTCTGCCTACAATATTTACTGAATTATTCCCCTTTGAAATTTTGAGTGCAGAAATTGTGTCCACTCTATAACTCTGTAACCTTTAAAGATTTTTTCACGAGACTTGGTACAAATGTAAAGCATCATCAGTCAATATGCAGAGAACAAGAACCATAACTCTGCCTACACTATTTACTGAATTATGCCCCTTTGCAATTTTGAATACAGAAATCGTGTCCGGCTCATAACTCTGAAACCGTAAGAGATATTTTCACGAGACTTGGTACAAATGTAAAGCATCATCAGGTAATGAGCAGAGAACAAGAACCATAACTCTGCATACATTATTTACTGAATTATTCCCATTTGTAATTTTGAGTACAGAAATCTTGTCTGCTCCGTAACTCTGAAACGGTTAGACATATTTTCACAAGACTTGGTACAAATGTAAAGCATCATCAGTTAATGAGCAGAGAACAAGAATCCTAATCTGTCTACATTTTTTACTGAATTATGCCCCTTTGTAATTTTAAATATAGAAATCAGGTCCGCTCAATAGCTTTAAAACCACCAATGATATTTTCATAGAAATTGTACATAATATAATGCATCATCAGACAATGTGCAGTTTTTACTGAATTATGCCCCTTTGTAATTTTGAATATAGAAATCAGTTCCGCTCTATAGCTTTAAAACCACCAATGATATTTTCATAGAAATTGTACATAATATAACGCATCATCAGACAATGTACAGAGAACAAGAACTGTAACTCCATCTACATTTTTACAGAATTTTTCCCCTTGCTAGTTTACAATCTAGAAAACTTGTTTGCTCTCTAACTTTAAAACTGTTTAAGATATTTTCACAAAACTTGGTACAAATATAAACATCATCAGACAATGTGCAGAGAAAAAGAACCATAACTACACCTTCCCTTTGTTATTTTAGGTATGGAAATCTTGTCTGCTGTATAACTTTAAAGCCTTTGAAGAAATTTTTATAAAACTTGGTACAAATATAAAGCATCATTAGATGATCTGAAGGTGTGCAGAATGCAAGAATGGTAACATCAGTTTCCTGCCTCACAGAGTTGTTGCCCATGCTTTAATCAATCATAATTGTGTATTTTGCCCATATCTTAATGACACTGCCAGAGGCTTAATTTCAAACAACATATTTAATATGAAGGAACAACATGATAATAGAACGCTGGTATTGTTATTTCTGGTCGGGCACATACAACTTAAATGCCATCAATAGTTTCATAAAGGCGGGGCCCTTTTAGTTATCATGTTTCTAGTTTGTCTTGCATCTGTTCATTCTCTGGTGTCTTTGACCGTGGGGTAGTCTTTGTATATATATTTAATTTTTTGTTTTGTTTTGTTTTATTTTTGTTGAAAGTAAGACAGTAACCATGAGTTTGGATTATTGTCATTGTTTTGTTTTATTTTTTGTATTCATTACTCAACTACGGAATGCATAAAGCCACCTGCTTTCAACAGCAAATGACTGGGATGTTGAAGTACACTAAAGCCTGTGCTCTTAAAGGTCCAACCCTAGTCAATATCCCGAAGTGTAAGTTTGATAGTCCTATATCACCTGATGAGAGCAGATTTTTTTCTTGCAGTAGTGGTTCATTGTCTCACCTGCGAAGCAGAGGGGAGGCATATGTATTGCTTTTCCGGTGTCGGCGTAAACTTATGTCGATTTTTTGCGTTTAGATCATTTTCTCAGAAACTATCAGGCTAGAGCCATGAAACTTGGTTCATGCTTACATCAGGAAAAGTAGATCTCAAAGCCATCATCAATCTTGAAACTTGACCTACATTTTAGGGTTGGCTGACTTAGCAATTTTTTGTCGAGTTTTCGCGTTTAGGTCATTTTCTCAGAAACTACAAGGGCTAGAGCCAAGAAACTTGGTTCATGCGTACATCTGGAAGAGTAAATCTCAAAGCCATCATCGATATTGAGTCTTGACCTACATTTTAGGGTTGGCTGATTTTGCAATTTTTTGTAGAGTTTTCGCATTTAAGTCATTTTCTCAGAAACTATAAGGGCCAGAGCCATGAAACATGGTTCATGTGTACATCTGGAAGAGTTGATCTCGAAGCCATCATCAATATTGAGTCTTGACCTACATTTTTCAGTTTGCTGACTTTGCAATTTTTTGTCGAGTTTTCGCATTTAGGTCTGTTTCACAGAAACTATAAGGGCTAGACCCATGAAACTTGGGTCATGCATTTATCTGGAAGAGAAGAGCTCAAAGGCATCATCAGTATTGAGTCTTTACCAACATTTTATGGTTTGCTGACTTTGCAATTTTTTGTCAAGTTTTCGTGTTTAGGTCTGTTTCTCAGAAACTATTAGGGCTAGAGCCAAGAAACTTGGTTCATCATACATCTTTGCTGATTAAGCTCTGTTTTGTGACAAAGCGCCAGCAGGCGAGACACCGCATTCCATGGAATTCTTGTTTTCATACTTCATTCCTCAGTATGTTTATACCGGTACTTAGAATAGAATATCACCTGTGAAGTGGGTAACTGTAGTTGTCCCTAAACATGCTGCTGCTTCTAAGTGTGTACTTGGAATAGCTAGCTATCCAAAGGTCTACTTTTGTTATTTTCTGTTCCCTTTTATTTATTCATTTGTTAATATGTTGGAGCTGGTCTTCAGTTTCAGTTTGTATCATCAAGATAGACAACTTATGTCAGGATCAAGTGGAATAACGGTAAATATCTTGCACTTCAAAATAAAAAAAAATCTCGGACCTGGTATCAGCTATTTCAAACAAGAGGGTCAAGAGGCCCTGAATCGCTTACCTGAGCAAAAAGTTTAAAGGTCAAACTAGGGTCACCATTTGAACAAACCTGATAGTTTGCAACCATTTCCAAATGGTTCTGAAGAAGAAGGTTTTCGAATATTTTTCTATGTATTGCTATGGTTCAAACCCTGGACCCCCTGGGGTCAGGCCATTTTGGACCCTGGGGCCATCATTTGAATAATCTTTGTAAAGGACCACTAGGCAATGCTACATACTAAATTTCAAGCATCTGATCCAAAGGGTTCTGAAGAAGAAGATGTTTTAATTATTCTATGTATTTCTATTGTTCAAACCCAGGACCCCCCTGGGGCAGAGCCATTTTTAGCTCGCCTGAACGAAAGTTCAGGAAGAGCTATTGTTGTCACCACGGCGTCGGCGTCAGCGTCCGCGTCCGGATTGGATGTTTTGGTTAAAGTTTTTTTAAAGACCTATATCTCCCTAACCCATGGATGGATTCTTTTGATACTTGCACTGTAGTTAGATATTGGTCCAAAGTTTAACATGGTACCACCCCCACCCCACTCCTTGACCTTGATGTCAAGGTCATGGACTTAGAAAATTGGGAGTTTTTTGGGACTGGATGTTTTGGTTAAAGTTTTCTAAAGCCCAGTATCTCCTTAACCCATGGATGGATTCCTTTGATACTTGCACTGTAGTTAGATATTGGTCCGAAGTTTTCCAGGGTACTACCCCCATCCCCCTCAGTGACCTTGATGTCAAGGTCATGGACTTAGAAAATTGTCTTTTTATTAATTGGATGTTTGGTTAAAGTTTTTTAATGACACATATCTCCTGAACCCATAGATGAATTCTTTTTATATTTGCACTGTAGTTAGATATTAGTCCAAAGTTTTACAGAGTACTACCCCAGCCCTGCTCGGTGACCTTGATGTCAAGGTCAGGGACTTAGGAAATTTGGTCTTTATTAAAGTTTTCTAATTGCGTACTGATTCATAATGCTTAGCAGAGATTTAGTTTACACTTGAACTGATGTTAGACACTTTTTTGAGTTTTTACAAAACACTATATACTTACCCGACTGGATGACCTTGATGTCAAGGTCATGGACTTGGAGTTTTGTCTTAAAGATTTTGATTAGTTTTATATTAATGAAGATATAATTTCACAGTGCCACAATGGACTCAGTTGATACTAATACTTGGACTGATGTTAGATAACGGTTAAAGGCTTTGATACATCCTAGCCCTGCCCTCCTCCCCCTACCCCTTAGTTCTTTGACCTCAAGCTCATGGACTTTGAAATTTCATGTGGATTTTTTTATTTTAAGACATTTCTGAGATAGCTTTTGTTTATAAATGTGTTGTCATTATGGACATGCTTGCCTGAAGTTTTATACATAGCAGTCCACACCACCATAGCGACTGTGTGATGGGCAAGCACCTATTCAGGCTAGCTATGCTGTCAGGCGACAGCTCTTGTTGACCCTGGTGCCATCATTTGAACAAACTTGGTAAAGGACCACTAGGCAATGCATCATACCAGATTTCACCCATCTGCACTGAGGGGTCCTGGAGAAGAAGATTTTTAAGTATATTTTAATTTTGAACCCAATATTCCCTGCCCCAGGGCCAATTTGGATCCCAGGGCCAACATTTACACAAACTTTGTAGGAGTCCACCAGACAATGCATCATACAGAAGCTCAAGCATCTGAGCCCGGTGGTTCTGAAGAAGATTTTTTAATATTTTTCTATGTATTTCTATGGTTCAAACTCAGGACTCCCTGCCGCTGGGCCATTTTGGACCCTGAGGCCATCATTGGAACAAAGTTGATAAGGGACTACAAGGCAATACTACATACCAAATTTCAAGCATTTGAGCCAAGTGGTTCTGAAGAAAAAAAAATTTTTTTGATATTTTTCTATGTATTTCTATGGTTCAAACCCAGGACCCCCTGGGACGGGGTGATTTTAGACCCTGGGGTCATCATTTGAACAAACTTGGTAAAAGACTACTAGGCAATGCCAAATACCAAATTTCAAGCAGCTGAGCCAAGTGGTTCTGAAGAAGATTTTTAAATATTTTTCTGTGTTTCAAACCTAGGACTCCCTACCGCAAAGCCATTTTTAACCTGGAGCCACCATTTGAACAAACTTGGTAAAGGACCACTAGGCAATGCATCACACCAAATTTCAAGCATCTAAGCCTTGCAGTTCTGAAGAAGAAGATTTTTGAATATTTTTCTTTGCATTTCTATGGTTCAAACCTTTGACTCCATGCCAAGGGGCCATTTTGGATCTTGGGGCCACCATTTGAACAAACTTGGTAAAGGACTATTAGGCAATCCTACATACCAAATTTCAAGCATCTGAGCGCTGAAGAAAAGGGATTTTGAAAATTGTTCTATGTATTTCTATGGTTCAAACCCAGGACTCCCTGGGGCTGGGCAATTTTGGACCCTGGGGCCATCATTTGAACAAACTTGGTAAAGGACCACTAGGTAATGCTACATACTAAATTTCAAGCATCTGAACCAAGCAGTTCTGAAGAAGAAGATTTTTGAATATTTTTCCATGTATTTCTGTGGTTCAACCTGGGACTCCCTGCCCTGGGGCCATTTTGAACCCTGGGGCCACCATTTGAACAAACTTGGTAGAGGACCACTAGGCAATGCTACATACCAAATTTCAAGCATGTGAGCCATGCAGTTCTGGAGAAGAAGATCTTTAAGTATGTTTTAGTTTCGAACCCGACCCCCTGGGGCAGGGCCATTTTGGACCCTGGGGCCACGATTTGAACAAACTTGGTAGAGGACCACTAGGCAATGCTACATACCAAATTTCAAGCATCTGAGCCAAGCAGTTCTGGAGAAGAAGATTTTTAAGTATATTTTAGTTTCGAACCCAAGACCCCCTGGGGTGGGGCCATTTTGGACCCCGGGGCCACCATTTGAACAAACTTGGTAGAGGTCCAGTAGGCAGTGCTTCATACCAAATATCAAAGCCCTAGGCCTAGGGGTTTCAGAGAAGATGTCATTTAAAGCAAATTGTTGACGACGGACGACGGACACTAGGTGATCACAATAGCTCACCCTGAGCCTATGGCTCAGGTGAGCTAAAAAGTCCATTTTTACATCATGAAGTACAATTACATGCATGAACATCCCTTTGTTGATACCTATCAGTTTATGAAACAAAGCCATTAACCAGAACACTTCGAAAACTGATCACATGGTCAGTTTTCCTAAGTTTCTGGGTAAATATGCCAATGACAGTTGCTTCATACAAATGACATTAGTACGGGGCAACTTCTTTTTACGACATTGAAATCTGCCTTATAAGACCTTATAACACTTCTTACATGGTCTGAGATTATTTTCTTTTGAAACATAAGATGTTTCCTGTTGTTAGGGCGTGATTGTGACATATGATGTCCACCTTGATCATATTAACTCTAAATATGGTAACACTTTAACCAGTTATTATACCCCCGGCATACGAAGTATGTCGAGGGGTATATAGTTTTTGTCTTTCCGTCCGTTTGTCCGTCTTTCCGTTCGTCTGTCCGTTAGTTTGTCCATCCGTACGTAATTTAACATTTGCGTAAAAGTTTTGTGTTAAGTTTTTTTCATTTGCTTCTGTTATCCAGACCTTGTTCAGTGATGCTTAATATTTTAGCTGAGGATGGATACTAATTATTTTGCATCATCTGCTGCTGCTGCTGCTGTCCTAAGGTCAAGGTCACTGACTTTGAAATTATGACAACAATGTTAACCTTTGCGTTAAAGTTTTGTGTTAAGTATTTTTCATATGCTTCTGTTATCCAGACCTTGTTCAGTGATGCTTAGTATTTTAGCTGAGGATGGATACTAATTATTTTGCATCATCTAAGTGCTGCTGCTGCTGCTGTCCTAAGGTCAAGGTCACAGACTTACAGTGTTAACATTTTCGTTTAAGTTTTTTCTTTTGCTTCTCTTATCTGGCATTTGTTCAGTGGTCCTTAGTATTTTAGCAGAGGAGGTTAGTTTACATCATATACATGCTGCTGCTGCTGTTCTAAGGTCAAGGTCACAGACTTTGAAATTTGTACAATAGCTATGTTAAAGTTTTGTGTTAAGTTTCTGTTTAAGCTCTGTTTTTCTGAAGGCCTTAATATGTACCTACTATTACTCCAGGATAGGTACATATTTGTTTGCGATGTGGTTACTGCTGCTTACCTAAGGTCAAGGTCACATACTTAGACACTTGTATACCATTTGTGTTAAAGTTTCATGTTATGTTGTTGTTTTTTTTGGCTTAAATATGCAATATACTTAAATGGAACCTTTTGCTATGTTACTGGGTTTGCTGCTAGGTGGAAACTGATTAGTTGACATCATTTGGATGCTGCTGCTGCTTTTAGGTCACAGATATTGAAGTTCATGTAAATTAATGTTTAAATTTTGTGTTAAATTTGTATATTTGTTTTCTTATTGCAGATTTTAATGGGGCCCTTTGGTATATGTCTATAGGCCTTTCACAATTGTCCACCTGTCTGTTTGTTAAAATCTACTTTGAAGTTTACTATAAAGTGTGTTTTTGTTAGGCGGTGGCACTGGCCGGGGGTATACGTGAGCCCCTGCTCACTTGCTCTAGTTGTGATTGTGCTGAAATTTGAACAAGCTGTTTAACTAGCCAGTAATGTTTCATGATATTGCTGGGAGCATGGCAGTATTGATCTAGACCAAACTGCTCCTCATAATGACCAGACTGCTCTGGGTCCTGAGTAGCAGTCTGACCTAGGTCTTCACAGTTTGCCCAGGGGTGTTGGTTCCAATAATTTGGATTCTTACAGTATTTACTTTGTCTGTTATTATTGTGTAGATTTAATTTCCTCAATCCTTAAAGTGCTAAAAAAGCAGACAAAATTTATGTATGCAAGTTATATTTTATTGAGAATTCAAAGAATAGAGGGCAAACAATGTAGGTCCAGATGAGGCATTTCATTCTGAGTGTTTTCATGTGGATCCAAACTTTGCAAATTCAGCTGTTTTCATATTTGGCACTTTATGTGTTAACTGAGCTTGAGACATGGAAATAGGTTTCTTATTGTATACGCAAACATTGAAAGTGCTGGTAACTCGTTTATTTTGGTTAACTAGAATTAACTTTAGTCTAAATTTAAGTCTATAAGAGTTCAGTCTGTACAAAAGTCTACCCTCAATAACTAGAACTACCTGTAAGTGGATCTAAATTTCAAAGTTCCAAGAGAGTACCATGCGATAAAAGTCTGTTTGGAGTACAGATTCAGATTAGTCTGTGAATCCAACCAGGTTTACATTCCAGAGTGTTCACTGTCACTATATAGATTCCTAACTCCTCTAAAAACCAATGGCTGTTTATCTGCTCATATGAACAGAGAAAAAATTATCAGTTTCTTTAGCTGTACAGACGGATCTGAGGCATCAGTGTTCAAATACATCTAATTTTCTTTTTCTGATATTGAGGTTCAGTAGTTACTAGTAAGACTTAATAGAATTAGTAGTATTAACTATTAATCCTTAAAGCGCTAAAACCAATAACAGCATAGATCCAGATGAGGTGGTTCATCATGAGCCACCTCATCTGGGTCTACTGTGCTTGCCCTCTAGTCTTTGAATTCCCAATATAATATAGCTTTGAGGAACATTTTTTTTTAATTTTGCAGACATGAATTTTGTCATCTGTTTTTTCAGGGCTTCAAGGGCTTAACATAAGTTTAATTTTTATTCCAGATACAATCTGGAAATAATGTAGTTGTTAATTAAGATTTAATGCTTATCATATTTGTTTCATTGAAAAATAAAAAAGAATAAATCATTTGGTGTTCTGGTTTTAATTACGTTAGCAGTATCAAAAAATAGACAAAGGAACTAATACAATCAGATCCCACATTTGGCCCTCAAAACCAAAAGGGAAAGAACACACATTGACAACAGCTCTCAAAATCAGGTAAACCAAAATGAGCAGCTCTTTTCCAGACAGGTGCTCATTCACCTTCCCCAACTGTTCAAAAGTTAATCAGTTCATCTACTCATCATCTCCAATCAGCTGTCAAAGCTTCAAGTCCCTCAATTACTTTTCAAGATATCTTGCTGACAAAGTCAAAATGCTGAACTTTTCAAAGGTTCATAACTCCTACAAAAATTGACAGAATTTGTTCAAAAGTTAATCAGTTCTTCTACTTATCATCTCCAATCAGCTGACAAAGTTTTACATCCCTAGCTCAAATACTTTTCAAGATATCTTGCTGACAAAGTCAAAATGCGAAAATTTTCAAAGGGCCATAACTCCTTTGAATGTTGACGAAATTTATTTAAAAGTAAATTAGTTCATTCATCTACTCGTTCGAATCCCGGTCTGGCCACATACTTTCGTTTCTCCTTCCACTGATTCAAGAAGGGCAGTTGTCAGTTACTGGCGAAAGTATGTGCACTTAGTACTGCTTAACCGCTTAGGAGGTCTAAGCCTGACCAGGAATAGTGTGGTTAGGTTAACTGGCCGTCCCGACATGACCTTAGTTGTTTACCGTGGACGTTAAGCATTAAATCAACCAACCAACCAACCAAGTTCATCTACTCATCATCTCCAATCAGCTATCAAAGTTTCAAGTTCTTCGCTCAAACACTTTTCAAGATATCTTGCTGACAAAGTCAAAATGCCGAAGTTTTCAAAGGGCAATAAATCAAAAAAAAAAAAGACAGAATTTGTTCAAAAGTTAATCAATTCATCTACTCATCATTCCTAAAAAGCTGGCAAAGTTTCAAGCTCCTAGTTCAAATGCTTTCTGAGATATATTTGCTGACAAGATTCCTTTATTATAAATTTTTCCCAGGGCCACAATTTGAAAAAGGGAGACTACTCAGACAAGGAAAAAAATCATGTCAGCTTTTTTTTGATGACAACTCCATATGTGAAATTTCAAAACTCTAGCGTGCACAGTTTCTAAGCTATGGTAGCGTGATGAACAGAAGCACGGATGGACAACCCAGAAGCAATATGCCCTCCAATCAGCTGACAAAGTTTCAAGTCCCTAGCTCTAATACTTTTCAATATATCCTGCCGACAAACCCAAAACACCAAAAGTTTCAAAAGGCTATAACTACTATAAATGTTGATGGAATTTGTTCAAAAGTTAATCAGTTCATCTACAGGTACTCATCATCTCCAATCAGCTATTAAAGTTTAAAGTCCCTCACTCAAATACTTTTCAAGATATGTTGCTGACAAAGTCGAAATGCAGAAATTTTTAAAGGACCATAACTCCTATAAAAATTGACAGAATACGTTCAATAATGAATCAGTTCGATCATATTCTCATCATCTCAAATCAGCTGACAAAGTTTCAAGTCCCTAGCTCTAATACTTTTCAAGATATCTTGCTGACAATGTCAAACTGCTGAAGTTTTCAAAGAGCAATGACTCAAAAAAATTATGGAATTTGTTCAAAAATTGATCAGTTCATCTACTCATCATTCCTAATAAGCTTGCAAAGTTTCAAGCTCTTAGCTCCAATGCTTTTTGAGATATCTTGCTGACAAAATTTTCATTAAGAATTTTTCCCAAGGGGCGTAACTTGAAAGAGGGAGACAACTCAAACAAGAAAAAAATATGTATCAGCTATTTTTTATGACGAATCCATATTTGAAATTTCAAAACTCTAGCATGCACAGTTTCTAAGATATTCTAAGATATGGTAGCGTGACGAATGGATGCACGGACAGACAACCTAGAAGCAATATACCGCCACAACTTCTTCGAAGTTGGGGGGCATAATAAGCAAACAGCAAAATGAATGGCTCTTCCCTGGTAGGTGGTCATATAACTAGCCTAAACCAGATATAAATGTATGACGGCATAGTATGAAACATAGAGTGGAGTCTTGGAGTGGAGTCTGGATTGGAGTCTACTATATAATTAAAAAAATTGGGACACCTTAAATAATAACCAGCTGTCCTCAAAGTGAACAGTTTTTAGCTTACCTGTGTCTGAGGCTCTAAGGGAGCTTATAGGATAGGCAGGCCCTGTTGTCCGTTGTCGTCGTACCTCCATCAACAGTTACAAACAACAACTCCTCCAAAACCACTAGACTGATTGTGTAACCAACTTTCATATATAGCCTGCAGGGCTTACCAGAACAAACTGTTTGTTCAAATGGTCTGGGTCACATGACCAAAATGGCCACCATGCCCATATATGGTTAAAAACCTTTAAAAATCTTCTCCAGAATCAATAGACTGATTGCCTTGAAACTTGGTATGTAGCATTGAGTACTCAAGTACTACCAAGATTGTTCAAATGATAATGTTGGGTTGGCCTTGACCTTTTTAATGACAATGTCAAATTTGCTGTCTGGTGCTTTCATATGGGAAAATACTAGAACATAAGATTTCATGGCAATTATAGAAGATTCTGGCATAAAAAACGATATAAACAGTTATTCTTATGATTACATGAAGATCTGTGAGTACAAGAGGACAAGGTCATTCTTTGACCTTTGTCCCTCATATTTCAACAATTTTAAACATCTCAAAAGCCACTTGGTCAGTTGTAAGCAAATTTCATATAGATGACCTTGACTTTTTTTTCGGCAAGGTCAAATTTGCTTTCCGTTGCTTTTTATATTAGAAAACGCTGACGTGTAAGTTCATGGAACTTGTAGAAGATTTTGGTGTAAAAACTGATTAGTACAGTCAATGAGTACATGAACATTTTCGAATAATAGAGGTCAAGGTCATTCTTTGACCTTTAACCAATCTCATATTTTGACAGTTTCAAACTATCAGGTTTGTTCAAATGATGATCCTAGTTTGACCTTTGAACTTTTTACTCAGGTGAGTGGTTCAGGGCCTCAATGTCCTCTTGTTTTTCAACGCAGTAACACTTCTGAGAGTTGCAGATGGAATAACAAAGCATTTTTGTTCAGGCATGTCTGTCCCAATACATGTATTTAGGATCATTCTAGAACTAGACTCCACTCTAAAACTCTGCTCCATGACTCCACTCCATATTTTATACTATGTCATATTATTAGGCATACACAGAGAAATAGTTATAGGCCATTTGCTGTCTATCCAACAGGTCATTTTGCAGATTTTCTCTTTTATTTCTGGTGATAAAATTGATACTTTATCTCCACTGGAACTGTCAAACTAATACATAACTGGAAACTGACTTTCAAAATTTTATCTTGTCAAATTTTTGCGTTTGCCTATTAAATCCTTTACAAAAATTTACAAAATGTCCAGCTTAAGTAAGGGGGAGTACAATAATTTAATGTAATAGCTATAAGCTATGCCCATATATGCATCACAAACCAGAAATGTTTCTATAGATAAATTAGTCCTATTCATCACCAATCAATTTCCTTCCCAACCAATAAATAAGTGAACTTCATTTTTACTCAGATGAAAAGATTAACAGGTATACAGGTGCCATTGAGTAACTCTGTACAATTAACTAACAATGGACATAGGTTAATATTGACCATTCAAAGGCTGTTACATAAATAAACTTACTCCCCTGTAAAATACAGTTAAAATATCGTCTAAAAATGGGCAGTTTTCAAAAGAAATTTTTTAGTTTCAAAACATAATTTTGAGGAAAATTATAGATTAGTTATGTATAAGTTAGACATTAAAGATGCGCTTTACTTCACAGTGATAGCTGTGGCAGTTTTAGAGATATTTAGCAAAATGACCTGTTTTATAGACAGCAAACGGCCTTTACATGAAGCAACACAAATAGTTACTAAGTTAACATAAGCAGACAGCAATCAGACTAGCTCTTTCCCCGGTAGGTGGTCATAAAGCAGCCTAAACCAAACATGAGTATATTAGACATACAAGGGGAATGACACACAAATAGTAAAACAAATTGACTGAATATAAGAGGTCAAAAAGTTAACCTTAACCAAATATTAATATACATGTATAAGGCATACAATACATCTATTTTTACATACTTTATCATCTACATATATATAAAAACCTACATCAGAAAAAAGAAAATTAACATACAAAAAAAACAAATGTTTGAATACAATTGATAAGCAGGCACATGTACAATACCATCAATAAACCAAAACAGGGATTGCCTTAGTAATAGAGGGCCTCATGGAAGATTAGCTATGTATGCTAAATGTGTTTACCCTCTGTAAATAAAGACGATTATTATTATTATTTATGGCTGAGGGGCTTAAATTGATTTACAGAGCTCCAATCCTCACTCTAGCTTCCACATCTCTACTTAAATAAGGCCACTGGAAAGGAAGAAATATGGGTCTGCTTATTTTTTTATTTATTTTTTATATTTTATTTTTGTTTTTCATTTCTGTTTTTGTTTATTTGATTTTAAGTTTTGTTTGTTAAGAATAATGATGCATGAATAAACTTTCAACCTTAAATGACTCTTAAAACATAGTAGGTAGTTGTTATTTATAGAACAGGAAAAAATGGTATATTTGGCCTTTTGTAAAATGGGGCAGCGGGGGGAGGGGGGGGGGGTTGAGGGAGGGGAGGGGAATGACTCAGTAGCTATACAAATTATAAACTTTATCGTACTGATCATCACGTCAAATTATACAATTATACTAGAATTAACCTCCTATAGTGTAATTTGAAAACTGACTTAAAGTTTAGTTTACTGGTGATACAGCAAGCAGATATTTGTTCATTGGGAGAGGGGTGTGGGGACCAGAACAAATCAAGGAAATTTAAAGAGTAACAACACTTCAGGAACTGACTGAATCAGATCCCAAACCCTATCCCCAACATCAAAGGGAAAGATTGACAAAGACATCCCAACAAACAATAAATTACAAGTGATAAGCCGAGTCAGCAGCTCTTTTCCAAATAGGTGGCAACTCAGCTATCTTGTAAGTAAATTTCAAGAAAGTAAATTTGGAGATGCCTGCAGCCTCATAAGCTTCAGCAGAGGAAAATAGGGTCACTACCAAAGAAATTTCTTTTATTGAGGCACTGAGAAGAACTGGAGGCACAGAAATGGCTATGGAAAATGTAGGCACAGTACACATACGGTTGTCCTATGAAGGACGTAAAGTAAGACAATACCCGGCAACTGGACCAACAGTCTATTTCCGGTTAAAACGAAACTAGGAACTGACTTGTGACAATCAGACAATGAGTATCGCGTTTCCTTCCTGAAATAAAATCTGCAGGAAATATTGATAAAATACTTGCAGGAACAGATCTAGATAGAAGCAAATATGAAATGGACAACTTTTCATTCTTTTTCGCTGCTCTTCTCGTCATGTTTGCTCGTCGTCAGTGCGAGACTTCTTGGTGCACCATCAGTAAACACAACTGTCGCTAAATTGAATGTTACCTACAAGGGTGAAGTCTCGACCAAAAATCTTGACATGTACCGGTATCATTACAATGAAACACAACATAAGGTCAGTAAACTGTTTTACACATCAGCATAGACCTTGATCATTCCTATAATGCACAGATGCATTAGTTATCCCTTAGGAACACATTTTAGTTTTCTCTGCACCAAGATCGGTACCAGCTATGTTCTCTGCACGTAAAAAGCTAGTTATGTCAATAAACTGACAGTAGATAGAGTCATTTGATAAACAAAATGACTGACTTCAGTATAATAAACTATCATTTGTTGATTGTGTTGATCCATCAACTATCCATTGTATCGATAAATAACATCAACGGCTTATATCTTAGATTGATAATAATTATTGACTGTGTTGATAAGTTAACAAGCCATTCTGTAAACTGATAGTGATGGATAGATACAATTGATGGTTTTCTCAGCAGATTTCTCGGTCATGTCAATTGATAATGATCACTATGATCCATGGCATATGATTGTGTTCTCTGTGGGTAAAAAGCTGGGTGTGTCAATTAGCTGATATGCAATTATGTTGCTTAATTTAAACGATAGGTACAATAGACAACTTACTTATGGATTGATATAATTTGGTTGATCAACAGACTGTTGATTGGGTCAGTTGTCGCTGATTAATATTATATGATTGACCAAAAAAAATTCAAATCAGTCATATTCGCCAGGCTGTGTAGCGCAGTCATTAGTGCGTCTGACTCAAAAGCCAGAGGCCCCGGATTGAAAACCTGGTCCGGCCACATACTTTCGTTTCATCTTCCACTGATTCAAGAAGAGCAGTTGTCAGTTGCTGGCGAAAGTATGTGGACTTAGTACTGGTTAACTCAACTTAACTGCTTAGGAGGTCTAAGTCAGACATCCGCCCAGGAATAGTGTGGTGAAGCACCAAAAAGAAACCAAACCAGGAGAAATGTTCCCATGAATACTTTGAATTCTACATATTTCAAAATAAGAAATTTGTGACATGAAAAACAGATCAAAAGTTCAATTTCTGTTACAGACCACTGCAGTGAGAATATCATCTGAGAGTATGAAGAGCAACAATGACTTTCCGACCATGTTTGTGGTGCGTCAAGAACGCAGTGTTTTATCATGGCAAATACCACTTATGCTTCAGTACAGGTAATAGTAAAATTTTCATATGATTTATTTACAGGGAAGAGAAGGTACACTGTAAGAAAATATGAACTCATGTTTTGGGCACCTCCCCATTCCACCTTCCAACTCTCCTCCTCTCCCTTCCCCTTCTCCCTCAACTGTGGCTGGTTGGCTGATTAAGTGTTTCAAGGCACTTTCAACAGTACTTTAGCGGTCCATAGAGATACCGGAACGCACCAAAACATCGGAACGCATCGGTAATTACCGGAACGCACTATAATTTATATAGGATTGTTCCCATCCAGATTTAATTCTTTTTGTTTGATATGAAATTGTAATTTGTAGGAAAGCGTTATTGAGCCCATATATTGGTTTTGTATACTAGAACAACACAGATAATACACATAATAACCTTTATTAGCCCCCCGATGACTGGACGTGTCTTGTTTACATTGAGTAAATGTGTTGACGTTTTCTTATCTGAATAAAGAATGAAATTAGTATGCTATTGCTACCTAGTCTGATCGTTAGTTAATCTTCTAGAAAATGTATTAGTTGAAGTCAGGACACGAGAAAACCAACAATGTGGTCATGCGCTTAGCGCAGACTCAGATCAGCCTGGGCATCAATAAATTATTCTCTTGTTGTCTTTTTTCGCCGCCAGACAACCAGACAAAGTACTTGGCACGTTCTGAAAGAATTCAAAGAACTCATTTCTACAAGAGACAGTGAGGTCTTCACGACCAATAACTGCGCTATATGCTTCCAAAGACACGAGATACGTGTTCATTGAAAGCATTCCTATGATACATGTGCCCGTTTTGATAAGAACACCTGGTCAAAGATCTATCAAAACAGTCTTCCACGGTTGAAACTTCATGTCACTGAAACAAAAAAGAAGACAAAAAGTTTATGTCTTATACTAGCTGAATGTCTAGCACCAACCCAGCAAACACAACATTGAATTAACATTGATCCTCATTGATACAACGTCAGGCCGTTAATTACCGTAATTTCACATGATGGAAAAAATTGTTTTACAATGCAGTAAGGGGTCCAAAAGATGCAGATGAAACAGAAAAAGTGTAAACCTTGTTCAGACTGCTCCTTTTGGATGGTCATATCTGGTCTGCGCTACATGTTTTAATACTGAGAACTTTTTCGTATTCAGTATTGATTCACTGCTGTGTACCCGTGTGGACGTTGATCCAGTGTTAATTTTGTGTTACTTGTGTATAAAATTGAAAACCTTATTTATTATCAACTAAATAATGAAAAACAATCATATTCCACTCCTTCAACCACACACATGTAAGGAAAAACCTATATTTATAGTGCGTTCCGGTAATTACAGGTGCGTTCCGGTGTTTTGGTGCGTTCCGGTATCTCTACGGACCCGTACTTTAGTTATTCAGGCTGGTGAGGAGACAATGACCTAAGCATGTATTTTTACCTTCATTTCACAGAAAGAAAATACAGATTTGGGCATTATATAGTTTTATGAGGTGGAGGAAGCTTCAGAAATCAGAATCTGGAGAGAAAAAACACCAGCCTTGGATGAGCAACTACTACCCTATCATTAAACCGGGACTGCAAGGGTAGCAGCTGTGACATGGATATACATGTCAGAGCGCTAGATAAGAGAGAGTATTTGGTAATAATTAGGGATAATTTTTGTTAATCCTGCATAAAAACGTATGTTGTGACCCCTCATCTGAACTGTCTCGACAAGACCGTTCAGATGAGAGGTCACAACATATGGTTTCAATGCGAAATAAAAAAATTATCCCTCAATTATCATCAAATGCCCCTCTTATCTAGCGCTCTGACATGTGACCTCTGCACAATCCAGGGCAGTTGCCAGAGCTTCAGATAAGACATTATTTGGTGAGATGCAGTGACAAGATGATTCATATTTTTTTTCCCTAAAAAACATATAATGTACATGCGGATAAGTGTTTTGACACTCAAAAAAAATATTTTCCATTTGACAGTCTCAAATTGAAAATTAATTATTTTAGGTGTCCAAAAATTTAGGCATGTTGCAGTTACATTTTGAATTCAGGAATTATATATTTGGGAAATTCTAAACGTTACTGCAGAAAATCTGAAGTTTTCATGGTATAGAAAAGAGTAGCTGACATTTAAACTTGTATTCAGCAAGCACTTGCCTTAAGCAGCTGTTTTTGTGCTTCATTTGGGTGCTTGCTTAAGACAAGTATGATTGTTTCCATAAAGACTTGATTGTGGAAAAAAATTAGCTTTGAAATGGTGCTGAAGACAGAATGCTTTCATAGTAATTTACTGCACCTTGTATAACTGGGGCTTCTGAACGATTTTGACATTGGCACCCACCCACTCACACACAGTCCCCTCCCCCTCTTAAAATGCAAAAAAAACTGCATGTGAACGTCCGTTAGCATCACATCATATCACCATACTGTTGCTTTTAGTTTGAAATATGGATATATATGACGCTCATAATTAGACAACTCAGTTACTTTTTTTTTTGACAAATTATATTGTGCCGAATGGTAGTACAGAGTCATTGAGTGAACCTGAGAAGATTAAAAGCATATGTTCATGATCTGATGCCCAAATTCTGGGAACTTGAAGTTTACAGGCTAGTTTAGCTTATCTGTTTGACTACACGTCCTGCAACATGAATTAAGGCTGTGTCAAGCACATGTCTATCCAGAATTTTATGCTAAGCTTGCCATGGTGCTCACCAGAGCCCTTGTGGCCACTGCCTCATTAAGTACAGCCCAGGCCATATAAAACGCAACACTGTGCCTGTGCAGTATCTACGGATATGCGTTACGACTAACTGAAAGAAATTCAGTATCAGTCCGGTCAGAAGTCAGAGAAATTAATCCGGCGCAACTGGGTTTTGAACCTGCGTTCCCAAAATCTACAATACATACTGGATACACTCAGCTGCTAAGTGGGCAGGCTCAAAAGTAAATGAGGAGTCTGGAAATATGTTTATGCAGTACGTTTCAGGAATTAATTGAGAGGGGTCATACGAAAAGGTGCCTTACCATTATAATACTAAGATGATCTTGTGGCATCAGTTCTAACTGATCAGTGCCTTCATTTTTCACGTTTAGATGTTTGACAGGATTTGTATATGGTATGCGGGAAAAGAGAAGAATCTGATCAGGCTGCACAGATGCCCAGGGTGAAATGGTTGATCCCATTGCACATACCATAAGATACGTTTTCACGTTATGCTAATCGCATTTGTTCGTGAAATTTGACTTGCCTTACTCATTATTTGGATAATTTGTCAAGGTTTTTTAATAAACACAATGTGAAGATAATCAGGTGGGAACGATGTCTTCTTTAACACCCATTCACAGTTTTCAGTAATCCTTTACAGCTATAGGCAATTGACATGTAAATTTACATTACACCTGCTGTGACTCGGCAAAACTGCGAGGTGTGAGAGTGTCCCTTTCCTTTCATTTTAATACTAGGAAGAACCATATACCTGCCAAAAATATTGGGGTGGCGGTCACCTCCCCTGCCGCCCCTGTTCCGACGGCCATGTATAAACATGTTTATATTTTTTGTATGACCTTCAGGTATGAGTACCATGATGTGAAAAGGACGCTGTGCCCTCTAGACAGTAACATTCCATCTCTTGATTTGGACCAAACCTTCTATGTGGAGATCTCTTCATTATCAAATGTCAGCATGGGTTACTCATTAAAGGCTGAAATACTTACAGACTTCGAAATAAAGTAATGTATACAACATGCATGCCATCATTCAGAGCTCTAGATAAGAGGGAGTATTTGGTGATAATTAGGGATAATTTTTGCTAATACTGCATAAAAACATATGTTGTGACCCCTCATCTGAACCGTCTCATCGAGACGGTTCAGATGAGGGGTACTGAACCGTCTCATCGAGACGGTTCAGATGAGGGGTCACAACATATGGTTTCAATGAGAAATAAACAAAATTATCCCTCAATTTTCGTCAAATACCCCTTTTATCTAGAGCTCTGTGCATGTCATCATTTACACTGTGAGACAAAATCTCGTAGAATATTTACTGTTTTAGTCATTATGAATCGTGTGAAATTTTGTATGGCAGTAAGCTAGAAGTCTGTTAGGTTTTGTCAGGCAGTGTTCAAGAGCAGTCTGATATTGGTTTGCACCATTTGCTGAAGTCTCTCTTGTCCAACTATTTAGAGATTTTGAAGCTTACACAAGCAAAATGTGGCTTTCAGTCATGACTGTTTAAAAAAACTATTGATGGACAGAACTTGAAACTAGCACTTCATCAGATAAAAAGGACATAATTAATATTTCATTAGAAATAGAAGCAATTTTTATACAAAAATAAGATTTATTATGTACATTTACAACTATCATCTAGTCAGAACTACAAATGCTATGAAGTCAAGAAAATAAGTGAATTACCATATTTCCTGTTTTATAAATAGAGGATCTTACATGAGTGCTCATGTATTATTGAATTTATTAAACGAGTTGGGGAAAAAGATAAGATGCAAGGCTCTGCCGAGCATCTTATCAGTTTTTCCCAATCAGTTTGATAAATTCATTAATACAGGAGCACGAATGCAAGATTCTATTTATCATATGACACTAAAATCGCATTTTATTAGCTCAATTTGCACTAAAACGTCACGATTTCGCCATTAGAAAGCGTGATGTTTTAATGGATGTCAACGTATAACGTAACGACGTAATTTGCATATTTAATCCACTAGTGGATTATCGTTTTTAATGCATGGCTTTATTACACTCTCAGATACGACGTCATATGATAAGATGGGGTTTTCCCCTCCAAAATGAACCAGAAATCCAGATCCACATTCTTATGGATCTAAATTAGAAGGGAAACCCATCTCATAGTTGGATCTCATAAGACTGTTTTGAGTCATTTTATAGAGGGTAAACCACATTTCAAAGCCAAGTAAATGTGACTTATCAGATAGAGTCACTTTACCGGCAGATGTTAAATCAACTAATTCTGTTCTACCACTCTAGGGTCAAGTCAGGTAAATTCGGACAGCAGGTAATTTCGGACAGTGACATTGTTTCTTTTATATGTCAGTTGTTTGGAATTAAAACAAAATAAACTGGGCAAACAGTGAAAATCCTGATGAGATGGCTCATTACGTCTCATCTAGATTTTCACTGTTTGCAATGGTATGTCCGAATTTACCCGCTGTCCGAAAGTTACCCGACTCGACCCTACTTGCTTTTTTTCCCAGGACTCATGAGTATAAGACAGTAGTAAGCTCACCAGCAGAACCAGTCTACTACCTATACACATTCCCTAAGGGAACAGACAATGTTGTTGTCAGAGCCACATCAGAGGATACAAAATGCATGACACTTTCTGTTCAAGACGTCAAGGTAAACTTCTTCTTTTTTGGATGGGGAGAGGGTATGGGGGGGGGGAAAGTTGCTTAGCTATAGATGTCAGATGTAGGAAGATCAAGACCTTCATTTAATATAAATTGAGTCATTACTCCCAGGTAGACATACAATCCACTCAGTCTCTTGGCCCTCTGAACTTTTTATGAAATTTTTCATAATTTGGGATTATTTGCCAGTTTTTTTGCATCAATGTTAAAACAATTTGTTGCTCACAAAAATAATTGCAAATTTATATTCCATTTCACATTAGGAAAATTTTCCCATGCCTGAATATGGGCTCAATTTTGTAGATATCATAGCAAATTATCATGTAGTTAACATTAATGGAGACACAGACTAACTGGCATATCAACTCTGCCTTAAAACACATGTGAAATTGCTAAAAATTTTTTTGCTTTATAGCATCCTATAGCAGCTTTGAAGAAACTGCCTTTTTTGGTACATTTAGGTGAACATGTACACTTGTGTAGGAAGCAACTCATCCATTTTAATTTTTCCTCCCTTTTGAAGGGTTCCAGTTCCTGTAAAAGCAAATTCTTTGCTTTTGCTATCTTTGAGTAGACCTATTTCCGGAGGGCTTTTTCTTTCATTGAAGTAACTGGAAGATGCAGAAATTGTCCTCTTTTGTGAAAAATGGTGAAAAAATGTAAAGGTCTACCCATCACCATATGGTTTACAGTACATTTAGCAAACTTTTATCTTTTTCTTTTCTATATACATACAGTGTCCTGTGTTTGACTTGGATAAGGATGTGGAATATCAGGGAGCTTATCAAACAATGACCAAACAAGGGGCCATAACTGTGAATGTAAGTAAATTTGTGACATAATTATGGTACGTGCAGTTTACTTCAGAATCAAACTGCTATAGCTATAAGTTTTAGTGAGCTTACTTTTAACATGCTATACCAAGCATAGCTACAGCATACAAGCTGCAAAATGTGAATGCTCTGGTAAAACATTGGGTTTAAGTAATCTTAGATTAGAAAACAGAATATAATTTTGTAAAGTTACTGTCAGTATGCTGTTGTAAAAAAATAAGATGAGCCGCAACATGACAAAACCAATAATGTGGTTGTGCGCTCAGCGCAGATCCAGATCAGCCTGGGCATCTGCCCAGTCTGATCAGAGTCTTTACAGTCTGCATGGAGATAGCTTAGACTTTTAGCTACCCTTTAAGAGCTTAGGGATGAGTCTGATCAGACTGGGCGGATGGCCAGGCTGATCTGAGTCTGCACTGGGCGCACAACCACTTTGTTGGTTTTCTCGTGTCACGGCTCAGATGTGCTTTTAATTTCAGTTATCGATTTCAGTTTGGTATCAAAAGCTTTAATTTTTCAATTTCAGTTTAGCACTTATGGAAAGAATTAACATTGGGCTTAACTTATTTTGACCAGTTTATATTTGCATTGTATTTTGGTTTAAGGCACCTTGAATATGTGACTGTTGACACCAGGGCTACAGAAATTTTGAAATCGAAATTGGTCCGGACGGCCGATGACGTCATTCGAATCCAAAATAGACACAAAAACTAATGACTACCCTGTGTATTCCACAATCCAAAAACAGTCACGAAAACTAATGACTACACTGGAGCGCCGTTATAACGCGGATGTCATCGCTGAAGTAGCCATTTAGTCCACATGTTCTTACTTAACATGAAAAATGCGCTTTAAAGCGCAGAGACAGTTTGACGATTGACGTATTTTACTGTATTCGAGTTAATTCCCTTGAAATATGAATATACTTGCAAAAAGGTACCTTCGGACGAAGAAAAAAAAAAAATTTCTGCGCGAGAAATGATGTCGGCTAAAACAAAAACCTGACCAGACTGCACATAATCAAGTCCGCTTTAAATTTTCTTTTTGCTAGTCAAGCACTTTCCTTATGCTATCTTTGAAAGTATACAATAGTCAGTAACCTTACGTTGCACAGCCTTTTTCCGTGCATTAGCACGTGTATGTGTGTATTACGAGTTGTGCAAAACCTTCGCCGCTGGCCAATATCGTGACACATGCTAATTATCGAAGATTTTCTAAAATTGAGTCAGTGTTCACACCTCGGCAAAACAATCAACACTTTGTTTATCTGTGATAACTTTTGACGGCAGTGCGTGATTATTGGATTAATAATATGTCATCATACATCGCAAACCGTGTTTTTTCGGACCGAAAAAAATGTGCCTTATGCCAACTGAATCGGTTTTTGGAACTCAAAATCGGTCCGGACCGACAGAAAATCAGATTTCTGTAGCCCTGGTTGACACCTTAAATAGGTAACTATTGGTGACTTTTAATTAAATTCAAATTCTTTAGTACATACAGGTTAGAGGTGGCCACATCAGCAGGGTTTTTTTTTCAAAAAATGAAACAATAGTTTGCAACCTGTGTAAAACAACCTACTTGAAAAGGCATAAAATTGGCTGTTTTGTGGATTTGGGGAACTCAAGAAACAGGAGGTGGCTTTTGTTGAGAGCGAACCACTATTTGTATTTGTGAATTTTCTATATTTTAGAGGGAGAGCTTCAGTGATTCCTTCTACATCGTACTGGTGGTGAAACCTAATGACCTGGATTGTTCCATTCTGCAGGCAATACACCCTGCTGAGGGTAATATTAGGATGAAGAATATCACTTTATTTATCAAAGAAACTGTGCCAAGTAAGCGAAACTCTGATACAAGAAAAAAAAAATTCATTGATCACAGCTCTTATTTTCTGTTTGGAATAATCATTATGGCCCTTGATGACAATGGCCTCTTTCAAGTTAAAAATCATGAATAATGAAGTTTAAATTTTCAGTTAACTCAAGTGTAAAGTAATTAGTATGGTTCAAAACTAATAATAGCATTATATACAATTACTCCATAGATTTTTAGTGTTTAACAGTCAAAAGAAACAAAAGTGTGTAGTTAACATGCAAAAGACACTCAATTCACATAAAGTTGTCAAGATAATTGATAGAAAAATTTCAGAAATATCTTGATTTATTGAGTATAACAAAGTCAGAGCCATAGATGTGGGTTGTATCCTAAGGTAACTTTGGAATATTGTTAGTTCACCTGAGCGCGAATTGCTCATGGTGAGCTTTTGTGATACCGTGATGTCCTTCGTCCGTCGTACATGTGGACATCCGAGACGTCCGCACATCCGTCAACTTTTGCTTGTGTACACTCTAGAGGGCACAGTTTTGATCCAATCTTCATGAAACTTTGTCAGTTTATCTCTGTAAAATCTAAGCCAAGTTCGAAAATAGGTTATGTCGGGTCAAAAACTAGGTCACTAGGTCAGATCTTAGAAAAATCTTGTATACACTCTAGAGGGCACAGTTTCAATCAAATTTTCATGAAACTTTGTCCGAATGTTTATCTCTATAACATCAAGACCAAGTTTGATAGTGGGTCATGTCGGGTCAAAATCCAGGTCACTAGGTCATATCGTAGAAAAAACCTTGTGTACACTCTAGAGCGCACAGTTTTGATCCAATCTCCATGAAACTTTGTCAGAATGTTTATCTCTATAACATCTAGGCCACTTTTAAAAATGGGTCCTGTCGAGTCAAAAACTAGGTCTCTTGGTCATATGTTAGAAATACCTTATGTACTCTCCAGAGGGCACAGTTTTGATTCAGTCTTCATGAAACTTTGTCAGAATGTTGATCTCCATGAAATTCAAGCTAAATTAGAAACTGAGTCATGTTGGGTGAAAAACTAGGTCACTAGATCAAATCTTAGATAAACCTAGTGTACTCAATAGAGGTTTTGTTTTCCATTGAATCTTTGTGCAACTGTAAGAATGTTTGTTTGAACAATATTTCGCTTATGTTTGAATATGGATCCTATTGGTTCAAAAACTAGGTCACTAGGTCAATTGGCCAACTGCAATGAAACATGGTATATAGCATTGGGGACTCGGGCCCATCATAGTTTCTTATAATTATGAGGGAGGGAGTGAACTTGGGTTAAACGTCCCACCAACAACTAGGTCATAGGGAGAGGGGACCTCTGTTTAAAGTCTCATCCAAAACACAGGAGAAGCGGTTGATCCATCTTGCAACCTTTGGATTGGTGGCACAGCTGTTATCCACTACACTACCACCGCTCCTTTCAAATTAAGACTCTGGGTTAACCGTGACCTATTTCACGCCAGGGTCAGTAAGATAACTCTTCTTGGTTCACATGATACTTAGGTGAGCGATTCAGGGCCACCATGGCCTTCTTGTTTCGTTTTCCATCAAAACATGTGCCTGCTTGAACTGACACATAAAGGGAGATTTAAAAGGTCACAGTAGGTATTTATTTGAACAGTTAACAAAATGTCCTTTATAATAATCATGAAACCTGTATATGGCATACTTAAAATAATTTTCTATTTTGGACAGAAGGAAAATATTTCAAAGTGTCCCTGTACTTAAGGGCATTATGGCTTTAAGTCATTTTTAGACCTTCAAATAAATCATTGATACCAGTATTGTGTGTTTTCAGCATTCCAGTATTACAAGGCCACACTAGCAGCTATTGGATTCTTCTTATGCTTTTACGTTGTGGCACTCATCATTGGATGCTTCTATCATGGATGGTATGTTATATATCATTTTGATGACTTGTGCTATTTATGGCCTGTGTACATTAAGCCATGACATGAAAAAAACAACAAAGTGGCATGTGGGCCCAGCAAAGACTTGGATCAGACTGGGTGGAGTATTTGCCTGTGCTGAAAGGGTAGCTAAGGGTCTAGGCTAGCTCCATGCAGACAGCAAAGACTCTTAACAGACTGAACAAATGCCCAGACTGATCTGACTGAGACTTTGCTGGGAGTACATGCCACTTTGTTTGTTTTATCATGTCACAGCTCAAATGCATTATGTTTGGGGTTCATAGAAAGACACAGCATCAGAGCCTTAGATAAGAGGAAGTATTTGGTGATAATTAGGGATAATTTTTGTTAATTCTGGATAAAAACATTTGTTGTGACCCCTCATCTGAACCGTCTCGTCGAGACGGTTCAGATGAGGGGTCACAATATATGGTTTCAATGCGAAATAAAGAAAATTATCCCTCAATTATCATCAAATACCCTTCTTATCTAGAGCTCTGCAGCATTATAAGTTAATAGCATTTCTTTGGGATTCAACTGCAAAGGAGTATGAGGGTAATGAGCTACTACTAAAATGTAAGAATAAAAAGAACAGTAGGCAAAACTGAAATGAGTGTTTAGATAAATTGGTACACTTTCAGGATAAGTAACTCTGTCAGTTTTGTTTTTGCCTCCCTTCTTCATAGGGGTCAACCAATGGACAGACTGCTTCTCTTTGTCACCCGACGTAGGCGGAGGGGGACTATAGAAATGACCCTCGTCCGTCCGTGTGTGCGTCCGTCCGTCCGTCCTTCCGTCCGTCCGTCCGTCCGAAATCTTGTCCCCGCAACTCCTCCTACGTCTTTCATCGGATTGATTTGAAATTTTACAGATTGTTTTCTTATGATATGAAGATGTGCATGTGGTTTTCGATTATTGTTTCGGCCATTTTTGATGGAGTTACAGCCCTTGCTACAGCCCTTGCTGACTCAGACCTTCCGAAATCTTGTCCCCGCAACTCCTCCTACATCTTTCATCGGATTGATTTGAAATTTTACAGATTGTATTCTTACGATATGAAGATGTGCATGTGGTAATTTATTTTTGTTTCGGCCATTTTTAATGGAGTTACGGCCCTTGCTGACTTAGACCTTGTCCCCGCAACTCCTGCAACATCTTGTATCAGATTGACTTGATATTGTGCAGAATGTTTCATCATGATCTGAAGATGTGCATGTGATTTTGGAATTTCAATTGTCCTATTTTTTACAAAGTTATGGCCCTTTGTCATTTTTTGGCATTTTTCCAACTTTTGAACCGTTTGACCGAGAGAGCTGAAATTTGGTATGCTATTAGCATTTGGTAAATTGATTATTCTGATTATTGTTAGGATGTGCTAAATCATAAGTGACAGAATTATTCCCCTTTCATAGATAATAGACATTCACTTAAAGGTAAAAGGGATAACTCCAGAACTATTCATATTAATGGGCTGAATTTTCATAAATGCATTGTTCATTTCTCATCAGATTCATATAAGCAGGATTATGGCTCTTGTTATTTTGTACTGGGTATACAGTCTTGATGTTTTGATCATTTTGTAAGGGCCAATAGTTTCAGTAACCTGATGTTACACATATATGCCCCGTTCTGAACTTAAGTATTATATAAAGAGGCTCAGTAATTGGGTATATGTCTTTGCTTATGTTCAGTTATCATTTGCTTACCAGGTTCTGTAATATATATATTTTCTGTTTTTGGCCATACATTTACTCTGAAACAGAATAAAGGGCTGAAGTTTGTGACACATTTCAAACGTCGGGTGACACTTGGCCGATGGCCTTTTATTGTAGTTAAGTCTCAGTGTGAGCTATGGCAGGATAATTTTATATAAAAGATATTATGTTATAAAGAGTAGCATTATAAGGAGACTCTGCTGCAGGCTACTGAGATGATAGCAGTGCTGCAGATAACAGAAAACAAGTCAACTCAATATCTCAAAGTCAAAGTTCAACCCACACTACTAATATCTGAAAGTAAATTTTCTGGAGCCAGAAAATTTACTTTGAGGTATCAATAGTTTGAGATAACAGTAAGGTAAAGGTTTCCCATAGCCTAATAGCTGTAGGGGCAGTGGGGGTTAGAGACGCACCGTATCTTGGGCACAGCTGATGAAAGGCGGAGCCCATCCCTCTCCTTTCGCTACCTTATCCTTCCCTGATTCGAAAAAGGTACCCATTTACTGCTGGGTTGACAGAGAGAGTTTTCCAGTCATCGCATGGCGACAGTGAGCCGCAACTCACGACCTTACGGTGACTTTCTGCACAATATCCGAGCCACTCTAACCACTCGACTACGGCGCCTCTCAGATAACAGTACTGAAATGTAATTAAAAATTGGGACTGTGCCCAAACTATACTTTTTGATATAAAGATCAGGAGTTGACTGTATGTGAAAAGGAGAGGAATGGGCTCTGTTTTTCATAGGTTGTGCCCAAGATACAGTGGGCACAAAACCCTCACTGCCCCTACAGCTCCTAGACTATGGGAAACCATTAACTTTTTTTAAAAAATGTGTCACGACCCAAATTAGATCACAGCATGTTTTGATGGAGAATTGATAGAAATTTGCAGATAGATCCTTCATCTAGGAGCTCTGACATTATTAAGCATGATACTGTCCTCAGTAATATATTCAATCATATATTTTCAGCAAGAAAGACTGGGGTATAATTGACCTTTCAGATTTTGACAGATCTACTGGTATGTACAAAAAGATTGATCTTGATTACAGTATTCCTTTGATTATAAGACAGGAATTTATCAACATATGTAAATGGCTCTTGTGTAGACAGCTTTACAGTGGGGTTTTCTCTTCCTTAACAATCCCAATGATCTAGGTCCATCTTACAAAACCGATCAAGCATTCTCAGTAGTCTTGACCAGGGTCTGAGGTTATAAAACTTGAGAATATTCTCTAACTGAAAATAAAGCACACTGATTGGCTGCTTCCGAGCATGTGCTCGGAAGCAGCCAATCAGTGTGCTTTATTTTGAGTTTGAGAATGTACTCAAGTTTTATAACCTTGGGGCCAGTAGTTATGAGACTTATGGCTGAACAAGCTGTTCTGAGATGAAAGGAGATGATGGCTGTAAGCTATTTATCAGTTCCTTTCTTATTATGAATTTGCTGTGGAGGTCTGATAGTGTATGTTTATATTAAATATTAAATACTGTTTCAACTAAGTTGTTCTGAGATTTACTATACAGCATGTTTCTTTTGTCCTTATGCATGAATTGAGATAGAAAAGAAGATATTGCATCATAGACAGTGCCTCAATTATACAATAGATTTACAAATCTGTTTGCAAAAGGTACGACTATTAATTAGATACCACTGTAGGAGGTCCATTCTCGATCTACACTGTATTCCCCTGCATTTCTCTTTGAATTACATGATTAACACTCCTTTAATAAATCTGCATGTTGTATGTTCTAAATATTCAATTGTCAAGTTATGACTAAAATGTCGAGGCAAATAGCATAGACACAGATCAGACTGTTAATTACAGTATTCCTCAAAATTATTGAGAATTGCATTTTGGCACAGAGTTGCTAGCCATACATGTTCAGCAATATTTTAAACGCGTAAAATACAATAAAAGAACCTCTTTGTCAAGTTTGATATACAAAAATGACAATATGATGCATTTTCTTTCGTCAGTGGTAGGTAAGGATGGGCTAGGGTATACCCCTGTAAAAATATGTCCCTTGATTTCGACTATGTTTTGCTATACTACCTTTGCTAGCAATAGACTATCTCAGATGAAATAGTTTGTTTTCTCCATTGTTCAACATCATCTACATTATTAATGTTGCCTTTAATATTTTGCATGATTTTAAGTTACTAATTCCAGTTTCTGAGTCAGGGACTGGCTGTTATGTAATAGGAAGAATATTGAAGGCAACAGAAACAGCAAAAAATCTGATCTGTTAGTGATCTGAACGGAAAACTTTTGGCAAGGTATAGATAATAATGTCAAAACTCATATCCCTTAAAGCACGTTTACTAAGCCGTACAAAAATATAATTTTGTGCCGTTTCCGTTGAGATGTATACAATAAGAATGAATCAGAGCAACATACCCTCTGTCAGAATTGCAATTTTCCCCAATTTTGGGCACTTTTTCTAAATGAAGCCACGTGTTTGAACGCCAGCAGCATCTACAGCTGACAAGCTCACACACAATTCTGTTTTCAGTTCGCCAATACCCTATCTCTAGATGAGAAAACCATTCAAAAATCAACTGATTTGTCATTATCTTTTCCACAAATATCAAATTTTATTTGGTAAGGGTACATAATTTTCCAGTCGGACAAAAAATCTCTAGGTGGCACAATTCAAGGGGAGATAACATTTGTGACTCAAACATATGAGTAATACTGGCATGCTTAAAAGTTCACAGAGGGATGTTGTTAACTAAGTAAACAAAGATATTAAGTTTATACATGACCTGTTAACTACAAGCGCTTAATTTTCACTTTGCAAAAAATTCTCAATAATTTTGAGGAATACTATACCAGCAGTCTGATCAAGGCTAAAGGGTTTGAAATTCCACCAAGTGTTTCTGAAAACTCATGCTTTCCAGATTTTCGAGGGGTGGAAGCAAAACATTTTAATGAATGCCATACAAACTTGATGTTGAAGAAAAAAAACAATATGAATACTGAATTTATACAGAGAAAAATCTCAGAGTCACGTTTCTTGACATATTTTACAGAACAAGCAAGGGGAGATAACACAGAAGTAAAGACACCTCTAGCAGGTCATACTGCACCTCCTAGGTCATATGGAGCAACTCCAAACTCTATAGGTATGTATACTTTAGGATGTTCTTTTAACATACATGCAGAGATTTTGTCCTCAAGTATACTTTTTCTATGAATACGTCTGTCAGTTACATGCAATGGATAAATGAAAGGTTATGACTTCAGATACTCATTTGTTTTGTTTCATAATATTTTGCTTGAGTGTTTCAAATTCCCAAGGAAAATAAAACAGACCCCAAGTGCACCAGATTAGTTCAAATTGAAGAGGTTTCCTTTTGTTGAAATAGATTTAGGAAACTTTGTAGATACATGTTTCAGATGCTTAGGCCAGTGATGTATGAATATGATGTTGTGATATGAGCCGCGACACGAGAAAACCAACAATGTGGTTGTTTCGCCCAGCGCAGACTCAGATCAGCCTGGGCACCCGCCCAATTCGATCAGACTCTTCACTAAGCATTTAAAGGGTAGCTAAGGGTCTAAGCTACCTCCATGCAGACAGCGAAGACTCTGATCAGACTGGGCGAATGCCCAGGCTGATCCGAGTCTGCACTGGGCGCACAACCACATTGTTGGTTTTGTCATGTAGTGGCTCATATATTTTGATGTAGAGGTCACGACATGTTAACAGTTTGTGTAATTAATATAATTAAGCTAACAAAATGAGGAATGAAAAAAAGGCTTTCCTGGTTTCAAAAGCTCCAGATAAGAAGGGGTAACAGGGATAATTGAAAGATTATTTTTCTTATTTCTCAATATAAACATGTTGTGACCCCTCTATAGAACCATCTTGCCAAGATGGTTGTAACAAGGAGTCACAATATATGTTTTTATCGACAAATTTGGAAAATTATCTCTAAATTTTCCCTATTACCCCTTCTTATCTGGAGCACTGTAAGTAGGGGGCAGATTACATTGGAAGATGAGTATATTATTTTTCAAAGTTATGTGCCCACTAGAAATATGTTAAGAATTTTGTAAACAATTAAATGTAGCATTTCTGTCTTCTCTTTTCTTTTTTTGACAATTATAGTATCCAGAAAATTTCAAATATAGATTCAGTAAAATTTGGTTAAGAAAAACATTCTCAGTTGGCAAATTCTGCCTTTCAAGACCAGCCCCATGTGACAAGTGAGCAACTTCAATGTCAGAGTGACCATTATTAGCAGTGTGTCCTATTACCTAAATGCATTTGCAGCTGCTGAGATAACACGAGAACTACAGCAAGGACCACTTAGGGCAGTGGCTAACAATGACAGTGAAGACAACATCTCAGATGATTCTATCAATGAGTATGACCTTCTACAAGATGCCGCCAAAGACAAAAATATTGTCAGAACAAAGGTATAGAATTACCTTTTTCATTAATGTAGTATGTCTCTGTAACTGCATTCTGATTCCTTCTATATCAGCTTTACTTTTGATATGGAAGATCTTAGTCTCTAGGTTTGGCCTCTGCTGGGGAAGGGCCCAGGCATCAATAACTAGGACTTTGACAGTTGTTGTAATCTTTTTGCCCATGGCTTTAATATACTTTAATGGAGCCTATTGGTGCATGACTAGGTTTATTCCATATAAGTTGACATCACCTAGATGCTGCAGCTGACCTAAGGTCAAGGTCACAGACTTTGAGATTTGTATATGTATTACATTTGCATTTAAGCCTCCTGTTATGGTTACTTTCATTATGTACCAGCACTCGTCAGGAGTATATGTGTGCCTCTGCTCATTTGCTCTTCTTAATTGATAGATGAGTTATCATTTTTAAAGTGTAAAAAAAAAATTTGAAAACAGTTGTATTTACATACAGCATAGATCTATATTAGGCAGCTGCCTCATCTGAATTTGCACTGTTACCATCTAGTTTTTGAATACTCAATATAATATAACATGGAATTTTGCAGACGTAAATTTAGTCTGCTTTTTTGCACTTTCAGGTCTTAATATTTTACTGTCACATTATCTATTAGCGTCAGATGTGCTGTACAACTAGCATTAAGGCACTAGATACTGTAATACTTTCACAGAAGTTAAGCAAACATCAATTAAGACATTACTTAATTCAGTTTTATTTCCTTTTTTTTTCTTTTTTCAGACAGCATTGTATGTCTGTGACCTGGCAAGAAAAAGTGAGAAAAAGCAATCTAAGAGATATAGGCTGTATACAACGTAAGTAAAGAATGTGTGATAGTGGGCTGTGACCTCTTTGATATAGGTTGATAGTAATTTTCTGCTTTGGTTCATTGTCCAAAGCAGAAAATACAGAGTTTATTTCATAGTAACATACATACTTATATTCACCTTTTGTCATTGCTCTAGTGACCTCATTTGTAAACTAGTTTTCATAAAACTTCTCACATATATTGGGTATCACAACATCTTGAACAAGGTTCAGTTTCAGGATGCTAGGGTCAAGGTCGCAGTTGCTATATTTAGAAAAATCCTGTCATTGCTCTAGCACCCTCATTTATTGATCAGTTTTGATATTTTTGGAGAGTCTTTCTAATTTCTTCATAAGGCATATCTTGTGGCCTTCATTTGAACTGTATTATTACTGCAGATCCTGTGAGGAATCATAAAATGAGCCATGACACGACAAAACCAACAAAGTGGCATGTGCGCCCATTGAAGACTCAGATCAGCCTGGGCATCTGCCCAGTCTGATCAGACTCTTTGCTGTGTGCTTCAGGCATAGCTAAGGGTCTAAGCTACCTCATTATTGAGAGCAAAGACTCTGCTTAGACTGGGCAGATGCCCAGGCTGATCTGTGATCTCGCTGGTTGCACATGCCACTTTGTTGGTTTTGTCGTGTCATAGCTCAAATGTGTATTCATGGAGAATTAAAAATGCATCTCACAGTATCATTGAAATACTTCTGTTATTTAGGGCCCATTTATGCCTTTATGATTGTAGTAGACCATTTCTTGGGTTTCATTTTCAGAAACCTGTTCACCATATCAGTGTTTTATGGCTTACCTGTGCTGCAGCTGGTCTTTACATATCAGAGGGTAAGTTTAATGTCTCATTTGTAACCAACAGAAACCAGACATATGTATCACATTTCCATTGTTGTCAACAGGGGCAGCGTAAACTTTGCGTCAAATTTTATGGATTAGTTGTTTTGTATGAAAATGGCAGACACTTAATTTTGTGGAATTCTTGTTGATAGGCATAGCTGCAGATGAGGTGAGTATTGTTTGTAGTTTTAGATACTTTTTCTTATTTCTCCATATCATATATTGTGACCCTTTGTTTGAATACCCTCGACTCTGCAGTTCTAATGAGGCTCACCAGAGCTGCAGATAAGGTGGGGTTCTGAGGATCAGGATAATATTGTGATATTTCTTCTTATATCTCACTGAAAACATTTATGGGATCACGACATCTGTTTTTATGCAGAAATACAGAAAATTATTTCTAAATTATTCCTGTTTTTGGAGCACTGGGGGTCTCAAAGTATGCTTTTATTGAGAATAACAGCAGTTATCCAGGAATTATCACCAAGTACTCGCTTTAGATCATAAGCAACCATAGAGCAAAGTCAAAGCCATTTCAGGCTGGGCCCCATAGTGCAGTCAGTAGCATGTTTAACTCAAGAGCCAGAGGTCCCTGGTTCCATACTCAGTCCAGCCACTTACTTTTGTTTCTCCTTCCACTGGTTTAAGAAGGCAGTTATCAGTTACTGGCGTAAATATGTGCACTTAGTACCGGTTAACCACTTAGGAGGTTTGAGCCTGCCCAGGAATAGTATGGTTACGTTAACTGACCATCCCAACATGTCCATAGCCGTTTACTGGAGAGGTTAAGCAACAAAAAACAAATAATAAAAGCCATTTCACTTTGAATTGTGGAAAACTTGTAATACGGGGAGGTGACAAAGTACTCAGCACATTTGCAAGTGTTAGAGACTCAAATCAGCCTGTGCATCCATATGGTTTAGTTAGATACTTCATGACTTCATTTGTCGCAGCTATATACTCCAGCAGAACTATTTTCAATTTTGGGATATTTTAAATGTTAAAGATCTAACTGCATTTCTGCTTTCAGGTATTGAATGTGACTGGAGATCAGGATATCTGTTACTACAACTTTGCCTGTGCTCATCCTCTGGGACGTGTTAGCTCCTTCAATAATATCTTCAGTAATTGTGGCTATATCATGCTGGGGGTATTGTTTCTCATTCTCGTGGCAAGACGGTAGGTTTTAGCATTATTGTAATACTGACATTCTTTTAGAATGCAATATTGGCAGCGTTCTTCTGCAAAATTAATTATCCTGCAAAATTAATGCAAATTTCATTTATCAGCTGTACAAACTTTAGAAATGGCTTTAATCCTTATAAATGCCCCAATCCTAACAAATGCTCCCTTTCTCCTTTTCTGAAAACAATATCATACTGACTTACCAAAATTTCAAAATTCTAGGCATAAAATCCTCAGATATTATAATTTATATATGGCCATACGTTCTTCTCCTATTAACATGCAATTGTCAGCCATTTCAGCTATTATTCTCACATGGTTAAACTCACTTCATACTATTTATTGGAAGCATTTTGACATTTGGCTGATTTGTTACTCTGCAAGCTCCCAATTTACACCTCCTTTTTTGCAAAACTGCGGAGACCTTTAATAGGATTGATACAGTTAAAAGGTAAATGTAAAGGATTCCCATAGCCAAGTAGCAGCTGGGGATTTGGGTTTTAGAGTCCCATGGTATCTTGGGCATATCATATGAAAGGCGGAGCCCATCCCTCTCATTTCACTGCCTGATCCTTCCCTGATTCAAAACAGATACTTATTTACTGCAGAATTGACAGAATTTTCCAGTCATTGGATGGCCAAGCATGGGTTAGAACTCAAGACCTTCTGGTGACTTTCTGCATTATAACCCAATCACTCTAATCACAAAGCCTCTTTTGATACAGGCTTACCAAGATAAATTATATGAGCCGCGACACGAGAAAACCAACAAAGTGGTTGTGTGCCCAGCGCAGACTCAGATCAACCTGGGCATTCGCCCAGTCTGATCAGAGTCTTCGCTGTCCGCATGGAGCTAGCTTTGACCCTTAGCTACCTTTTAGGCGCTTAGTGAAGGGTCTGATCAGACTGAGCGGATGCCCAGGCTGATCTGAGTCTGCACTGTGGGCACAACCACATTGTTGGTTTTCTTCTCGTGTCGCGGCTCATATGATGAATGTTTTATGTAAGTGTTTTGCTTAAACTTACCTCGGTCTCACTAATCTATTTCAGACATGTCCTACAGAAGAAAGCTAAAGAGAAGAGCTCAGGAAGAGATGTGGTAAAACTAGATTTGTTTCGTTACTGTAAAATGGCAAACTTTTATGAGTCATAATTTGGCAGATGTTTGCGAACTTCCTTGCAAAATAATGACAGCAATACTAACATGACTCACATAAATGTGTTTGTTCTCAAAAACTTTTGCCAGTGCAAATTTTTATAACTAAATCTTTAGGAAATTACCCATTTAGCACAAGAAAAACTCTAGCATTTGGATTACAGAAAAGGCGGAGGTACAATAAATCAGTGTCATGGTCATTTTCAAAATCATTTGGTTTACAGTTATAAGCAAACAATGCATTCATGTATACATGGACATACTTGGATCAATTTGTTGCAATACTTTTTCATTTGAGATACTAGAAGACTTAATGTTCTTAATATCTTTATTTCAGCTATTTGGGATCCCTCAGCATTATGGGTTATTCTATGCCATGGGCTTCGCCCTGTGCATGGAAGGGTTTATGAGCGGCTGCTACCATGTTTGCCCAACTGTGTCAAACTTCCAGTTTGGTGAGTTAAATTCATTATATTCAGGTTTATGCAACTATGCAGATGCATATGGAAATTTTGTCAGTTTGACAAAAAGTGGATTTGTAAAAGTCCTCTAAAATATCTTCCTGACTGTGTGGAAACTCCCAAGAATACATCTCCATAAACAGGGCTCCATTGCACACAGCCTTTCATTATCCTCCTCCCATTGTCCTGATTTAACCGAAATACTGTTGAACAGGACATAAAATCACAAGTCATCCATTGTCATCCCAAGATTGCACAATCTCTTATTTAAGACAGAAAATGTTTAGGAGATGAAAACCTGCTGAGCCCTCAGACGGCTTAAAATAAGACTGCATATAATTAGATCATTCATAGCTACAGCCATACCAAGTTCTGCAAGTTCGAGAACCAAATTGAGCCATATTATGTATCTGATAGATGCTTGGTACATGTAAACAGGGTGGATTGAGATGCAAAGACAGACTTTGATTTGGAGCTATTTGACCCTCTTTTTATTAGGGACTTAAGGGAAAGAAATTTCGCTCTATACAGAGCAGATTTTTCTTTTCCTTTAAAAGTGGTCTATCTTGTAGAAGGGCTTCACATACCAGGGGAATAAATTTTATTCTGCTAAACTTCTCCCTTAGAAAAAAAATGGCTATACAATTTCTTTATTTTTATTTTACATATACCTCATTTATGTACATTACGGCATGCATGTGTATATTGAAGAGCTATCACCACAATGTCTTTCTGCCCTTTTTACTAAAAGAGGAAACTTTTGTGACTCCTTGATTTCTTTTTTAGACAAAGAAACCCTTCAAAAATGGGGTCAACTGTTAAAGGAAAGAATCTGCTCCTATAGGAGCAGATTCTTTCCTTACCTCTGTAGAGAAGGGTGGCAAAAATTAAATGGTTGAATTAATTCCCCTGAAAGTATATCCATTCACCTTAATTTCTTTTTTTGTGGTTTACAGATACATCTTTCATGTACATCATGGCGTGCCTGTGTATATTGAAGATATATCAGAATCGTCACCCAGACATCAGTGCTAACTCCCACTCAGCATATATGGTTATGGCACTAATCATTATTGTTGCTGTTTTAGGGGTGGTAAGTATTTCTAATTGCTATTCTGTATTCTAATGCACTTAAAACTCAATTAAATAATATGAGGAAATTGTTTGCTAAAAAACTTTTGACTTTTGATTTACAAATTTCATGTTCCAGTTTTCCTACTGTAAAACACTTATATTTGGCGGTTACTGAATTTTGGCAATATTGGCGGTTATGGCAAACAGCGCTAAAATATAAGTCGGCTGGTATTTTATTTTCAGTAAACTTATGGACACAGCCTGACCGATGCTCAGATAAAAAGGAGAACCTGATGAGTATTTGAGATATTTTCTATACCGTTCTGTGAAACTATACATAGTAGCATCTCATTAGAATTGCCTCGATGAGGCGATTCTAATAGATGCCACAATATATAGTTTAATATAATAGAAAAATAAGAAAAAAATATTTCAGTTCTACTTCAAATTTTCTTTGCTATCTGAAGCCATGGTATATCCTGAACGCCAAAGTTAAAAATCGCCAATATGTCATTTTTATTAAACCGCGAAATTTTGATACCGCAGAAATTATGTGTTTTGCAGTATTAAAACTGGTTTGCAAGGGCATACACTAAACACCCTTTTGAACCAGAAGAAAAGATGCTTTGAACAGCTGGGTCATGGAGTGAAAAGTGAAGAGTCTGATCAGTTTGTGTAGAGGTGTTGGCTAATTGAGTAATTGCAGCTGACACAAAGCCCAAGTTCCCTTTTCACAGGATGTTCTGCTGTCAGTATCATGACATCCCCTATATTCATGTATTTGCTAATAAGATAGGGCATTACCTCTTTGCAAAATGACTCTGACTGTGTAAGTCAGTCTTATCCGTTCTTCTGTAAATGGCTTTTCTGTTACAAAACAATTCCCAAAATCTAGATCTTTCCTGAAAGATGAATCTAGATGTTTGGGTTGTTTTGGAGTAGACATTCTCTGTTTTACAACTGACTAAATCTGGAATTGTGTTGTATATTTCAGTTATACGGGACCAGTGTATTCTGGATCTTATTTGCCCTTATCTACATGTTTGTTTCTATGGTGCTTAGTATACATATCTACTACATGGGAAGATGGCAGTTAGGTAAGATACCCAGCGAGCACACAACATATAATCAAGATTGAGTCAATGTTGATTCAACTTCATGACATCGAATAAACATTGAGTCATTGTTGATATAACATTTTGTGTCTGCTGGGATAGATTGATGTACTATACAGTCCCTGTATTACACTGTATATGGGGTCCATAGAAAGGTAAAGTAGTAGCGTACTAAGGGGATTAAAGACAGGGATGGTACTATATAAGGAGGATTAACTTCCACAGTGTCATTCTTGGACGGACACACGGCGCCAAGTGTTTGCAACTATGGCTACGTACCGTTGAGCCACTTGGGGAAGGTCGATAGGAGAATTGAACTGAACTGAACACAGTGTCATTCTGTCTCTTGATCTCATAGTGTCAACACCTCCAGTCAGCCAATAAAATCATCGTAGCTGTTAGTTCTGGCCCACTGATTGGTTGACAAAATTTTCACATCTTTACCTGTACAGGTAACATTGCTATGTGCTGGGAACCAGATCCCACGGCAGAGACGTCCTGTCTTTAAACAATAAAGAAATATAAGGCCAATGAGCAGTAAATGCTCATTGGCCTTATATTCCTCTATAGTTAATGTCAGTGGGAGTCATGATATGATAGAGTTTTATCCAAAGTAATGTTTTGATAAATTTGATGAGTAGTATTTTAATGATAAGCATTATAAAGAGACTCTATTGAATGAGATAGTCAGTAGAACAGGCATCCCAGCCTCCCAGGACATCTGTGTTCAGGCTGATCTGTGTTTGTCCATAAGGCACATGGAACAGCTGGTATTGCTTTATATTGTCACTTAGTTGGGTGTGACCACACATTGTATGTTTCTTGCATAATTGTCCTTAGAGCATAGGACTGCCTGTTCGTGATCATGGCTAAGGTCAGGGGTGGAAAACTTTGTAACTTGCAGAGAATGAGGTACATGTATTAATCTTCTGAGCTCCGTTTTTCAGAGTGATACTAACTGAACAGTCATTAACACAGTCTTTTGCACTGCCAAAGCTCCTCACATTTTTTTTGGCAAAGGTGGCAGTGATTACAATACGTTTGAAAATGTAACATCTCACTTACTAACAATGTCTTTAATTTTGAACCACTGGGCCAAATTTCCTGATTGTGCCCCATTTCTGTGACTTTGCACACTGACAGATGGGACATGTAATGGCCTTTCAAAGAATTCACTTTGTTGATAAAAAAAATGGGAAACCTAAAATAATTATGGTAGTTGTAATGAAATGGAACAGTTTGGTTTTACAATGCAGTAATACATCCAAAAGATTGAGATAGAATGGCAAACAGTGTAGATCCTGATCAGACTGGTCTATTAGCCATCTGGTCTAGGTCTGCACTGTTTGCTTAAACCTAACTGTCTGGATACTTAGAATTTTTACAGTTGACAGCCTACTGAGTTTTCTGAACCCTATTTTTACAGATCGGTATGTCTTCAAAAGAGTTTTCTTGTTAATCCGAACTGACTGGCTGAAGTGTAGCAAACCAACATACTGTGTAAGTTTCTTCTGCCTACAATACATAATACAGTCTCTCTACTAGGCTATGTTTGCCATGCATAGACAGGCAATGCATTGTATGATGGAAACCAGTGCTTATTTTCCTTACATGTCTTTGTAGTTTAGTTAATAGGAGACCTTCCAAACAATCTCTTGCAAGCTGTTCTTTAAAGATTTGAAACCATTTATTTGTTGCTTTATGCAATACAGTAGTATGCAGCTCCTGTTTAATTGTTCTTTAAACATAAATGTGGATGGAGTTTTCCATCCAGTTTTACATTTTAAGAAAACATATCAAGAAGAACTGTATCGATTCTATTCTATTCCATAACCTTACTAGGTCGTTGGGGCACCACAGATAACTTCGAAACAATCCCTTTCCACCTTGTTGTGTTTTCAGCTGCCCCAGTTGAGCTGGCAAAATCCATCCCTGTCCACTCTTTAATATTGTCTTCCCACCTCTTCTTCTGTTTACCTCTTCTTCTTTTTCCTTTATAACTGTATAACTGTATAAATAAAAGATAAAAGTCACATTTGAAAATTACTGAAAACGGCTTCCATGAGGGCAAAATTAAGTGAGGTCTTATCTAAGTGAGACATAACATGTGTAAGAGTATAACCTAGCTGTATTGATATAGACATACATTTGTATCCTTGAAAGCTCTGCATAGCTTCTGTTGAAAAGAAAAGAAGTGACTATAAATTAGGATTATTAGCACTTATTATTTTACTGTTATTTTACAGAATCGATTTGTGTTACTTCTGATTGGGAATGCTGTGAATTGGAGCATGTAAGTATTCTTAAAGACCAGGGGTCGTATTTATAAAAGCACTTGAGTCGTTGCTATGCTGTTGCTAAGGCTAAATTTCTATGAAGGAGATTCCCTACAACTATGAAATTTGGTTTGGAGGAACAGTCTTTTTCAGACTGTTCCTCCAGAGCTAATTTCATAGTTGTTGGGAATCTCCTTCATAGAAATTCAGCCTTAGCAACAGCTTAGCAACCACTTAAGTCGTTTTATAAAAACGGCCCCAGCTGCTACATTTTTTACGGTGGTTAATGTTTATTAAGGTGAATAGGTACACTCTCAAGGGGAAGCAACTCTACCATTTTCAGTTCTGCCTCCCATCTCAATGGATGTCTACTCTTAAGTGGAAGAATTTGCTCCCATAGGAGTAAATTCTTCCCTTTAAGAGCAGACCCCATTTTATAGGGCTGTATCATCCATGATAGCAAAGAGGAAGTCACATAAATGTCGCATGAAAAACATAGATGTGTACCTTTACACCTTGAGTTTGTAGAAGCAGGTGGTAGAAGTATGCAATATTGTGTGTGTCAGAAACATACACAGGTAATATGGAAAGATAAACATGATAGGACCATAAATAGGGGAGAGTCGGGTAACTTCAGACAGGCGGGTAAATTCGGACATACCATTGCAAACAGTGAAAATCCAGATGAGACGGCTCATTATGAGCCGTCTCATCAGGATTTTCACTGTTTGGCCAGTTATTGTTTTGTTTTAGTTCCAGACAACTGACATAATATTATAAAGGAAAAAATGTCACTGTCCAAATTTACCTGCTGTCCGAAGTTACCCGACTCTCCCCTTTGTTTCAGGATGAAAATTCCTAGTAAGCACTAACTCATATGGGTTCACCTCCAAGGGAGAACACTCTGACCTAAAAGTATTTGTATCCTTCCATATAAGGGGCTGGTCTTTAAGGAGGGTATACTTTCCTTTAGGAGGTCTTCATTTCCAAAAGCCGGGCTGCGTAGCGCAATTGGTAGGGCACCTGACTCATAAGTCAGAGGTCCTGGGTTCGAAACCCGGTCTGGCCGCAAACTTTTATTTCTCCTTTCCCTGATTCAAGAAGGGCAGTTGTCACTGACGGGCGAAAGTTTGTGCACTTAGTACTGGTTAACTGGCCTGCCCAGGAACAGTTTGGTTAGGTTAACTGACCATTCCGACATGACCATAGCTGTTTACCGTGGACGTTAAACATCAAATCAAACAAATTTTCATTTCCTTCTTTCATGAGGGGACACTGTATAAGGGAAGAATTGCATTCTTTAAACAACAAATTCCCTCCTTTCAGAGTAGCTCCCATTTAAAAAAGATAGACTCACTACAGAAGCAAACATTAGTCTGCTAAAGTTGTCTCCCTTGTCAAAAAGGCAGCCAAATCATGGAGGTGTAGCCATATGCTTTTACATTTGCCATGATGAATTCTTTCATTGAACTGAATATAAGTCTAAGGAAAAGATCAATACACATGAATTCAGAGCTGGAAAGTTCTTAAAACTATCACTGGTCCTAATGTAGCTACCAAAACTTGTTGGGGGGGGGGGGGGGGGGGGGGGGGGGGAATATCCTCCAGCAAGGGCCACTCTAAGCAAGCTGACATGAGAAATTTTGGTTCATGGTGGGGATAATGAAAATATTAGGTTCCATTGGTTTTCTGTTGCAATGAAACAAGGGTATATGATCAGTCAGTATAATATGTGTACACACGAATGTGGTCATGTACATATATTTACTTCAATTACTTACAAGACATATTTAAATTTATATTATCCTTAAATATTTGGAGACCTTAACCAACTATTTTTGTTGTTATAAACTCAGATGGATGGATGACTTGCAGTTTATGGCCCTTTCATCAGTATTTCAGTCATGTAACTAATGGAATACTGATGGAATGCTTTGTGCAATGATAACCCATATGTGGTTGAAATTTCGGCTCCCAGCTAGATTTGAACCCATATGGCTAGCTTAGCAGGCCAGCATTTGACCCACTGAGCTTCCAGGGATAAGAGCAAGTTGATCTTGTCTTTTTTATGATTTGTCAGAAATTGCTGGCAAGCAGTTTAGACCCTGATCATGAGCAGTCTGATCTGAGTTTGCACTGTTTTCTCAGGGCACATTTGTCCAACCATTTAGATTCACCATGTATGAATTTCATCGGTAATTTGTTTGTTAGCTAACTATTTTGTTCAGGCCATAGAAACTCATTTATATTTTTGTTCACTTGGCCCCGAGGTTATAAAACTTGAGTACATTCTCAAACTCAAAATAAAGCACACTGATTGGCTGCTTCCGAGCACATGCTCGGAAGCAGCCAATCAGTGTGCTTTATTTTGAGTTTGAGATTATTCTCAAGTTTTATAACCTCAGACATTGGTTTGTTATTTAGAGCTTTATTTGGTATGATCCGCCATAGAGGAAGTTTTGCGACATATTTATTGGGAATTTTTATCATAAATCTGGTGTTGTATGCATTAGACTACATTTTTATGAAGGTTTGTATCTAACAAATTTAAATTCTTCAAACTAATTCTTCTAAAGGGAATAAAAATTATAATAACAATGTATTGAACCACTCTTATTTCTAATTTTCGGCCTTAGGCCTTCTTCAGGAAATTTGGAAACAAATTTCCTGAAGAAGGCCTAAGGCCGAAAATTTGAAATAAGAGTGGTTCAATACATTGTTATTATAACAAATTTAAGTTTTTATGGTGTGTAGATACATTCTAAGTTCTCCATGAGAAAAGAAGGAATGTCTTACATGTAGAAAAGAATTAGCTTCCTTCATGTTTGATTATCTCACTCATAAGAAGGAAAGAATCTGTTCTCAGTGGGAACAATTTTTCTTCTAAAACTAGCCCCTATGAAGAATTTACGTCCCCATGAGGCATTGCTCTCTTAGGGAAACAAATTCCTTGCTTTAAGAGAGCACTTATGAAGAATCTCTTCCCCTGTGGGAACAAATTCTTCCCTGAATAAACCACCACCCAGAAGAAGGGAGAGCAAAGATGTACAGGTCTGAGTGATCTTAATTAGAAGTATCTACTAGCCATAACCAATTCTATAAAAGAGATAGCTGAAAGACTACTCATGTCTCTTGAAATGTTGCAGTACGTTTCAAATGTGATCGCATGTTTGATTTGGCTTTTTTTGTTTTAATGCTTAGAGCTTTGTATGGCATGATTACCCACCACACGGATGATTTTGCCTCATATTTGTTGGCAATATTTATCAGCAATCTGCTGTTAATCACATGTTACTACGTCATAATGAAGGTTTGTGATATAGTCTTAATTTACACTAAATACCGTAATGACCCAAAATATTTGGAAAGACAGGCCTGAGCAAACATTGTAGAGCCAGATCAAACTGCTCCTAAGGGAGCAGTTTGATCAGGGTAACAAGGTTTGCCATTCACTAAGCATCATTTGAATGCAATATTGTGTGTATAATCCACTTTCTAAGAATTTTCTAACAGGGGTCATTAAGGTATGTTATGCATATATCGACTATGCAAGCATGTAGCATTTTGACTCTTCAGTTTCAGCTTTAGGCTTTTAAACTTTTGATTCTGCTTGTAATTTGTCGTCTAAATTATACCATTTACATATTGATTCACTTAGAAGTTAATGTATTAGTTTGACTGGCTTATCTAATCTGCCAAAATATGATTCATGGTGTGTGAAAAGGGTGATACATTATGTCATATACTGTACTTAATATAGGAAGAAATAAAGTCCTTCCGGAGAGTTTCTTAAAACATAGCTGTTACAGTAATAGTATTTGTTTGCCAGTTGGTTGAACAGTTAAGAACTAGACCAGGCCCCGAGGTTATAAAACTTTTTTCATGCTCGACTCAACTGAGCATGAAATTTTACCTGCTTATAAATAGCAAATTATTGATAAATACAGTTGTTTAATTGCTCAGATTAGCTGAGTATGAAATTTTCTCTGCTTATGAACATGAAAATGCCAACATTCGTTGGCATTTTCATATCTATCAGCAAAGAAAATTTCATCCTCAGCTGAGTTGAGCATGTAAAAAGTTTTATAACCTCGGGGCCTGGTTTATGGTGAATTCTAACATGACAAAGGTTTTCCCATTTGAGCGTATAGGAAATGGCATCATGTGTAAATTTGACATAAATCAGGTTGCTAACGTCACAGCATACAAGTTTCACACCTTGGTGACCTTGGATGTAAAAATTTACCTCTGTTAACGTCGGCCTTATAATAAATCTTGGCAAGCATTGCAATATCCTTGCATTTTCATTATATAAAATGTTAGAATTGAAATAATTTTTTCCTTAACAGTAAATTATGATACTGTATATTTTCATAGTAAAATAAGGAAAATGTACTTCTCAGCTGAGATTGTTCTAATGAGGAGTTTCAACACATTTTCAGTGAGAAAGAAGACAGACTATCTCTGAATTATCCCTTTTATATAGAGCTCAGGGCCTGCTTGTTCAAAACTTACGATGCCGTTAGTTAACAAGATGTTAAAATTTCAAACATTAATGTCTCAAATACGGCAATAGTTTTGGTTGAAAAAATGTGAGAAGATTTTTTTGCAATATTTTTAGTTGAAAAAATGTAAGAAGCTTTTCACAAAACACTTAACAGTTGACCCCTTCATTAGCTCGATAGGCTAACGATGCTTTGAACAATTGGGCTCTTTTTAGTAAAGTGGACGTATAGTATTATTAGCATATGCCTAACTGCTTTATGACCGAGTATCCATAATTCATGAAAGGAAAATGATTATTTCAGTTCTAACAGCATATAAGAGAGAAAAAATCACAATATTTAGTGATATTTGAAGAACTATTTCTAAACAGTGTTGACATAGGCAAGACTATATGCAAAGTCTGATAGGAAAATGTTAACACCAAGTTAGACTTTTAGTTAAATATGATACAAATTTATATTTCATTCACAGAGCTCTATTTTCTGCTGTAAAGGGCCCTAACAGTGCTGCCACATTGCTATTAGCAGTTTTTATTTGCAATCTATTAGTCTATACTGCATTCTACCTTATCATGAAGGTATTGTCTTAACAAGGTAGACCAAATCAGTGCTTTATTAAATTAATTAATATGCTTACTATTACTCAAGTCTAACTGATAGGCTGAAAAAAAGCTGCAGCAATACATTTCATAAGAAACGAAAGAGTTTAGAGGGCATGGATACACAGCCATGTTTCCCTGCCATACTTTCAAAGGGAAACAACCTGTTTGCTTCTTTCCCTGCCTTCCAGCACAGCCACAAAAGAAAAAAAAGAAAGAAAAAAAAGAAAAAAAAGACTGTGCATTAGTCATATACAGCACCTCAGAGCAATAGATTTTGACTTTTACCCACAAAGATATAAAATAGCTGTGTAATATTCTATTCCTAGAGCTAAGCATGCCTAATTTATTCCTGGAGCTAAGGTTGATATAGGTTTATATTCCTAGAGCTGAGTTTGATATAATGTGTATGTGTAGAACTAAGTTTGATATTTCCCGGAACTAAGTTTGATATATATATATATTCCATTTCCAGATCTAAGTTTGATATAATTAAGTTCATATTCCATTCATAGTGCTAACGTTGATATTAATTATTGACCTTTCATTAGGTGAATATGCAGTTTTATTGACCTGCAAACTACATATTGATAGACACAAAGTTTATATTCCATTCCTAGAGCTTTGTTTGCTGCTATAGAAGGACCTAACGATGCCGCCTCTTTGCTGTTGGCAGTGTTTATATGTAATCTATTAGTCTATTGTGCATTCTACCTCTGTATGAAGGTAGGAGTATTGCAAATTAACCCTTAGTGTAATATATCCAAACTTAGAAAGCTAGTGGCACTTGTTAAATACCATATAGCCTTGTTGTTAAGTGTACAAGAAAATGAAATCCTGAATATAAGCTTGCCCATTTGCACAATTTGATCAGGAGCTCACAGCCCAGACCCTGATCAGACTGCTCCTCAGGGGTCTGCACTATTTGCTCAAACATTACTGCTCAAATAATGTTCCCATAGCCTTGCCTAAATGTATAGGCTGACACAGTACTCAGCAAATATCACATGATTTTTCCCTATTTCGACAGAAGACTCCGTATAGCGAAGAGAAACTCTCTTATGAAATCTAAAATTTCCTCTTATTCATGTCTATATATCTGTATCAAAACTTCAGAGTTTCCATCTTTTGTTAATGATATCAAGCTATCTTATATTTGGAGAAAGAAAATGTCCGTACACATGCATTAAAATGTAATGTATGCATGTATTGTCTCACATAGTTCCAAACTTCACTGACCTATATATGACCCTCTGAACCTTGGCATGGGAAAACTCATATCTTAGTATATGTATCCAGCAAAGACCCAAATTGATGTCAAAATGTGACTGTATGGTCAGTGTTTACATTGGGTTTTCTTTCTTTACTGCTTCAGCAAGCAGGAGCAACATAAGGGTGACTTTTGGCGGGGGCATTGTTGCCATCTCAAAAAGCTTTTGGTATTCGTGACAAAGCCTTGCACAGAATTGTATAAGACCTGCGGATAAACTATATCTACACCTTCAAGTTCATTGAGATTACTGTATACCATAATGACCCTAAAATTTCGGACACCCAAAAGTTGGACAATTATTGTTCGAAAGTTCTTTGAAAGTGGAGTTTACACATGTTAAGATGTCTAGCTGATGCTTAGTGAATGGCAAACATTGTAGACCCTAATCAAACTGCTCCTTCAGGAGCAATTTGATCTGGGTCTACAATGTTTGCTCAGACCTGTCTGTCCAAATATTTAGGGTCATTACGGTAATTTTGGGTCTGTGCTGTTTGTCAGTCTTGGGAGTTTTGCCCTGTGGACTCAGGTTGCCACTCCCTTGCAACTTCACCTATTTTACAAGATGCAAAACATAAATAGTTTTGTTTCCACTTTTAGGTTGAAACTAGTATGGGTCGTTTGTAAAATGTTAGCATGAAATTATTCATCAGGACTCAAACTCTCTGAGACAAGAAGTTTTTCTCAAATTGTTTATTGAACTCAGTGTTTGGCATGAACATATTGCAAAAATAAAGAAAGCTTTCATAGTCTTTACAAACTTCAAAAAACTGTTTGGATAGGTACAAAAAAGCAATAGTTAGACAATATGATAATTAGATAAAATTGGAAACAAACTATTTAGACCCTAACCAATTCCTTTGCTTGCTTTTTCTCTCAACAGAGCCATTGTGGCGATGACTGTCAGGTTTGCAGATTTTGCCAGTTATCTCCTTGGAATATTCATTATAAATCTCCTCCTCTACAATGTATTTTATATTGCATCAAAGGTATGTACAGTAAAAGTTCTAAATATTGGGACACATAAAACCTGGGATGCCTAAAAATTTGGACACCTAAAAATTGGGATACCTAAAAAATCTGTGATGCCTAAAAATTGGGACTAAAAATAATTATTGTATTTGTCCTTAATGCTTTAGCAGTGCAGTATGAGTCAAAAAGATGTAGATGGAATTGCAGCCATGTAGACCCTGTTTGCTCTGCCCATTCTGACCAATATTTAGAATTTTTATGGTAATTGGTGTGTTGAAGCTCAAATTTAAGGGCCAAAATTAATTGAGTTTATGCAGTTGGTATGACTGATTTACAGACAAACAATTCACAAGTAACGGAGGCTTGCATGAAAAAAAATAAATGAGTTTATTTACAAGGTAGCTTTAGAAAAAGTGTGATTCGCTTCTTTTATCAATCAAAACATCCAAAGAATATATTAAAAACATTTTCTGAATCAAAAAGCAGGAAAAATGCTCGTTTTTCTTAATTCTAATAACTACTTGTGCATGTCTGCTCTTACTTATCTCAAGTTCTTTTTTATTTTAATGCAACTGATAATCTTAATTTTTATATTGCTGAAAATTAATTCATAGATGCATTTAACATGCTTACACTTACCTTAGTGAAATCAGATATAGGAATATATTTAACATTTTTTGAAATTGATTTTTATTGTAATTTTTGTTAAAACTTAAGCAAATTTAATACTAATAGCACAGCGTTATTATGCAAAACATCCATTGTTGTCATGGCTGCTATTCACAGAAAGGGAGACGTTGGTATTACTTTTCCATCAGTGTTGGCTGCATAAACTTTTGTCATGTTTTAAAAATGAGCCGCGACACGAGAAAACCAACAAAGTGGTTGTACGCCCAGCGCAGACTCAGATCAGCCTGGGCATCCGCCCAGTCTGATCAGAGTCTTCGCTGTCCGCATGAAGGTAGCTTAGGCCCTTGGCTACCCTCTAAGCGCTAAGAAAAGAGTCTGATCAGACTGGGCAGATGCCCAGGCTGATCTGAGTCTGCGCTGGGCGCACGACCACATTGTTGGTTTTCTCATGTCGCGGCTCATTTTAATGGCTCTGCTACTATGATATGCACAGACAGGCAAGCTACAGCTTGCAGCAAAATCCTTAGCTATTTAGCCATTTTTCAGTGGCTTTCTTTGAAATGATTTTTATTTAACATTTTTTGTGGTATATTTGTTGTGTCTTTCAATTATTAGTGAGCCAGTCCTTTTATTAAGCTGTTTGTCATACACTTCCCCTTCTATCCTTGATAAAGATAACTGTTTTTTTAGCAGTCATAATTAAACTTACTTAGTATATTTATGGCCGATCAATTTTCAAAATGGGCCAAATCAGATCATCAGCACTAGAGTTATTGCCCCTTACCAGATGGAAATTGCTGTATATCACCTTGTGAACACAGAGCAGGGTATAATAGTTTTGGAGCAATCATTAAAATTTGCACACTTACATTTTTGACTAAGATCTGTGTCAAGTTTGATATTAGCCAAATTACACCAGAGTTATAGCCCCTCACTTAGTGATAAATGCTGTAATTTAATCTTGTGAATTGTAGAAGCTTTTCAACTGTGACGATAAAGTGCGTTAGAATGGGTGGGAATAACTGTATTGAAAATTGTTATTTGGGGAGGGATAAATCTTCAGTTTTATGGTAGCCATTGCACTTTGCTACTCAGCTGTTGTTTCAAGGTTTGTGACCGTACAACAGACAATTACCACCTGTAGTTTCAGTTTGAGTACAGTGATCTCCTTCTTATATCTCTAAATTTAACAATGAATTTTGCACACCTCTGCCCCCTAATCACATTATATTGAATTTTTGGATTGTTTTAACTAATTTATATATAAATCTCCCAGATACTGATGAAAGAGAAGATCGCTAAACTGACGATAATGTTTATATTCCTGGCAATGGTCACATGGGGAGTGGCGCTGTATTTCTTCCTCGCTCATCTTACATCATGGCAGGTAAGAGATTCTAAATATAGTTCAGTGCATACAACAGATCTCAAAAGAGGTGTTATGGGTGATTGTGCTTTTTCATTCAGAATGAAAATGTAGTTCTAAGATAATGAAATTAAGGTTAATTAACCTTATGTTTATCCTGATGATAATACTGCTATCTACACCGGAAAACCTATGTCTCACTTTCTGCTAGTCACAGAAAGTGAGACAAAAGCATTCCAATGTACTCAGTGGTGTTGCCACAGTTGGCAGCATTCACTTTGGACAGGCTATCTGGTTTAGCTCTATTTCTGTGACAGTACACAGACAGGTGTGACATAGCTAGCACTCCTCATGGTGGCTCTTCAGTGCAGTTGCATCATTTTGGTGAATCGAAAGCAATTACATGTGCCAGAAAATGTGGACAGATGATATACGGTAATAATATTTTTGTAACTGTTTCTTCGTGTCTTCTGATTAGTAGTAAAACATTCCTAAATATGATCAGATGTCCTCGCAGAATGCTTGAATTTTGTTGGTCAGTTTAAATACACGTGTGCTCAAACTGATGCAAACAATGTTGACCATTCCATGAGCTGAAATGAAGTCAACCTGCCATCCATACATATTTTATCATTTTATCTCGAATATATCAGTGTGTTTATAAATGATTTATTTCTAAAATAAAATGTTTTTTCAGCTGACCCCAGCAAAATCCCGGGAAGGTAACAAGGACTGTATACTGTTAGGTTTTTATGATGCTCATGATGTATGGCACTTCCTGTCTGCTATCAGTTTATTCTTCTCTTTTCTGGTAAGTTGTTCACCATTGTTAGGTCTTTCTTCTTCAGAATGAGATATGCAAGGAGACACGTAGCTCCAGTGCTTATACAGCATTGTTTCAATTTTTTGTGCCCTCCAGATACACCCCTGATTAACTATGTATATACAAGAGCTGTTATGAAACAAAAAGCTGTTAAGAAACGAAAAAGTCATAGTTACCAAATGACCTGATGACCAGGTCATTTGGTAACCATGACTCTTTTTCGTTTCATAACAGCTCGTTTTTCTTTTATAACCTGCTTGAAAACATAGTTAACTATGTGTGAGATAGTTCAACACGCATCTTAAAGAAGCCTATAATTCCAGGAAAGTGGAAAAAAACTGATTTACAATATTTCTAAAATGAGTAAGACTATATAACTGTGGTAAATTCCATTTATTTTGATTGCTTCAGTAGCCTCCTTTCTGCAAGTTACCATGTGTCTGGAAATAACTCCCATCTCTCAGATATGGGCAAGAGTGAGACCTTTGTCACATAACACAATATTTTCATGGTCTAGCTCTTGATATTTAGAGTTCACATGCTTTTCATATGTTATTAGGCTTTTTTAGCTCACCTGAGCCAGCGGCTCCGGGGGAGCTTATAGGATGGTAAGGCTCCATCGTCCGTCCGTCCGTCATCCGTCCGTCAACAATTTCAAACGACTTCTCCTCTGAAACGCTGGGCCAATTGTAACCAAATTTCATATAGAGCCTCCTGGGACCTTAGGAACGAAAAGTTGTTCAAACGGTCCTGGTCACATGACCAACATGGCCGCCATGCCCATATATTGTAAAAACCTGAAAAAATCTTCTTCTCCAGAACCAATAGGCCGATGGCCTTGAAACTTGGTATGTAGCATTGGGTACGCCAGTACTACCAATATTGTTCAAATTATGACTTTGTGTTGACCTTGACCTTTTTTACTGTAAGGTCAAATTTGCTTCCTTATGCTTTTATATGGCAAAATAAGATATCTTGGAAACTGTTGAAGATTTTGGGCTGAAAATTGGTATCTACAGTCATCTTAATGACTACATGAAGATCTATGAGTACAAGAGGTCAAGGTCATTCTTTGACCTTTGACCTGAACCCTCATATTTTGACAAGTTCTAACAAACTCCTCAAAAGCCACTGGGCCAATTGAAACCAAATTTCATATAGAGCCTTCAGGGGTTGAGGGAATGAAAATTTATTCTTACGGTCCAGGTCACATGACCAGCATTGCCACCACGCTCATATATGGTAAAAACCTTTAAAAATCTTCCTCTCCAGAACCAGTTGACTGATGACCTTGAGACTTAGTATGTAGCATTGGGTACTCAAGTACTATCAAGATTGTTCAAATTATGACCCTGGGTTGACCTTGACCTTTTTTACGGCAAGGTCAAATATGAGAAAATGCTAGAACATGAGATTTCATGGTAAGTTTGGAAGATTTTGGCCTAAGAATTGATATATACAGTCATCTTAATGAGTACATGAAGATTTGTGAGTACAAGAGGTCAAGGTCATTCTTTGACCTTTGACCCAGAACTCTCATATTTTGACAATTTCAAACAATCTCCTTAAAAATCCACTGGGTCAGTTGAAACCAAATTTCATATAGAGCCTCCAGGGGTTGACGGAATGAATAAATTTTCTAATGGTCCTGGTCACATGACCAACATGGCTGCCACGCCCATATATGGTAAAAACCTTTAAAAATCTTCTTCTCCAGAACCAATTGACCGATGGCCTTGAGACTTGGTATGTAGCATTGGGTACTTGAGTACTATCAAGATTGTTCAAATTATGACTTTGTGTTGACCTTGACCTTTTTTACAGCAAGGTCAAATATGGGAAAATTCTAGAACATAAGATTTCATGGAAAGTTTTGAAGATTGTAGCCTAAAAATTGGTTTATACAGATGTCTTAATGAGGTCATGAAGAATTATGAGGTCAAGGTCATTTCTTGACCTTTGATCCAGATCCCTCATATTTTGACATTTTCAACCATTTCCTCAAAAGCCAAAGGGCCAGTTGTAAATACATTTCATATAGAGCCTCCAGGGGTTGATTGAATAAAAATTTGTTCAAACGGTCCAGATCACATGACCAACATGGCCGCCATTACCACTTACGTTATAAATCTTTAATATTTTTCTTCTCCAGAACCAATACACCTATGGCCTTGAAACTTGGTAAGTAGCATGGAGTACTAGAGTACCACCAAGACTGTTCAAATGGTGACCTTGGGTTTACCTTGACCTTTTTTTGCGGCATGATCAAATATGGGAAAATACTAGAACATAAGATTTCATGGGAAGTTTTGAAGATTTTGGCCTAAAAATGAGTACATGACCCAAGACTCATATTTTGACAATTTCAGACATGATAAGAAAAAGCCACCTTGCCAATTGTTTCAGGTGAGCGATTCAGGGCCTCATGGCCCTCTTGTTCAGTTATGTATGACAATAATAGTTTTTGTATAGATTGGTGTCTTTGACTTTTATCTTACAGGTGCTGTTGACACTGGATGACGAGATTATTTTCACTCGTCGAGACCACATTCCTGTGTTTTGAGCAAGATGCCCTTGTAGAGTTGAAACCTGAGACAGCCATAGACAAGCTTTTGTGCCAAATGAATTTTGAAATTGTTAGATAAACCATGACATTCCATCACCTAGAACAAGATATATTACAGAATCTGATGTACATCCTTAGGCCAGCCTGTGGTCATGTGCAGTCTGGTCAAAGCTCACATGCACAGTGTGGTTTCTATTGTAGGAAAATGTGTACAATTTCAGGGGAAGAAACCTGCTTATTCAGAGCTCTAGATAAGAGGGAGTATTTGGTGATAATTAAGGATAATTTTTGTTATTTCTGCATAAAAACAGATGACGTGACGGTTCAGATGAGTGGTCACAACATATCGTTCCAGTGAGAAATAAGAAAAATTATCCCTCAATTATCATCAAATACCCCTCTTATCCAGAGCTCTGTTTTTTCATTTTCATGTCCCTATTCAATTGGAATCAACTGTTAAAGGAAAGAATATGTTCATATGAGTGCAAATTCTTTCTTTTTTAGAGCAGGCCCCATTTTGGAAAGCTTTGTTTGTCAGGAAACCAAACAGGATGTACAAAAGTTGTCTCCCATTCTTAATATGGTGGAAAAATATGAGGGTTTACCCATTCTCTTTAACCTGCAACATCCTGGGCCCAGTTGTTCAAAACTAACAACGTCGTTAGTTAACGTGACGTTAAAATTTCAAACGTTAATAACTCAAATATGCCAATATTTTTTGTTGAAAAGCTTCTAACATATTTTCAACAAAAAAAATTGGCATATTTGGCTATAAAGTCGTAAAACACTTAAAAAGTTGATCTCTTAACGAGCTCATTAGCCTAACGATGCTTTGAACAACTGGGCCCAGATATTGTTTGAGGCATTATAGGAAATGAGGTGGAATTTTTATTATAAACCCTGAATTCATGGTGCTGTTACATTTACCCTGTTAGACTGCCTTTAGAAGCTAGAAGCTATTACAAATAAAATAGCTGAGATAATTTTACTTTGCAAAGAGTGTCTTTGCTTTCTTGTGGTGCCATACCATATTTTGTTCATCATCTAAGCCAGAGTTCTACTTACCATAGTTATGGAAGTGGCATGCTTGTAATAGCACTTGTAGTATAGAAGTGGCATACTTGTAATAGCTTTGTAGTACTAGAAGGAAGTTTGCTGACTGTGATAGCTTTTGCGAAGTCTTAACCACATACAGCATATGTTTATACTCTTATTTAGTTATGGAAGTTCAGTAAAATATCGTTACTATAGAAATGAATTTCCTTTTGTGGGATTTTATTGATGTGTAAACGCCTCTCTGCTGATGTGGTCAACCAGTCTTAATTTGTTCAGATTTTGTGCCAAAGGGAGGCTGTTGTAATTAATGTGTATTAGCACTTGTTTATATGTTCAGGGGCCGTATTCATAAAACGATTTAAGTGGTTGCTATGCTGTTGCTAAGGCTAAATTTCTTTGAAGGAGATTCCCTACAACTATGAAATTTGCTCTGGAGGAACAGTCTTACAAAGACTGTTCCTCCAGACCAAATTTCATAGTTGTAGGGAAACTCCTTTATAGATATTTAGCCTTAGCAACCGCATAGCAACAACTTAAGTGGCTTTATGAATACGGCCCCTGGTATAGTCATGGAAGTTAAAGGTATATCACTGCATATTAGATTCATAAATTTCAAATTCCACCAGAATTTAAAGCAGGAAAAAAGGCAGTGATTAGGAACTGATTCAGTTGAATTCCAGATCCTGCCCCAAGCACCAAATGGGATTTTTTTTTATGCCCCCGCCACGAAGTGGGGAGGGGCATATAGTTTTGCCCTTGTCCATCCGTACGTATGTACGTCCGTCCGTACGTCCGTCCGTCCGTCATACTTTGTAGTACTGTTCTTGTCTCCGCAACTCCTCCTGCAATATTTGATGCAGGGAGTTGAAACTTTCAACACAGTTCAGACATGCATCGAGCATGTGCATGAACGAAACAGAACTTTGATTCAGGTCTTTATTGCAGAATTATGTCCCCTTGAATAACATACATATTTTGACCATATTTCACACTTGTAGTGCTGTTTGTGTCTCCGCAACTTTTTCTACAGTATTTGATGCAGGGAGTTGAAACTTGCAACACAGTTCAGACATGCATGGAACATGTGCATATAGGAAACAGAACTTTGATTCAGGTCTTAGTTGCAGAATTATGGCCCCTTGAATAACATACATATTTTGACCATATTTTACACTTGTAGTACTGTTCTTGTCTCCGCAACTCCTCCTACAGTAGTTCAGACATGCATTGAACATGTGCATAAAGGAAACAGAATTATGTCTTTTTGAATGACATACATATTTTGACCATATTTCAGTGGCTTATTTACAAGCTCACCTTTTGTTGTGGCTCTAGCGGCCTCATTTATGAACTGATTTCGATATAAGGTCACAGCTGTATTGAGTATGACAATATGTCGAACAAGTTTGCGTTTCTGGTTGGAAGAATCAAGGTCAAGGTCACAGTTGCTATTTTCCGAAAAACTTTGGCATCGCTCTAGCGCTTTTATTTATGGATCGATTTTGATATAACTTCACACAAATGTTGAGTGCGACAATATCTTGAATAAATTACCATTTCAGCACTGCAGGTTCAAGGTCAAGGTCACAGTTGCTATTTTTAGAACAATTCTTATATTCCCTCTAGCCCCGTTATTCATTGACAGATTTTGATGTAACGTCACCCAAATGTTTAGTGTGACAATATCTTGGAATATTTCCCGATCCAGAAGTTTAGGGTCAAGGTCAAGTCACAGTTGCTATTTTTAGAAAATACATTGTCATCCCTCAGGAATGATTTTGACATAACTTTACACAAATATTTAGCATGGCAATATCTGGGACAAATTTACCTTTCAGCATTGTCGGTCCAAGGTCAAGGTCACATATGCTGTTATAGGTACATGTAAAACTTTGTCAAGGTTCTAGTACCTTTATTTGTTAACTGATTTTGATATAACTTCACACAAATATTCAGTGTGACAATATCTTAGATAAGATCACCTTTCAGGGTTGTAGAGCCAAGGTCAAGGTCACAGATGCTTTTTTTTTTAAAAAATTGTCATCCCTCGAGCACCTTTATTATTGACAGATTTTGATATAATTTCACACAAATACCTCTTAATACATTACTCATCTAGTGAGGCATATGGCTGGGGCATTCATCACCTTTAGTGATTGTCTAGTTTAAATATGATTTGTCAAACTCACCGAAGTAGGCAAATTTAAAAATTTTGTAAATCAGGGTATTCATAGACTGCATTTCCAGTAAAAGATCTCCACAGTTACAGTTTTTTGAGTGCTGAACTACCATAAAATTTCATCTCACAATTTTTCATTAAGAAATACATGTATGCAAGGGGTATACCTTTAACTCTGTTTTTATCGCACTTGCTTTAGCAAGGGGTGATATAGGCATCCGGTTTTCTGTCAGTCTGTCAGCCCATCCATCTGTCCATTCACAATTTATATCAACCCTAGCATTTAAGTCCATTAAATGACTTATTCTCTGAAACTACTGCATCCATGGTTCTCAAATTTCAAATGCCGCATGATCAGACTGCAGGGCTTCAGAATAGTAAAATTCAGCTTGGTTGAGAATTCAAGATGGCTGTCATTAATCAATATAGCAAAACCAATAAAGCAGAATTGCTTGGTATTTTTGGCTGAAATTTTGCATGAAGCATAAATGGGACCTTAGTTTTCAAAAATATCAAAATGAAAAGAAATCTATAGCAGAAAAGGTCACAGTGACCAGTCAAAAATTTACTTCAACCCTAGCATAATTTACGTCCCCCTAAGCATTTAAGTCCATTCAGATGACTAATTCTCTGAAACCTCTGCACCCATGGTTCTTAGATTTCATATGCAGCAGGATCAAACTGCAAGGCTTCGAAATGGTAAAATTAGGCCTGGTTGAGAATCCAAGATGGCTTCTGTTACTAAAAATAGCAAAACTAATAAAATCAACTTTTTCTTGGTATTTTTGGCTGAAATTTTTCATGAAGCATAGATGGGACCTTTGTTTATAGAAATATCAAAATGAAAAAAAATCTGTAGCGGAATTAGGTCATAGTGACCTACTTTCTGTTTACGAGACCAATTTTGCTTAAATGCCAATATCTCAAGAAACGCAGAACAGATTTTAGTCAAATTCAGTCAGAATGATCCGTTAATGGAGTTCTTTTAAATTTATGTGATTAGGCAATACAAGATGGCCATTGGCTGCCGTTACTTAGAATAGCAAATATATGAAAGTGACAATTCTTAAGAAGCTCTGAATGAATTTGGACCAACTTTGTATCAGAATGATTCTTGCATGAAGCTGTTTTACCTTTTTGCAAATTGACAATCCAAAATGGCTGCCACCATTGTTACTAAAAATAGCCAAAAATATGAAACAGACAATATCTCATGAACTGTTTTGACCTTATAGGTTTCAAACTGATGCTTTCATTGAGGTCTTAATATGAAGGCACAAAACAGCTGCAACATAGCATTCTGCAGAATTCTTGTTTTAAAATAATTACACGTAGCATTGGAAGTTCCACTTGTAATAGTTTTTGTCTGTTGTTTAAAGAGATATAGCTACAGAGAAAACATACATAAGTATAATTAATATACTAAATATTTTTACTTAGTTACAGAAATTAATAAATTAATGGTGATTGTTTATACCTGTACTTTGTCCTCAGCTTGTTATAGCATTTCCAAAGTAGACCTGTTTGTTTATATACATGGACCACATGATGTAGGAGTTTGGTTATTGGGACCAATGTGCAGTTCCAAGGGTATTCAGATCTGTGTCCTTATTTATGAGAAGATCAATAGACATTAAGATGTGTGGGTACAAGTGTACGGATACATCTATCAGAAATAGTACTCTGACCTTGAAGAATTTGCTTCCATTTTCATAAGGGGATAATGCTTTAAGAAGAAGATTTGCTCTCTGTAGAGAACAAATTATTGCCTTTTATAGTAGCTATATCTGAAGAGGGGGCTTTACTTACTAAGGATGCAGATACTATATTGTCAAACTTGTCTCCCTTGTAGAAATAGCCATCAGTCTTGGTTGTGTATCCATACACCTTAAAAGACAATGCACACAGTATACTGAGCTAAAGGAAGATGGTACATGTACATACATTAGCTCTGTGAAGCATGTGTTACATGTATTATTTTTCTGCACTCATGAAATGAAAGAGTGCCGAGTGCCATAACATATGCTTCTTGATATTCCGGACATAACGTTTGCTACCCATAATGCACCAGTCATTTGTAATATGCCCCCCCCCCCTAAAATTATGTGGAGAAATGCAGGGCAAAGTTGGTTTAAACATATTTTATTTCAAATTTCATATAATTCAACTATACATTGTGAATATATAAATTTAGCAGGATTGGAACGGAAGCATAAATACTTATTTGGTTCCTCTCCTTGCATAAATACTTATTTGGTTCCTCTCCTTGATGTGGGCAAAGTTGCAAGGCAGTGAGTTTTTCATCATACTCAAAGTGCCTATGCATAGGGTTGGGGAATGGGTGGGGCTGTAACTCCCCAAAAATGAAGTAATTGCAGTTGAGTTCAGAAACAGGAGACAAAGAGTTGGACAATGACATAGCTTGACCCCATATTGCAGGACTTTATGTAGTGCTGTGTTGAATAAAAAGTGATAGTCCTGGTAGTCATGGGCAATGTCTCAGGGTGGGAGGGTCATAGATACAAGTGACTGGTACATAAATCAGAGCTTTAGATATGCAATTGTTACAGTGTTTTTGACAGTGAACTAGGGGTGAGGGTATTTGAGTTATAGTGTGGATAATGATCAGTTGAATACCCTTGGCAATATTATATAATGTTAGATAATGATTGAAAGATGCACTTTAATATTTATAAAGTTTTTGTATTTTGATTTTTTATTTCTTTTCTGTGTGAATACGAAATTTTCTTGTCTTTATTGTTTAGTATATTATGTCTTTATTGTTTAGTATATTTTTTATACGCCCGTTTTGAAAAAAAACGGACATATTATGGCAATGCCCTGTCTGTCCATATGTCCGTCTGTCCCACTGTCTGTCCGTAAACATTCTTGTGCACGCCATAAGTCAGTAACCGTTTGGGATATTTTCATGAAATTTTGTAGGAATATATATTAGGTTGGGAAAGTGTTGCATACAATAATGGTTGCTTCCCAGCTATGCCCCTTGGATTATTTTTTCCTGACTAGTCTTGCGCACGCCATAACTAGATAACCCTTGGGGATCTTGATGAAACTTCATTGCAATGTGTATGAAGGTCTGATGATGTGTCGCGTAAAAAAATGGTTGCTCTCCCATGCTTCATTTTGGAGGTGCGTCCCTTTGATTAGATGTTTTAGGCTATTTTTGTGTATACTAATTTAGTGCATACCCTAACTTGGTAATCATTTGGAACGTTTTGATGAAACTTAATAGCAATGTGCATGATCACAAGACCGTGTGTCACATAGAAGAATGGTTGCTCCCCCTTACTTAATTTTGGATTAACTTCCCTTTGATTAGTTTTTTAAGGCTAGCCTCATTCACTCCTTTACTCTTTAGCCCTTTGAAATATTTTAATGAAACTTTGTATGAATGTGTATAATAATAGGGCAATTTATCATCAGCATGAACCACAACTCTGGCTAACTTCCTTCCTTAATTATCTGCCCTGGCATCAATTTCCGTTTTACTCTGTACATTCTTAATCGTTTGAAATATTTTAATAAAACTGTTTGAAGATGTGTATATTGTCAAGGGAATATATTAGGACCAAGAATGGTAATTCTAGTTCATTGAGTTTATGAATTATCTCCCTTGTTTGACTTTGGCATTTCTCAACTTCTGAGCTCCTTCACCTTGGAAGCTGATTTTTGGTACACTTATAGTATTGAATGTGTTAGATGTTTTAATAGCATTGCAGTCATTAATTACAGAGTTGTTTCCCCTGTTTGTCTGCCTGTCCATCCTTCTATATACAATCTTGTTGAACTTGTTCATTCTGTAACTCCTCTATGATACTGAAACAGGCATATCATGCGAAGCTCTTGTTTTTCTTGTCTTTATTGGAATCGCTACAGTTTTATTCCTTAAATGTATGGAGATAATCAGTATGGGTAAGGAAAAGAATGGTTTTGTGAGGAAGTCCGTGGAAAAAAAAAAGATTACTCTGTGTATGTTTTCGTATGATGTTTAATGCTTTACCATTTTTTAGTTCAGAATCCAGTGAATGTCTGTAATATGAGCCACGACACGAGAAAACCAACAATGTGGTTGTGCGCATAGCGCAGACTCAGATCATCATGGGCATTTGCCAAGTTTGACCAGACTCTTCGTAAAGTGCTCAAAGGGTAGCTAAGGGACTAAGCTACCGCCATGCGGACAGCAAAGACTCTGATCAGACTGGGCGGATGCCCAGGCTGATCTGAGTCTGCGCTGGGCGCACTACCACATTGTTGGTTTTCTCGTGTCGTGGCTCATATATACTTTATTCAGATATAAGACATTATTTTTTCTGTTCCAAAACAGTTGAAAAGGTCTAGATCCATTTCACAGACAGATCAAGATTTTTGCTTCCAAAACAATCTGTAAGATCTAGATCCATCTTACAGAATCTAGATTTTAGAATTGTTTTGAAAGAGAAATCCAATTTATTGTTGATTAACTGCAGACTGATTTTCATATTTGTGGTTATTTTCGAAGGGTGGACCATATCTCCTCCCTCCCCCCCAACCCATCCCCACTCACACATCCCCCATTTTATGTCTGAATAAAAAGAGAATATATGAGCCGCGACACGAGAAAACCAACAATGTGGTTGTGCGCCCAGCGCAGACTCAGATCAGCCTGAGCATCCGCCCAGTCTGATCAGAATCTTCGCAGTCCGCATGAAGGTAGCTTAGACCCTTAGCTCTGCTTTGAGCACCAAGAGAAGATTCTGATCAGACTGGGCAGATACCCAGGCTGATCTGAGTCTGCCCTGGGTGCACAACCACATTGTTGGTTTTCTCGTGTTGCGCTCATATTTATTGTTTGTGACACCACATAGCTGCACAGGTCTTTACATTAGGCATTACATATAGCTTATTTTGTTAAATATAAATAGGCAAGACCTGACAAAACCAACATGGTGGCATGTACACCCAGTGAAGACTCAGATCAATCTGGTTGTCCTCCCAGTCTTGGCAGACTTTTTGCTGTGTGCATGGCGGTAGCATGGACCCTAAGCTACTCGTTAAGAGCACAGCAAAGATTCTGGTCAGGCTGGGTGGATGCCCAGGCTGATCTCAGTCTTCACTGGATGCACATGCCACTTCGTTGGTTTTGTCAGGCCGCGGCTCAAATAATACTCATTAATTTTATAGTGTGTTCACACTGGGAGCCTTGACTGGCAGCATTATATTGGGAGTAGAAACTTATATAGATCAGTAGGATAGACTGTCCTGAAGCACATTTGTTGATATGTCCCTGTGCATATTTATTACTTATATGAAATACTAAAACAATGACTATTTAAAACAGGTGGTCTCCTTAGAGGAGGTTATTTTGCTAAGACACCTGGATAAAGGTGGCTTCTGAAGATTGATAACACCGTAATAGCTTGTACTTCCAACAGTTAATGTAGAATTTTTAGAATGATAGGGCAAATGAGTATCAAATATTGACTTGCTTCAAATCAGTTAGTAGTTTAGTCTGAGTGGTTTTCATAATATATCCACAGTAATTTTGGTTTAAACAATATTTTATTTGAAACTGACATACATAGAGTGAATACAATAATATATAAATGAAATCAGTTCAAATAGGATTCAGAAGAAAGTCTTTCGACTTATGTGAATCAAAGTATTGTTATAAAGAATAGCATTAAAAGGAGGCTTTACCATACTTTATCATACAGAGTTTCAACATGTTCAGCGTTGTATCTGGCTGAAAATGGTGCTAGAGCCATGATCATGTATCAATGTATTTATACAAAGGTCCACTGAAGCTGGCCTGGATGTGCTGGATGTCAGCTGAAACTGGTCTGGCTGTGCTTCAATTTGTGTGTGCGCGAACTGTTAGCAAAGTACGTGTATTTCAAATCAAACAATAACAGCATATGAAGATCTGTCTCATTACACATAACAGCACCAATTAAGACCACAAAATTTATGTCTGCAAAATTCCAAAAGCTGTTCCATGTAAGTTATACCATGTTATGAATTCAAAGAATAGACTGCAAACAGTGTAGATTCAGATGAGGTGGCTCATTTTGAGCCACCTCATCTGTATCTATTCTGTTTGGGCATTCAACTATTTCCATGTTTTGGCACATGTAATATGTATGTGGTGGTAAGAGTTTTCATACAAGACCAGTTATCTGCAATTAGCTAGTGGGACTAGCTGAAAATGACATTAAAAGGCAAAAGACAACAGGCTGAACCCAGGCATTTTCAGTGGCCTGTGTATACAAGTGTTCCAATTAAACATATTACATGTTTGTACATTCCTGAAAAAGATTTTTATTATTATTATATTGCTATTTTGTTAATCAAATAAAGACTTCTTTATAAATAAGACTTATAAATTTCTAGTTTCTCTAGCAAGTATATTATGTAGAACTCCTGGTTTTCAAACAAGTGACAGTTACTGTATACGTCAAAACCAGATCTGATGTTGAAATTTTTAGTCTCCCTGTGTCAAAGACCACGGGGGTAATACCAATTTGGCTACCTGTGCTTTTGACCGAGTCAGTCAATTACCATACAAGCAAAAGTGGCTGTCAACTGAGACAATCGACAGCAGTATCAGCTCAGTTGACAGCCATTATTAATTGTACCATTTACCTTTATTGGTAATTTTACGATCATATTCTCGGTCGAAAGCCACTTTGTATAGTACAGACTCGGTCAAAAGCACAGGTAGCCAAATTGGTATTAGCCCCGTGAAGACTGGCAAGTTTATAAGAAAGCCTAGCTGGCTCTGTCATCCATCTTTCCTATCCTTTTCAGACTATTTTTTCCATAAAGGCAGTGGGCTGATCAGAACTGAACTTCATATGGAGCATCCATTTGTTAAGGGAACAAAAATCAGCTAAAATGGTTGCGGTCCATAATTTATGAATATGATACGGCAGCTTTGATTGCTGTGGCCACTGGAAGGCTCTGTTATTGATGTTATTGTGTATAATTTCAAGCAAGAATGCAATGGCCATTCTTTGGCCAGTGTCATCCATCCGTTCGATGGAAGACTAACTGCATACTGTTTTAGAGCAGATTTGTCTAGAACTTTGGTTGCTGTTGGAATTTAAAACTAATGTGCTTATAGTGGAAATATCTTGTCCATAAGCTACATTTCTCCAAAGACCAGTCTTTGTGATGGCCACCTGCAAGCCAGTGCATGCATCAACATGCTCCAAGTCCTTCCCAGATGTCTTCATTGACAGTGAAAATTTAATACATTTGTATTGTGACTGGTCAGGGAATATTTGTTTCAGTATGTCAACCCAGGGGAGCAACTCAGGCCTACTTGGGCCTCTTATAAGAACAGCTGTACATAGTTGAGGCAAACAGTAATATACCATAGTAGCATTTGTACATGACACTAGCTTACCCTAATGTGCATTGATATTGGGACACTTAAAACCATTAATTTTCCATTTGGAACAAATGGAAAATTAATGGTTTTAGGTGTCTCAATATTTAAGAATGTTAGGCCTAAGGGTGTGTGGAGTTCCATGTGGTCACACAGTTTCAGCAAAATGGTTTGGAGTGATCTCCCTTGGAGCCCATCTCTGATACCTTTGCAGGTGAGATGTAAGTACCATTACCTGAAATATTTCGACAAAAATCAACAAGCAGTGTGTAGACCTAGATCAGAGGGCCTATGTAAAACTGATTAGCAATTGTGAAGACTTCTCCATTGTTTTCCAGTATTTGACAGGCTAATATGGATTTTTCCATATTTAGTCCATTATGAGATAAGTTAAACAGTGCAAATATTTACTGTAAGAACAGTTTCACAAATGTTATCGTTAATACTTTATGATTTTGAAAAATGGTTAATTTATCATGATAATAGTATGAAGAAACTTTCAGGTCACACCTTTCGGAAAGCTCATAGAGCATCCAGTAAGTAAAAATTTGGGGATCTTTTTTTTTTATACCCCGCCACACGTTAGTGGCGGGGTATTATGTTTTCACGTTGGTCGTCCGTATGTCTGTCCGTCCGTCCATAGTACGTCTGTCCGTCCGCTCTTCGTTTCCATTTGATAAGTTAAGTATTTATTAATGGATTTCCTTCAAATTTTGCGTATGCATTTGTTCCGAGAATGTCTGGCTTGGGATTGTTAATGGGCAAATTTCGTTAATTTCTGACAGAGTTATGGCACTTGTCAATGTACAAAAAATGGTTTCTGACCTCTAGTTCCTTTACTACTTTGAGTATCATGATGAAACTTCACAAACATGATCTAAGTTACAAAAGCTTTTTTATGAGCACTGAAATTTTATCATTTGGGGTTATCTGCCCCTGCCCTGGGACTATAACATGTATAAAATCATGAAAAATTCCATATAAAATCAGAGTTTGAAGCAATTTTTCTGAAACTTTCAGCAAATGATCAGAGTGATGAAAGCCTCCAGTGATGCTCAAAGGACCTGGTATGATAAGGGCCATTTTTGGCCCCCATTCAGATTATCTTAAAATTGCATGGTTTCTATTGCTTATCGTTTGTACGTATGGATTTGTTAATTCTCAGAATAACATTATTTCTGATATGCCTATGTTGGCTCAATAATATGAAGGAAAATTGCAAGAAAAACGGAATTTAATAATTTTTACTTTAAAGAAACAAGTCATTTACAATAGCTTTTGAAAGCTCTTGATAATAGGCTTTTGATGAAATGCTTATACGTTGGGTACCATTGCTAATTACCTGTGCACTGCACAAGGCCTGTCAAGGTACCCCACCCACTCAAGTTTGCAAGTCCAGAGACGCTAACCAAAAAAATTCCTACAGATCAAAATGAAACATGTACCAAATTATTCCTTGTGTTCTAACTAAGAAAATGAATACCCACAACATGTGTTTATTTTGTCTATGAGCGGAGATATGGGCGTTTTTGTGTTGAGAAAACAGGGAAAATTTTCCAAACGCTGCCAGTTTGGTAACAAAAAGTTAAAATGAACGTAGAGCCCGGTCTCCAGCACATTTTATATTTTCATGGCATGTAAATATATCAAAATTATGTCTGCATATAAAATATAAAATGTGCTGGAGGCCGGGCTCATATATTTTGAAAGCCGCAAAGGCTACCAAATTTGTCAATTTCGCCAGAATCAGCTGGGGGCATGGGTATGTTCAAGATTAAAAACACAAGTATTTTATGCAAGAACTGTTTGATTTTGTATTTGCTATATTACATTTTAGGTCAGAACTTTCCTATGAATGCATGTTTTAAAATTATTGAAATAGAACTTTTGAAAAACCACTTTTCTGGGGGCCAAATATGAGCCTTATCATACAAGGTCCTTTACCCCATGGGAGTTATCTCCCCCTGCCCCCGGCTATATACATGCATAAATCTGGAAAAATCGGTGTGTGAAAAAGGTTTGCAGTGGCGGGGTATCACGCAGTCGTTTGCGATGCTTTTATTTTAATTACCGTGAAAAAACTAAGTTTTTGACAGACGGATCCCAGGAAATAGTGCAGACCAAGACCAAGGAGCAGTCTGATCAAGGTCTACCCTGATTCCCATTCCATCTGTATCTTTTGGACTGTATTGGAAAACAAGACTGTTGAATGAAATATTGTTTACACTAAAAACTGTTCCATATTTTAGGAAAATTATGGTAATTATTTTAGATGTGTCTATTTATCCTTTAAAAAATCATGGTATGTTTTCAACAGATATTTGTTTTAAATAAACTGTCCTTTGCAAAGGATAAAGATAAAATTCAAGATAAAAATTTTTAAGAGATATTAATTTTGAAATTATGTCTTATCTAGAGCTCGGAGATAACAGTAGGCTTCGGTGTTTATATCGTGTTGGTCACTTACAGGGCAAGTGTTACAAATGCATTAGAATTTCGTATAAACATGGACAGCAGTCAACATAGATAGCCACTTATTTAAAATCAATACATACGTCTGTCACCTATGACTTTGACAAACACCATTTTAATTTTAAAAATTAGTAATGTTCGACATTCTATCACCTTATTTTTTTTTGGCATGACTACACAAGCAAAGTTTAGATTGACATAAACATTTGCCACTATAAACATTTGCCTCAATGCTGTATAGCAGGTATTTTATCATTAAATGCTCTTTTAAAGCATTTTGACCACATAATTTTGCTTGTTGGTACAAAATCCACATTTTGATTTGATTCCACTTGAGAAAAATTCCGTCAGAGTAAGTTGCATCAATAATTACTCATTCAGTTTCACAAGAGAAACAGCTTCAACACTTTCTGGTAAAAGAACCCCTTCTCCAAAGGGAGCTAACCCAGAATTTGCTCTTACATGAGGGAAAGATTTAGGAAACTTGTCATTTGGTGGGGTAAATTGTTAGCTTTATAACTGCAAATCAGCTCAGCTGCAAAAACGCAATTTGCGACCATAAAACAGACAATTTACCTCCCCAAATGACAATTTTCATACAATTGTCCCCCATTATAATGCACTTCTTTCAGGGCATTCAACTGTGCACCCAAAGCAAGTGCTTTAGGCAAAGTAAAACCAAGGGCCAGCCAGTGAGGAGTGACTTTCAAAATGACATTGAGCTTTCAACAGTATATCACAGGATATACTATAGCAAATTTTTGACATTAACCAATGAAACATCCCATTAAACTTTTAAGTGCATTAAGATTTGCTTTCACTTGAGAGAAAATTCTTTTCTGCTGGAAGGGAGACAGATACAGTCAGCTCTCATTATCTTGACCATTACCTCAAAGTAAGTCCATCTCAAACTATTGATATCTCAAAGTAAATTATCTGTGACAGAGATGTTGAGAAAAATAGAAATGAGTCAAAACTATAGTCAACTTGTGATATCTCAAACAATGATATCTCAAAGTACCTCTTATGTCAACAAATATAGTTTGGACACATTCCCTGTTTGCATTTACATTTTAGCTCCTGCTATCTCAAACAACTGATATCTCAAAGTAAATTTTCTGGGGACCAGAAAATTACTTGAGATGTCAATAGTTTGGGATGAGCTTCTACTCTGAGTATCGAGAGTTGACTGTATATTCATTGAGGTAATATAGTACTTTGAGATATCAGTGTTTGAGGTAAGGACAGTCAACTACACGGGTGAGTCTAAATACCACAGACCACCACAGACCACTACAGACCACCACAGACCACCACAGACCTCACCACAGACTACCACAGACCACAAAAAAGAGTATCATACACCCTCAAAAATAACATTTTAAAGAGAAGAATATAAAAAATACAAAATTAGACAAAATTTTAGAAAGTGTTTTGTTATAATGTGGTGTTATATATTATGTACCACAGACCACCACAGACCTCACCACAGACTACCACAGATCTCAGTACAGATTATCAAATATCTTCAAAAATAACATTGTGAAGAACAGAATATAAAAAAGTATAAAATTTGATTTTTTTTTTTTTTTATGATATAATTTATGTACATATATATATGATGAATAAGTAGACAGAATTAACAATAACATGATTTTCCCTGTCCATAGAAAAGTTTTTGGATGCTTTAATTTTGGCATTTTTTTACATTTTATTCTCCAAAATGTTGTTTTAGGAGGTGTATGATAATTTGCATTATTATCTATGGTAGTCTGTGGTAGGGTCTGTGGTGGTCTGTGGTAGTCTGTGGTGGTCTGTGGTAGTCTGTGGTGGTCTGTGGTATTTAGACTCACCCAACTACACTACCAGATCAAAATTGTCAAGCTTCCTTGTCAGTGAATTCATGCACCTAATTTCAAAACCAGCTTTGTGTTAACAAAATCAGTGTATGAATGATATTTTGTAGCGAAGTATTTTTTATTTTTACAGTTTTGCAGAGAGTGTGCCTGAGGTAAAGACCAACTGACTTCAGATGAAGATAGAGGAAAGGTCATGGTGTGCAAATATGAACGATAATTCTGGTAAGACTTATAGTAAGGTAATTATTGAAGTTAAAAATGAATAGTAAAAATACATATACCTCTTTCTCTTACTGTTTGAAATGTTAGAAATTGTGATCAAATAATTCCACTATCAGGATGTTCTGCAAGCATGAATTACAATGTAGTGTAGGCATATGCAGTTCACATATGCACAATAGAGATTGCAAGCTATACTGACTCAACAAAGAAATGTTACATTGCAGTAGACTATGAAAATCACATTAAAGTGGAAAGCCTGATTTGGTAGATTCTCATAAAATATCCCTGGGTCTAGCACAGCAAATAGGCTAAAATTTTGTTCTGTTTTGCAAAAAGTAATACTATTTTTTGGTATGTTACTTTACTTTTTTATATGCATTAGAATGCCTTCAGAAGTTAAAAAACAAACATGAGCCCCACAAATTGGCATGTGCGCCCCCTCACTCAGATCAGCCTGGTTATCTGCCCAGTCTGATCAGAGTCTTCACTGTGCACTTAAAGGGTAGCTAAGGGTCTAAGCTAGCTCCACGCAGATAGCAAAGTCAGTGATCAGACTGGATGGATGCCCGGTCTTATCTGAGTCTTTGCTGGGTTCACATACCACATTGTTGGTTTTGCTGTGCTGTGGCTCATATAACATGCTTTGGTTTACTTTTACCGGCAGGCATCAAACTTGGACACTATCAAATAAGGGTAGGAATGAAAGCAAATACTTATTAAGTGTTCCTTACATAGTTTGTTTTAATTTGTTTATTTGGTTTAAGAGCTGGTCAATACTTGAAGATTAATAATTTAATTATTTAATCCTGTAAAAACTTTCTTATATGAGTGTCTTTACTTGTTTTAACTCTTTTTGACCAGTGGACTTGTCCATCCTTTTAGTGTGGACGAGTCCTTTTTTTCAGTTTAAGGGCTTTCTGGTAAATCTGTCTTGTGTAATTTTGGCATAAGAGAAGTTTTCCTTTCCCAAACAATCCCAAAAATCTAGATCCATCTTATAAGATGGATCTAGATTTTCATGCCCCTGCATCATATGATGCCGGGGGCATATAGTTTTCGGGTTGTGCATACGTATGTCCGTCCGTCCATACATATGTACATACGTGTGTACTTGATCCTGTTAGACTCAGGTTAAGAGTTTTGTAAGAGGTAGATTTCAGGGTTCCTATTATTGTAGCTTCTTGAAATTTTGTATGAGGATTTATATCTATAAGTACAACAGGAATACACGAGAATCGGGGTGTCATGATCCATATGTCACGGTCTACTGACTTCCGACTTAGGCAAATTTTGCAAGGTTAAGCTTTTTGTAAGAGGTAGATTTTAGGGTTCCTATTATTGTAGCAACTTGAAATTTTGTATGAGGATATATATATATATAAGTTCAACAAGTTCAACAGAATAACACAAGTATCAGGGCATAATGATCCATATGTCACGGTCCACTGATTTTGGACTTAGGCTAATTGTACAAGGTTAAGATTTAGGGTTTTTATCATTGTAGCATCTTGACATTTGGTATGAGGGTCTATATCTATAAGTACAACAGAAATACATCAGAATCAGGGCATTATGATCCGTATGTCAGGGTCCTTTGACTTCGGACTCAGGTAACTTTTGCAAGGTTAAGATTTTTGTAAGAGGTAGATTTTAGGGTTCCTATTATTGTAGCAACTTGAAATTTTGTATGAGGATTAATATCCATGAGTACAACAGGAATATACAAGAATCAGGTCATGAAGATCCATATGTCAGGGTCCACTGACTTCAGACTTTTGCAAGGTTAAGATTTTTGTAAGAGGTAGATTTTAGGGTTCCTGTATTGTAGCCATTTGAAATTTCATATGAGGATTTACAAGTACAACAGAAATATACGAAAATCAGGTCATGATGATCCATATATCATGGTCCACTGACCTTCTTCTTTGGCCTTTCAGTGACTCTTAAACTGAATAAAGGGCTGCAGTTTGTATGACATTTCAAACTTCACGCAACGCATGGCCTATGGCCTTTTATATTATACAAGTCTTCCTATAACCTAGTTATACTACAAGTGCCAGTACCTTAATCAAGACGCCATCTTACTCAAAGCACTAGGCGAGGGCATCAGTCTGTGTACTGTGGACACGTTTCTAGTTTGGGTTGTTTTGGAGGGGACTATCCCCATCTTATTACTAAATAACATGATACATGTGTGACTGTGATGAGGCATGATAAGTACCTGTGTGTGCTTATTTGAGCATGCGGGCTTAATACTGTGAATACGGTAAATGACAAAAAAATAAAAGTAAACAATTAATGCAAGACAAATTGACACATACCGTAATCGCCCCATTTACCGCACATGCCCCTATAACCGCACACCAAGGCCATTTCCGGAAAAAAATTCACAAGCGCACACTGCTTTTTCCTTTTGAAACGCACAAAATGCATCAAGTTCAACTTACCATTACTGTTTCAACAGCGACAGTTTTCAGTTTTGTTTTCCGGGCGCAATGTGCTAAGAGAGCAACTCTATCGGTCTTAATGTCAATCGGGCATCCTCGCCGATATTTACGAAGTTGGCTGAAGTGCTATGATATGTACAAGTGCAAACAGCCGACTCGGATCAGCTTACACATCTGCACCGTCTGATTAGCGTATTCTCTGACTGCATCAACAATGGGAAGGTACATGTTGATCCGAGAAGGATCGAGCTTACATAGTTAAGAGGTTGCAGGGGTGCGCAGGTTGAACTGAGTCTTTGCCTTTCGTACATGCAAAAAGGCGCCATTTCTCAGGGCAATTCTTGTCGTATATAGCGATAATGTGCACATGCGCCAAAGTGTGTTTGGGGAAGATACATGAACTACAGATGAGAAACCCGGGTTGCAAAATAAATAAATTGTCATAACGACAAACTCTTGTTTCCTGACAAAATCAGTCTGAATACATGCGCAAACTGAACGAAGCGACCAGCCTGCGCATATGCATGGTCTGCGCATTTAAACAAAGTTCGAGGTAGCCATAGGATAGGTTTATCATTTGCATAGTTGGCCCATGGGCCTCAAAAGGGCCCCAGGACACATCCGATCAGCAAACACCCGCATCATACAGTGCATCATATAGTGCATTTGCAATTGACCAGTCTAACAAATCTCCAAGATTCGCCGATAGTTTGCAAGATTTGCAGACTGGTCTAAGGCTTTGCTGTTTGCGCATGTAATACGGTATCTTTCTCATGACATGTTGCCAATATTTCTGCACCATTGGACGTAATATAGGACAGACAGAAATAAGGAAGATCAAAAGGACCGCATTTTCCAGAATTAGAACGTGTGTGTTATTAATAGAAGCCTGTGAATTTAAAGCAGACCCGTTGCGGTGAATGAATAGCCAGAGCACTGGCAAACTTACCTGACGTGTTTAAACAATCACATATTAGGTCATCATAAATGTGTTGAAATACGTTCCTTTCTTTCGGAATATTTATTTGGAATATCGAAGAAGGATAGGGAGAATGAAATACATGCATAAAGAGGGCATATTTAATACTGAGAGGCATGAGATATGATTTGCGACTTGACATGAGATTGTTTTTCTCCCGGAAATTGGCAATCAAATGGTTCGAACACTAAATATTTTCAGGACACTTCGAACACCTCGATCAGTATTTATTTTTAACTGTTCGAACGAAATGAGAATTTACCGTATCGATTTTCCTTAACATCTTTTCGTTTGTTGTTTTTTTGTTCTGAGTGTGCGGTTATTAGAAATGTTTTTAACCACACCATTTTGTTGCCATTTTGAAAAAGTTAAGCGCACCGTGTGGTAAATGGGGCGATTACGGTACTCCAAATAATTTTGTACCTGCCATAAAGTCTTTTGTATGACAAATCGATTTTAATTATCCTTTTATGAAGGCCCCCTATTATATAATGCACAACAAAAGTAAATGATCAATTTAGAAGTGTTTAATACTTTACCTATCAAATAATTATTTGTGTTCAAACAGTTTAAATCCTTTCTGTGTACGTTTTGAAATTTTCAGGTTATGTTTTTACCTGTATGTTCTTTTACTTTTATTTCCTTAATATCGAGACACTTTCATTGCATCAAAATAATCTGTTTAAAATTAGAGTTGAAAGTGATGGATAAAATTAAATATAAATAAAATTTCAAAAAAGTGATGATTTTAAAAAATAAAGATCATTTTTAAAGTTAAGATAATTGAAATAAAAATAAAGTAAAAGGGAAAGAAAAAAGAAAGAAAAAAATTAATAAAATTCATAAATTAAAAAAGAAAAGAAAAAGAGAACAAATTTTAATTTTGCTGTCCGGCAATGGGTTATAAATGCAGGTGAAAACCACATACAGTGTTGATTCTGACCAGACAGGAGCTGTCTGATCATGGTCTATAATGTTTGCAGTCATTTGTGTCCCAATATTTAGCATATTATACCATAATAGCAGTATTAAGTAATATAAGGTTAAAGCTTTTCTCCATATAATATTAAGTCCAATACTAGTCTTTGAATGATAGCATTAGTATGTAAACCATGGGGCACTTTGTACAAATTTAACTTGAATTCATTTTCCCTAGGTGTATTGACATTTTATTAAGGTCGTTTGTAAAACGGGTTACCGATTCTCCGATCAGAACTATTTTGTGTCGTTGTTAGGTAAAGGTGTGGACTGAGTAATTGGAAGTTGACGAACAGTGTGTGGGTTGCTATGGAAATATAACTGAATGTATCAGCTAGATTTAGAAAGGTAATATATTTATTAATATTTTGTTAAAAAATTACCGCTGTGATAATTGTTTTTGATTGTATCTAACTGATGCCATGTGGAGATATTGACTGTGGCAATAATATTGATGGATTACCAAGTATGATTACTTTCATCATGGAATATTATTGAAAACTAATATTCAATGTTATATCTTTTATAGTGCCAAAAATGTGGATGACAATATTTATATCTGCAGAATTTCCAAAAATATTGTCCAATCTGTATTGGGAATTCAGAAATTAGAGGGCAAACAATGTAGATCTTAATGATGCGGCTTATTATGAGCTACCTCATCTGGGTCTAGACTGCTCACATATTCAGTATTTTCCTTATTGACATGCTAAAGGATAATATATGCCTTTGTTTATGAAGTTTTGATGCCTTTCAATCCTACCATGATTATTTGTCTATATTTTTTGTTTCATAAATTTTAAAACAAAATCTGGACAAACAGGAATCAAAAGATCTGAATGTTCTATAATAGGTTGTTTTCATGGCATTTCTTTACACCATCTGCTTGGTCTTATATGCATCTACTCAGAACTGAAAGTCATACAATGTGATGTTTTAAAACAGGTGATTTTTGTGAAGCTTCTTTTTATCTGTACTATACACCTTTCCTATAAATTGATTAAGTCGGGCATGAGTTATCTACCCTAGTAGACTGTGACATCATCTATAGGATATCCCATATAATTCAGTACAACTGCAAGCACGCATATCATGCATAAAGCAGACGTTTTGTAAATGTAAACTGCAAAAAAATCATTGAAAGACCAAATGAAAGTATAATTTCCCCGTTTTCATGTAACATTTTTTATTTATATATATTTCTATTTATTTATTTTAATATCATATTGATAATCCCGACAAATCGCTCTTGATTTTCATGACCCCTTTCATCAACGCCATGTTTTATTTAACACCCCGGCAATACATTCACGTTTGTTCAATATAAAAAAGTTACATTTCGTATTAATAAGTTTCGTAAATCTGAAAAGTTATTTCCATTTTTCCGGCATTCAGATAGTAACTACGTATTATTACTGGACAGATTATAGCGCTGATATTTATGGTTTCTTGTGCGATACACCGATCTAAAAGCATCAGCATCCAGACAGTTTTCCTTAAGTTTGAACACGAGGTTGAATTTATATTATTTTTTTCCATGTCTTACTTATCTTCGGTATTATTTATTTGATCGTTTATTTCACGGTAGGTGTTCTTAGAGCTGCCTTCCGAACACGTGTCTAGGTAATACACAATCATAGGTGTTTGTTTATTGCGGCAATGCGCGCAATTTGGTGATTACACAAACAAATTCCGTGTCAGCACACTTTGTTGTCATTTTTAGCGCGTGTCTGCTTTATAATCAGCTAATCGTTCGTTTTGTATCTTTTGTAGCAACGGTCTGAACATCTTCCGCGATTTTCTTTCTTTTCCTTATGTTTTGGAAGCTGTACTGGTGATACATACTCTTTTGATTACGGTAATTTTGGCCCGAAATTTTAGTGGGAAATCTTTTAGTTTTATGTCAAATTCCCAAATGCTATAAGTTATAAAGCTTATTTTCCGACAAAGGAAGAGCTAAATATAGTTGGAACAAAATAGTTGTCTTAATCTTAACCGTTGAATGTAAGTTTTGAATATACGGAAAACCGGCATTTATTTGGTTACACAATGAAAAACAATAGCCTATCCTTTAGATGACGTCATAGGCGTTGCAAGGGACAAAACTCGAACAGACTCTGAATTATAGGAAAGGTGTATACTATAGCTTGACCTCTCACCTCTGAACAGGTCTCTAAACTTAAACATTCACAACCCTTATAATATATCTGAAATTGTTTTGGACCCATAAACATAAACAAAATGCATTAGAGTTAAATTTTAGATAATTGAGTTCATGCTTGTATGGTATCCGAAGAAGAAAATTATATGTTTGACATTTGTGACTTTTCTCAGTTATCAATTGTTGCCATTCTTTACTTTTCTCAGTCATAAATGGAAATTGGAAGAACCAGTACTTGGACAGGCTATGTTGTTTGACAACTTTCTTTTCTGACCTATATAAAGATAACCCCAGACACTTAGGGTGGACCCCACTTTGCATCACGATATTTCTCAACTTCCTTGGTTTACTATTGATAGCTTGTATATGGATTCTTTGATGTGTAAAGAAGTATTTATAGCACGTTTTATTCACTTAGATTATATGATGATACATCTTTTGAAATTAATTTCAAATGTATACCTTGGGCTAGAAGAATCCATGAAAATCAATTTTATTGAAAATTTTGTATGGTTGACTAAATATTATCACGATGAATTGATGCTCTGTGCAGGGAATTTGCATATGCCAACAATAAAACCCTGATTAGACAGTGGTATATGCATTGAATAAATTGTAAAATATATGCATTTCATGTCATATGCAAGAATGACAACTCTGCCATAACTCTGGTCCCTGTCCCTCGAGTGAAAAAACATGTATATGCACAATACCATTTCAAGTACCCGTGTTGAGAATTTGAAGTGGATTTATCATGGATCACAGATTAAGTCATGAAAACAGAACTTATATTTGGATTATCAGATTATATACTAGCCTCTTATTGTGCAGTAAGGAGTGCTTTGTACAACATGTACAGCTCCAGTATTAGGCATTGTTTCCAGTTTGTAGAAAGACATTCTGCTGAAGTAAATATGAGCCGCGATATGACAAAACCAAGAAAGTGGCATATTTGCCCAGCAAAGACTCAGATTAGACTGGGCAGATCTGATCAGAGTCTTCACTGTCAGGATGGAGGTAGCTTAGACCCTTAGCTACATGTACCCTTAAGTACACAGCAAAGACTCTAATCAGACTGGGCAGATGCCCAGGCTGATCTGAGCCTTTGCATGGTGCACATGCCACTCTGTTGGTAGTATCATGTTGCGGCTCAGATCATTATATTGAGACAACTACAAAAATACAAGGAAAATTTGCCTATATTTTGTTATTGTTTAGAGAGGGGCCATGTTCGAGTGGTTAGAGATGCTCAGTTATGGTGCAGACGGTCGTGGGTTCGAATCCAGGTCGGGCCAGTTGGTAACTGGAAACCTGTCCCTGTCAACCCTGCAGTAAATGGGTACTGTTTTTGAACCAAGGAAGGATAACGTAACCAAAAGAGAGGAATTTATGAGCTCTGCTGTGTCCAAGATACAGTGGGACTCTGACCCCCACTACCCCTGTGACCACTAAGCTATGGAAAGCCTTTTCCTGTTCTAGTTTAGTGCTGGCATAATAGAATTATATTTAATTTAGCATTATGAGTCTCTTCTATGTTCTCATTTTTTATGGAAGGACAGTAGTCCAGGAATGAACCTTAAACTTGGAAAGTGCCAGGGCAGTGAGTGTTTACCTTAACGAAGCTTTCTGATCAAGGTCTGCACCTATATGTTCAGGCACATCACCATATTGTACAGATAAATCATCAGTGACCAGATGCTGAGAGAGTTTACAAGTTACTTTGTCCCAGATTAATTCTCAGAGAAATTGATCTGTCCACCACAGAGGAAGTTTTGATGTTGCTAAGTCGTAATGTGTCTTTTGTTGAAGGATTGATTTATACTAGGGTACATTCTAACCTGTTCAATACCAAAGTCTCGACTGCCAGGATGTATAGTTTCTTTATAATCTGGATAAAAGTTCAGATGCAAATGTTTTGCTTTAGAATACAGTGTAGACCCATACCAGACTGTTGTTGCCCAGCAGTCTGAAACAGGCTAGATCAAACTATAAGAGTACTGTTAGCTATGCAACTGACTCCAGTGTAGCTTGTTTTGCAAATGAGGGTCAAGATGCCTTGAAAATGAGGGTTTTTCATTACATGTTACATTTCAGAAATTTGGATCATAGAATCTAAGAAACGTAAAGACAGTACATTTCAACATTTAGCTTAATTGTTAGCTCTAATTTCTTGATACTATAAAATTAAGATGTTCAAACGCTGTCTAGTTGTTTTGAATCTGCCGTATACAGTCAACTCTCTATATCTCAAAGTTGAAGTTCATCTCAAACTACCGATATCTCAAAGTAAATCTTCTGGTCCTAGAAAATTTCCTTTGAGACACCATTAGTTTGAGATATCCGGAGTTGAAATACAAAGAAAATTAGGAAATGTGTCCTATCTATCTTCTTTGATGTACTTTAAGAAAAGAGTTTTCGAGACATCGAGAGTTGACTCACTGATTATAACATCTAAGAATTTGAACATTTTCATGTTAAAAATCTGTATGTGATTTCAGCAGAATATTTACCTCAACCTTGTCTACTCTCTAAAATGAAAAAGAAACATGAGTTTTATTTCGTCTCAGATATTGAGCTCCAAAAATGATATAGACAATAGTCAAGCAGCAAGAAAGACCAACAAAATTGTGTCTATCAAATTCATACACTCCATGTCGCAACTGACAAACAGTACAGAAACTAACCAGAATAATCTGCCCGTCTGATCTGGGTCCACACCATGTTCTCCAAAAGGGAGGCATATTAAGTCGCACAGTCCATCTGAGGGCCCATCTGTCAGTCTGTTACAAATTGAATCTTTGCCATTACTCAAGACTATAATGATGCGAAATTGATCAAATTTAAAACAAGAAAAATCTTTAAAAAGAAAAGATAATTGGCGCAGATTAAATGGAAGTGTGTTTTGTTATATGTCTCTAGTTGAAGATTTGACAATAACTTTCATGAATAAGTAAACTATGCCGGTAGGCACCCACAACCGTAATTTTGACACTGGGTAGCGACAATGACCTTTCTCAAAATAGTGCAGTCCAATTTGGAATTCCAAAATGGGCCGCGGTCAATCTTGAAATTGACCTGATTTCATAATAGTTACCAACATGTTGCACTGTTTGTGTATTAAACCAAAAGTACAAATCAAAAGTAGAGCTACGACGAAAAAAAGAAAGTTTTACATCGATAACATGCTAGTATTGACAGTGCAGTACGATGGGAAAAAACGAAGATTTGATATTCATTGACCTTTGATATCACTGGCTAAATTTTTACATACGCGGTATTTGACCAATGAAATCTTGTGAAATGTGGAACAATATCGAAATTATACGAGGCTGGGCCTCGAAAAAGGTAAAGCATAAACAGAAGTGACATTGCAAGCACAATTTAGTTTTCCATTCCCATTGTCAAGGTCACAGTCAGGGGTCAGAGTTCAAATTGTGTCTCAGCAGTGTACACAAAGGGGCCTTGAAAGGTATTCATTACACAGTGAACCATGTGCTTGGGTAGCGGGACATCCAAAACCATTAATTTTCCATTTGCCACAAATGGAAAAATAATGGTTTTAGGTGTCTCAATATTTAAGCACATTAGGGTAATATCTTTTGCATCTGCTTATTTAGGATAAATATGGTCAGTGCCATTTCAGTTATTCTGTTATGGTTGCTGAAAATGAGGAAAACACAACAGATAAAATTGCAAAAAGAAAAAAAAATCATCAACCTTTGAAGCAGCAACATTCAAACCATTCAAACTCCCATTACATGTAATATTTTTTTACGATTTTAGTTGATATATGCATTTAAAGTAATTATTTATTCATGGGACATCTCTTTAATGTTGCAGTTTGAATGTCATCCCTCGATGGTTATATCAAGAATCGGTCAATACTGATTGTGTGATCGGCAACTATCGAGAACATTGTCACTGTTATGCGTCGTCAATAGCCATTATTTCACTGAGTTAGATTTTAATCCTGAATTGAAATTAGTCAGAACCTGGAAAAAACTACAAGTTGGCATGACAGAGGAGACTTACTTCACAAGTCTGCAAATCCATGTAATCCAGCAAAAGCCTTTAGATCAGATATTCTAGAGAGAGCCAGTGCTTTAAATAAGAAGGGGTAACAGGGATAATTCAGGGATAATTTTCCTTTATTTTCCATAGAAATGCATGTTGTGACTCCTCATGTGAACCCATAGAAATGCATGTTGTGACTCCTCATCTGAACCAATAGAAATGCATGTTGTGACTCCTCATCTGAACCATAGAAATGCATGTTGTGACTCCTCATCTGAACCATAGAAATGCATGTTGTGACTCCTCATCTGAACCCATAGAAATGCATGTTGTGACTCCTCATCTGAACCCATAGAAATGCATGTTGTGACTCCTCATCTGAACCCATAGAAATGCATATTGTGACTCCTCATCTGAACCCATAGAAATGCATGTTGTGACTCCTAATCTGAATCCATAGAAATGCATGTTGTGACTCCTCATATGAGCCCATAGAAATGTATGCTGTGACTCCTCATCTGAACCCATAGAAATGCATGTTGTGACTCCTCATCTGAGCCCATAGAAATGTATGTGGTGACTCCTCATCTGAACCCATAGAAATGCATGTTGTGACTCCTCATCTGAGCCCATAGAAATGTATGTGGTGACTCCTCATCTGAACCCATAGAAATGCATGTTGTGACTCCTCATCTGAACCCATAGAAATGCATGTTGTGACTCCTCATCTGAACCCATAGAAATGCATGTTGTGACTCCTCATCTGAACCATAGAAATGCATGTTGTGACTCCTCATCTGAACCCATAGAAATGCATATTGTGACTCCTCATCTGAACCCATAGAAATGCATGTTGTGACTCCTCATATGAGCCCATAGAAATGTATGTTGTGACTCCTCATCTGAACCCATAGAAATGCATGTTGTGACTCCTCATCTGAGCCCATAGAAATGTATGTTGTGACTCCTCATCTGAACCCATAGAAATGCATGTTGTGACTCCTCATCTGAACCCATAGAAATGCATGTTGTGACACCTCATCTGAACCCATAGAAATGCATGTTGTGACTCCTCATCTGAACCCATAGAAATGCATGTTGTGACTCCTCATCTGAACCATAGAAATGCATGTTGTGACTCCTCATCTGAGCCCATAGAAATGTATGTTGTGACTCCTCATCTGAACCATAGAAATGCATGTTGTGACTCCTCATCTGAACCCATAGAAATGCATGTTGTGACTCCTCATCTGAACCCATAGAAATGCATGTTGTGACTCCTCATCTGAACCATAGAAATGCATGTTGTGACTCCTCATCTGAACCCATAGAAATGCATATTGTGACTCCTCATCTGAACCCATAGAAATGCATGTTGTCACTCCTCATCTGAGCCCATAGAAATGTATGTTGTGACTCCTCATCTGAACCCATAGAAATGCATATTGTGACTCCTCATCTGAACCCATAGAAATGCATATTGTGACTCCTCATCTGAACCCATAGAAATGTATGTTGTGACTCCTCATCTGAACCCATAGAAATGCATGTTGTGACTCCTCATCTGAACCCATAGAAATGCATGTTGTGACTCCTCATCTGAACTGTCTGGCTTCATTAGAACCTTCCTGGTGAGATAGTTCTAATGAGGGGTCGCAACATATGTTTTCATTGAGAAATAAGAAAAAGTTTCTCAGAAATATCTTCAAACAAACTGTACCTTGTCTGGAGGTCTGGGGAATGAAGGAATTCAGGTCAGAGTTAATCCTGAGCATTGTTGTCTAGGCCTGAAAATGTTTACATAATGCTAGTTTCCAAGTTTTCACATACCTAAGGATTATTCTGAAACACAGTAAATGATCAAGCTGCAAGATCATTGGCAATGAAGGCCCAGCAAGTCATGTTATCATTTCCTGTAGTATGGCTGAATTGTATCCTGTTGTTTTGCTTTCAATCTAGAAGATTATTTTATCACCCTTTAATGAAACTTTCATGTTTCATGCTTCAAATCAAGGCTCTGTGACCAGCTTGGTTACAGGTCTGTGAACTGATGCAAAATTAAGTGTTGTGCCATTGCATTGAGCAACGTGTTTGTTTCTGGGCAAAGTTAAATAAAAGCTATAAAGTTCACAATCTAAAATTGAAGAAAATTGTATTTTTTTGGTAGTCGACATGTCAGACTACACGTGCTTCAGACAATAGAGTCAGATTGCTTGAAAATTCTTTTCAGTTTGATCAATATAAAAGTACAGTCTTAGTTTCATAATTTGATTTTCTAGTCTATCCATGATCTGGCAAGGTCCATGAGCACCACAAGATGACTTTGCAGCAATTACCTTCTTCCGTCTGGTCAGTTTTTTTTGAGCTGCCTAGTTAGTTATGCTGGCAAAGTCCATCACTATCAGATTCTACTTGTTGCTATTGTCTTGACAACTCTTCTGTCTGCCTCTTCCTCTTTTTCCTCTCACTGTGCCCTGTAAATTCCGCTTTGCTAAGCCTGAAGAACTTCTCTTTTGTTTAAGTGGTCAGGAATTCATCATGTTCTGCAATGGCTGCATGGATCTTTCTGTGAATATCTTCATTAGTTATATGGTTCTTGTACAAGATTTTCAGTAACCTTCAACAGCATTTTATCTCAAAGGCCTGCATTCTTTTCTCTAACTCTGCTATCAAGAGCCATGATTCATAGGCATAAAAAATGTGGATATGGCAAGGAGCACATAAGTTTACCTTTGATCCAAGAGAAATGTCGTCTCTCCAAATTTACACCAGCTGCAATCCTTAAGAGAATTTGAAATTTGTCAATTTTCAACCTCTGTCCTTTTACCTTGAACTCTCCTTGGATGCTTCTTTCACTATTTGTTATCAGTTTGAGCTTCTCAGCACTTCTGTTCATTTCATATGTTGTGTCAGTGTTGTTGAGACTTTCTACAGGGGCTTCTAGTTCCTGCTTCTCCTCAGCAAAAGCATCAATGTCATCTTTATTATTGTAGCTAAATTTCAAAAATTGATTTGAAAATCTCAGAGGTATTCATTTTTGTGTTCCATCAAGAGTAATTTCTGAAACCTTTGAGGAAAATTCACCATCTTGCTTCAAATCATGATTGCATCTGTGACATTTTGTGTTATGATTGAACCTTGACCTTTTCTGGGGGACAAGCCATTCTGAGATAAGATTTTTTTAATAAGAATTTTTAAGGAACAGAAGTACAGTATCTCATTTTTGAAAACTGAATGGTAAAGTTACTTGAATATGTTTGAAATTTCTGGCAATCCCATTAGTTGTCAAGTGCAATATGATTATAGCTGACCTCTTTGCATTCATGTTTAGTCATGAAGTACCTGGTTTTTCTGTGTAAAGGTACACTGGTCAGTTAGTTTTACCAATGTTTGTTTCCCAGTGATCAAACAAGGCTTTTGTTGTCATGAAATATTGATAGAAGTTTTTGTTTGCATATAGATGTCAAAAGGTTTACCTTATGAAAGATGACCTAAAAATTTTAAATAATTTTCGATACTGACCTTGACTATTGAGACAGATGTGACTTAGCAAATAGTGTAGATAATGATCAGACTGCTCACAGGCGCAGTTTTATCAGTGCCTACACTGTCTGTCATTTTGTCACCCAGACAGCAAAATCAAACTGTTTAGATTGTTGGAAATTGAATTGAATAATACAGCAGAACTTCAATGGCTCGAACCCTGATGGCTTGTTTGCCCTGCGTGGCTAGAACTCTTTCCTTGGTTCTGTTCTGTTCAATTCTCGTATCGACGTTACCCAAGTGGCTCAACGGTACGTAACCATAGTTGCACACACTTGGCACCGTGTGTCCGTCCAAGCTCTTTCCTTTGTCCCTAGAGGCCACTTTATATAGAAACTAACCCTGGATGGCTAGCACTACCTTTGGCTGGAACTAATTTTCATGGTCCCAAGCCTGTTTGAGCCAATAAAGTTCTACTGTAATATGGGCTGTCCAGAACTTTGGGTCATATGGTAAATTTGGGTCAGATCTCACCATGATACCCCAAGAAAAAAAAAAAAATGTATTGAAATTGATGTTTCTTTCCAAGTTCTGCATGGACATTTGATTGAAGCTAAAATTTTCTTGTTCAGTCCAGTAATGTGATGGTTCTGTTGAATTTTGAGACCACCATATTCAGGGAGTGCACACATTTTGCCTACTAATGTTCATTTCATCTCTAATAAAGTGCACAGGTCTTTTGATGTTAGTTATAACTGCCCTCCCAACTTTCAAATAAGAAACAGAAGAACAGAAAAAAATTGCCACTTCGTCAATCATTGGTCAGCAACCATTTAACCCTTAGAGTGCTGAAAAAATAATTCACCTGGCCCTAAAATGGGGGTAGGGGTATCTCAGAGGCCATAACTTGCACACACTCTGGTCGATTTGCTTGAAATTTTCACTCAATATGGCCGATATGTAAGCTGCCATTTTCCGGAAGTTACCAAGGTCACGTGACCTGCCATATTTGGGTGTCACATGATACCACCGGGGACTGACGTAGACACTTCAAAAAAATAGTACAAGAAATTAGCGCCAGTGGTATGCTTTGTTTGACAAAAGTAATTGTTTGTCTGAGGGCCGGTGTTATTGCTGAATATTTATCAAGAGAGAAAGTTTGGAAGGATGAAGTCTAGTTGTCAGAAAATTGGGATCTAGTAAGTAGGGGTAGCCACCTGAAAAGCTGATGTTGAAAATATCATAAATTTTTTACGTTTTCTCCGAGTTTAAAAGTCAACAAATCAATTAGCATTTTTGCCTGGTTGTAAGAGTTCTTGTATGAACTCTGCCTCATAAGGAGTAAGTCAATAAGTGAAGGGGCACAGTTGGTGCTCTATGTGTTGAAAAACTTGCCGATTGAACTCCATATAAATATTGTCGATAAGAAGCGAGGGGATGTTAAAAAGCGGTCGGCAGAATAACTTACAATGGAGCTCCTGATCAGTCTTTACCAGTCAGATATGTTTCGACCCTTTCTGCACCAATCAATATTGTTGTTAAAGTTTTAAGTATGTGCTTGGGCAAGCTGTTAGTAAGTTGTTGTGAAATGGTGTTCTAAGTATCTTGTGGGTCTTCGCAAGTTCAATTTCATGTCAAACTGTTAACATTTGAGCTGCGACACGAGAAAACCAACAAAGTGGTTGTGCACCCAGCGCAGACTCAGATCAGCCTGGCCATCTGCCCAGTCTGATCAGACTCTTCGCTAAGCGCTTAAAGGGTAGCTAATGGTCTAAGCTACCTCCATGGAGACAGCGAAGTCTCTGATCAGACTTGGCACAGTCTGATCAGACTCTTCGCTAAGCGCTTAATACCAATTCTCTGTAAGCACCAGACTTTTCAAGAAACGCAAGGTCAGAAGTTCTTCTTCAAACTTTCTCACTTTGTGTGTAGTCAGACAAAAACAAATAATTGGCACCTCATTTTTTCGTTTGCCATCTCGTTGCCATGGTAACCACAATTTTCTGTTTTTGCAGAAAAAATGCCAAAAATTCAACAGAAATTTGCGTTTTTCGCTCTTGTATATTACCGAGAATAGACAAGTCTTGATCAAAAACTCATTAAATCTACAAAGCAGGGACTTATGTGATTAATATGAAGTATCAAAACAACTTTGTTCGAATATTTTGGCATATCTACTGGTCCTCAAAGGTGGGTGGGGTAACCAGGTATCGAAAAACACAGTTTTTAGGCATTTTTAAGCATCACTTTTAAAAAACGCACACTTCTATGACACCTTTGCATACTTTATCCAAAAAGAGGAGACTTTCAATTTTTGGAAAATGAAAAAAACAGAGTGGGGCAAAGCTGACTTCAGACTGTAACCATGGCAACAAACCAGACCCCATGCAAAAACTGAAAACAGAAGCTTATACTGGAACCACACTATTATAATCAAATTAAATGCACTGCAGCTATAATTACTGGTTCAAATGCTGTAGAAATATTAATTCTATATGATTTGGTGAGGGTTCGACACCTTAAGGGTTGAAAGTTCCATTTATATTCATTTAAAGGGCCCAAAAAGGGGCAAAACATTATCAAAATTAACATACCTCACTCATTGTCTGTAGGAATCAACAAAAAGACAACATAAGTTACTTTTAAATTTGTTATGAAATTATTAGTTTGACATAAACTGATAGAAAATATGGCACTAGGGAGCCCTACATCTCTAGGTATGGAGTCCATAGGGGCCCAAAAAGGGGTAAATTTGATAACGTTCATCAAAATAATAATCATTCTTCACAGTGGAACACACAACAGCATTTGCCAAAAATAAAATAGGGTTGAAAAAAAACAGCCTTATATATGCCACCAGTAAACTTGCACTCAAGGGGCTGGGAGCCCTATTTATGAAAATTTAAGGGGCTCGAAAAGGGGAAAAAATGGTCAAATTTACTCCATATCACTCATTCTCCTTATCAATATGCAAGGGACAGCACTGGTTGCTTTTAAATTTGACATGACATAATAAGTTTGACATATACTGATAGAAATTATGGCAAAAAAGAGTCCAACATCCCAAGGTATGGAGATTATAGGGGCCGAAAAGGGGTTATTTTGAAAAAAACACACACCCAAAATAACGGTCGTTCTTCACAATAAAGCACACTACAGCATTTGTCAAGATAAAATAGGTTGGAAAAAAACCCTTATACATGTATATGCAAGAAATAAACTTGCTATCAAGCGGCTGGGAGCCCAATTTATAATAAATTAAGGGGCTCAAAAAGGGGCAAAAATGGTCAAAATTGCCACATATCACTCGTCCTCTCTACAAATCAACAAAAGACAACACTGGTCACTTTTAAATTTGTTATGAAATATTAGATTGACAAATGTTGATAGAAAATATGGCAATAGGGAGCCCTAAATCCCTGGGTATGGAGTATATAGGGACCCAGAAAGGGGTAAATTTGATATTCGCTGAAAATAAACAACAAATATTGTAGATTTCTAATTTATTCACACTGAAACAAAGTACTGCATTTGCGGCGTTGAAACTTGTTGTTAAACAACAAGCCTAATGTATATTAATATAAAATATGCCATACTTAATTTCAGTAAAGGGACCTAACAGAGGCTACTTATGTGAAAATGTAAAAGAAATAAACAAAAACGAATAAAAAAAGGGATGCATTTTTTCTTATAGAAACAAATCGAGATGTTGGTATTAAAAGTAAAGTATTTTATGCAGACAGTAACACAATATTAGCTTTTCGAAAATGTGTAAAGGTGGTTTTCCGTGGATCTTATCATTTAGCCATTTCTATGCCTATGTTTAACATGACTGTTACAAAAGCATGACACAAATGGCGTGAATAACAAATTTCGATTCTAAATATGCTTCATTCCAGAGAACGTAATTCAGTGACAAACCTTCTTAGCCACTATATTTTTGCCATAGTCTTATAATGGACAAATACAAGGCCTGCGCTGAAAAACAACAACAACAAAAAAAAAAAAAAAAAAAAAAAAAAAAAACAGTTATATAAAAAGCTACATGCAAATCCTTCTGTACAATGTAGTTTGTACACCAGCTGCAAACATGAGAACTACATGTATTGGACCACATACTCTTGCTCTTACCATTCATTAAGCGATAGAGTTTATTTCGAAGACTATAAATCTCAAATAGAAAGGATTACACAGATCTGAGCATTTTTCTTAATTTTTTTTCTATTTATTTTATCTCTTTTTTACTTTTATTTATTTATTTTTTTATTTTTAGTTTTGTTTTGTTTTTCTGCCAGCCCAATGGAGAAAGTCTGAGTCATTATTTCAAAATGTGCAATTATTCAGATACAAATTTTCAATGAGTCAGTAAAAAATCAAATGTGATTATGAAGAAAATCAATCCTCAAAATTGGATATCCAAAAAATGAAGTATAGTTTCCCACAGGCCAAATTTTTCGGCTGTCCTTAAAACATGAGGGGTTAAGTCATGTTTGCAAGCATGGGGTATGAGTTCTGTTTGAATGTCCATGAAATGAATCATGAATATCCAGATTGAGGCAGCTTAGGGCTATCTGTGGATCTAGAGCTGCGTCATGTGTCTTTGTGGTGGAAGTTTTGATGCAGGTACAATAATTGAGGGTGAATTGATAAAAAAAACTTATTTTTTTCAGCCATTTTACAAAAGGGAGGCAACTTTTGAGACAGACATCCTGTTTACTTCACTGACCTTATGGGACTTCCTGTTTGCTTCCTTGCCGTTGTAGGATTGGACTTTGCCCCAAAGAAGGCAAGTTCTTTCCTTCAGGACTTGATCCCCATTGAGAATGGAGAAAAGACAGAAAATGGCAGAGTTTCTTCCCCTGCCAGTCTATCTTTTAGCCTCGAGTTTTCAGTCTTGGTCTGTTAGATATATTTTGTTGCGTGTTATGTGTCTGTGGCGAGGAAGTTTTGATGCAGATGCAATGTTTGAGGGAGAATGGATAATCATTCCATGTTTTTTGGCCATTTTACATAGGGGAATAATTTTTGGGTCTTCATGTTTACTTTCCTCGTCTTATGTGACTTCCTATTTGCTTCCCTTCCATTATAGGATTCGCTCTTGGAGGTTGGGCTTTGCCCGAAGGAAGGCAAATTCTTTCCATCAGGAGTTCATTCCCACTGAGAATGGATGCAAGACAGAAAATGGCAGTGTTGCCTCCCCTGCCAGTGTATCTAATCTTCTTGAGTTTTCAGTCTTGATCTGTTCTAATACACTTGTGTCGTGTTATGTGTCTGTGTCGAAGAAGTTTCCATGCAGATACAATTTTTGTTTTTAGGATGAATGGATGCACATCTATGTTTTCCAGCAATTTTACAACGGCGAGCAACTTTTGATATTTCCTGTTCACTTCTCTGGCCTCATGGGACTTCCTAATAGCTTCCCTTCCAGTGTGGGATTCCCTTTTGGAGGCTGAGCTTAGCCCCATGGGGAACAAATATTTTCCTTCAGGAGTTGGTCCCCATTGAGATGGTGGCAAGACGCAAAATGACAGAGTTGCCGCCCCTGCAAGTGTATCTAGTGACCTTGAGTTTTCAGTTTTTGTCTGTTCTAACATATTCCTTTTATGCTGTCTGATACTGAACTCGTATATATTATAGAAATGTACATCTCAAATAAGGACCCCAGGGAAAAATGAATGTACATACAGCACACGGCCTTCCCCTCCACCCCAATCCCCCCCACCCCCTTGAAAAAAAGGCCGGTTAATAAAGATTGTGTAGGCTGCAAGTTTTGACTTTACTCCCTTTTTACGGGGTAAATGTGGTTCAAATTTGGGATATCCATGTTCAGTTTATAGATACCTAATATTCATCTTGATTTTACGCAAATTTCGAAAATTTAGTGTGTAACTGTAGCTGTACTCAAAATTTTCATTTTGGGAGGTAAATTGTAGGTTTGTAGGTTTCATGGTTGAAATTTCAATACAAGGCGACATGCCAGCAGAACGGAAAAAGCGGTTTGCGGCCAATAAACTGACGATTTACCTCCCACAAACCAGCTGTTGCAGCTATGCACGGCCTGCACAGTTTGTTTTCAGTCTGGACGGTTAGTTTGTCAGAGCGGAAGAAAGTTCATTATTTATCCATAAATCCAAGGGGTAACGGGAACAATTCAAAGATATTTTTTCATATTTCTCAATGAAAGCACTGGTTTTAAACCCTCATTAGAACCGTCTCAGCGAGACGGATCTAATGAGGGGGTTCTAATGAGGGGTCACAATGAATTTTTTATGGAAACATAGGGAAAATAATCCCTAAATTATCCCTGTTACCCCCTTCTTATCTGGAGCAGTGTTTAATTATCCTAAATACGGTGTATGGATATATAGGCATGTTTTTCTGCCAATTTTTCAAAGGGAGACGAATTTTGTGACTTCCCCTTTGATTCCCTGGACAGTAAAATAAGTTAAGGTATTTCAATATTAATAACACTTAATGAAATTCAGAGCTCCAGATAAGGTGGGGTTTTAAGGATATTTTTTTTCATTTCTGAATATATATTTGATACGATCCCTCATTAGAACTGTCTCAGCTAGAGAGTTTTAATGAGGGGTCACAACGTATGTTTTTATGGAAAAAATAAGGAAATATTGTTACCGCTTCTTAGCAAGTGAGCAGGGGCTCACATATGCCCCCAACCAGTGCCACCGCCTAATGAAAGCATGCTTTAACACAAAACTACACTGCAAATGTTATACATATACAAAATTCAAAGTCCTTGACCTTGACCTTTTGTAAGCAGCACCATCCATATGATGTAAACTAGTATGAAATTAACCTAGTCAAGTATCATTAGGCTCCATTCGAGTTTATTAGATGTATAGCACAAAACTATCCAACAAATGGCTAAGTCCTACCCATGAGCCTAACCCTGAATCTTATGTGGTCCTGATCAAAAGTAATGCTACAGGGATATCATGAACCAAATATGGAAGAATTATAGCAAGATCGCTTTTCGCACATGGTGTGCTTATATTCAGGTATAAGACGGTGAAGTGTAGAAGAAGATCAGGTTTTCCCTCCAATAAAATATGGTAGGTCTAGATTTTTGGGATTGCCAGGGAAACCCCTGTCTTACAGCACAATGTTTTTTTCTGTTGTGTGGTGGTGTGTTGTGTTGCGGTGTGTTGTGTCTCCCATTCTAATGGACTTTCAGATATTTTTACTTTACAAAGTGCCACTTTTGCTTTGACGGCAAGCAACTTCAGCAATGATGACGAAAAAATGTAATTATTTTTTGTGAAGTCTTTAACTAAGCCCTTTTTGGCCCCATTTAAGCCATTCGTGAAGATGTTGGGCACCCCGTCGCCATTTTGTATATCAGTATCTGTAAAGACATATATCCATAACAAATTTAAAAATAACCAGTGTTCACTTTTGTTAATTTTTGTAAAGAACTAATGATATATGGAAATTTTGACCATTTTGCCTCTGTTTGGGACCCTTAAAAAGAAATTAATATGATTTCTTATCCCTTATTCTATGTTAACAAGTGGCATATATAAGCGTCCTTTTTGGCTACTGATTCTAACATTACAAATGCTTTAGTGTGCTCTCCTGTGAAGAATAGCCATTATTTTGGGCAAATATTTTCGAATTTCCCCTTTTGGGCCCCTAAGACGCCAAACCTAGAGATGTAAGGAACCAAATTGCCATGTTTTTATCAACATGTGTCAAACTTATTTTCATAACAAATTTAAAAGTAACCAGTATTGTCTGTTGTTAGCCTGTGGAAAGAAATATTGATTTTTGTTTTTGAAATTTTAACAATCTTTGCCCCTTTTGAGCCTCTTACATTGATAAAACCAGGGCTCCCAGTCCTATGATTGCAACTTTGCCAATAGTATATATAAGACTGTGCTGAGACTGTGCTTTTTTCAATCTATTTCATAATGAAAAATGCTGTAGTGTGTACCAATAAGAAGAATGATCATTAAATTGGGTGAATATCATTAAATGTACCCCTTTTGGGGCCCCTATAGACTTAGCCAGGAGAAATCGGGCTGCCCATTGCAATGTTTTCTATTACTATATGTCAAACTAATATTTTCCTAACAATTTAAAGGAACCAGTGTTGCATTCTATTTATTCGTAGAGAGGTTAAGTGATATGAGGTCATTTTCTGACCAGTTTTGCCCCTTTTTGGGACCCTTAAATGGGTATAGATTTGGTTTCTCGTCCCTTATTGCAAATTTACTGGTAGCATACATAAGGCTATATTTTTCCTGCCTATTCTAACATGACAGATGCTATAGTGTGTTTGATCATCATTTATGGCAAATATTTTCCATTTTTTCCCCTTTTCGGGCCCCTTGGGACTCCTTTTGGACCCTTTGGGACTCCAAACCTGGAGATGTAAGGCACCCATTGCCCTATTTTATATCAGTCTGTGTCAAACTTAAATTTTCATTACAAATTTGAAAGTAAACTGTTTTGTTTTATGTTGGTCCGTGTACAGGATTAGTAATTTGTGTTAATTTTGACCATTTTTGTCCCTTTTAGAGCCCCTTAAATCAATAGGAAATGTGCCCACCCACCCCTCCCCACCCCCGGTTGCAAATTTACCTGCAGCATAAATAAGCCTGCTCTTTCTTTGCAACAATTTTATCATTTTAAATGCTGTAAAGCGTTCCATTGTGAAAAATGGTCATTACATGTATGTTGGTAAAATATTCTCAAACATACCCCTTTTGGACCCCTATAGATTCAATCCCTGGAAATTTAGGGCTCTCCATTGTCATGTTTTCTATCAGTATATGTCAAACTAGTATTTTCCTCACAAATACAAAAGTAATAAGTGTTGTCTTTTGTTGATTCATAGTGAGAATGAGTGATATATATGGTAATTTTTACCATTTTTGCCCCTTTTGGGGCCCTTTTAATGGCTATAAGTAGCCCTCAAAACCCTTAAGATGTCAAACTTCATTCACATCAAGTAGAATATATATTTCAATAGCAGAAGGATCACAAGTTATAGCTGCAATGCATTTAATGTGGTTGCAAATCTGCGGTAATAGTATAACATTCCGTTTTTACTTTCTTACATAGGGTATGGCTTGTTCCCATGGTTACGGTCTGAAGTCAGCTTTGCCCCACTCAGTTTTTTTCATTTTCTGAAAATTGAAAGCCTCCTGTTTGACGTTGAAGTATGCAAATGTGTCACAGAAGTGTGCGTTTTTTAAACATGCTGATTAAAAATGCCTAAAAATTGTGTTTTGCAATACCTGGTTACCCCGCCCACATTTGCAGTACAGTGGGTATTCCAAAGACATTGGAACAACGTTTTTTTGGTGTTTCACATTAATAACATAAGTCCCTAGGTTTTAGATTTAAAGAGTTTCTGATGAAACCTAGCCTATTCTAGGCGATATACAAATGCAAAGAGTGTGAATTTCTATTGAATATTTTGGCATTTTTTCTGCAAAAACAGAAAAACGCGGTTACCATGGCAACGAGATGGTAAATGAACAAACGAAGTGTGAATTACTTGTTTTTGTGTGACAACAAAAAAAGGGTGAAAGTTTGAAAAAGAACTTCTGACCTTGCGTTTCCGGCCCTCTATACAAAAAGTCTGGTGCTTACAGAGAATTGGTATTAAAGGGTAGCTAATGGTCTAAGCTACCTCCATGCAGACAGCGAAGTCTCTGATCAGACTGGGCAGATGCCCAGGCTGATCTGAGTCTGCACTGGGCACACAACCACTTTGTTGGTTTTCTCATGTCGTGGCTCATTTCATTATTGCCCGTTATATTGGAACATTTTATAGTGTATTCCTCTATCCCTCCATCTGATTTTCCAGCTAGGCTTCTTCATTTCAGTTTTGCAAATCTGGCCATTACATGATGTCAGCTCCCTTCAAGGCTATATACTTCAGGGTTCTGTTAGCTCAGTAGGTTCAGCACTTGCCTGCTGATCTAGCAGTCCTAGGTTTGAGACCCGCTGGAGGCAGAATTGCAGCTTATCTGGATTCGATTACACCATAATGATTAATTACCAGTTGAAGGGTAAAAAATGAAAATAGTTCAATTTGCAAACAGCATAGATCCAGATGAGGTGGCACATTGTGAGATGCCTTATCTGGATCTATACTCTTATACTCTTAGCCCTCCACTCTCAGTTGTTTAAAACTAATGGCATTGTTAGTTTAAGAGACAGTAAAATTTCCAACGGTAATATCTCAAAAATGCCAACATTTTTTGCTGAAATAATGTGAGAAGCTTTTGCAGTGCAAAAGTTTGCCGTGCAAAAGCTTCTCACATTTTTTCAACAAAAATATCAGTATAACTGACTTAAAGTCGTAAAACACTTAATGAGTTGACCTGTTAATGAGCTAGTCATGCTAATGATGCTTTGGACAACTTGGCCCTGACTGCTTACAGAATGCAGTCTGACAGGGTCTGTAATGTGCCAATCTACCAGCAGTTTTTTTTTTGACACAGGAAAGATTGTAAATCAGCTTGTATAATGTCTGCAACAATCACAACAACTTGCTCCTCTAGAAGCAGATTCTTTCCTTTATAAGATTCCTTCCTTTATAAGTAGGTGTCATACTATCAAGCCATCTTTATAGATAAGTCAAGTGATCGTATAGTTTTCTAAGTTTATTAAAGTTCCGCAACTATTAACTACCCAGGTTCATAATAAGTCAAACTCATTGTGTTTCTTCTTCTTTGTGATTTCCTAGTTACAACCTTAAACCCAATCAAAAGCCAAAATCTCAATCGCCGAGCGCGATGCGCTCCTGGCTTTATATAATGAAAGGTCTTGCACTTTATTATCCTAAAGATCATAGAACAATTTCCATGGTGATATTGCTTACGTATTGTATACTATCTCTATGCCTAAAGTGTTATTACCAAATAAGTTCATGGCATTATACTTGAATCGCAATTTCTTGGAAATTGTACATGAGCTTGCCCAAGTTATACTTATGAATCATCGACCCATTTAGGCTACTTAAAAACATACTGGTTTCTTGAGACAGACCAAGTGCAAAGAGTTCTTAGTCCTAAATAAAAATTGCTGAAAATCTAATTGCAAGTGTGACTCTGTGACATAGGCCCCATTTTGGGAGGATTTTGTTCTCCTGGGTAGCAAACAGGAAGCCAAAAAGTTGTTTTCTCCTGTAAAAATGGTGTTACCGTAATCGACCCAATAACCGCACCGTGCGCTTAACTTTTTCAAAATTACAACGAAAAGGTGTGGTTAAAAATGTATCTAATAGCCGCACACTCTAAACAATTAAATATAGGGTGACTGGAAAGAGGCAACATGGAGTAGGACTGGAAATACTGTGTGTATATATATATACGTTTCAAGGGACAGAAAATGATACGGAAGCCTCGAGTTCGCTGTTGAAATAGTAATGTTATTTAGTTGTTGGGTTTTGTGAGAGTTTCAAAAGGAAAATCAGTGTGCGCTTGTGCAGTTTTTCCAGAAATGGCCTTGGTGTGCGGTTATTGGGGCATGTGCGGTAAATGGGTCGATTACGGTAAGCACAAATGTTTACTGATAGAAGGAAGCTGATCACCAGTAAATTGTTATCACATGGTTAATCGCAGAGCAAAAGCTTGCGCCAAGAGTTAAATAGTTCTATGGAAGACACCATGACCTTGTTGAGCCCTACAATATTGCCGTTTCTAAACTTATTTCTGATTTGAAGCCTCAGCAGAAATATGAAAGGCTTTCAAACACTCACTTTCATTTTCACTGACTCTTTCCACAGATACATAGACTATGGCGGGTGTATTGTAATAGGATGTGATGCTTACTATTTACGAGCACCTGATCACACCTCTGGTTTGGGTTCCATTTCTGTGTATCTAAAATATTTCAGAATTGTCAATGTTTATATGATTAAAGAGTTTGACATTATGCTTTGGATACTTTGACCATTTTAACTTAACTGCTGTCTTACTGTGTTAAATTAGCAGTACTGGGTTCAACTCCTGCTGATAAAAAGGAAAGGACAACATGTAAGTTTGGATGCATTTGAAGATGTTGGATCACTGTGCATGAACACAAATTTGCTACAGATATTGCAAGAATGTTGTTTTAGTGTGCTGGAAATAGTCAATATTAATTAATATATGTGACTGTTTTTTTTTGTTTGTTTTTTATGACAAGTATACACCCACCTGGGTGGGATGTCATAGTAATGTTGGATATGTTAAGATGATTTATACCCGATATTTATGATAGTCAACCATTCCAATACAGATTACACATTTTTGCTTTTATTTATTCAAGAATTTATTTAGATGTATTTAATATATCTTGAAGCCTTACCTATTCAGCCTTACAAAACCAATAGCTACCGCAAACATTTAATTTTGCATTTAATATTTGATGTAACTAATGAAAACCTGTCGTGTCTCATGTGAAATCTCCTGACCAAGACCAGCCTGTGCATATGCACTGCATAGTTATTCCATTGACAGTTTAATTATTAAAGTCTGCAATGCCAAATTATTGTTTGGAGAAACAGTGCTTGCTGTGACCAGACTGCACATCTGTGCAGTCTGATCAAAGCATTCACAGTTCGCAAATAGAGGAGGGCAGTTTTTATCGTGAGTGGCTTACTAAGAAGTTAAACTGCCATTTTAGGCCTGATTATTATTCATTTATTCTGCGTTAGAATGACCAAATATATATGTGCTAACTGTGGTGACATAACCTTTGTTAAGGGGTGTGGGATTGGAAAAAAAATGTACATTGTAGGTACCACCCAGGAATATGATAATAATAATTAATGTGCCACACACATGTAATTGGGCTATAGATGCATCTGTATTATGGGCAGCTGTGGTCAAATATAAGGCATTTAATGATTGATTGATTGATTGATTTATTGCTTTACGTCCACGGTAAACAGCTATGGTCATGTCGGGACGGTCAGTTAACCTAACCACACTATTCCTGGGCAGGCTTAGACCTCCTAAGTGGTTAACCAGTACTAAGTGCACTTACTCTGACCAGTAACTGACAACTGCCCTTCTTGACTCAGTGGAAGGGGGAATGAAAGTAAGTGGCCGGACCGGGTATCGAACCCAAACTAGCATACCTATAACAAATATGAGCCGCTACACGAGAAAACCAACAATGTGGTTGTGTGCTCAGCGCAGACTCAGATCAGCCTGGGCATCCGCCCAGTCTGATTAGAGTCTTCGCTGTGTGCATGAAGGTAGCTTAGACCCTTAGCTACCCTTTGAGCAGATAACAAAGAGCCTGATCAAACTAGGCGAGTGCCCAGGCTGATCTGAGTCTGCGCTGGGCGCACAACCGCATTGTTGGTTTTCTCGTGTCGTGGCTCAAATATAAATTTTGTCTGGCCTGCAACTATCAGAAGCAAGACAAAGGTTTTACTTTTTGATGTTGACAGTACGTGACAGTCGGTAAATTTTGCTACGAGCTTTGTTTTATGACAATGCCTTGACAGGGGAGACACCGCATTCTACTGAATTCTTGTACTATTAAAAGATGTTTAGCAAAAAATGGAAATTAAATTTATTTGTTTTGCTCATAGTTGTAAATTGAAAATTGTTACCAGCAACATACTGGGAGAGTTCCCATGATGAGATACTGAGGATGTTTTTTTTAACCCTTTTTAGACCAGATACCCGTTTTGGGGACATTATGCAAACAATGCAGACCCAGTTCAGACGCCGCAAAACGCGGCGTCTGATCAGGGCCTACATTGTTTGCTTGCAGGAATTTCTATGCAGAGTACAATAAAAGTGAAAATATTCACCAGAAACCCCTAAAACTAGTAATGGGATTATCTGCATGATAAGAATGGACAAGTCCACTGGTCAAAAAAGGGTTAAAGCCTAGACACAATTAACCTTACACTTGAGAATTGAAATTTGATTTTTTAGCGTTCATCGTGTGATGAAGCCAGTGGGCGGAGCTAAAATTCCATGAAGCGCGGAGAGCTTCTTGTCGAATTTTAGCGACGACCACTGGCTTCTTCACATGATGAACGCTGAAAAATCAAATTTTTATTCTTATATTTACACTTTATTTTCTAGACACTTTCTGTGCTGTTTTAGTGGTAATTTAATGTAGAATGTGCAGAATATGCATCGAAGAAAAGATAGTAATGACGCATTCGGCCATAACATTAAATAGCCATCGCCATAACGTTGTGTCAATCGAACGTTACGTGGACCAATCGAGACGTTTGTTTTGCTTAGACGTCACTTGACGACAACGTCACATGATCAACTGTTCTTCATCGGTGTATGAAGCCAGTTGCTCTTAAGGGTTTACCGATGGGAAGTCAGCGGCTAGTGTAAATATTTAAGCTTATATTGACCTTCCAAATTTTTTCGACTATATATACTAAGCACAACTTCTAACCGACCACTTGCTTTGTCTTGAACACCGTCGTTTGAACATGGTATCCGGACATAATTTTCTTATATTCAGTATTCCCAATGTGTCATGTAAACGTTGTAAAATGTTTGAGCTCAATACCTTAAGAATCGTTTTCCTGGCAGCAGAGGATACACATGTACTCCCATTTTCGAACTTCGCAAGGATTATGACTGTGGTAGAGAAGGTTTTTTAATAGTGACTAAAATTTTGACTTCTGTATTAAAATAATGCCTTTTTATGAATTCGGAAGTTCATTTAAACATTTTCTAAATATTCGCACAAATCATAAGCATATGCTGACAAGATTTCGAAATGTGGTTCTGTCTGAATCGTGAAAATCTGCTGAAATTTTGCGATTTTCGGAAACAGGTGTACCATTATCTTTCACTTATTCAATGGTATACGGATAAGATTTTTATTTCAGGTAACCTAATTTACTTTACCAATATCACAAGTTAATTAAAGATGGAAACATGTGTCCGATTGTCCTTTTTATTTAGCGGAAAACATGCTATAAATAAGTGGTCGGTTAGAAGTTGGTTCTAGTATAGATATTTTTCCGACTACAAAAGAAACCATTGTCACAAAACTGCACATACATTTGTTTGACCAAGGTTTGTACCTGATTTGACTGCATTGTCAATGCAGTTTTTGACTGACAGGTTGTTATAGTTATAGATATTTTATTTCATGCAATAAGCCATATGGCCCATGAGCATATATACATATACAATACTTTTTGCCAGTATACAGGATAACAAGTGGACAAGTTCTAATAACAACATATTAGCAAAAAGTCTTGCATGATCAACCCCAGTCCAGCGAGCACATGACATCGAATCAAGAACGTACTTGCGCTTGTGCGTTACATCACACCGACTCAAATATGACGTCACCACATCATGTGCCTGCTGAGCTTTTACAGCTTCTGGCATTCATAGAGTCACTGTAGGAGAGGTGCTTATTCAATTTTTAGGCATGCCTGAAAAAAAAAAAAAGATAGTGATAGTCGGCATCTGTATCATCATGATTAGTTAGGTGACAGTTTCAACCTAATATCTTGATATCTTTACCTGTAATTTGAATTGGTGGGAAGTGAAACATAAAAGCCTTGGTAGTTTCAAGGTAATCAAATTTACAAAGATCAATTTTTGTTGTTAATTTGATATGGGATTAAAAGTTTGATCTCTGCTTGTGTTAACACAAAGGTGGATTTAAGAATATTTTATCCTTCAAGTAAATGGTGTTTGTTTAGTATGGAGTGTATAATTCAACTACCCTCAATTACCCCGTCTTTTATAATGATGTTTAATTTGATTCAAACCGCTTACTATACCTAAGATACTATGGAATGATTTGGACCAAACTTGTCAGATCTAAATGTGTGTTCCCCATTATCTGGTCATCTTATTTAAATAACTGTACAAATTGGGACACTTTATGTAAAAGGGTACACATGTAAGTGTTTCCACAATTTTTTTACAAAGGGAAACAACTTTTGTGACTTCCTCTTGCTTATCTGTCAAAAGAAGCCCTTCTTTAATGGAGTCTACACCATTTAAAAGAATTTGCTCCTAGTTCTTAAAGAGTTGACCATCATTGAGAAGGGAGGCAAAAAAAGAGAAGATAATAGAGCTGCTTCCCCTGAATGTGTACCCACTAACCGTAATTGAACCCTAAACATTTTCATGTCAGGGACACTAGCATCTTCCTGTCTTTGAATTTAGACAGTTTATTTGCCTTTGCCATAAATTAAGTTGTTTTGAAATGCATATGTTGTTTGCTCCTTATGTTGTTACTGTACATATGTAATAAAGAATTTGTTTTGAAGAAACTGACTGAATGGAAAATATGCACACTTTATACTGGTTCATATTGTTTGCACTAGCTAGTATATTTGTCCGAGTACTTTGGAATTTTAGGGTATTTTGTCAGATTTGGCAATATGTATGGTGTCATTATGTACTCTAAATATTGAGACATTAGTGTCTGAATGGTGTAGAACCAGATCAGACTTCCCCATAGGAGCATTCTGATCAAGGTCTGCACTGTTGCACAACAGTTTCATAAAGTATTACTTGATTGGAGGAATGGAATGGTCCAATACACAGACAGGAGAGCCCATTATAGGAATGGGTGGGTGTCTAAAGATCAGTCGTGAATGTGGCAGTTTTAATAATTTGGGAGCAAAGGTTTGAGGTGAGCTGGGGCATGAGACAAACTTCTGTTTACTTGTTATTTATTAATGAGAAGTCTAGAGTCATAGTTCTTGATTATTCATGTTCGTAGCTAGGGGTACAGTAATTTAGAGCTAATGGAGTTATGAGCATGGTCTCTTGAACTTGGGAGGTATTGGTGTTTGAAAGGTTGGTATTTTTCAATTTAATTATTGGATGATTTAACATGAAAAAATAAATCTTTCACTTTGATATTTGATCGTCAACAGTATTGTGCTGAAGGATATAATTGTGTTCATTTCTTTAAGATGACAACCCTAGTAAAAAGCCAAATAACATAAAAATTGTAAATATTGGGACACCTTAAATATTTATCGTAATTGTTCTAGTAATGGAACAGTTTGATTTTACAATTATACAGAAATGCGTCTAAAAGATGCAGATGGACTGTCAAATAGTGTAGATCCTGATCAGACTTCTCCTTTCAGGAGCAGTTTGAGCTGGACCTTCACTGTTTGCTCAGACCTATCTGAATATATAGAATTATTATGGTAGAAGATACTGGGATAACAACCTATAAAAGGTTTGAATGTAAACAGATACATTAATGAGCAGTCATGATACAATCAATATCAATCCGTTTTTAGAACAATCTTATGAATGCTTCATGCCAGTCCAATGTTCGAACTGGCGAGGAACATATATAAGATAGTGCTGAAAAAAAACTGGCATGGCTCATATCATGACTGGTAATTTCATCAGGACTGTAATCATCACAAAGAGCACAGTCTGAGCTGTACATATACCATAAAAAATCTAAGTATTGGGACAGATAGAGCTGAGCATACAGTGCAAACCCAGATCAGACTGCTTCTAATCAGGGTCTACACTGTTTGCAATCCCATCTCTCTCTTTTGGATGCATTTTATGCATTGTGACATCAAACATTTCACTAATTATTTCAATCAAGTGTATCATTTTGTTTTTTGTAAATATTAGGTTATCAAAATGTATAATTTTTTCTGTGGCCCAGTGGCCATAGGGGCAGTCGAAATTAGAGCCCACTGTATCTTGGGCACAGCATATGATATGCAAAACCCATCCCTCTCTTTTTGCTGCCTTATCCTTCCCTGATTTGAAAAAGGTACCCATCTACTCCTGGGTCAACAGACTTTCCCAGTCACCTGCTGGCTGAAGCTGGATTTGAACCTGGAAACTGAATGTTTCTTTGACAAATATATATGGTAAAGTTACTTCCATAATTTAATTTGTCCGCGTAAATGGAGAACTTTGCTAAAGATTATGTAACAAAGAACTTTGCTATAAGCGTGGAAAATGTGACAAAGATTTTGTTTCATTGCTGCAGGTAACTTTGACGAATAATATTTGGTCGTGTGAACACTGCAGCAAATATTTCATTGCCAAACTTTATTTGACAAAGATTCTATGTCACATTTTCTTTAACAAATAATTTGCTCCGTGTAAATGCAAGATGTTTGGCACACTTTCTTTGTTAAAGTTTCTGTGACATAGAAACTTTGTTCATGTGAACGCAGCCTAACTGTAAGCGTCATTTACTGATAGTGTAATTTTCTTCTTTCAGATGGTGAAGTAAATTCTCCAAAGCCAAACAGACCCACCATCTATAAATCATATTCAAGGGAGAAGGATACCTGAGAAGTGCCTTATATATGGTGAAAACATAGGATAAAATCTTTCAAAGAACCATCTGTGATATAAATTCCGGCTTTATAAAGACTGGATGTTAATATTTATTCTTGTAACTATGGCAAGAACACAGTTCAAGGTCACAATTCTTGCCTTATTTGGCTTCATTAGTTATATCATCTTACCAGCAAACGCTGCAGGCAAGTATTATTTTATCTGAATTTTGCTATGACACATCAAAACCAACAAAGTGGCATGTGCGCCCAGCGACAACTCAGATCAGCCTGGGCATCTGCCAGGTCTGATCAGAGTCTTCACTGTGTACTTAACGGGAAGCTGAGGGTCTAAGCTATCTCCATACCGACAGAGAAGACTCTGATCAAACTGGGTAGATGCCCAGGCAGATATTAAACTTTGCATGGCACACATGCCACTTTGTTGGTTTTGTCGTGTCATGGCTCATTTCAGGTACCATATTTCTTCTAATAAATGAGCCGTGACATGAGAAAACCAACAAAGCAGTAGTGGGCCCAGCGCAGACTAAGATCAGCCTGGGCATCTGCCCAGTCTGATCAGAGTCTTCACTGTCTGCATGGAGGTAGCTTAAACCCTTAGTTACCCTTTTTAAAAGCGCTTAGTGAAGTCAGATCAGACTGGACAGATTCCCAGGCTGATACTGACTATGCCCCTTAGCACCAGCTTAAGCAGCTATCTGTTTTCAAATTGGTACTTGCTTAATACAGGTTGATTTACAAGTTGAAAATGCTACTTTATGATATGAGATTGTGACCATTTAAGACAAGTTTTTGCTTAATAGAAGTCTGATCAGACTTGGCAGATGCCCTGGCTGATACTGGCTATTTCCCTTAGCACCAGCTTAAGCAGCACTCTGTTTCAAATTGGTACTTGCTTAATACAGGTTGATTTACACTGAAAATGCTACTTTGTGATATGAAATTTTGACCATTTAAGACAAGTTTTTGCTTAATAGAAGTCTGATCAAACTTGGCAGATGCCCAGGCTGATACTGACTATTTCCCTTAGCACCAGCTTAAGCAGCACTCTGTTTTCAAATTGGTACTTGCTTAATACAGGATGATTTACACTGAAAATGCTACTTTGTGATATGAAATTTTGACCATTAAGACAAGTTTTTGCTTAATAGAGTTGACCTTAAACTAATAAGCCATGTTTGACTGTATCTGTATATCAGTCAGGGTGACTTTGTATGTGGATTTCTATGGGGTATTTTGATTTTTTATATTCCTTCTTTATGGATGTTTATATTCCATTTGTGAATATTCATAATTATACTCCCAGTATAGAACAGAATTTACTATTTTTACAGTGACAGTATTACCTGCCTGTCCTCTGTAAAACTTCTAAAGATTGGGACAGATAGGTCTGAGTAAGCAGTGCAGTTTGCTAATCCAGCTGCATCTTTAAGACACATCACTGCATTGAGAAACCAAACTGTTCATTTTTTAGGACAGTTACAGTGATTATTGTAGGTTCCCAAATTTTTAGCTCTCCTGAGCCAAAAGCTCCAGGGGAGCTTATAGGATGGGAAAGCTTTTTTGTCCATCTGTCCACCATTTCAGTCTACTTCTCCTTTGACGCTACTAAGCGGATAAGAAATCAAATTTCTTTTAGAGTTTTCAGGGGCTGAGGAATGAAAATTTGTTTAAACAGTGTAGGCCACATGACCATCATGACCTCCACACCCATATATGGTAAAAAACTTTAAAAATCTTCTTCTTCAGAACCAATTGACCGATGGATTTTAAACTTGGTATGTAGCATCAAAGATCCAAGTACTACTATAAATATTTTTCAAATGATGACCTTGGGTTGACCATGACCTTTTTTACGACAAATTCAAATTTGTTTTCTGGTGCTTGTATATGGGAAAATGCTAGAATGTAAGATTTCATGGAATCTGTTGAAGTTTTTGGCCTAAAATATGGTATCTACAGTCATCTTAAGAATCACTTGAAGATTTGTCAGCACAATAGGTCAAGGTCATTCTTTGACTTTTGACACAGGTCTCTCAAATTTCGACAATTTCAAATATCTCCTAAAGAAGCAACTGTGCCAATTGTAACCAAATTTCATATAGAGCCTCTAGGGACTGAGAGAGAATGAAATTTGTTCAAACAGTTTAGGTCACATGACAAATATGGCCACCACACCCATATATGGTAAAAAAACTTTAAAAATCTTCTTCTCCAGAACCAACTGACTGATGGCCTTGAAACATGGTATATAGTATCAGATACTCCAGTTTTACCAAGGTTGGTCAAATGATGACCTTGGGTCGACCTTGACTTTTTTTACGGCAAGGTCAAATTTGCTTTCTGTACTTTTATAAAAGAAAATGCTTAAACAAAGAGTTCATGGAACTTGCAGAAGATTTTGGTGCAAAATTTGATAAATACAGTCATCTGAATGATTATATGAACATTTTTGAGTAATAGAGGTGGAGGTCATTTTTTGACTTTTTAGAGGTCAGGGTCATCATTTGACCAGTTACCAGTGTCTTTCATTTTGACTGTTTCCAAATTATCAGGTTTCTTCAAATGATGACCCTAGTTTGACCTTTGACCTTTTTACTTAGGAGAGCAATTTAGGGCCTCATGGCCCTCTTGTTTTAATTTTTACAGTGATGTTTCTTTAATTTTATTACAGTTGGGCCCCTGGTTCTACAGATGTATCCAAGTGTAGCTACGAATCAGCCTGCTACTTACTACTGTACGTCAAACACTGCCACTACTGGTGACCCATCATTTGTCTGGTCTGTAAGAGAACATGGTAACCATAACAACATCATTTTAAACAATATTCCACAAACAGACTATACTGATCATGGGAATCCTTCAGATGGACATGCTACAAGCACAGTGACTTTTACAGTGTTGAGTAATTACCTTAATCAGGACATATATTGTGGAGCTGTGGAACAGGAATCCAGTGCATTTGCTTCATCCATCTATGGTCAGATTCTTCCTGGAAGCACACGTATGTATATTATATACAGTCAACTCCTGATGTCTGGAGCACTGATATCTCAAAGTATCTTCTTATATCAAAGAATATATTTCCTATTTTTATTTACATTTTAACTCCTGTTATCTCAAACTACTGATATCTCAAAGTAAATTTTCTGATACCAGAAAATTTACTTTGAGATATCAGTAGTTTGGGCTGAAGTTCAACTTCGAGATATCGAGAGTTGACTGTATTAGGGGAGACTTTTTTCTGGGCTACCTCTATTGATTAGTTTATGTAAGGGAAATAAATATTTTGCAAAGGGGGAGACTTAAAAGTCTAGTTATGCAAACTATTTATTTCTCTTAACAGTATTGGCCAATGGAGGTAATCTTGTGAGTTTTTGTGTTAGCGAATTAATCCTTATAAATGGCTCTGCTCTAATAAACACCCCCTCCCTCTGTTCCAGAAAATTTATAATGTTATGCTGACTTGCTAGACTGTGTTTTCCATCAGTTTTACAAAGGGGAACAACAATGAGTTCCTGTTTGCTTCTGTGGAGGACACACCTAGAGGAGCAAATTCTATCCTTAAAGAGCTGATTGACCCCTTTTGAGAAGGAAGGCAAAACAGGAAAATAGCAGAACCTGCTTCATAAGAAAGTATATCAAATCTACCTTAATATTGTTAATTACAATTATTTTGGCAGTGGCTGACTTATTACTCTTTCGGCTCTAACTAACGCACCCCTTTCTTAAAATGCAATGCCCCCAGCGCATTTAATAGGATTAATATGGTATATACTACAATTCACTATAAAGTTTAGATATGCTGCAGAGGAACAGATAAGCTGCGTATTTTACACATTCAAAATTGCCAGATACTCATTTATTTCCAAAATTTGCTTATCAATTCGCAAACTGTGTTTTCACTCACCAAATTATTCTTGATTTCGTAGTGTATTGGATTATTGGTTTGTTTACATTCAATGCCAGACTGTTACTGCCCGTTCAGTAGCTTCACGCCAAAACTGTCACCCCTTAGGGCATAACATATATGCAAACCAGTCTAATATTTTGTGGAATCATCGAAAACTAGGCAAAAAGCATCCGCGTAAACCTCCATATACAGACAATAGGATTTTGATGTTGTTGGGGTATACCATGCCACAACTTTCAAACAGCATATGATTTAATCTGACTATCTTAAATATACGGGAAATGAGCTGTAAATAGACCAAAGTATGTATGTGGATCGAGACTCAGTTGCACAGTATCCAAACACACTGTACCATCTCTTCCGGTCTTCATAGCGTTGAATCGAGAGTACAAACATTCGCTTATAACCAGTAGTTGGAAATCATTATGTTTTGAGATTTATCAGGAAACTTCTGCGTCATTTATAGTTATTCAACTTCGAAAATGTAAAGAGGTAAGTTTAATATAATTTGCTCTTCGGTCTTTTACTTTATTGCCCTGTACAATGTCGTGTATGGGTGGATAGTAATGAGTACAGTATTCAAATCGCCCTTGGCATGATTCTAAAACCATTTTGAGCCTTTTCTTACATGTTTTATAAAAATCTTTAATATAAACGGAAGGCGTTATCAATCTACAGTTTGATAGTTTTGATAGTAGGACGATAGCTAGGTTTTGCGCGACACAAACTCGAGTTAAATTAGCTGTTCCGAATAAATTTCTGTGACGGCCATGAGGTTTTCATTGTACAGGGCAATAAAGTAAAAGGCCGAAGAGCAAATTATATTAAACATACCTCTTTACATTTTCGAAGTTGAATAACTATAAATGACGCAGCAGATTCCGGATAAAATCTAAAAACATAATGATTCCCGACTACTGGTTATAAGCGAATTTTGTTCTCTCAATTCAACACTGTGAAAACCGGAAGAGATGGTACAGTGCGTTCGGATACTGTGAGTTGGGTAGTTACTAATAGAGTTCTTTCGGAATAGACGCAGCTGTATAAGTAGCCGTATCGCGACGCAACGTGGCGTATCGGAGAGGGAGAAATCATTATTTCAATTTTGAAACGCATCTATATAATACCGTCAAATGTTCGTTTGCAGAAGATAGACGCATTTGATTTACTTACGATTATGGCTTTTAGTTTTGTTTAAGAGATTTGGTGTATGTCTGCATAATAGTTCATTATCCTCAGCCGCTTAATAATTGGGTGATTTTGGAAATAGTGCATGTCCGTCCGTCTTTTCGTTCGACTGTCATACTTTCGTTTCCATACTCTTTGAAGTTATTGTTATTATCCCAAATTTGGCGAACAATGATTTTCTCCCTTGACAACAATAATATCCTCCCTTGTCCTCAGTTATATTGAACAGCTTCAACAGGCAATGTCCTGATGTTTTGTTTAGTATTTCTTCGGCTGGCTGTTTGCTTTATAGGGTGTAAAAGGCCTTTGGGGTAGTATTTCAGTCTATAACGAGTTGCCTGCCAGAGATAGTGGGCAGGACAGACGATAGAGAGAAAAAAGCCAAACAGTCCTCACCCGCACCTACTGCAAGCACGGTAGACCTTGTCCTGCTTTAAGCCAGTTTACCAATGATTTCTTTTTTACCGTTTGGAGTTTTGTTAAATGGACAGAGGAATGGGTTGCAAGTAATAACTGTCTCTGTAAGTTAGGTTCCGGACTAACATCTTTAGAGTCTCCATAGTCCTATCAGTGGTAAATATATCTAAACATAAATTCTTTGATAAAAAACTAGGCTAATGTACATATACTGAGTCATATAACTGGCTGAAAGTAGAGGTAACATGTTTTTGGAACAATGAAGAAAAGCTTCCTGGTTGCCCGTCGAGATTTTCAATATAAACGAAAGCGGGACAATGAAAGGGGACCCAAATTTGTACATTGTATTTTTACCATTTTCTTCAAGCTTGTGACAGCGAAAGTATTTCCGTTTAAGAACAGCGTAAAACGACTAAACTCAAATCCCTATGCAAAGCGAATTAACCTTCACGTTTGGTGGTAAAATTTGGGTTCATGTGTATCAATTGAGTCAAATAGTTTGCAAACACAAGGAGAACATGTTTTTGAAAAATGAAAACTGCTCCACAAAATACAGTTTTCAATTTCCGGATCCCCGTCGAGCAATGTAGTACAACAAAAACAGGACAACGAATGGAGTCTCATGTCTATACATTGTATTTTCATTTATTTTTGTCAGGTGTATGATATCGAAAGTCGGTCATTTCAGTTGCCGACTCAAATGACATTTTATATTAATTATCACAAGTGTTTTATGTGAAACTAAAAAAAAACGTAATTTACAAAATCGAAACTGTAGTAAATAGGCTTGCAGCGGTACCTCACTATAAAATATCTCACGACAGAGCAAATGAGTCTTCAACCGCTAGTTATATTCCAATACAGAAAGAAAAAGCAATGACTGTGGGGTAACTCTCAGTGCATACTACTTATTTGGATAGCCCTACTGTGCTTGCAGTAGATGCGGGTTGGGGTTGTTTGTTTTTTTTGTTCTCCCGTCTATCTCTATTTTCTATCGCCCTCTCTCTTGGGGAAGAAGGCTCGACATAGTCTTAAATAATGTCTCAAAGAGCCATTAAACCCAAACCAAACCAACCAACCAAACAACCAACCAATCATTTTCTGATTCTCTTTCGACAGATGCAAAAAGCGGGACATTTAATGGGTCCCATGCCTGTATATTGTATTTTTACCATTTAAATTATGCTTATGATATCGAAAGTGTGATCAAAATCAATTTTCAAATCCGTTCTATGAGGAACTCAAGCTTGTTTTATTTGTTTAAAGTTAGCAGTTAGAAATTGCAGCGATACCTCATGATAAAATATTTCATGAATGTTTACCGTGATACAGCAATGGGGGCTTTAAGCTTTAAGAGCTCATGGTGTAGTTAAAACAAGAATTACAATGCCTTGCTTATTAGAGCCCATATGTAAAACAAGTGTTCCGCGAAACACTATGTCGCACCTGCTTTGCACCTTCACAGTAAAAACTCAATTAACGCATCATTGTGTCACACGTGTAAATTTGGTCAAAATCCATTCAGTAGTTTATGAGATATTGTTTTCATGTTTTTCGCTATTTTTACTAGCGGTGGATGGCGGCTGTTTTGGATGGTCAATTTGAAACAGCTTGAAGTAGCTTCATGCAAGGATCATTTTGGAATAACTTTGATGCAATTTCATTCAGGGGTTCTAGAAAAATTGACATTTTCATGTTTTTCTATTTTTTATAACGGTGGCTGGCGGCCATCTTAGATGGTTTCCAATCACTTAATTTGAAAGAACTCCATTAATGGATACTTCTGACCAAATTTGACCGAAATCCGTTCATGTTTACTTGATATATTAGACTTTTAGCAAAATAAGGCTTGTTAACAGAAAGTAGGTCACTGTGACCTAATTCCGCTACATCTTTTTTTATTATACCCCCGACATACGTATGTCGAGGGGTATATAGTTTTCGTCTTTCCGTCCATTTGTCCGTTATTCCGTCTGTCCGTCCATCCGTTCGTCCGTGTGTGCGTACGTCCGTTAACATTTGCGTGAAAGTTTTGCGTTAAGTTTTTAATTTTTTAATTAGGCGGTGGCGCTGGTCGGGGGTATACGTGAGCCCCTGCTCACTTGCTCTATCTAGTTTTAAAGATTTACTCCCTTGATAATAATAACAAAAAATGTGATGGCATAATTCATGCAATACCTCCGACATGATGTAACTATACATTTGAAGTAGAGTTTAGATAATTATATTGCCATAACTGACTTTAAACAAAAAAAAATAAGATAAATTTTTAAACTATCGTGGACCGCGCTCGAAATCGCATTATTGGACAAAACTAATTTATTCATACGTCACAATCACGTGCACAAATAAGAAAAATACCTGTATATGATCACAAGACACATGTGGTCAAAATCGATACTCTTACAAGCCGTGAGGAAGTAGGTAATTTGCATTTTAATTTGAAGATTATTTTTCATTCCCCATTTGTCGAAAAATACATGCGTTTCTCCAAAGCTTGTACGGTTAATTATGAGACTATTACATATTGTTTAACGAATTTTTGTTAAAATATTTGTTTCTGAAAACATGAAATAAACGAGGGACACAATCTTAAATAAAACCCAGGCCCAACTGATGCTGCTTGCAAAATTTCAGCAAAATATACCAAGTGGTTCTAGATAAAAAGTTGGTTTTATTGTTTTTGCTATTTTTAGTAACAGCAGCCATCTCGGAAACTGGATTAACCTGACTTTTACCATGCTAAAGCCCTGCAATCTGGTCATGCAGCATATGAAATTTGACAACCATGGATGTATTGCTTTTGGAGAAAAGGTCATTTGAATGGACTTAAATGCTAGGGTCGACGTAAATGTGAACGGACGGACGAACGGGTTGACGGACGGACGGAAAACCGGACGCCTATATCGCACCATGCTAAAGCAGGTGCAACAGTTATCCCGTGACCCCACACCCACCCAAAATAGCCACCTATCACCCCCATGGCCCCGGGTCATTCCCCAAAAATACCAAAAAAGGTATTTTGTTCAAGCTACTTCTTGTAAGAGCACACCATGAACATTATTACTTCCCTTGAATAAATAATATGTAAGTGTTGTAATGGATAAAGAAACGCATCATTTCATCTGCTTATTCTTCCTGTTAGCTGAAATTATCAATATATATATATATATATTGTAAAACATATGAGGTATTGTAAGAAAATGATTTAAAATCGGAAGATTTCTAAAATAGTTTCTCTTTATCAATTTATTTCATATGCAAACTTAGTTAGTCAACTGTCTATGAAATTGATTTATTATTGGAACGGAAACTCAGAGAAGTGAAACAAAAAAACAACAACAAAAAACAGTCGAGCAGCTTGGTTACAGAATTGCAACAACAACGATTTTCCTCTTCGAATTGGAAAGGGGACAGACACGCAGAGTCGGTACCAGGAGTGTGCACTTATGAATTTGTTCCGCTGAGCCTCCTGGGGAACATTCGTATGAGAATTCTACAAAAAAAAAAAAACGAGAAGTGAAGTTACTGCAAAACGGAATAAATTCCCAAAGAATAAATGAGTCAATATCTGAGACGGTAGAAGAATCCCTTTGCAACGATACAGGTGGGCTGGAGTACCAACGGATCCACTAGCGCATCGACGACCCATGCTAGCTATGGCGTAATAGGAATCGTTACACCACCAGCGGCTGATTATCCATCCTCGGGATGGCTACCCAAGGTCGGATGGGGAAGAGAGGCTGTGGACCGCCATGCTCACTTACACGTCAACCATCAGTACCCCCTGGGAACCTTGGAAGATGGACCGTCGGCGTGATGGGGGGTTGAGGCTCCTGTGGCTCTGAAGAGGTCCGCCGAAACTACGTCATCAGCAGTCCACCAAACCAACCAGCAGACAGACAGTGGTCAGGAGGCAGGCCCTTTGTCTTTGACTCCTGGCCATTTTCAGGGCCTTCCGGCCGAGCACTGGTGCCTGTGACATTGTGCAATATTCGGAATCGACTTAAACCATAGAAGACCGTTGGCAGCTCACTTTATGCCATTATTCTAACTTACAACAACTTACTTAACTCACATCTTCCGTCCGGGCTTGAAGATTGGCCTGGAATTCAGGTCAGTTCTTCATCCTGATAGCCACCTGTGAGTTAAACAACTAATCTGGATTGTCCTGGGTAGCCTCCATGTGCCTCTGGTGCCCAGCTAGCTTAAAAATCCTCGAATAGAAATTGAATTTAAGACAACTGATCGATCCCTTTCCGATACGTCCGGATACGTTCAGATACGGCTACGTTTACAGATACGTGTTATCCGAAAGAACTCTATTAGCAGATGAAATGGAATAGTTTTGCAATGGATAGATGTGTAGTTCTGGTTCATATCTGTAGCATCTGTAGCTAGACCATGCCAATGCTCAACTTACAATTACACTGAGGGGCCTTTAGAATGAATGAAAAACAATACATCAGTACTACAAATGAAATACTTATAGTCTTTCAGGAGCTGAATACCCCAGCAGCTTTTTTTTTCAAGTATAACAGTAGCCAGGTCTGTTTCCACTGAAGCAGATTCAGTCATGTCTATAATATGGTATTGCTTCACTGAATTTCTTTATTTATATATAGTCACCCATGTAGTCTTGCAGTCAATTCTAGCATGCCACAGACTACCCAGACAGGCTTAAGGGGAGGGGGGGGGGGGTGGCTGCTGAGGATTTGTGATTCGTCGTACTGATAGGCTGCCGTATTAAGACAGTTAAGCTAATAGCCATTTCACTTGATCATTTTGGCTAGGTGCTTTTGTAATGTATGCCATCTTCCAAATTCATACCAAGTAAGTGTTTCATGACTGATTTAATCAAAATGTCTACCAAAAGGCAAAAAGATGCCAGTTAAGATTTACTCAGTTAATTGAATTTTTAGGAGTGAAAATACTCAGTTACCAAAAATAAAATCAGATTTACGCATTTAAGTTTATTTTGGTGCGTAAAATACCCAATTACCCAAAAAATTATCTGTTGCTCTGTGTTGTACTTGCAAGTGTATGCCATAAAAGACTCTAAATGTTGGGACAGCCAGATCTGACCAAAATGTGCAGACGCAGATGAGACTCTCCTTAAGGAGGAGCAGTCTGATCAGGGTCTACACTGTTTGCCATCACATCTGCATCTTTTGGAAGCATTGTAAACTCAAACTGTTACATTTTTAGGACCATCACAGAAATTATTTTAGGTGTCCCATTTTTTAGAAATTTTACAATAATCAGGAAAAAACATATTTTATAATAATATATTTTGAGTAATTAAATGAAATTTTGAATACTCATATATTTTGTAGCCACGGGTGGACTGGGACAAAACTGTAACTCCGATGGCTCGTGCAGTATCACGGGTGCTGTTTGCTCTAATGGTGCGTGTGTATGTGGTAGCGGTTATTACCAGACAGGGACAACCTGCACACAAGGTAAGAAATGAGACTTTGATCCATTGATGGGTTGGAAGTCCTTTACACTGACCAAATAAATTGTATGTTTGTGGACCACAACAGAAGCCAGAGGAAGGGTCGTGCGAATGTGGAATTAATTCAGGCCCCCACTACAGTAGTTTATTACTGACAGTTCCCAGGTGGTACTTCCCAGCAGGCACATGACGTCAAAATGACATTGTTCTGACATCGATGCGACATTGTTATGTCACATCAACATCAGTATGATGTCTTTTAAACATCATGTGCCTGCTGGGTTCTTTTCTGTGGTTTGTTATCATTGTAATCGTCAGCTTTCTGTTGGCCTTTGAATTGCAGCCCGATTGATAGAAAAAGCAAAAAACTGACTCATAATTGTTACCCAGAAAACTAGGAAATAAAAGTTTTGTTTTTTCAAAAATGACAAATTATCTCTCTTTCCATTCGAAATAAAGGGGTTTTTAATTTTTGATTATTCTTTGGTTTGTCACCTTTTTGAGCAACTTCTTTTTTGTTGTTGTTGTTTCAAGGTAAACTGAGACAATATGTGAGATATCCTCAAATTAATTTCTTATTGGAATTTGTTCATTGTGTGCTTTCTTTTATGACATTTTTGGTACACTGGCCAAGGCCAAAATAAGGATGGTTGTACCTTGTAATCCGTTGTTTTAATCAAGTTTAAAATGCTAGACTGACTTCCTGTATTTCCAGCGCTGAAAACTGGAACCTTGTCCACTTTGAAATGCATTTGCTTTATCTGAAATGGCTTTTACAGTTTTTCACTAGTGTGTTATGTATGCATTAAGATTTAAAATGTGTTCTTTTTTCATTAATCTTTCTGGCTCCATAAAACAGAAAATTTGAAAAAAAATCATGTGTAGCATTTTCATTTTGTTCAGTATATTATTGAAGTTAGACAAGGCAGATGAAAATAATAGGAGTTCAAAAATGTGGATTAAATATGCTCGGAACCAGCAAATAGAAAATAATAGGAGTTCAAAAATTTGAGTTAAATATGCTCGGAACCAGCAAATCTGAATGGTAATGATGTCATAAAATTGGGTGCTAGAATAATGTCATTTGACTGTCAGGTCTAGGAGATTTTTGTGTCAGGTTGTGACCTTGACCTATTTTTTTGGTCATGACATTGTAAGTTTTGTTATGTCTCTATGACAAGAAGCCAGACATAGATATTACTTGTCCAGTGTTTTCGTCGGGGTTAACTTTGTGTTAGATTTTCAGGTTTATTTTTTTTGTTGTTGTTTTTTTGGTGATAATGCTAGACAGGCGAGACACAGCATTCAGCAGAATTCTTGTGTTTCTTTTGTTTTCATTTCTGATATTTTGCTCTCTGTATACTAGATACAACACGTGAGTGGAAAGCACTAGCCCAAGAAGCTTTGCTTATTATTATGCTAATAATAATACATGTAAATTCTATGTTGTTGGACCTATATTATATTCTGAGCAAACAGTGCAGACCCAGATCAGACTGCTCCTTTTGGAGCAGTCTGATCAGGATCTGCACTGTTTGCCATTCCATTTGAATCTTTCAGATGCATTACTGCATTGACAAACCAAACTGTTTAATCTTTAGGACAGTTATGGTATTAATTTATGTGTCCCAATTATTTTGGTTACTCTTATTAATAAATTACCTGTACTTTATGTACAAATAACATGATTTTACAACATGGCCCAGTTGTTCAAAGCTAAGAACATAATTTTTAATGAGACATCACATTCATAAGTACTCCCAAATTTTGACCAAACAAATATGAGGAGCTTTTGGAGTGCAAAAGCTCCTCACATTTTTTCAGCAAAAAATGTTAGCATATTTCATTATAATATGTGTACAAGAAGACTTTGAAAATCCTTGACTTATGACTGTAAATCTAATGTTGTGAATAGCTGGGCTCTGGCAATGTGTCAAATTGTCACAGACAGTGAAGAATCTGACCAGACCGCTCCTAGAACAGTCTGGTCTGGGTGTACACTGTTTGCTCAAGCACTTTTGTCGCAGTTATTACATACAGTTTCATTTAATAGTTTAGAAAAATGTCATGCATATTTGCAAGCCACATTTTAACATGCATTTAGCAAAACAGTCTGTTTATTTCTTTATACATTGATTTATTGATTTATTTATTGATTTGTTTATTTATTTATTTATTTTTGTTTATAAAATATAGACAGCTTACAAAATATTTTGCTTATCTAGTTGCACTTAAATTGCTATACTACATTTTAGTCATACATGTATAGGGAACTACTTAAGTTGTATGAGTACACTTCCAGGTTTTTCTGACATTTTTGCAAAGAGAAACAACTTTTGTTACTTCCTGTTTGCTTCACTGAGGGACAGAGTCCTCCAGAATGCCTGCTCTTAACCCTATTGCACTCAGAATGGCCAAAACTCCATTGAGTTTTGGCCGTTCTGAGTGCAATAGGGTTAAAGAAATAGCAGAGCAACTTATTTCCTTTAAGAGTTGACCTTCATGATGGAAAGCAAGAAATCAAAATGACAAGAGTAGCTTCCCCTGAAAGTATACCCATTCACCTTTTAAAATGGCTCTGTTGTACAAATATCAGAGATCTTCTTAAGAGGGAGTATTAGGTGATAATTCGAGATAATTTTCGTTAATTCTGTATAAAAAAATATGTTGTGACCCCTCATCTGAACCGTCTTGATGAGACAGTTCAGATGAGGGTTCACAAACATATGGTTTCAGTGAGAAATAAGAAAAAATATCCTTAATTATCATCAAATACTCCCTCTTAACTAGAGCCTTGGATATTATATTAATCTTCTTTTGGACATGGGTTCTGATATTATCAACAGAAAAGTCCACCAGAAGCAGTAGTTATTTTTGTTTTTCTTGCACATATAATCCAACTTGACATGAGTAAGTTCCTGGAAACCAGGCTTTAGCTGCAATATTCACTTGAAATACCTGTATGATCAATGAAAACCCTAAAGGGTTAGAATTGAGGGAGCAAATTCTTTTCTTGAAGAGTAACCCCACGTTTCCAAGTGATACAATTAGCACTGCTGAAGTAAAGGGTAAAATTAGCTTATGGATCTGTATAAAAAGGGTATGGAAAACCAGTCTTCACCGAACTCTGTCTGACCACCTGGTTGACCTGTCTGGTAATAATTCATTCAGTCTGGTAAAAATTTTCAGGATTTTCAAGTACATTTTAATCATTCTAAAAGATTTGGTCCTGTGAACTCTGGAAAAGAGTAAAGTGTCAGGGAAAAATCAGGCAAAAATCAGGGAATTTTAAAATGGAGGATAGGTACCCTTTCGGGGGAAGGGACTCTGCCATTTTCATCTTTTCCCTACCTTCCTTATGTGGGTCAACTCTTGAAGGAAAGACTATGCTGCCATAGGAGCAAATTCTTTTCTGTAAGGATAGACATGGGAGCTAATTCTTTCCTTTAAGAGTAGACATGAATTTGGAAGGGCTACATTATCCAGTGAAGCAAAGGGGAAGTTTGTGAAAAGTTTCAGTTCATAAAAATGGCAAAAACAGCATGGAGATGTTCATATATATATCTTAATATTGTACAGTAGTTCATGTAAATTTTGCTTAGTTTTATTTACATCTAACTTCGGGAATGTGAAATTAGGTATGAACTGTTATTGACCATTTCACAATCATAAATTATTTTGATCACTTGCTTTATTTGTTTATATTTGCATTACAATATGAAATATTATGATGTTTAGTTTTGAACATATATAGTCATATATTTATTTTGTAATTTGTATCCTTTGTAAATTTTGAAAAAAATAAAATAAAATAAGATAAAGAGCCAAACACTTACAAACAAAACACATAAATAGCAGCATATATATGAAGGGATCTGAAAAAGCTGTTTGGCTTATATGAATTCATAACCAAAGAATGCAAAAATAAGATCTGCACAATAATTCTTGACAACCAGCATTCATAATACATTCAAAGTCTATGGTAATTATTTATTGGATTCAACTGAAATTTTGTAATTAAGCATCAGTTTATGAAAATGATTCACAATTTACAAAACAGCAATGAAGCCTATTTAGACTAAATCCATGATCTATTTGTTTGTATTTTTAATTGCATCTAGACTGAGAAGTCCATAAAAAATGCTTAATGCATTTTCTTGGACTTCTTTGTCCAGCTGCAATGTTGTCCTTATGTTATCCTTGTCCAAGCTTATGCTGTCCTTGCTTAGTCAAAGCTTCAAAGGAACACTTAATATGCAGCATACATGTATTGCATAAACTAGACATTATAGTATATACACTTTAAAAAAAAAAACAGAAAAAAAGACGTTGATTATGTTAAATTGTGGTCTCTTAATTACTCATTTGCTGCATACATCCCAGCAGCCGCATGACGTCATAATGACGTGGCATGGACGTCGATGCAACATAATGACATTGCATCAACGTCAGTGGGACATCATTTTGACGTCGTATGTCGGCTGGGGTGAGTACTGATCAAGTAACTTGATTAATTGGCAAACCACTAATACCCTATTGTGCTTATGTGTTGGGACACCTAAAATCATTAATTTTCCATTTGTTCCAAATGGAAAATTAATGGTTTTTAGGAGTCCCAATATTTAAGCATATTAGGGTAGTATGCTTATGTGTTGGGACACCTAAAATCATTAATTTTCCATTTTTAAATTCATTAATTTTCCATTTGTTCCAAATGGAAAATTAATGGTTGTTAGGAGTCCCAATATTTAAGCACATTAGGGTAGTAATTCTTTTATTTCCATATTTTCAGAGGCGGAGATAGGAGAAGGTTGTACAAACAGTGCCTCCTGCCGCCCGGCCAACTCTTTCTGTAACTCTGGCTTCATATGTCAGTGTAACTCAGGATATGTTTTGTCTAATCAAGAATGTGTGCTCAACCAAGGTATTTCATTTACTCAGATTTTGAAAACATTTACAAATAGTTATTTATTTGCATGACTTTGCATGCCTCAAAGTTCCTGTAATATTAGTTTGCATTGATAATGCTTGTTGTTTTATTTCTTCATGTAATGTAAGAGAGAGGCACTGTAGTAGAGTGGTTAGGGATGCTCTGTTATGGTACAGAAGGTTGCAGGTTCGAATCGGGGGTTGGGCCAGCCGGGGACTGGAAAGCTGTCTCTGTCAGCCCCGCAGTAAATTGGTATTTTATAATATGTCTAGTATTTTGAGATGAAGAATTAAAACATTTTTGCTCTTTTTGTATGTATTACAAATTTTATTCCACAAGTTTTTCCATCCTTCAACTCATTATAGCTCAAATTATGATAATCTAATGCTCTTTCTTCGAAAGTATTGTAACAACAGCAGCTGATATCTTAAACTGATATGAGCCGCAACACGACAAAACCAACAAAGTGGCATGTGTGCTCAGCGAAGACTCAGATCAGTCTGGACGTCCACCCAGTCTGATCAAAATCTTGGCTTTGCACTCACAGGGTAGCTTAGGGTATAAGCTACCTCCATGAAGACTGATCAGAATGGGCAGATGCCCTGGCTCATCTGAGTCTTCACTGGGCGCACATGTCACATTGTTGGTTTTCTCATGTGTCAGCTCATATGCGCATTGTCTCCAACATTAATATTCAGTTACAAGAATGGGGTTTTATCTTTCCGAGACAATAAATCTCAAAGATCTAGATTCATCATGTCAGATGGATCTAAAGCGTTAGGATTGTTTTAGAAGAGAAAAAAAATTATACAGTAGCTGAATTACACAAGACTGATTTACATATTTTAGGTAATTTTGGAACGATAGACTCCTGTCTTATAACTGAATAATTATGATAGGCAATTTTTTTAGCCCATTATAAGAGTTGAACAAAGTAAATGATAAGTAAAATATGTTAGACAAGTGTGATTGTCAGATATTGAACAACACAACTGAAAACTGGAGATGACTTCCATATAAGCATCTCACGGTACCACATTGTACTGTTTTATAACCATTGTAGTTTGTACTGAACAAATTAATGTTTAAACCAACGGAAAAATAATAAACTGTATAAAACTGTTTTTAACTTACCAGTAATTTTGTTGGGACATCAGAAACTCTGGCCAGTATTAAAATTCTGTTCTTTTGATGGTGATAGGTCAGTGAGGTGTATTATTCAGGGAAAGAAAAGCTAGCTGTCTTATAGACAAAAAAGTAGCAGAGATAAGATAAGATAATTTTATTAACGTCTCACCAATTTTACATGTACATAAACACAGCTAAAAAAATCGATATAAGATGTAAAATTGCGACTCAATATTGAGCTATGAGAGACGATCGCTCTAAAATGTGTCACATATAATTATGTAGCTCATTGTATTATGTAATTTTCAGCACAACTAGATGAGTCTTGTGCTTCTGGTGAAACTTGCGTCACATCCTTCTCCGAGTGTAGTACATCATTTCCATTTGTCTGTGTCTGTCACTCCAATTACTATAGACTGGTTATAGGATCAACTCCCACATGTCAGCCAAGTAAGTTTTTAGACTGGTTATAGAGTCATCTCCCACATAGCAGCAGAATAAGTATAAGATTGGTTATACTATTACTATAGACTGGTTATAGGATCAACTCCCACATGTCAGCCAAGTAAGTTCTTAGACTGGTTATAGAGTCATCTCCCACATAGCAGCAGAATAAGTATAAGATTGGTTATACTATTATTATAGACTGGTTATAGGATCGACTCCCACATGTCAGCCAAGTAAGTTCTGAGACTGGTTATAGTGTACGGTAATCTTCAATATACCAGCAAAATAAGTATGTAAGCCTTGTTACAGGAACCAGTTCCACAATCATGTCAGCTTAATAACTTCTTCAGTAATTAAGAATAAGGTTGGAAACAAAGCTTTAGTCTTACCCCACCCTCCAGTTGAAAATCTTTTCAACTGTAAACAGATTTCCAGTGCACTCAGCCTTTCATTATCACCCTTCCATTGTCCTGATATGACAAACACTGATGAAAAAGTTGTAAAATTGCAAGTTATCCATCCAGCTTGACCTGATTTAACCCATTGCATTCTGGGTATTTTTTGTCGTCTGCTGAAATTGTCGTCTGCATCAAAACTCAAGAATATTTTGACAATATTGGTCTAACTAGCTCTTGTAGAAATGATGTCTAGGCAGCAAACAGTTTGGATCTCAGATCAGGCCCCACGTTTGTGGGGCCTGATCTGTATCCAAACTGTTTGCCCAGATACCCCTAAAGGCATGTCCCGAATGGGATAAGAAATGCTGAAAATGAATGTTACAATAAATGCAAAAGGAATGCAAAAACAACAAGTCATACATTACAGGATAGATATAATGTAAGCTATTATGATGAGATTTGCTTACAGATTATTTCTCGTTACAGAGGGTGGTCTAGGTGGGTCTTGTACGACAGGGCGGTCCGACTCCTGTCTTACCACCAACGCTGAGTGTGTCAGTAGTACTTGTGTCTGCGCCACAGGGTATACTCAGTCAGGAAGTAGCTGTATTTTCGATTCTTCAGGTACCAGCTTTATACAGTGCTCCAGATAAGAAGGGGGTACAGTGATAATTTAAGGATAATTTTCCAAATTTCTCCATAAAAATATATGTTGTGACCCCTCATAAAAATCGTCTCACAGAGAGACGGTTCTAATGAGGGGTCAAAAGATGCTTTTATGGAGAAATAGTAAAAATTGTCCTAAAATTATCCCTGTTACCGCTTCTTAACTGGAGCACTTTTGCTAGATATTATTTCATTGTCTCACCTGCAACAACAGAGGTACCGTAATGACCCTAAAATTTCCGACACCCAAAAATAGGACAATTATTGTTCAAAAATTCTTAGAAAATGGATTGCTACCAAAGGATGCTTAGTGAATGGCAAATCTTGTAGACCCTGATCAAACTCCTCCTGAAGGAGCAGTTTGATCTGGGTCTACAATATTTGCTCAGACCTGCCTGTCCAAATATTTAGGGTAACTACGGTATTGTTTTTCTAGCAGCAGTGGCATAAATTTTTGTCAAGTTTTCTGGTCTAATTCTGTTTCAAGACAATTCACAGAAAGGCGAGACAAAGCGTTATGCAAAATTCTTGTTTACTGCTATACATTAATTAAAGAGCCATGGTAATTGAATGCCTTATCCCTTAACCCATCCCATACATGGGACCTTTCCTTTCATTGTAGATCCAGATTTTTGTAAATTAAGGAATTTCAAACTATGGTACACTTTTTTTTTTTAAGAAATTGTCGTTCTAAACTCAGTTAAATTTGCAAGAAGCTCTCTGCTTTTAAGGATAATGGGATTGACATAAAAAATACATATTTTCAGTTGGTGCTTAAGATTACAGTTGGTGTTTAAGATTTTCAGTGGGAATCAACTGACATTGCCATTTTCATTTCATTGCCATTCTTCTCAAATGGCGTCAGGGTCAACTCTACAGGAAGGAAATGGTCAGCTCCCTTTGAAAAAAATTCCTTTTCTGTAAGGGTATAGCTCCTGTTTAGGAAGCTTGGGCTTTATTGTCCAGGAAAGTAAGCAGAAAGTCTTAAAAGTTATTTCCCATTGAAAAATTGGCTAATATACATAGTGATGTACCCATCGCCATAAGAAAGTATTTATACAAGAATATATACCATTTATACAAGAATGTCTATGAATTTATTATTCAGCTGGTCTTGGTGAATCGTGTAATGGTGCCACTGTAACATGTTCTGTGGCTAACTCAGAGTGTACTGGAAGCCCACTCACCTGCCAGTGTATCAACGGGTATTACCAATTGGGCAACACGTGTAACCCAAGTAAGTCTTCTAGTCTAGTATTCCTCAGTTTATACTGTCTATTTGAGAAAACCATGTTAGTGTCTTAATTTGGATATCAAGATTATCAGGCAAGACCAGAAACAGTGGATGAATGCATATTGCCTCGCCATTCAGACATGTTTCTGGTCGAGCCTGATAAACTTGATATAAAAAGACAATTTCTTGGTTTTCTATTTGTCATCCATCAAATACAAGATTTTTATGTGTTTGAAAGAGTTAAACAAATGAAAAGGAAAAGTATATATAGTACACAAGAGGATGATGACATAAGTCATTGATGTCACTTAACCAACAGAAGGTTGTTTTATCATGCATCTGCTGCAAAATTCACCTGATAACAGGGGTATGATAACATGATGTGATATCATGTCACTTTAGAACTGCGCTCGTGCAAATGTTATCAGGTCATGCCTTAAGAAGCGATCTCTGAAGACGATTGGCTACATACTGACATTGGCAGTGATAACAACATTCTATTGGTTAATTGACATCACTTACTTACGTCACAATGCATTCACGATGTCAACAAGTTTGGACAAAACTGTGTTTGCTTTTCATTTGTTTGACTCTTTTTACACGGTAAAATCTTCTATCAATGCATGATAAATAGAAAATCTTGATAGTGTCTTTTGATATCAAGTTTATCAGGCTCGACCAGAAACACGTCGGACTAGCTTGGCAAGCCTTGCTATCCTTACGCTGTTTCTGGTCTCGCCTGATAAACTTGATATCAAAAGACACTAACATGGTATTCTCTATATCACGTCTAAAGTCAGTATGTTTATAGCCAATCAACTTCAGAGACCATTTCTACAGTGACCTGATATAACACAATGCTATCATTTTTCTGTTATCAGGTGGAATTTAGAAGCAGATGCATGATAAGTTTGGTTTCTGTTGAAAGCACTAAAGGCTAAACACTTTGCACATAACTGAGGAACAAGAAAGTGATGCACTTTTACACATGTTATTGCACGAGTTTATAGAGAATGGTTTCAATGTGCAGTGCCAGAAAAGTTTTAAATTATAAGAATGTTCAGACATAAGAGTAAACTGTCATACTTACAATTTATATCACCAGGTGGCGGTATAGGAGGGACGTGTTCAACTACCAACTCAGCCTCATGTTCAACTGCTAACTCCTATTGTAATCCTGCAACCAGTACATGTGCTTGTACAGATGGCTATGTGTATGTGGCTAATACACAGACATGTGACCAACGTAAGTTTAAACAAGAAACATTGGTAAAAATGCTTTCAAGATCTACATTATAGAGTAAAAAATGCCTGAGCAAACAGTGTAGATCAGAGTGCTCAGGAGCAGTCTGTTGTTTGTTGTTTCTTTATACTTACAGTCTCACTGCATTTATTGAAAAGCCCCATGGTAAACCATTGGAACGTAATGTAGTTTATAATTCAGTAACTACATCGGTTCATGCGGTGTTACATTAGGTTAAGTGATGTTAAAATGAACCATGGTTCTCTCCAATCTGATTGGACATAGGCAGTGTTATGACATTGCTGATGCTGTTCTGCTGTTAGTAAAGAAAACTGCATAGAAAATGTTTTTTCTGCTTCAACTGTAGCTGTAATGCAAATTTGTGGTCAATTGATAAAAAAGAATGTAAATAAAAGCAATGAACGTAATTTTTCTAGTGTTTATAGACTTATAAACCGCACTGCCACTGCACTGTGCGACCCAGTGTAGTTTATACTTCGATAAACACCAGAAAAATGAAATTCATTCTTTAAATAACATTTTTGTCTAGCTTGCCACTAGCAGAATTAAGTGAAACATAGGTATTTGCTTTTGTGGTGTATCAGCAAAAGTTGTTTCCCTTTATAAAATGGCTGAAAAACATTAAGAATGGCGTAAAAGCATAAATAAATTAAATAGTCATTAGTTGAAGTTATCTTCCTTATACAAATAGCTGCCTCACCAAGGAAATGTGTCGGTTAAACTAAACCCATTAATGCCTGGAGACCCATAAAAGTTAAATTGGCTGACAGTGTAGATCTAGATCTGATGCGGCAAATGTTGCGTTCAAAACTAACAGCACCGTTAGTTACCATATCGTTTAAAATTTCAAACATTTATATCTCAAATGCGCCAACATTTTATGTTGAAAAAATGTGAGAAGCTTCTGCACTGCAATAGCTTCTCACATTTTTTCCACAAAAAGCCAACATTTTTTGTTGACATTTTTCCAACAATAAATATCAGTGTATTCAGTTATAAAGTCAAAAACACTTAACGAGTTGACCTGTTAATGAACTTATTTGGCTAACGATGCTTTGAACAAGTGGGTCCAGGTCTTAATTGCTTGCCTTAGATTTTTAAAGATGAATTAGCAAAAAATAAAAAAAAAACTGATCTCGCCCACCACCACTAAATTTGGGAAGTGGGCTAGTCCATTGAGGCAGGCAAAATGTCATAAATGGATTAAAATGATGTCAGCCAAGTGTACATATGAAAAACTGAGAATTGAGGCTTTTTAAAGGAGTGCAGATCAAGATCTGCATCAATGCTGGAGTCTTCAATAGAATACTTTTTTTTAGAACATACAGCTTGTTGAGGCATGCAGGGAACTTTCAAACCAGACTCTGTGGATGTGCAGGCTGATTGAGCTTTCACTATTTGCACATGCTGGAAGCATCCTTTTATTTGGATTTCTTGAAATAAGCTGAGAGACAAGAAAACCAGCAAAGTGGTTGTGTGCCCAGTACAGACTCACATCAGCCTTGGCAGCTGCCTGGTCTGATCAGTCTTCAGTGTGCACTTAGAGGATAGCTAAGGGTCTAAGCTACCTTCTTGAGTACAGCGAAGACCCTGATCAGACTGGGTGGATGCCCTGGCTGATCTGAGTCTGTGCTAGGCGCACAACCACTTTGCTGGTTTTGTTTTCACAGCTCAAATTATGTTTAACAATCACTTTTTATGATATTTACAGCTAGTCTAGGCCAATCCTGTGCTGTGTCAGTGGGTTGTAAGGCGACTGCCACAACAGGGACAATGACTAACCCAGTGTGCTCCAGTGGTGTATGTGCATGTCCCAGCAATTACTACGCTCTCAGTGGACAGTGTCTTCAGAGTAAGTTAGCTCACGTAATTGCATATATGAGCCGTGACACACGAAAACCAACAAAGTGGGTTTGCGCCCAGTGCACACTCAGATCAGCCTGGGCATAGGTCCAGTCTGATCAGAGTCTTCCCTAAGCGCTTAAAGGGTAGCAGAGGGTCTAAGCTACCTCCATGCAGACAGCGAAGACTCTAATCAGACTGGGGGATGCCACGGCTGATCTGAGTCTGCGCTGGGCCCACAGCCACTTGGTTGGTTTTCTCGTGTCACAGCTCATAATATAGAATACACACTTATTCAGAAATCAGACAGGAGTTTACCCTTCCCAAACAATCCTGTAAGACCAGTCTAGATCTTTTGGATCATATTTCGATATCATGAAGTACACTATTGTGTATTCGAAATTGAATTTAATTTGGATATCATATAATGGAAAATATTCCCATTGCCAAATTTTTGCGGATTTGCCCTAAAAACATGAAGAATAATTTTCACGTTTTTTATCCCCCAACCGAAAGGTTCGGGGGATATAGCGATGAGCCTGGCTTCCGTCCGTCCGTCCATCCGTCCGTAAACACTTTCTTCTCCGCTCTATATCTTGAATACCCTTTGGAATATTTTCATGATACTTCACAGTAATGTAGAACAGGTCATGACGATGTGTCGCGTACAAGAATGGTAACTCTTGCTATTGTACTTTTTGAATTATCTCCCCTTTGGTGATTTTTTTGGCAGATTCGTGTCTGCTCTGTAACTTAAATACTCTTTGGAATATTTTCATGATACTTCACAGAAATGTAGAACAGGTCATGACGATGTGTCTCAAACAAGAATGACAACTCTTGCTTTCCTACTTTTTGAGTTATCTCCCCTTGATAGTTTTAGGTGTGATTTTTTGGCAGATTCGTGTCTGCTCTATAACTTTAATACCCTTTGGAATATTCTCATGATACTTCACAGATATGTAGAACAGGTCATGAAGGTGTGTCGTGAACAAGAATGACAACTCTTGCTTTCTTACTTTTTGAGTTATTTCCCCTTGATCATTTTAGGTATGATTTCTTGTTCGCTCTATAACTTTAATACCCTTTGGAATATTTTCATGATACTTCACAGATATGTAGAACAGGTCATGGTGATGTGTTGCAAACAAGAATGACAACTCTTGCTTTCTTACTTTTTGAGTTATTTCCCCTTGATGGTTTTAGGTGTGATTTCGTGTCCGCTCTATAACTTGAATACCCTTTGGAATATTTTCATGATACTTCACAGTAATGTAGAACAGGTCATGACGATGTGTCGCGTACAAGAATGGTAACTCTTGCTATTGTACTTTTTGAATTATCTCCCCTTTGGTGATTTTTTTGGCAGATTCGTGTCTGCTCTGTAACTTAAATACTCTTTGGAATATTTTCATGATACTTCACAGAAATGTAGAACAGGTCATGACAATGTGTCTCAAACAAGAATGACAACTCTTGCTTTCCTACTTTTTGAGTTATCTCCCCTTGATAGTTTTAGGTGTGATTTTTTGGCAGATTCGTGTCTGCTCTATAACTTTAATACCCTTTGGAATATTCTCATGATACTTCACAGATATGTAGAACAGGTCATGAAGGTGTGTCGTGAACAAGAATGACAACTCTTGCTTTCTTACTTTTTGAGTTATTTCCCCTTGATCATTTTAGGTATGATTTCTTGTTTGCTCTATAACTTTAATACCCTTTGGAATATTTTCATGATACTTCACAGATATGTAGAACAGGTCATGGTGATGTGTCGCAAACAAGAATGACAACTCTTGCTTTCTTACTTTTTGAGTTATTTCCCCTTGATGGTTTTAGGTGTGATTTCGTGTCCGCTCTATAACTTGAATACCTTTTGGAATATTTTCATGATACTTCAAAGATATGTAGAACAGGTCATGATGATGTGTCGGGAACAAGAATGACAACTCTTGGTTTCTTACTTTTGGAGTTATTTCCCTTTGATGATTTTAGGTGTCCGCTTCATAGCTTGAATACCTTTTGAAATATTTTCGTGATACTTCACAGATATGCAAAAGAGATCATGACAATTTGTCTCATACATGAATGATAACTCTTGCTTTTATACTTTGTGAGTTATTTCCCTTTGGTAGTTTGAGCTGCTGTTTGAGTCTCTGCTCCATACCTGTATAGCCCTAGCCAGCTCCATAATTTGAATAACCGTGTACCTTTTAGAATATTGATGATCATGCTGTGATATCTTATCAGTGTTCCTAACTCTCTCTGACCCCTCCACATTCCCGTGCCCCCCCCCCTCCCCCCCCCCCCCCCCCCCCAAAAAGAATTTTTTTTTTTTTCCAGATTTGGATTCTTTGCCAAAATTCACTTACTAGAGAGCTCAAAATTAGGTTTGTAGGGCTTGTACTTAAGGAGTTATTCACACATTTTGAAAAATGAATGTATCGTATGGTATACATTTGTGTATATGGTAGCTGTTTGAGATATTACTTCGTTTTAGCAGTCAAGCATACTGTTTTAGTCTGAGTGTTAGGTAATCATGCATCTGTTAACAGTTAACGTCAATCAGAAGCATAAAAGAACGACAATATATTACAAATATGTGTTTTGAAGTGCACCCTTTTTACCAAGGCCCATGGGGGTCTTCGGTCGGGGGATTTGCCATCTCCTCTTATGGCTATTTTTAATTTTCGCGGATGTGAACATCCACGAAAATAAAAATTGTGTTTGTCCTGTAAAATATTGGCTTGACTGAAAAATCAAGACATACAAGGAGAGAGAAATGTTATGAAACTGTAATCACTTTGTTATGAACACATTTGGTTAGATAGCTTTGGCCTCTTTTGGAATTGGGAGGATACCCATCCTTTTTTTCATAAAAAACAACAACAAAAAAACCTAAGATAGACATTTGTACAAATCTGTGTTAGTAAACAGAAACAGTTACCTACTCTTAAGGTTTTGTGGGGGGCTTTGAATATCACAAACCATATGTTTGGACCATTCAAATTTCTTATTACTGTTTTGTACAAACTTGGAAAATATTTCACAGAGTTTTATTTTCGCGGATCGCTACCAATCGCAAAATTCCGCAAAAATTAGGCAACACGAAAATTTCCCATCATACGGTATCCTCAAATGAGCTATTGAATTCCAAAAATCAGAAACATATAGTAAAGGGGCACCCCATATACCATAATTGACCTTATTTGCGCCCTCTGTGCTTAACTTTGCCGAAAATACCTGTTGTAACTTTTTTCTTCTAATAAGCACATGTGTTACAGAATTGTTACGTATTACAGGAAACAAAAGAAATGGATAAACATGGGAGAAAAGTTGCTTATTGTCTAGAAGAATAGAGACACTTTGAGAGTGAAAACCAGTAAAAACATGTGAGCCGCAACACGAGAAAACCAACAATGCGGTTGTGCGCCCAGCGAAGACTCGGATCAACCTGGGCATCCACCCAGTCTGATCAGATTCTTTGATAAGCGCTTAAGGGGTAGCTAAGGGTCTAAGCTACCTCCATGCGGACAGCAAAGACTCTGATCAGACTGGGCGGATGCCCAGGCTGATCTGAGTCTGCACTGGCTGCACAACCACTTCGTTGGTTTTCTTGCATCATGGCTCATGTGTGCTTACAGTAATATGCCTCAGAAGTTACCATGATGTGTGCTTATTGGGGCATATGCACTAATTAGGCCTATTATGGCATATAACACTGCTCATTAAAGCACTTCTGGATTTAACACTATTTTCAATATAATAAATTCAATGACATTTCTTCAATTCCCTTATTCAGGTGGAGGAATAGGATCAGGCTGCTCAACTTCCAATACAGCATCATGTTACCCGGCCAACTCAGAATGTAGTACGGACACTAGTACATGTGTGTGTGCAGATGGCTATGTGCACCTTGCTGGTACACAGACTTGTGATCTACGTAAGTTTAACTACGCTAATCCTTTACAAAAATGTTGTTTAACCCGTTTTAGACCGGAAACCCATTCGAGGGACATATGCAAACAGTGCAGACCCAGTTCAGATGCCGCAAAATGGGGCTTCTGATCAGGGTCAACACTGTTTGCTTACAGAAATTTCTATGGAAAATACAATAAAAGTGAAAACATTCACCAGAAATGCCAAAAACTAGAAATGGACTCATCCAAATAATAAGGATGGACAAGTCCACTGGTCAAAAAAGGGTTAAGAGATTAAAGTGAATTTGGTGTATTTCAGGGAAAGCAACTCTGCCATTTTCATTTTGCATTTCTTCTCAATGAGAGTCAACTCTTAAAGGAAAGAATTTGCTCATACAGGAGCAAATTCTTATTTTTTTAAGAGTAGACCCCTCTAAGAAGGGCTTTGTCACCCAATAGAGTGAACAGAACAGGACATTGCAAAAAATGTCCCCCTTTGTAAAACATGGAGGAAAAACATTAAGATGTACATTACGCATCATCTTATCAGCCCTGCAAACAGTTAAGTCCTTGCCAGTCTGTAAATTAGTTAAGTTTAGCTAGCAGTTTTGCATTTATCAGGGATCATTTGGTGTGTGCCAACTGTGCAGATATGCAGGCGGGTTGGGCCTTTGTTGTTGCATTTGAGGTGTTAGTGAGACATGGGACTGTATTTATGTTATGCAAGTATTACATATGATCTAACACACAAGAATTTACATATATTATTTGATTCAAATTTTTCTTCTTTTTTTTTTTTAATTGTTAATCAAATTTTGAGTTTGGAGGGCAGCTATTGAAAGGGCTGCACAGGCAAATACTAGGCTTATGGATACATGGGATTTTCATTTTTACCACACCTCCCAGATGGCTTCAACTCTTTAAAAAGATGAACTTGTTCACCTAGGAGGAAATGTTTTCATTTTAGAGTTGACAGCATTTTAGAAACATTAATTTGGCAGCAAGTAGAAAGTCACAAAAGTAACCTTTGTTTAAAAGAATGGCAAAAAATGTGATTTTGTGGCTAATTCACCTAAAAACTTGCAACAGTGGGAGCACCCTTACATTTTCTGACAAGTGCAATCTTATCAGAGAATGTAAGCTTTTGACCAATAATTATTGCTGTGAAAATTCTATAAATTGGAACACTCTAGGTATGGAATTAAATGACTTGAAAATAATTATATTTTCGAGTTTTCGAGTAAATCTGAAGTTTCTGCCTAAAGAAATTTAGTATGTGATGTCATTGAAAAATTGGCTCATATACAAATGATGTTATAGATACGTTACGGTGGCAGCTACGGAATTACTTACTGTTGTGTTTAGTACGTTGACAGAATGATGTCTGGATGACATAGCTTTGACATCAGTATGGACTCCTAGTTGCTATAATCATTGATATAGGAGTATGGCCAACAGTGTTTGCCATTCTCCATCAATTTTTCAATGACATTACATACTGAAATTCCTTAAATAGAAACTTCAGATTATCTCAAACTTTAGCCAAATAAATAAGTACCCTGATGTGCTTAAGCCTAAAATCATTAGTTTTCCATAAGTCCCAAATGGGAGATTAATGGTTTTTAGGTCTCCCGATATTTAAACACATTAAGGTATACGCTTCTGGTGCCATATGCATCATTTCTATTGTTATTTTTGTTATTTACAGCTGCTCTTGGTCAGTCCTGTGTTGTGTTAGTGGGTTGTAAAACGGGGACAACCTCAGGGACAACCTATACCCCAGTGTGCTCCGGAGGGGTGTGTACATGTCCCACCACTTATTATGTTTTCAACAGCCAGTGCTTTCCAAGTAAGTTTGGCTACATTCTGAATCATCCCAGTGACCAAATAAAGTGCATTAAAGGGAGGTAATAAAGTATGCAAATTAGGTTTATTCTGTAAATAATATTCTAAATCTATAATTATACGGGGAAGTTATACAGTACAGCCATGCTTGAACATTCAACCTACAATTACATATGAATGCCAAAACCCCTTGGAACCAAATAGCCTTTATATTGGTTTTATTTATTTATTTAATTTTTTTAAGGAATGAATTTCATTTTCCTGGTGTTTATCGAATTATAAACTACGTTGGGTTGTGTGGAAAATAAGTTACCCCGTAAGGGGTTCATGTAAACGTTGCTAGCGGCCCAATGTAGTCTATACTTTGATAAACACCAGAAAAAATAAGTTCAATGCTTATTAGCTCACCTTGACATGAGCTAATAGTATAGTCTTGGTATGTCGTCTATTGCCCATCAGCGGCGGCGTCCACGCTGTTTAAACATCTTCTCCTCAGATCTATCATTAAGATCAAAGAATCTTTCATGGATGTGAAGTGCGGATTCCAAGACACTCTGTCATGAGGGTCACTATTGGCATCGCAAGGCTTGCTAAATGATATGCTGAACAGTGATGGATGTCATGAGGGTCACTGTGGGCATTGCAAGGCTTGCTGAATGATATGCTGAACAGTGATGGATGTCATGAGGGTCACTGTTGGCATTGCAAGGCTTGCTGAATGATATGCTGAACAGTGATGGATGTCATGAGGGTCACTGTTGGCATTGCAAGGCTTGTTGAATGATATGCTGAACAGTGATGGATGTCATGAGGGTCACTGTTGGCATTGCAAGGCTTGCTGAATGATATGCTGAACAGTGATGGATGTCATGAGGGTCACTGTTGGCATTGCAAGGCTTGCTGAATGATATGCTGAACAGTGATGGATGTCATGAGGGTCACTGTTGGCATTGCAAGGCTTGCTAAATGATATGCTGAACAGTGATGGATGTCATGAGGGTCACTGTTGGCATTGCAAGGCTTGCTGAATGATATGCTGAACAGTGATGGATGTCATGAGGGTCACTGTTGGCAATGCAAGGCTTGCTGAATGATATGCTGAACAGTGATGGATGTCATGAGGGTCACTGTTGGCATTGCAAGGCTTGTTGAATGATATGCTGAACAGTGATGGATGTCATGAGGGTCACTGTTGGCATTACAAGGCTTGCTGAATGATATGCTGAACAGTGATGGATGTCATGAGGGTCACTGTTGGCATTGCAAGGCTTGCTAAATGATATGCTGAACAGTGATGGATGTCATGAGGGTCACTGTTGGCATTGCAAAGCTTGCTGAATGATATGCTGAACAGTGATGGATGTCATGAGAGTCACTGTTGGCATTGCAAGGCTTGCTGAATGATATGCTGAATAGTGATGGATGTCATGAGGGTCACTGTTGGCATTGCAAGGCTTGCTGAATGATATGCTGAATAGTGATGGAGTGACAGATTTTCTATCTGTACCTCTTTTTCTGTTCATGGAGAACTGAACAAATATGGAACTGCTAGAAAACACTTGAACTTAAGTAAATTGTCATATTCTGTGTAATTTCTCTTCAGAGAGAGGCCTGGGACAAAGTTGCAACACAGCTGTTGCTAACTCCTGTAGTGATCCCAATGCTCAGTGTTCCACATCAACTGTCACCTGTCAGTGTAACCAAAATTACTACATTACTGGAGGAGTGTGTGTCTTCAACACCACAGGACAAACTTGTAAGTATATACAGAGTAAAAATTCTACAAACTGGGACAACTAAAAAGTTACTGTAATTGTTCTACAAATGAGCCACGACACGAGAAAACCAACAAAGTGGTTGTGCGCCCAGCGCAGACTCATATCAGCCTAGGCATCTGCCCAGTCTGATCAGAGTCTTCGCTGTCCGCATGGAGGTAGCTTAGACCCTTAGCTACCCTTTCAGTGCTTAGCGAAGACTCTGATCAGACTGGACAGATGTCCAGGCTTATCTGAGTCTGCGCTGGGCGCACAACCACATTGTTGGTTTTCTCATGTCGCGGCTCAAATGTGACGTTTTGGCTTTACAGTTCAGTTATGCATCCAGTGCAGTTAGGCAAGGTTGCCTTCTCTCACCCATCCTCTTCGACAGTTTCCCTAAAGGATTATGAGAGAAGGCATCTATAAGCTCTAGCTTGCTGCATAATCCCAACAATTTCATGTATTGAACTATTGTATATCTTTATATGGAAATAAAATATTGTTTAAACTAAGGATTATGTCTGATGCTCTGGAAGAACATGATAGAATAGTTAGCATAGGCTTTGCCATTGACTTTGACCCACTTGCGGAGGAAGAGGAGGAACTAGAGGCCTAATTGAAAGTCTGTATGAACAAAAATCCGCCAAAAGTTCTATTCATAAAAAAATGCCAAACTTTGCTGCCAACAAATATATGTGTTTTACAGTACAAAGAAATATAAGGCATATGAGCATTCAATGCTCAGTTCCTCACATATCTTTGTTGTTTGGTTTCAGTTTGATGCCATTCACTTATAGCACTGGGACTTATAACTGTAATAAAAGGACTGTACTGTGTTACCGCAATGACCCTAAAGTTTTGGACACGCAGAACTTGGGCAATTTTTGTTCATAAATTGAAAGTGGATTTTACATAGTTACGTTAATGCATCCATGATGCTCAGTGAATGGCAAACGTTGTAGACCCTGATCAAACTGCTCCTTGAGGAGCAGTTTGATCTGGGTCTACAATGTTTGCTTAGACCTGTCTGTCGGAATGTTTAGGGTCATTAGGGTATCCATCACCTTGTTTACAGGTCCTGCATCTTCAGGAGAAGTAACCAATGGAGTGTCCTCCCCTTCCTCACTCACCACTCCAAGTGTTGAGGTAAATTCGACATGCTATGAAGTTGACTTGTACCAGTCTAAAACAATGTTTTGTGATGATACTGAAGACATCTCAGCCCTTCAGTACGGGGGCTGGCAACGACTGATCGGGGGAACCTGGACGGATGTTGTCCAAGAAACAGGTTAGATTTTTCACCACTCTAGTTTTACAGTATGTTATCATAGTATCCCCACTACCAGTTCTGAAGATGAATGGATGCATTTTCAAGGGAAGCAAGTATTTCATTTTCGTTGTTACCTCACTTCTCATAAAGGGGTCATGTCTTACAGAAAGAGTTTGCTCCTGTAGGAGCAAATTCTTCCCTTAGGAGGAGATTTTTATTTGGAAGGGCTTTAGAATCCAGGGAAGCAAACAGGAAGTCACAAAAAATTGTTCCCTCTGGTAAAAGGGACATTAAACATGGAAGTATATCAATACACCCTAGAATATTTTGGGTCATGTGTATGTGTGGGGAACTATAATGACATATAAAACTGGACTAGCTCATGTTATGCAGGTAAAGACAAATAGAAATCCCAACCCGAGGGCATACCGGGTGTGTCGGAAACGAGGCTTGCCAAGTTTCTGACACACCCCTTGTGCCTGAGGGTTGGGAGTTCCCTGTCCGCATCATAGACCTATGATCTTTTTTGGACTTAAAGACATACAAACAGAGTATAATGGAATTATAAGGAATGAATTATCTTTCTTGGGATTTCATTGATGTGGTAAAACATTCCTATGAAAAAATAATGCATAACGTATAGAATTGCCAAGCCGGTTGCACCAGACTTCAATAAGCGCGTAGTGATACACAGATACACAGAATTCAAGCTCGTGTGAGCTGTTCCAGCCCATGGGCAAGACAGAATTGTCCAGCACCGCTTAAAATAGAACAAACTCTGTCAAGTAGATAAGAAAAGAGCAGTATGTGATTGTGCCATAATTCTTAAAATATTTCTTCATATGGCCATAGTGTACACAGGCCAAGTCTTACAAAGTAAGACAACCACTCATTTTACGCTTCTGGGGTCGTATTTATAAATCCTCTTAAATCGTTGCTATGCTGTTGCTAGGGCTGAATTTCTATGAAGGAGATTCAATACAACTATGAAATTTGTTCTGGAGGAACAGTCCTTTTCAGACTGTTCCTCCAGAGCAAATTTCATAGCTGTAGGGAATCTCTTTTATAGAAATTCAGCCTTAGCAACATCATAGCAACCACTTATGTTGTTCTGGGAGCTAGTTCCAATACAGTTTTCACTTCTCTCTAACTTCTCAGTTACAGGTCATGTTTAATATTGTACATGTAGTAGTAGTTTGTAGATTTTTTTTCTTAAAATGTAAAATGACATGGAGTACTCACTTCTTCATTTAAGATTTGAAGTGCGACACGAGAAAACCAACAAAGTGGTTGTGCACCCAGTGCAGACTCAGATCAGCCTGGGCATCTGCCCAGTCTGATCAGAGTCTTCGCTGTCCGCATGAAGCTAGGTTAGACCCTTAGCTACCCTTTAAGCACAAAACAAAGACTCTGATCAGATTCGGCAGATGCACAGGCTGATCTGAGTCTGCCCTGGGGGCACAACCACTTTGTTGGTTTTCTCATGTTGCGGCTCATTTAAAGGTGCACTTTCAACAGCAAATTCTTTCCTGTAAGAGCACACCCTATTTTGGAAGTAGTACATCATCCAGAGATGCAAACAAGGAGATAACAGAAGTTGGCCCCTTTATAAAAAATAGAGCTAAAACGTGAACATACTTCCTATAGTGCTATGCCGTTCTATGGACCACCAACTATGACTTTACTGCAAAAGTCTTGCAGAGCTCTAGATAAGACGGCGTATTTGATGATAATTAAGGATAATTTTTCTTATTTCTCATCGACACCATATGTTGTGACCCCTCATCTGAACCGTCTCGACGAGACGGTTCAGATGAGGGGTCACAACATATGTTTTTATGCAGAATTAACAAAAATTATCCCTAATTATCACCAAATACACCCTCTTATCTAGAGCTCTGGTCTTGTTCTTTTTAGGATCATTTATAAATGGTGATGCAGCCCAACCTGCTCTTACTGTATCTAATGCCTTGACAAGTTATGCAGGCCAGTACAGATGTGTTCTGTGCTATGGGTCTGAGCGTACCCGTTGCACCACTAGTGCAGAGGTCACCCTTCATGTGAGTGGCTCAGGTAAGCAAAACGTTGATTGTTCTAAATGCTATGACGATGCTATTATGCATACTACCAAATTGGTTCTCATACTGGCCCTAAGGCTATAAAACTTGAGTACATTCTCAAACTCAAAATAAAGCACACTGATTGGCTGCTTCCGAGCACATGCCTATCAGTGTGCCTTATTTTGAGTTTGGGGTTATTCTCAAGTTTTATAACCTCAAACCCTGATTTCAGCGCATTCGTTCATATGAAACCTATTCAGAAGAGGGCTTGTAATATATGAATATGCTCAATTGATAAGTAATTCAATTTAAGTTTTTATTTGTCAACAGTGAAATTTTTGACATCTGTAGATTTGCAAAATTGTTGAAAAACAAAGTCTTTTCAATATCAGTGACATATAGTCATGAAGATGAATAAGAAAGAAATCTGAAATTAGTTGTTTTGTTTCTTGTGGAATCCTGAAAGGGACATATGTACTTATATTATGTGTCAGGACACCTGAACAATCCCAAAATCTAGATCTGGTTTATCTTACAAGACCACGGGCTGTATTTATAAAACCACTTAAGATGTTGCTATGCTGTTGCTAAGGCTAAATTTTTATGAAGGAGATTCCCTACAACTATGAAATTTGCTCTGGAGGAACAGTCTTTTTCAGACTGTTCCTCCAGAGCAAGCTTCATAGTTGTAGGCAGTCTCCTTTATAGAAATTCAGCCTTAGCAACAGCATAGCAACCACTTAAGTCATTTTATAAATTTTATAAATATGGCCCAAAACCTTTGTCTTATAATCAGAGAAATATGGTAACTCTGCTCTGAGTTTTTTTTTGTTTTTTTTTTCTGTACAGTGATATCGTCTGTTTCCACCACAATGTTCCCTGGCTCACCTGAAAGAGGTAACACTGTCACTCTCACCTGTACCACCAGCCCACCAGGTGTCGCAAATAGTTACCGTTGGTTGCGGAATGGAGTATTAGTCAGTACCCAGTCTGTGTACACCATCAACGATGTACAACCTACAAGTGATGGGACATACATCTGTGAGGCCACTAACAATTATGGGACAGTGTCAAGCTCAGGGAGTCCAATAACAATGAGTGTACAATGTGAGTTAACCCTTTTTTGACCAGTGGACTTGTCCATCCTTATCATTTGGATGAGTCCATTTCAAGTTTTAGAATCTGCCCAGTCTGATAATTTTAAGAGTTCTTGTTGTGCTGCCCAGTCTGATCAGAGTCTTTGCTGTGCTCTTAAAGGGTAGCTAAGGGTCTGGGCTACCTCCATTCTGACAGTGAAGACTCTGAGCAGACTGGGTGGATACCCAGGCTTATCTGAGTTTGCGCTGGGGGCACATGCTACTTTTTGGTTTTCTCATAACGTGGCTCAATTAGTACTATATAACCACCCAGCAGGCACATGACGTCAAAATGACGTCATACTGACGTTGATGCGACGTCACTATGTTGCATCGATGTCAGTACGACGTCATTTCAACGTCATGTGCCTGCTGGGCAGCTATCGTTTACCTCTCTTAAGAAGGTAGTGGTAAATTGAAGCATTTTATTTAAAGTATTGTTATGATAAAGGCCCTGCTTTAGTTGACATCCATGTAAATTAAAAGGCTGTTGTAAATTAAAAAGACTGGCGTACAGCATGAAGTATGTTGTATTCAGCTGTTTTTATAGAGGATTTTTCAGTGTAAGATCGATTTTTATTTGTTCGAATGAATACCAAAAGCAGTATTTCACAAGTGGTGAAGCCACAAATGGTAATACCACTTTTGGCTACAAGTGAAAAAAAAAAAACCAACACTTTTGGTGTTCAAAAGTGAAATAAGAATTGATCTTACACTAAAATAGTCAACTTTTCTGTTTCTTTTATGCTATAAATTGCAATAATTCAGTTTATTCCAATGCGTCAGCCATCACTACAAAGACACAACTTTTTTCTAGCCAGTCAAATTTGATGTTTCCCGTGTGTTTACTGGGTATGATACTGGTTGATAATTAGCTTCAATATCAGGTTGATTAACATTTCTCAAGAAACTTGCTAAGAAGAATGCCTATACGTGACTTAGGAGGCCTGAAGTTGCATGCATTAACAATGTTTCATTGACACTCTTTTAGTGACATCATTGATGTTGTCATGCAATTTAGCCAATTAAAAAAAAAATGAGACTTTTACACAAAAATTCTTTGTTTTTGAAACAGTGACATCTAAAGTGATGACTTCACTGTTTTAAACAGTGAAATTATCAGTTTCTATTTCACTGGGAAATCTCTATAGTTCATCGAAAAGTATGAAAGGTATATTGTTTATGTAATAGTATAACTTTTTACCATCAGTGAAATTTCTGTCATATGATGGAAAGTCAGCTGTATTTTTTAAATCACAGATGCGCCACAATATTCCATCTCTGGTGGTGGTGACTCACAGAATGTGTATGGAAACCTTGCCAGCAGTCCTATCACCATCGAGTGTGTTGTAACCGCTAATCCAGATGTGCAGACTTATTATTTCTACAACAGTAATAACCAAGCTATACAGAGCTCATCCAGCAGTACGTTTGAGATAGACAATGATCAAGGTTATGGAACATATTCTTGTATTGCTGAGAATGCTGTTGGATCGTCGTTGAGGCAATATTTCATAGTACAGCAGCAAGGAGGTGGTAAGTATAGAATTGAATTTTGTTATGTTTTATGCGTACTGGATGTACTCTGCTAATTTTTCATAATGATTCGTTTGTCTTTCCATTTGGAAAGGTTCATGCATTCTTGAGGCTATTTTACAGAACGAAAATAAAATTGCAAATTTCGTAGATTCTTTGTCAGACTATTTTCAGTCAGCAAATACTGCAGACTACATGGCAGTCTGCTTCTTAGCAAATACTGTAGACATAATGTTAGACTGTGCCTCAGCAAATCCTGTAGACCACGTCAAACTGCTCCTCAGCAAACATTGTATACCACATGTCAGACTGCTCCTCACTCCTCAGCAAATATTGTAGAGCACAATGTTATGTCAGTCTGCTCCTCATTAAACATTGTAGATCCCAGGTCAGATTGCTTCTTAGTTCTGGCCTGCTGATCTAGTAGTCCTGGGTTTCATTTCTACTGAAGGTAGAAATCTTTTCAGCTGTAAACAGGGTTCCATTGCATGTGGCCTTCCATTATCACCTCTCGTCATCCTGACATGAATGAAATACTGTTGAAGGTCATAAAGTTACAATCCATCCATCCATCCATCCATCAAAGATGGATCACAGTGACCTGTATTTGGGAAAATCAGCACCATCTTTCATTATCATTGACAGTATGTATCATAGCTTAAACAAGCCTGAGGCATTTTAAACTTCATAGTGCATGCACCAGACTGCTCTGGGTCATCTCCCACTAAAACTTGATTACACTGGCTTATTGTAGTAAAAATCAATATCTTTTCAAATTTGAAGGTCAGTAATGTCACTCAAATTTCAAAGGCCTTGGGCCTTTCACTCTTCATCAATACTTGCACCAGATCGCTTCGGGTCACCCTTGGGAAAGTAAGTCACAATGGCCTACTTTTGTGAAGATTCACATCATCTTCGATTTTCAATTGCAGCAATATATCTAAGATTGTGTCAGCCTTAGGCCTACCATATTCATTGGTGCATATGCCCGATTCCTTCAGGTTGCCCTCAGTCGTTCCTTTGAGTTGTTTAGGAATACCCGTTTCATCTGATATAAAAGAATCATCATTAAATTCAATATTTCTTAGAAGCGTGATCATTTAAATACAGGAAGCATGTGACAGGAATAATATTCAAACTCTGATAACTGATGAGACATAGTGGAAGGATGCATCAGAAATAATATTCAGACTCTGATTACTGACGAGACATTGGAATTATAATTAAACTCTAATTACTGACAAGACATATTGGGAAGATGCATCAAATGTAATATTCAAACTCTGACTACTGACTAGACATGTGGGAAGGATGCATAAGAAATAATATTCAAACTCTGATTACTGACAAGACACAGTGGAAAGATGCATCAGAAATAATATTCAGACTCTGATTAATGATGAGATCTAGGGGAATAATATTCAAACTCTGATTACTGACAAGACATATTGGAAGGATACATCAAATGCAGTATTCAAACTTTGAATACTGACAAGACAAGTGGGAAGAATGCTTCTGAAATATATTCAAACTTTGATTACTGACATGAGATACTAGAAGCATGCATCAGGAATAATATTCAAACTCTGATTACTGACTTGAGTGTCACTAATTTTTAATTCATTGGTTACTTTCCAAAATGATTTTGAGTTGTTACTTCCTTGTATTGTAAACAGGTTGAGAAGTTTTGATTTATGACCAAATTTCTTATTTTGTTTACAAGCAGAATAATAATACATGTATTGAAGTTTACAGGTATCAATACAGTGTGTTGAGTTTTCAGAGAATCTGAGCAATACACTTTAAATTGCTATATAAATTCTGGCAGTCTTCATCAAACCCAGTGGTTTAGATAAGAAGGAGGAGCCCCAGTAGCTCAGTAGGTTAAGCCCTGGCATGCTGATCTAGCGTGTCTGGGTTTGAGACCCGCTTGAGGTGGAAATCTTTGCAATCATAAACAGGGTTCCATTGCACACAGCCTTTCATTTATCATCCACCCATCATCCTGATATGACTGAAATACTATCAAAAAGAATGCAAAATTGCAAATCATCTTTCCACCCAGATAAGAAGGGGTAATAGGGATAATTTAGTGACAGTTTTCCATATTGCTCCATAAAAACATGATTTTGACCCCTCATTAGAGCGGTCTCACTGAGATGGTTCTAATGAGGGGTCAAAATATACAGTTTTGTTGAGCAATAAGGAAAATCATATTTGAATTGTCCTGAAAAATCCACCTTATCTGAGCTCTGCTTGAAATCACTTCTGTTTTTCTTTAATTTACTCCTATGTCTTTTACCAGAAGGTAAGTAAAACTCTGGAACATGTTTGACCAACTTAAGGCCTCTGGTGCTGGTCTCCCTAATTTTGTTTCACTGTTAGAACAATTTATTATTTGACAGTGATTGGAGTGGGTACTGAAAGCTTCAACTTCGAAGTACTGCATTTATCCCCGCTATAAATTGGTGTTTTTCCATCTCTAGAATGACCACAATTAACCAGATCAGTCTTATGAAACTCTCCCTTGAGATGGGATTTTTCCTTCTAAAACAATCCCAAATATCTGGATCCATCTTATGGGATTTTCCCTTCTAAAACAATCCCAAATATCTAGATCCATCTTATGGGATTTTCCCTTCTAAAACAATCCCAAATATCTGGATCCACCTTATGGGATTTTCCCTTCTAAAACAATCCCAAATATCTAGATCCATCTTATAAGATAAAACAATCCCAAATATCTGGATCCATCTTATGGGATTTTCCCTTCTAAAACAATCCCAAATATCTAGATCCATCTTATGGGATTTTCCCTTCTAAAACAATCCCAAATATCTGGATCCATCTTATGGGATTTTCCCTTCTAAAACAATCCCAAATATCTGGATCCATCTTATGGGATTTTCCCTTCGAAAACAATCCCAAATATCTGGATCCATCGTATGGGGTTTTCCCTTCTAAAACAATCCCAAATATCTGGATCCATCTTATGGGATTTTCCCTTCTAAAACAATCCCAAATATCTGGATCCACCTTATGGGATTTTCCCTTCTAAAACAATCCCAAATATCTAGATCCATCTTATAAGATAAAACAATCCCAAATATCTGGATCCATCTTATGGGATTTTCCCTTCTAAAACAATCCCAAATATCTAGATCCATCTTATGGGATTTTCCCTTCTAAAACAATCCCAAATATCTGGATCCACCTTATGGGATTTTCCCTTCTAAAACAATCCCAAATATCTAGATCCATCTTATAAGATAAAACAATCCCAAATATCTGGATCCATCTTATGGGATTTTCCCTTCTAAAACAATCCCAAATATCTAGATCCATCTTGTGGGATTTTCCCTTCTAAAACAATCCCAAATATCTGGATCCATCTTATGGGATTTTCCCTTCTAAAACAATCCCAAATATCTGGATCCATCTTATGGGATTTTCCCTTCGAAAACAATCCCAAATATCTGGATCCATCGTATGGGGTTTTCCCTTCTAAAACAATCCCAAATATCTGGATCCATCTTATGGGATTTTCCCTTCTAAAACAATTCAAAATATCTAGATCCATCGTATGGGGTTTTCCCTTCTAAAACAATCCCAAATATCTGGATCCATCTTATGGGATTTTCCCTTCTAAAACGGGATTTTTTAGAAGGGAAAATCCTATAAGATGGATCTAGATATTTTGGATTGTTTTAGAAGGGAAAATCCCATAAGATGGATCCAGATATTTTGGATTGTTTTAGAAGGGAAAATCCCATAAGATGGATCCAGATATTTGGGATTGTTTTAGAAGTGAAAATCCCATAAGATGGATCCAGATATTTGGGATTGTTTTAATCCCAAATATCTGGATCCATCTTATGGGATTTTCACTTCTAAAACAATCCCAAATATCTGGATCCATCTTATGGGATTTTCCCTTCTAAAACAATCCAAAATATCTGGATCCATCTTATGGGATTTTCCCTTCTAAAACAATCCAAAATATCTAGATCCATCTTATAGGATTTTCCCTTCTAAAAAATCCCAAATATCTGGATCCATCTTATGGGATTTTCCCTTCTAAAGCAATCCAAAATATCTAGATCCATCTTATAAGATGGATCTAGATTTTTGGGATTGTTTTGTAAGGGAAAAGCCCTGTCTTCTAACCGAAGAAATACGATAATTAATTTAAACTACTGATCAACAGCACAAAACAAAAAGTTGAACAGCCATTATATTGGTAGGGTGATGGTTTACCAAGTGTGCCAGCTAGGGTTCTGCCATTTAATATTGTGTAGATATACATAAATCAAATTCTACATTCTACTTTCTACCAAAATCCATCTGTTCTTACATCTCTTTTCAAAAAAAAAATCTGTCTAGAAGTATATTGGTGCTGTTTTACTATTTATTCACTATTTATGTATGTCCATATTTTTGATTTTTGGATATCCATGGATATCCATGATTGGATTTATGGATAAAGAAATTGAATCAGAGATATCCATGAAGCAAATTATACATTTTAAAAAATCAGACACAATTTTGATATTCCAAAATCAAATTATCAATATACATAAATCTGACAATGGTGATGAAAAAAATCAAGTGATTGATTGTACATGCATAGGCTATGGTTTTATTTTATTAACTAATTTTGAATATCCATTATTCTATTTTGGTTCAGCATAGTTCAATTAATAGATGCCTAATGGATTAAAAGATATCTCAAATTCAAATTATGGATATCCAAAGTCGAATTATTGATATCCATAAATCAGATTATGGATATGAAAAAAATCAAACTGAATACATTGTATTTGCTATCTGAAAACAGAAATATGGAAATCCATAAATCTAATTATTGATGTCCATATGCAAATATTGGATTTCCAAAACATTGCTGAATATTTGATTCTAAAAATTATTTTATGGACACCTTTCAAAAAAAGGATATCCAAAACTGAATTACGAATATTCAAAAGATATGCTTAATTACTTTGTAGTGTCAGAAAATAAAATATGGGATATCCAAAATTGAATTATGGATATTCAAAAATGAATTTATGGATATTAAACAATAGGGAATATACAGCAAAACAGCACCCCATAGAGGTACAGAATCCGTTATCAATGAATTCAGCAGACAATCTTTTGAACCTTTTTCTGAGTCACTTACCTTTCAAAATCTAATTCCAGTGTGTTTATAAAATCCGGAAAACAGGATAAATTTTTCCCTTTTACTAATACTAAGCTACAGTAGGTGGACAGAAGTATTCATCACAAAGTGACGTTGCCGTTTAAATCAATGCATTTACACAAATTTTGTAAAAATTATTATAGCAAAACTACACCAGTTATCACCACACTGTTTTCACCATGTATATGCAAAATGATTTACGCAATAAACAGGCATAACAAGAAATTCGATTCTTTTGCTATTTTCTTGTACCAACAGTTTTAAATGAAAGGAAAACAAAAACTGCCATTTTTCGATGACGTTAACATTAACGTCAATGGGGATCAAGATTTTAAAACTTTTTCATTCATTTCAATCACGTGAAACTCCTACACTATACGTAGAATAACCTTAATATTTCATTCTATATTGCTGTTTTCAATTCACTTTTTATCCCTGCAAGTTTCATTACAGTGTCTTTAAAAACTTTGCGACAGCATTCTTTTCAAAAATTATGGAAATGCATTAGTTTAAACGGCGACGTCACTTAGTGACGAATACTTTTGTCCACCTACTGTATATTGTTCTCTATCTTTTCTGAACTTGGTTTACCAGGATCAACTGAAAATGAACACAAACTACAACCAGATCACAACATCAGAACTGAATAAGTATTATGCACAGACATCTGTGTCTGTAATGGTGAAATATCATTTTCAATTGAGAATTTCACGCTTCTGACAGCATTAAAGGAAGAGTAGGCAATTTGTAATTACATGAGTTTTTGAGCAGGTATTTGAAATTCTAGTGATACCATCACTTACTTGGAATCTTTAGCCTGCTGAATAGGACCATGCATTTCAGAATGAGACCCAGCCTAGTCATGTGACTTGGAAAAAAGATTACATTGTATTTCTTCTTGCCACGGTCCTCTATTAGTGATTTTAAAACAAAGGCTGTTCCAGGTGAAGCAGATATCATAGGCATGTATATTGTAGTTGGCATTCAAGAAACGGAAACTAAGGTGGTTTGGCCACGTCTCAAGGTCTTCTGGTTTAGCAAAGACAATCCTTCAGGGCACAGTGAAAGGAAAAAGAAGAAGAGGTAGACAGAAGAAGAGGTGGGAAGACAATATCAAGGAGTGGACTGGAATGGATTTTGCCAGTTCAACTAGGGCAGCTGAAGACAGGACAAGGTGGAAAGGGATTGTTTTGAAGTCAGCTGTGGTGCCCCAATGACCTAGTAAGGTTATGGGATAGAATAGAATAGAATTCATAAACTAGTATGCCTCTGTCGAGAACTTTGAGACAAAACAGCAGAATAAAGGCTTGATGAAAATGTTGATGTCATATTCACATAGATAAAGATGAATATTGTTGATTCTGAAAAACATAATTAATAGGAATGTTGCTATTTCATGTTTCACCTCTGAACTGAATCTTGTTCCTGAAGTGTTTCTCCTCTTAACTCCTTAAGCACCAAAAAGCAGACAACAAATTTACATATGCAAAATTTCAAAAAAACATTTGCCAAAGCTGTGTCATATTGAGACTTCAAAGACTATAGGGCATTAGTACAGATCTTGATGAGGTGGCTCACTTATGAGCCACCACATCAAGTTCTATGCTATTTGCAATTTCAGCTATTTTCATCTCTGGTGCTCAGCTAATTTCATCTCTGGTGCTAAAGTGTTAACTTGGTCTATACTTGTTGGGACTACCATATCTATTTGGCTATATGATGGGGATTTTACCCTCCACAACAATCCCAAAAATCTTGATCCTTTATATAAGACAGATCTAGAAGTTTTGGATTGATTTGGAAGAGATTAACCCTTCTTTGACTAGTGGACTTGCCTATCCTTATCATTAGGATGAGTCCATTTGTAGTTTCAGGGGTTTCTGGTGATTTTTTTTTTCACTTCTATTGTATTTTGCATAGAAATTCCTTTAAGCAAATAATGTTGATCCTGATCAGATGCCATATTCTGCAGCATCTGACCTGGGTCTGCACTGGTTGCATATGTCCCAAAAAAGGGTTTCTGGTCTAAAAAGGGTTAATCCATCCTAACCCTTTTGCACTGAGGATGGCCAAAACTCTGTTCTGATCGCAATTGGGTTAAAGCAAATTACATGGATAGATAATGATTTGAATGTCATGTGTGCAAAAAAAAAAAGATATATTAGAAACATCAAAATTCAGCTTCATTAAAGCTCCATTAAAATTATTTCTTTTACATTTTCAGCTAGTACTGGAGCTGCGACAGAGGATAGTGGTCTCAGCACTGGGGTGATAGCCGCAATAGTTCTGGGAATTATATTTCTACTCCTTCTTATCATCATCATCATTGTCTGTTGCTGTAGTTATGGTAAGTCTAGAAGATATATATATTCGGCTATAAGATGGGGCTTTCTTTCTCAAAAAAGTACCCAAAATATATAAGTCAGTTGTGTGTTATTTAGGTTTTCTCTCAAAACAATAAAAATCTAGATCCGTCTAAGATGGATCTAGATTTTTGGGATCTAAAAGGGCTTTAGATTTTATTTTTTATTTTTTTGGAAAGGGACAAGCCCTGTCTTATAGCTGAAGAAATATGTATGTCCAATAAAGATGTGTTTTAAGATGTACGGTTATATCTTCTTCATGTGTGTGTGTGTGTGTGTTTTTCTTTTTTTTTTTTTTTTTTTTTTGGTTTGTTTTTTTCTTTTCACTATTTCACAAAAAGGAGACAATTTCTGTGACTTCCTAATTTGCTTCCCTGGTCTATAGAGCCCTACTGAAAAGGGGTCTTCTCTTAAAGGGAGGAAATTGTTCCTTTATCTTACATAGTCCAGTCAAATTGTGGGAGAACCAAAAACAAATTGCAACAAAAGGTTTCTTTGCAGTAATAAGCTCCTAAGACCTACATTTTTAACATACTAAAAGTAGGACAAAATCGGAGAATGCGAAACTTGATTTTTTCATATGTCTTGTTTTCGAAGGATTTAAACCACTGCACAGCTACTTTTGGTCGGAAAGCCACTTCTAAACATCATTTCTAGACAAGTTAAATCCATAGAAGTCGTTGATAAAGCAGTTATATACTGTTCTTTAGCTTTTGTCTACCATTGAATTTGCTGATTATGCATATTAACCGGTCGATCATATAGGATATTACTATTGGTTTACCCCACCCACCAGTGCAAATTTTGCCTTTACCATAACCTCTATTCAGATGGACAAAATGGATGGTAATGAAGATAGTAAACAGAATTAATGTTTTTATTGAAGACTGTGACAGAACAATAGAAGAAAACAGCTTGATGTAACTCCTATTTATCAAATGATGCAACATCTGAGAATGTTGTTTTGTTGCTTCACGTCCAAGGTAACGGTCATGGTCATGTCGGGACGGTCAGTAAACCTTACGACACTATTCTGAGGCCGGCTTAGACCTCCTATGCGGTTAAGCAGTACTAAGTGCACATCCTTTCGCCAGTAACTGACAAATGTCCTTCTTGAATCAGCGGAAGGAGAAAGGGAAGTAAGTAGCTGGACCGGGTATCGAACACAAGACCTCTGGCTCTTGAGTCAGACGCGCTACCGACTATACTATGTGGCCCGGATAAATACTTCATGTGATGAAAGGATAATCCACTATAGGGTTAAATACGCAGATAACTTGGACATGCTTTGGGATATTAGGTGATGACCTCCATGACATTTTTGCATTCACAAATGGTAAAATGTTTACTTTTCTGGTTCAAAATTTACAAATTATACCTCCTTCCCGCCTAACAGCCACCTCCCCTTCTCCCACACTCCTCTGGAAAGAAGTCATTGTTTTAGCTCGCCCGAGCGACCTTCAGGAAGAGCTATTGTTGTCACCCCGGTGTCGGCCTCCGCGTTTGCACCCGCGTCCATGTCCACCCGTTTTGGGTGTTATAGGTTATATTAAAACACCAATATCTCTTTGACCCATTGATAGCCTAAGTTGATACCTCCACTTATGCTAGATAAATGGTCTTACGTTTTAAACCATTACCCCCTCAGTGACCTTGGGGTCAAGGTCATGGAATTGGAAATTTCATGTTAAAATATGGGATGTTCTTTAAGGTTTCATCTCATCTGTCAAAGTGAGCTTATAGTATAGACTTGGTCCATAGTCCGTCGTCATCTTCCACACTTTAAAAAACACCTCCTACACCATCTGCCCAATCTTGATCAATTTTTATGTGTAGCATTGTTGGGGTGGGGGATTGATTACATAAGGTTAAAGGGCAGATTAGATTGGAACTCTGGTTGCCATGGCAACATAAAGCTCACATAGACTTATAATGGGAAAAACTTAATCTTTTTCTCTGAAACCATGACGCCCAGGGCTTATATATTTAGTATTTAGCAATGTTTTGTGGTCCCCTACATCACTCCTGCCAATCCATCCCCTGGGGTCCAAACTGGCTCCACCCTAGGGGCCCACTGCTTTATATAGGGCTATATAGCTAAAGAGCCTTCAAATATTTTCCACTATGAAACCATGCGGTCCAGAGCTTACATATTTAGTATGTAGCAATTGTTAGTGGTCACGTACATAAATCCTGCCAACCATGCCTCTGGGATCCAAATTTGCCACCCCCAGCGGTCATTAGCTCTCACAGGGTTATGACGGGAAAAACTTTAAAAAAAAAATCTTCTTTTTTGAAACAATGAGGCCAAGAGCTGATATATTTAGCATGTAGCAGCGTTTAGTGGTCCCCTACATAAATCCTGCCAACCATGCCCCTGGGGTCCAAACTGGCCCCATCCCAGGGGGGTTATTTGTTTATATATGGCTATATAGCTAAACAACCTTCAAAAATTTTCCTCTCTGAAACCATGAGGCCCAGAGCTTCTATATTTAGTATGTAGCAATGGTTTGTATTGGAGTCACCTACATAAATCCTGCCAACCATGCCCCTAGGGTCCAAATTGGCCACGCCACTGGGGCATTAGCTCCCATTGTCTTATGAAGTGAAAACTTAAAAAATCTTCTCTGAAACCATGAGCCCAGAGCTTAAACATTTAGTATGTAGCAATGTTAAGTGGTCCCCTGCATAAATCCTGTCAACCATGCCCATGTGGTCCAAACTGGTCCCACCCCAGGGGTCATTTGTTTAATATAGGGCTATATAGCTGAGAACCTTCAAAAATCTTTCCGCTGAAACCATAAGGCCCAGAGCTTACATATTATTTAGTATGTAGCAATGGTCACGTACATAAATCCTGCCAACCATGCCCCTGGGATCCAAATTACTCCCCCCCACCCCCCTTCCCCCCCGGGACCAATCATTAGCTCCCATAGACTTATAATGGGAAAAAACTTCAAAAATCTTCTTCTCTGAGACCATGAGGCCCAGAGCTTATATATTTATTTAGTATGTAGCAATATTTAGTGTCCCATAACTCCAGCCAAACAAGCCCCTGGGGTCCAAACTTGCCCCACCCCAGGGGATCATTTGTTTATAAAGAGCTATATCGCTAAAGAACCTTGAAAAATCTTCTTCTCTGATACCATGAGGCCCCAGAGCTTACATATTTAGTATTAGCAATGTTTAGTTGTCACGTACATAAATCCTGCCAACCATGCCTTGGGTCCAAATTGGCCATGCCGCAGGGGTCATTAGCTCCCACAGACTTATAATGGGGAAAAAATCTAAAAAAATCATCTTCCCTGAAACCATGAGGCCCAGACCTTACATATTTAGTACGTAGCAGTGTTTAGTGGTCCCCTTCATAAATCCTGCCGAGGAGATTTACAAAGACTATTCATAAGTATGTTGCACTGTTTGTGTTGTTATGCATGTAGTATTCTGCTCTTTGTGCCTTTGTTTCGGGCTTCTCATGCCTTCAGAGATCAGTATTGTAAATAGAAGCATGTTTATGCTAAGCTAAGCCATCAGTATGACATATTTCTTGTTGCAGTTCAGTTACTGACCTTCAAAAATTCACTTCAGATTTTAATGCAGAATAAAGTGGGTGGGGTAAGTTATACCATTTTAAGACCTAGATGGCTTTACATTCAACAGCAAAATGTGTCAAATTCAATCTTAAGCTTCTTGATTCAATTTTGGCAGAGGCAGAAAAGGTTCTTGGAAATAAAACTCACAGCAATAATGTTATGTCATATAAACATTACAAATAATTGGTATATTTAAGACGCAAATAGGCGCATGTAAAAATGCAGAAAAAAAAATATTTTGCATTATCCGATTTTATCCTACTTTTGATATGTCATATGTGAATGTTAGTCCTCAACAAAAATGCAAAAAAAGCTTTTGTTGCAATTTGTTTTGGGTTTAGGGAAAAAATCGCCAGTTTGCCTAGACTATACAGGGAAGAACTTTGCATCTACATTCTAAAGGAGCAAGTTCTTTCCTTTAAGAATTGAGCTCACCTATTTTGAAGAAAGAAAAATGCACATGGAAGGGTTGCTTCCCCTGAACTTGTTAACCCATACACCTTGATGTTGAATCAGTGATAACCCAGCAGGCACATGACGTCGAAATGACGTCATACTGACGTCGATGCGACGTGATGACATCGCATCGACGTCAGTTCGACGTCGTTTCGACGTCATGTGCCCGCTGGGTATATTTCTGATTTCTGAAATATGTATTGTGGCTTGTCCTTAGCATCAAAATATAATGTGGCCTGTCCTTAGCATCACAGTGTATTGTGGCCTGTCCTTAGCATCTCATTGCCTTGAAAATATGTTGTGGTACATCAGAAGAACTGGCATGCAAGGCAATGCATTTCTAATGACAAGCCACAACATACATTCTGATGGAAAATTGAGCTAAACTGTCTCAGCATTATTATTGGAGCTCAAACACAGCTTTTTATCTCCACAGTCACAATTAGGACTAAATTGGGCAACTTATGTTTTGTTCCAAAATGGCAATCTAGTTGCAGCTGAAAATAAGCAACATTTAATGAGTACATGAATACAGTCATCATTTAGATTGTAAAATTACATTACATATTTACAAACATTGTTTTAATAAAGTCATATTATTTCACTTCAAATTCTGTATGTCTGGTTAGCTCCTATAGCAGCAAAGTTAAAAGCAGTTGATAAACATTATAGATCTAGATGAGGCAGCTCATAATAGCAGCCTCATCTGGAACTACACTGTTTGCTCTCTAATCATGGAATTCTCAAAACAAAGCTAGCACAAAACATTTTCGAAATTTTGCAGACACAAATTTTGTCGTCTGTTTTTTTTGTGGGTTTTTTTGTGCTTTAAGAGTATAAAAGCTTGGTAGTGAAAAGTTAGGGGCCACTTGTGCATGCCTTTCTAGGGAAGCTGAAACAGTTTTTCTTGATAACATATGAGTGTATTTCTTACCAGGTTGGTGCCGTAAGAAGGAGAAAGTTCAGCCTGAGATTGTTCCAACAACACCAAGAGTTATTCCATATGTAGAACGGTATGTCTACACTATTCTTCTCCTTACAGAGAGTTTATCCTGTGTTTACCTTAGGCTACCACTATTTACATGGCTCATGAGAAAATTAAAAATCATCTTTTTTTTTGTCTGATTCTCATGTTTAGTTTAAACATATTTAATTGCCATATTGTTATGCAATGGGGTTGGGCCACAAGTTCTACCAACATTAGTTACGGCCCTTCCCCTACAATACAAATAAAAGGTGAACAAAGGCGGTACAAATATAAACAAAAAATCAGGTTAAGTATAAGAAACAAATGCAAATAATAAGGGAAAAGGGAGAAAGGTGTCAAAAAATTAGGAGAAATAGAATACTATAAAGAAGAATAGAAGTAACAACCAGATGGGCACGCAACAAGAATCAACTTTGAATCAACGCTGATTCAACGTTCAGACACTGAATCAGCATTTTTCCAATGTCGATTCCACGTCGCTCACCCCTTGGGCGTATAAATAAGAATGAAAACTAAAGTATGATAAAAAATAAGAAGAAAATAGAAAAATAAAGAAGATAAAGGGAGTCTAGTAGATATTAGATATCGCAGAAGAAGGCATCCAAGTCAGAGCTTGTCCAGTCCTAGAGGACCACCAGTTATCGCAGGTGTGACCCCAGCCCACCACAGGACAAAAGAAATCAGGGTGCAAATCTGCCCGTGTCTTTTATGTACTGCTGTACAGCCTGAAACAAAAGAAAATTATCATTATCAGAAAGGCCCGATTTTCCAAATAAAATAGTTTCTACACTAAGCGGATGAAAATTATGCGGTTTCCTAAACATGAGGATTCGTTTATCTATATATTTATTACATTTAAAAAAATAATGATTAGCATTAGTCTGATTCTCATAATGGTGTACCCAGGAAGCTGAACTGAAGGGAATTTATACCTTGCTCCATATATGTCCTTGTCTTTTCCAGTTTTAAGAGGAGAGTTTTTGTTATGTTTTGAACATTTAAACTAAGTCTAGACATATGTATCTTTCTAAATTAGAAAAAAGTCAAAATTTGTAAATTAGAGTAAATTGAAAGACATGAATGTTTAGTTGAAAAAAAAAAATAAACTACACAAAAAAAAACAGTATAAATATTTTCTTTTACTAAAAAATGTATTATGATTGAAAAATATTTCTGAACAGCAGCTTCTAAAAGCAGTTATTTCTTTAATATGCCAGATGTGATAATTACCTCCCTTGATCCCTCTATCTCTAAAACATCTTTCTGTTCATAACTTGTTTGCCAATCAACAATCCATGTAAGCCAAATCCTGGGGTGAAATTTTGGTAGTTTTAGAGGTTTCTTATTCCTTTACAAAAAGGAGGATGAAACTTTTCCAAAAGGGAGCCTACTGTCTAAAGAAAGAATTCGTTTCTAGAAGAGCAAATTCCTGTCTATTAGAGTTTACCCCCACTGACAAGGGAGCCACAAATGAAAATGACAGGTGTTTTCTCTGAAACTTTACCCATTTACCTCAAACAGAAAGTCAAAAACTCTGTTTTCATCTCCAATTCCTAGAAATTTGGCTTACAAGGAGTTTTTGGTTGGTTCCTAGTAGAACTGTCATAGAATAATTCTGTTAGAAAGAGTCATATATGTTCTTTTTGTGTGCAGTAACCCTCTTTCCAATCTTAAATGTTTGATAACGACTTTTTTAGCTTTAAAATTGAACAAGTTTGAGCATTTAGAAAGTGACTATTGACTGAAAAAAAACAAAAAAAAAACACAATGTCAAACAGTATAGATCCAAAAGAAATGGCTCAATAAGAGCCATTTCATCATGATTTACAATAGATTCCTAATTATGCATCCACAATGCTGGTTTGGTGGCCACATCCACAATGGTATTTTGGTGGCAGTGGTTACAAGGGAGACAACTTTAACATAGTATTTGCTGCCCTGCTTGTTGAATTATTTCTCTACGTCAACATACACTTACTGTAAACCTATTAGAATTTGTGTAAACAAGTTAAAATTTGGAAGCTATTTGTTTTCATGACTATCACAAGGAAGAAAGTTTCTCTAAAATTGCTAAAGATGCTATGAAATTGTTATTCTCTAATATGGTCAAATGAGACAGAAAAAATCAGCCCCGGATCCAGGGGGTGGGCTTTCGGGCTTCAGCCCCGCCACCTGGGCCTGGTTAGATAAAAATATATGTAGTGATATCTCATTAGAATCGCCTCAGCGAGGCGATTCTATTGAGACATCACAACATATATTTCAAGGCAAAAACGACATTAGCTAAAATCCTCATGAAATTGATTCCTATTTTTGTCATATTTTCAACCCCCTCCCCCCTAACACACACATACACACACACACATCTCGGCACCTCTCAGCCCCACCAGTTATCCAGAGCCCCACCAGTACCTGGTGGTCTGGATCCGGGCCTGAAAATCCTGTGAAAACCACAGAAAAAATGAGTGCCATCAGTAAAATGCAAAACTAATAGCCACAAAAATAATAGGTTTATACAGTATGAATATTTTTGCAAAGGAAACAAAGGCATATTTTAATAAAGCAGGGACATAAACAGTCAAACCTATCCTAAGGGGACACTGTATTAAGGGGGTCACCTTCTTGGCAGCCACCTTTTTGGGGTTCCTTGAACCAAATATACAGTGCAAATGAACCTGTATTAAGGGGACAGTAGTCAAATTTTGTGTGCTCCTCTTTAAGACAGGTTTGGCTGTATTATCATATAAAGTGAGGTGAATTGTGAGTGAACCACATTAAACTATTTTTCCCACCTTACCATAACTAACCTACCCTCCTACCCACTACTGTTTCTTTAGGACTGTGACATCTGCCAAATCTGGTGTGTCCAGAAGAGATGTTGGAATTCTAGTCAAGGGACACGATTTCCCGTAAGTCTGCATGTGAAAATTCAGCTTTAACAATTTTGTTAGTACATACATGTATTATATTGTGTGCACAAGGGAACTTGATGTTGATAACCTGCATGCATACATCAATGACACATATAAGGCATCTATAGGTTGAATCGAGCTGTTCATGCACACAATTTCTTGTCTGTAACTAGCAGGAATGACACATAGGTATTACGTTTCTGATGTCAGCATTATAAAGTTTGTGTCAAGTTTTCTGGTTTACTCTGTTTTGTGACAGTTTGCAAGACATGATCTTCCATGGAATTCTTATTACATACTAGACTGTCTATAAATTTTAAAAGTATTGGGTCTTCTCAAACAGTACAGATCTAGGTCAGACTGTTCCAGTTGAGACAATTATGATAGTTAAGGTTTCAAGGTTTTAGAATTTTTATGGTAGTCATTTAAATGAAAAGTAAAAGTATGACCAGACTGTTGAGATGGTCAGTGCCTATGTGACCTTGTTCCCTAATTTGTTACGCCATCTTTGCCAGTTTTTGCTCTAAAATTTGTTTTGTGTTTGTTTGTTTTTTGTTTTGCCTTTTTTGTATGAATTAACTATTTTAGATTGTGCAGTTATTCTCATTGTATTCTGTTTCATTGTAGTCCATTTTGAGAAATTATTTCTGTTTACTAGTCAGTGTTTGCTTCATTTTAAGTTCCTTCAAAATTATAAAATTTTTGCTCTGAAATCCCTATGCCAAAAAATAACTAGAACAGGGTGCTAACGGAACAGCCTGACCTGGCTCTGAAATATTTGTCATTCATTTATAACTATTTTAATACATTAAGAATAGTCTAGGATTATATTTAATACAAGAAGATCATATTTTCCAAATGCAAACAAAAATTTGGTACTTTGTAGAAATTCAGTGCATTGAAATTCCAACTATATCTCTGAATCCTGTACTCTTTTAGTTAGGTTTCTCTCACCACAAATAAATCTTTTACCCTTTCAATCCTTTTCTTTATATGCACTTGATGATTCCCATATATATTTCCCATACGGTAGTGTTTAATATGATGGGGGGGGGGGGGGGGGGGGGGGTTGCAAATTAAAAACGGGGGGGGGGGGGGGGGGGTTGCAAATTAAAAACGGGGCCACAGAATGTTTTCAGGAAAATCAACAGTTATGTCAGAACTATCAATAAATACTGACCTTGGCTAACAATCTAGTTTCATAGAAATCTTGTTCTGTGCCAGGTACAACTGACAGGTTATCGTAAACACTTATATCTCAGTGGACCTCTTATGTCAAAGTGATTTTTAAAAGTTTTTTGCTTTTTTTTTCATTTCAGCCCTATGTATCTCAGCTACTCTTATCTCAAAGTAAAATTTAAGAACTTTTTTTTACTTTGAGATATTGAGACACAACAGTATGCATAAAGTTCATGCTATAAAGTTCATGCTATAAAGTTCATACTATAAAGTTCATGCTATAAAGTTCATGCTATAAAGTTCATGCTATTTCATTACAGTGACGACCAGGAAAGATGGCCGTACAAAACAGGCTATTATTACAGGATGCCTACATACAGGAAACAATTCATGTGGGTTAAAATATTTCAGTTCTTTGTTGCAAGTCTACTGCTAGGTTTTACATGATTAATTTGCATTTTGTTTGCGAGATGATTGTGAGATGAAATTTGCACAAATGGTACTTGCAGGACCGTAAACAGTCAATGCTTCCGTGCATTCGAAACAACATAGGTGCAGACCAGGCCCCGAGATTATAAAACATTTTTGGTGCTCAGCTTGAGCTGAGCATGAAAATTTCTCTGCTGATAAATATGAAAATGCCAACTAATGTTGGCATTTTCATATTCATAGGCAGAGAAAATTACATACTAAGCTAAACTGAGCAAGAAAACAGCTGTACTTATCAGTACAGTCGAATCTCGGTAGTTCAAACGCCGATTTTTCGAAACTACCGGATTTTTCAAAATTGAAACATGGTCCTGATCGTAAGCCCATTAATATTATGCAAAAACACCTCTGCAAATTCGAATTTCGATTATTCGAAAAATCGGATTTTTCGAAAGGAAAATCTGGTCCCGATGGAGTTAATCCATTATAAATATCCCTCTATTATTCGAAATCAAAATTCATGCTCCAATTTCGTACAGGGAAATAACACCTTTTGGTCATCGATGAGATAAATAGTAACAGCCTCAGGTCAACACTGCCACCTGCACCGGTAATTATCGCTAAGTTTTGATGGCTAAGTCATTAATTACTGTTGAGCAAATGGTGTCCGTCTAATTACATAATTGACGGGATTATCTTGTTTGAAGTTTGTAAATTTAAAGGCCAAATGTGATGACCTTTGTAACCAGCAAAGGATCTGACTAGCATGCGCACCCGAACTTTGGTTTCGTTCGTCAGTGATCGTACGGTTAGCGCACGGATCATAAGGTTTGCACATGGCACTAAACAGTCTCAAGCTACACTGTGCAGACTGACAGGCTGGTTTGAGTATCAGTTCCCATATACATTGACTCCGAATGACAGAGGAACCTTTTCCGTGACATTGCTGAGATGACCGGTTGAGTCGTTTTTCTGAAAAGGAAAGTAGCCCAGTTCTCGGAAACATAAACAGAAAGTGAAAGTTCAGTAACGTCTGAGATGTTGAGCGGCTAGCCTGTTTCCGTTCAGTCTGGCTTTGATCTTCACCGGCGCTACATTGTCATAAACAGTTGATTTGCAGAGCTGGGAAAATTTCGGCAGCTGTGCTGCTTTCGGACAATACATGTACGTGTGCCAAATTCAAGGGGGGTCTCGCGATATTAAATGGATGTTTTGGATGTTTCCGGTATATAATGTTAATTATTCTACGTTCTGATTTTGTTTTCATTGATTTTTAAATCCTTGACCGTCAGTAAGCTTAGAGAAATAAAAGATCGGACCCTCTGAAACCGCCATGTAATAACGAATTCCGGAAATGTACGGAAATGAACGGGAAAGGCCGAATTCGAAAATTCGAACTATGGATAATTCGAATGAAATAGTGAGGTCCCTGTCAGTTCGAATTATCGAGGTTCGACTGTAATTTGCTATTTATTTAGCAGGTAAAATTTCATATTCACCTGAGTTGAGCATGAAAAAAGTTATATAACCTCGGGGCTTGACTGTACAGATATGCAGTCTGAGATCGTAGCCTATGATGTTTGCATATGCACTTCTGCAATTCCCCTTTTTGCATGGCTCCACACAACACAGTCTTTGCATAAGTAATTAGAAGTCTCAGTGCGATAGTGTAAGTCTGTTAATTCATTGAATGTGCATTTTTATCCACCCTATGTTTGCTAGTAACAGTTTGTGCTAAATAATAGTCATTAGATTGTGTTGTAGTTTAAAATGTTAACTGATGCCCTGTGTGTTCTTTATGTGTTCATCCAGTCCTAATTTCTCTCTGAATTTCTAGTTTTCTGTAATTCAAGAAGTTTTCAGGTTAACTATTTGTTATAGGTTTTAATATGCAGTTTCATGCTAGATTTTATGATAAGTACAATGGGACGTTAAAGCCATGTTAGTCATATTTGTGGGGATAAACGTTTGTGATTTAATATCAAAGCTCACAGAAACAAGATTATTGTCGGACAGATGGACAAATGGCACCCCATTACTGCGGCTATAGATACTTTTGTGCGAGGGCTGAACGTCGTTACAAGAATTGAAAAACACATACAAAATTAATGTTCCTGCATTTTGCAGAGTGGCATTATCAGATCTTTGTAAAAAACTGTATATTCCTAGTGATTTAATTTGGAACAATTATGTGTAGCATTAAAACATGTCAAAAATAAATTTGTACTTGCAGTTTCTATAACAGATAAAATTCTCTATTCATCTGGCTTGAAACTGCACATTCAAATCAGCATGGCAACAAAGTCCTGTGTACTTGACCATTGTTATTTTCTGTTCCAGTCCAGACGAGGAGCCACATTACGCCATACCCATTCTATTTCCACCTAGCAGAAACAATTACATGTGGGTGCCACATTACGTTTTACATAGTTTCATCTGCAATAAAACTGTTATCATCAACAAATCACAGAAAGATATTTTTATTCTAAATGTTGATATTCGTCTTATGCTTAAAAGGTGTCCCATAGACAGATGTTTGTTTTAAAAGAATTTAGAGATGAAATTTTAAACAGTCATTACTGTTTTTATGTTACATAGCATCATTTTTTTTCTTGAAATTTCCACATTTCAAAATGAGTAAGTGCATGAAAAAATCACAGAAACTTGAAACTAAGATCCTGCTTTACAGTGCTACTTTTCTGAATGTCTCGAAAATTCATACATCTGCATGCTATAATCTTTAGATGATGCCCTTTGACATTCCCTGGTTGTTTAATGCAAACTTATTTTGCTACCCTTCATAACATACTGCAAAGCTTCTTTCATTTCATGTATATACATATCACTTGTTTGATTATGCCATTTACAGCCATGGCTCTTCATGATGCTACAATCAGATCAACAAGGCTAAAAATTGATAGGAAGTGATAGTATTTGCTTGTATACTTACAGTGTCGTCACACTGGCCTACTGATCAAGCGGACCGGGTTTGAGCCCTGCTTGAGGCGAGAATCTTTCCTACAGTAAACGGGTTTCCATTGGACACAGCCTTTCATTATCACTGTCCCATCATCCTGATATGACTGAAATACTGTTGAAAAGGATGTGAAATTGCAAATCATCCTTCCACCCATCCATAAAGTGTCATTGAACATTCCATGGAAAGTTAAGAAAAATTAAGTGTGCCAAAATTAGACAAGTGTGCCAAAATTGAGACTTAGAGAGACTTAAAGTACTGTATCTGGATGCAGCATTTAGAGTTTGATAACTTAAGTCACAGCTTTGCAATTTATGATTTTCAAATCTAAGATGACCAGTTGTGTAATTATGCTACCTGATATTATCTTTTGTTTCTGTGTTCCATTGAGAACAGTTGATATGTTCATTTGTTTTTGTTGTAGTGACTCATGGGACGATGCACTGTATGCAAAACCAACGACTTACATGACGCCATTGTCATCCAGAGAATTTGCTACTCTAAGAATGTGCGTTTCGTCATTCTTAAGGTGAAAGGGTACACTTTCAGGGGAAACAACTCTGCAATTTTCATTGTGCCTCTTCTCAATGGGGGTCAACTCTTGAAAGAATTTGCTCCTAGGGGAGCAAATTCTTTCCTTCAAGAGTAGACCTGGTTTTTTGAAGGGCTTTGTCATCCAGGAGAGAAAACAGGAATACAGAAAAGTTGTTTCCCATAGTAATAATGGCAAAAAGCATGGAAGTGTGCCCATTCACTGTAAGCCATTGATGCAACTGATTTCTAGTGTGCTGGGAGTATAAAGCAAATATCAGACATTTTTATGGGACACATTTTCACAAAAGTCAATGCATGTTCATGGAGACAGTTTAAATCAAGTATATAATAATTGGATATACTTGTGCTAAGTGATTTCAGTAAAATAGTAACGTACCGGTAACATTAAAACAGCCTTGTATAATGGATTATTTTAAAAACAAATGGTAGCAGCTAGTAAAGGTTGCCTTTTACAAACACAAAATAGGTTTAGGCTAGAGCTTTTAATTTTAGTTGTGGATATCTGTTTGACTGCATTGGTCACACACACGTACACATACCGGTAATACATGCATAAGGAATTCTATCAAGAAATATACAGCCACAATAAGAATATTCAGTTTCTTTTTGAACCACGAGACGCTCACACCAGTTGAACTGTATTGTGTACTGCTAGAATCTTCTTTGGTGTTGGCAGTGCATGATGAAATCAAAGTACGCTATATAATATTTGAACAAAACTGCAGAAAAACAGTGATAATAGTATGAAATTTGTCAAAATTTGTGGAGCCTTAAATAAAGAAGAAATTAAAAATTAGACTTTATATATTAAAACTTTTTTGACTGAAGCTGGCTCCTATCATAAGCCAAGCTATTGGATTGCTGCAAAATGATGTGCAATGAAAACAAGCTGGCTTTGTAATAGTTTGCATGGATGATATAAATTTAAGAACTGACAGAACTTTTCTAGGTGTCTTTATAAACTACTTTGTATTACAGGTCCCCTGAAAGAGCTACATCAATACCAGAAACAGGACACTATAGCAGGAAACCACCCATGATCACACAAGGGTTGGTGGCTGCCCTTTTTTTAGAGCATCAGATAAACCATAGCTCAAGATACTGGGAGTTGATGATAATTTTTAGATGTTTTGTCCTTATTTCTCCATGCAAAAACATGTGTTGTGGCCACTCATCAGAACCACCTGAGGTGGTTCTGATGTGACCACAACATATGTTTTTATGGAGAATGAACTGAAATTTTCTCTGTACATGAACATATCTTTTTAACAGCTATTTTCTGGCATTTCGAAAACTACACCTTTTGAAATAATGTCTTTATTTATACACTAATTCAAACACATAATAATATCTGAAGGAAGATCCTTTGGTCTCAAGGAATACATTTTTATATAGGTTCACAGAAGGATGTTATGTAAGGACTAATTTGCACTTGATGAAAATATATGGCATATCTGATGCTCTATTTCAATAATAATTTGATCTCAGTTTTGTCTGTACATTAGCATTATGTATTTATGGTATTATATAAAAATGTAAATGACAAAATATTTTTAAGTGTTTCAGCCAAATCTTACGGTAATGCTTTTGTGTGCTAGTTATATAGTGTCTGTCTAGCTTCTGTCATAATTTCCTTAACCATTTATTTCTGTCAAGCATTTTGTCTTTGTTTTTCCCATGAGTTATTATCTGTCCCCTACCCCCTGTTTTACACCTAATCCCAGTGTCTTATAATATTTCCCTTCCCATGCATATTCCCATGCATATATTTATGTTTTTGCTTTGGTTTGCACTAATAATCAAACAGAAGACTTGCAACATTTACGTGTAAAGTTCAAGAGGTTGGGGTGGGGGTGGGGCTGTATTTTGTGTCATTACAGGTCAGTTTATGTAATCAACTTTCTTGCTTCATTGAGAATCATTTGCATTTTACTGGTAATGTGAAATATCATTAAAAGACCTGGGCCCAGTTGTTCAATCTAATGATGTCGTTAGTTAACGATTCATTAAAATTTCAAACATAAATATCTCAAATATGCCAATACTTTTTGTTGGAAAAATGTGAGAAGCTTTTGCACTGCAAAAGTTGACCTCTTAATGAGCTCATTAGGCTAACAATGCTTTGAACAACTGGGCCCTGACGTTTGCATAAGCAGTCACTGTTAGCCCTTAAAGTGCCAAAAAGCAGACAACAAAATTTACATCTGTGAATTTAAAAAAAAAATGTTTTATTCAAGCTAGTTCATATTGAGAATTCAAAGATTAGAGAGCAAACAGTGTAGATGCAGATGGGACGGCTCATTATGAGCTGCCTGGTCTATATCTACGCTGTTTGCAAATTAAACTCTCTTTTTTCTGCACTTTTAGAATTAGAATAAATGGAAGTTTAAGTTCCAACATTGAAAAGTTCATTAGAAGTATTTGCAACTGGAAGGCCCCTCATCTAACCTTTCAGTAATTAGCATTTTCCTGTCACCACTTGGGATTCATTTTAGGACTCATTTTGATTTGCTTAATTTAGCTTTGCTTTATTCTTTTCACAGTGCTTTTGATATTTGCTGCAACAACTCCCTTTCCAATGAAATTTGCAAATGTTTCTCATATTATGTGAAAGGAAGTTGATCCGTTTTGCAGTTTGGATTCAAACGGCAGTGCTTTAAGTGATTCACTGATAATCAGAGATTCACTAACTTCTTTGTTGTATTACAGTGAGCCGGAGAGCTATACAACTCCCAGATACCACCTCAAACCAGCCACAAAGGGTGGGCCTATTATGTAAGTATTGCTAAAACAGTTCAACTGCTCCCCCCCCCCCACCCCACCCCTGTCACAGTCCTTTTAGAGCTAAAAAGGAATAGTGTGAATTTGTGTTCAATTGAAGCTACAAAGGGATATAGGGCAGGGCATTTAGGGGCCATGATTGATGGCCCCTAAATGCCCTGCCATATATCCCTAAAATATATAGGATAGTGTTATATCCAATGTAGCATGATTACGAATAGCATTATAATGAGACTTCACTACATAACTCAGTTTTCATTTTCATGAGGACCACAGACAAATAATATATGAGCCTGTCCAGATAGAAATCGACCTTATGACACGCGACGTGAAACTGAGATAAGTGACGTCAAAGTTTGACGTTACGTCAGACGATTTTCCCGCTGTTTTACACGGCATATGATTCAACTTTAATATGAATGTTAAGTGTGTGGGAAACCACCGTAGCCGCATATTTGTTGCCAGGTATCCAGAAATATGATTCTTTGGAGCCTTATGCATCACCAAAATTGCAGTTTGCGTTTATTACCGAATTTAATAAATTGAAAAAATATCTTATTCGCAGATGCGTAAAAAAGCTTGATACTGGCGGCAGTTCTGGTTCTGTTTATTTCATGTTCATAAATTTTCAGCTTTGATCTAGCGAAAATAATTTTCAATCTCGGACAACAACAACAATAATAATAATAATAATAATAATAATAATAACTATATTATTAATATCAAAAGTAAAATCCCGAACCGAAAAAAACCAAAGCCTTAAGCTTTGTGTAGGTACATGTATCTAAACAGCGTCAGCATTTTCATGCATTCACTGACATTGTTTACAATTTTTCAGTTTAAACTGCAAGGCAGCAAACAAAATGTAGATAAAATCTTGTGTAAAAGCAATTTCAAGTTTTCTTGCATTGCTTGTTTTCTACACCACAGACTGCCACATCGAAGGTAAATTTGCAATAAGATTTTTTCCGCTCCGCCAGTGCCGGATGGAACATTGCAGGGCAAGGGCCTACTGTGCCTGCAGTAGGTGCGGGTGAGCGTTGCTTGGACATTTTTTCTATGGTCTATCATTACTCTTCTTTCTCCCTCTCTCTGGGAGACTGCCCGATATAGACTGAAATACTGTCTCATAGGGCCGTTAAACCCAAAGCAATCAATCAGTCAGTCAGCGCTGATGAATACCGGGTGACAAACGGCAAAGGGGGGCATAAAGCTTAATGACTCTAAATGGTGGAAGACAAAACGGTTACCAATTTTAACACAGTTTTTGGAGATTCTAAACCATTTTGATCTACTTACAATTCCCTGTCCAAAGAGATGAAAATTGCGAGTTAAGTCAAAAGTCAGTCTGGTTGTGTTGTGTGTGTTTTTTTTTCCTTAAGCTTATATAGTTTTAATTTTTATACTTCTTTTTTTCCAGTTGGTGGTTGGTGGATTATATTTGTAAAATAAATTAACAAATTAAAAGAAAGAAAAAAAAAAAAAAAACACGATGTTTTACTTTCGTTTAAAATTGTAGTTTAGTTTGTTTGCTTTTCCGCGGCTTGGTAACTCGAAGTCCGTACCTGATTCCATAGTGACGATTCTACTTTTGTTACGGACATAGAAAATATAAGATCACATCCCCTTTCTAAAGAGAAGCCTATATGATCAAGAAATCCATTCTAACCAAAAGCTGGAATAGGTGTGGATGTGGAAAAGCGGGAGGGGAGGAACTCGTAAGTTTCAAATAAAAAAAGAGTCTTTTAAATTGGCAACTAAATTTACCTCCTTTCGAGTGAGTTTCTTTAGCTTGAACAAAATGGTTAAAAATACAAGCCTGGAACCCCATTTATTGTCTTACCTTTGTTTATATTGCATTGCTGGGCGGGAAACTAGAACAAGAAAGTAGTTAGACAGTTTTCAAAATTAGATTCTCTCTACTTTTTGCCAGTTATCTGGCACAGTATATGCTTATCAACCCACATTTTTTTCACCAGTCATGAAGGTTGAACTGCTTTTCAAAACGATTTTTGTTTAGGCAATTTTACAACTGATAGGAATATGGAGACTTTAATAGAACATGCATGCAATTATTTGTATGCAAATGAGCCGCGACGTGACAAAACCTACAAAGTGGTTTTGCGCCCAGCGGAGACTCAGATCAGCCTGGGCATCCACCCAGTCTGATCAGAGCCTTCGCTGTCCGCTGTCCGCTTAGCGAAAGGTCTGATCAGACATGGTGGATGCTCAGGCTGATCTGAGTCTGCACTGGGCGCACAACCACTTTGTTGGTTTTCTCGTGTCGCGGCTCAAATAAACTCAGCCTCTGCATCAGTGTCTTTGAGTCCACTAGGCCTTTGGGCCTGGTAAATTTATGGTGAACAGATGCTCCAAAGCAGAAGTGCATTTCTTGTGACGTGGCATATGCCACATGTGTATGTTTTCCCACCATTTTTTCAAGGGGAACCAACTTTTGTGTTTTTCTTTTATGCTTCCTCGGACGTAGCTCTTCAAAAAATGCGATCTACTTTTAAAGGTAAAATGCTGCTGAAGGACTCTTGCACTGAAACAAATGCTTTGCTGTATTAAAAAGAAATGATAAACTTAAACTTAATCGCTTATTCATCTTTAGAAACTGTTGAAGTATTTCAAAATATCTAAAGGTATGTTTTGTTTATTTTTTGCTTTATGCACTTGAAGCCAAAGGAGCACTGGAGGTACGAAGTGTCCGGATCGTCAGTACATGCGAACGGCAGTACTTAAGCATGTCGGTCAGTTCGAATATTAAGTTTATTTCTTGTTATAGCTGCTTCGGAAAATATATGTTTTTGATAACCGATCGAGGTAAAGGGATCATACTTGGTATGACATTTACATGTACCTGGATCAAAGCCTTTCCATCTTTTCTAACTTTCCCGAGAGGCATGTCCCAGGGCGGGACTAAAGCCTAGAGCTTTGTTACGGGAAATTTTACTCAAACTGATTACATGCGGTTGCTGTGTTAGCGTTAATAATAATGATATGCATTTCAAGTGAAAACATTGATAATGGCGTTATCCAGTGTAACGTGACGTCACGTAACGTTATTAATTCCGGCAAATTTCATTAGATACCAGTATGTTTAAAACTGCCATAACATCCTTAATAATCTAGATAACTTCATACGGTTTTTACCTTTTTGTTCTACAATGGCATTCGCATTCAGATAACAGAAAAGCTAAAAATCGAATTTTTATGTCATAAGGTCGATTTCTATCTGGACGGGCTCATATGTTGTCCAGTCCTGGATTCTTTCGTTTTACTATGCAAATCTCTGTTTGGAATTATTTGGATATGTTTTAAAATTTGCAAAGAAGTGGTTGCCACTTTGCAGCTGATACTATATTAGTGAGGGGTTTTAATTTCATGAGACAGGAGATTTGGGAAGTCAGGTGTATATGGGATACCAGTCTCGGTAATATGAAGTGAACTAAGCTCAGCTTCCTCTGCAACAGCCTCCCTTATATGAGCCACAACACAACAAAACCAACAAAGTGGCATGTGCGCCCATCAAAGACTCAGATCAGCCTGAGCAGCTGCCCAGTCTGATCAGAGTCTTTTCAGTGCACTGAAAGGTAGCTGAGTGTCTAAGCTACCTTCATGCTGACAGCAAAGACTCTGATCAGACTGGGCAGTTGCCACCGCTGATATGAGTCTTCGCTGGGCACATATACTACTTATATGGTTTTGTTGTGTTGCGGCTCATATATAGTATGCCATCATCACCAGTCATGATATGATCAGAACCAATTCATTGAAACATAAAACATTAAAGAAATTATTTTCATTGGTGCTTTTATAGTCTAGTGTACAGAATGACATTGAGAGGCACGGTGGTTGAATGGTTAGAGATGCTCGGGTATGGTGCAGAAAGTCACCAGGTCGTGAGATCATGCCCAGGTTTCGCCATCAGACGACTGGAAAACTCTCTCTGTCAACCCAGCAGTAAATGGGTACCTGTTTCAAATCAGGGAAGGATAAGGCAGCAAAAGGAGAGGGATTGGCTCCGCTTTTCATCTGCTGTGCCCAAGACACAGTGGGCCTCTAACCTCCACTGCCCCTACGGCTATTAGACTATTGGAAACCTTTACCATTTTACAGAATGGCATAGAGTGTATTTACTATTGTTACCTGACTTGTATTATAACCTGCATTGATCAGATACACATGCTGGAATGTATAGTCTATTCATTAGAATGTATGAATCTTTGAACTTTATTTGAATTTTGGTTTATTTACTTTATTTGAATTTTGGTTTATTTCAGCTCAATGTATGATGATACATACAGTCAGCCAAGGCCCCTGCAGTTACCTGCCCTTGATACTCAATATCTGTATGTAGACGATAACGTAGGAAGGAAAAAGCGTAAGAAGAGGAAGAAGCACAGGCACGAGTCCCCGAGGAGGAGTTACTATGAACCTGACCCCGATCAGGAAGAGGTGGACACAAAATACGCAGAAGTTCTAGATTCTCGTTCAGATGACCTAGTTGTGGTGCCCGGAAAATCTCAGAATTATTTTGAATAATTTATGAATATAAATACTGTAAAACCCAAAATATTGGGACATAAGTGCTTGAGCAAAGAGTGTAGACCCCGATCAGACTGCTCCTGAGGAGCAGTCTGATCGGGGTCTACACTGTTTACCATTCTGGCAGCATTTTCTATAGGAAGTTTGGATATTAAAATCAGCTTAAGAGTTTCAGTACTAAAACAGTAATTGGTTAAGTTGACCCAATATTTAGGGTAATTATGGTAGGATGATAGAATAAAGATAACTCAACTCTTGATATCTCAAAGACTGATATCTCAAAGTACCCTCTAATATCAAAGAATACAGTTTGGACACATTTCCTGTTTATTTATATTTCAGCACTTTTAATCTCAAACTACAGATATCTAAAAGTAAATTTTCTGTGATCAGAAAATTTACTTAGAGATATGAGTAGTTTGGGATGAACTTGGACTTTGAGATGTCAAGAGTTGACTGTAATACCAATTTATGAAATATGATATTGCTTGGAGGCAGGGTATTTGTATTATTTCATACTGTGAAACTTTGATGATTCAAACTCAGTCACAATGTTTAACAAGGACTAATCCCTATGTTGCAAGACCAATTCACGCAGATTTTAGTTCTCAGTAACTAAAACTACCTAAAAGTAGAACGTTTGCTCCAAAGGATGTTTGAGTTACTGAAGTTTTACTGTTCCAGTAAATGATTGTGGACTAGTAATAGTCATTTTGTAAGACAAATTTGAATTTTATTGATTTATGTTAGCAACTGTGTTCTTTGTTGATAATGAGACCAGAATTAATATGCTTGTCCATGCAAACTAATTTATGTTGCTAAATCGAAATGGAAGCGTCATTTTGCTTATTAAGGCTTAAATGATCATGACGTGTTTTAATACATGTAATTCTAATGGTATGTTTTTCCTTATTTCTCCGTAAAACTTGTTATGCATCTCATTAGAACTGCATCAGGCAGTTTTAATCTAATGCCACAACATCTGTTTTGCTTTAAAATACTGTCAACTCCCGATATCTCGAAGTTGAACTTCAGCCCAAACTACTGATATCTCAAAGTAAATTTTCTGATCCCAGAAAATTTACTTTGAGATACCAGTAGTTTGAGATAACAGGTGTTGAAATGTAAATAAAAATAGAAAATATATTCTTTGATATAAGTGATATCCTTTGAGATATCAAGATTTGAGATATCGGGAGTTGACTGTATATTTTGTGATCCGTCATAAGCTCAACGCTTGTTTTATGGATTGTTAAGGAAAATTATTCTAGTTCATTAACTAGATACACGCCTTGTTTGATGTTCCAACATGATACATCTTGAAAGTTAGTTTTTGGTGAATGAAAAGTGTGTCCTTGTTTTCAGAACCAGGTGCTACAACTTATCATATGTATTCAAATGTCATGAAAAAGAAGGAATCAATGCTTATATGTTGCTCATGTGGGCTCTCACGGAGTGTCCGCCAGGGCAAATTTCTGAAAGATGATTCACTTCCCCAAAGCTTTCAGAAACGTTCCATTGTGACAAATGATTTCCAAAGTGTCATAAATGAATGCATTTGGAGAAGTTTGCGGCAACAGGGTTCATAGCCTTGCAGACACTCGGTGGAGTTTATTCTGTGTTACATGCTGTACATAAGTTGTTTTCACCTTTAAGACATTGTTATGAACAAGTTATAAACTTTTTCACTCATGTATATTTCTTGTTCAGAATACATTCCAATGGTCATAATATCTAATACATTTAAAAAAAATATCTTTTCTGAGCAGTCGGTGCTTTTTACTTTCCATATAATTTTTACACATGATAAAAGACATTGCATACTGATGTAGCCATTTTAATTACAGTAAAGGATTGAATTTTATAACTAATTTTGAATTTCCAAAACAATAAATGTTTTGCATCTTATTAAAACTTCTTTTGCAGTTTTGTGACAAACTTTATCAAAATATGTAATTTGCAATGATTGTTTTAGTTCTACTAGTACTGTCAGTGTGTGTATGGGCTGTGTTTGCATAGGAGAATCTAGCATCTACTCATAGGATTTTGAAGTTATATTTAAGTAATATTTGACTCTGCTTGTCTGAAATACAACGATTCATATCAGACAACATGAGACTGGTCTATGCTAGCATGAAGCTGCATTTATTCACAGTTGCTTTTTCATTTGAATTATGGCATTTATAATTTGGACTTTTGCAAGAAAGATGAAAAAGACTATTTAGAGTTGTGAAATGGATAAGCATTTGTTGGCTCATGGGGCATTTCTACAGCTTTTACAGCTATTTATAGCCTTTGCTTTCCTGTTACAGAAGATTTGACATCAATTACATTGTTTAATATGCGCATGTAATTTGTAAATGAATAAAGTTCTTGAGTAAAGATGGCTCATTTTTGACTGTGATAATTTTAAGATATCTTGCTTTTGTAATTTTCTGTATACTGTAAATATTCTGACATGTCAACTATTCTTTTCTCATCTTTGAATATATGCATTGCATGTGTATGTGCTATTATCATAGACTGTTTTATAACATTGTTGGCAGACAGTGCAGACCCAGATCAGACTGCCTCTTTAGGAGCACTATTTGGGCAAGATTTTTCGTCTAAATATTTAGGGTATATTTTGTAATTAGTTTTCAAGCCTCATCTCTTTAGGGTCTGAAGGTTTATCGTTGGAAAAACAACAATACTAGCCTGCATGTTCAAGCAGCTCTGGTCAGGGTCTATACTGGTTCAGATGTTTTCCTGGACCAGATATTGCATGGACACTACTTTCAAAACTATGCAGATGTTCAGGCTGGTCCAGGTCTTTTCTATTTGTTTATCATGCTAATTTGTTTTTTCTCTAAATGCTGATTGGCCTAATTTTGTATTTGATAGAAATCTCTGTTTATATTAGATATTTAAATAGTCAATTTATAGTTTAGTTCTACATTTTAATTTGTCCAACTTCTTGTAATTCCGTCCAAATGCATGAATATCAATCCGTCCAACTTCATAAATTTGTTTAGGACTCAATGCTTCAGATAAAGAGTTTTAAATGATAATTAAGGGATGATTTTATGATGATGATTTTTCGTGTTTTTCCATGAAATATCTTGTGGCTCCTCAGTCGAACTGCCTCAGTGAGGCTATTCCATTGAAGGGTCCTAACATATATTCTATTTCAGCACATACCACAAAATACCTTTTTGAATTGGTGTGGCTTATTTATTACTGCAGAACTGTATATGTGCTCAAGGAGTTAGGAGGGCTGAAAAGGTACTTGTAATTTATATGGTCACTTGACCACATTTTTGTTATGTTTGTTTTATATGGCAATACATGTCAAAGGGTAATTTATACTGTCTTAAAATGAATTACTTGTGGTTTAATATGTTTACAGAATATTTTAACCCATTCTATTCGGGATACCCCTTCCGGGATATCTGGGCAAACAGTTTGGATCAAGATCAGGCCCCGTGGGGCCTGATCTGAGATCCAAACTGTTTGCTGCCTAGACATCATTTCTACAAGAGTAAGTTAGACCAATATTATCAAACTATTCTTGATTTTTGATGCAGACGACAATTTCAGCAGACAACAAAAAATACCCAGAATGCAATGGGTTAATGATTTACTGCATGTTTTACATGATACTCCATTGGTGAAATAAAGTTACTTTAGCCATTTGGTGAGAAAACCTACCACATATTATAATTGAACTGGGCATGTTCAGATCAGTCTGCACATTTGTGCAGACTGATCAGGACATGAGCAGTTCAATTTTTATCTTGCCTGCAGCTAGCATAGAGCAAGGCATAGATTAGGCATAGCTTTTCCGATATCATTGAGTTTTCTGGTTTTAAGCTCTCTTGTTTTGTGACAATGCGCAGACAGGCAGGACAAAGTGTTCTGCAGAATTCTTGTTTAAGTCTATGATGTTCAGTTATTGTCTAGACAAACTGCACATGCTCTATCCAGCCAGCAGAACAATGCAGGCAGGTCTGAACATGTGCAGTTTAGATACTTTAAGACAGTTTTCTCAGATTTCTCTTTTTCCCTCTGTTGTAAACTGCCAAAACTTTCTAGACAACCTTAGATATATATACTTTTATTGTAATATTTCCAAAGTGCATTTGTTTTGTATACTTGGCTGTGACATGTGCAGTGAAGACTTCTTATGCATGTTCAAAAGCTGACATTGTCTACCCTTTTTTTGTACAGATTTGTCAAGTATTCACGTGAACAAGAAAGCCTCTGGTGAAACTTTAAAGAAAATAGTGAATTTACTACATAGGTTCTTCATTGTCTTTCCAAATCATTTGTTTAAAGTTTGTGGGTACACTTTCAGGGAAAGCCACTGTCATTTTTATTTTTGCCTCCCTTTTCATTAGAGGTCAACTTTCAAGGAAAGAATTAGCTCCCCTAGGAGCAATTTCTTCTCTATAAGTGTAGACCCCGATTTTTGAAGGGCTCCATTGGCCAGGGACGCAAAGAGGAAATGACGAAAGTTGTTTCCCTTTGTAAAGTGGCAGAAAACCATGGAGGTGTACCCATTTATCTTAATAAGAAGGAGAAAAGGTGTAATATATCATAAGAGCAAACTCAGGTCAGAAGGTCATGCAAAAGCTCAAGAGTGTCTACCGGGTGACTGTTTGCTACAGAGATTTGTCAAGTTGCAATAGAGATTTGTCAAGTTTCTTTGGATATTTGTCAAGTTTCTACAGAGATTTGTCAAACTGCTATAGAGATTTGTCAAGTTGCTGTAGAGATCTGTCAGGTTGCTGTACAGATTTGTCAAGTTTCTACAGAGATTTGTCAAGTTTCTTTAGGGATTTGTCATGTTTCTACAGAGATTTATCAAGTTGTTGTAGAAATTTGTCAAGTTGCTACAGAGATTTGTCAAGTTTCTTGAGAGGTTTTTCAAGTTTCTACAGAAATTTGCAAGTTGCATTAGAGATTTGTCAAGTTTTTTTTAGAGATTTGTCAAGTTTCTACAGAGATTTGTCAAGTTGCTATAGAGATTTGTCAAATTCCAGACTTCCCAGAGTGTTTGATATTCTCAGATGTTCTTATTGCTCTGTGTCTAATGGCTCAATTTACATGTAAAATATACATGTTCTTTTATATATCTTACAAAACAAAACAGTTGTCAAATAAATGCCGTTAGTGAATAAAATTAAATAAAACTAATGTTGTGTTTATGTTATGACTTTTTGCCAACCATTGAATGCACTTTTTATGTCATCTAGACATGGCCATCAGTTGATCATTTATCTTAAATACTTTAGCCAGCATTAATGTGCTAAACAAGTTTTTTCTCTTCCCGAACTATAAACCTAGATCTGACTTAACCACAGGAGTCCAGGGCAAGGATCATACACATGCAAAACCAGAGTAAGCCCCCCCCCCCTTACCAAATCAGATTTATTACTGACCGTTCCAAAGCAGTAACTCGTGGTTTAAACCCCCCCCCCCCCTCCCCCCCCCCTTACACCCACCCCCAGGAATTTATTACTGACCGTCCCAAGGCAGTAACTCGTGTTTACACTTTCATTGTCATTGTCGGCTTTTTATTAGTCTTTGACTTTTTGTACATTATTTAGAATAGCCTCAAAGTCGTTTACTGGGAAAGAGCTGACCTCTTGACTTTTTGCTTGTCTTTGTTTTTTATGCTATCTTTATTGTTTTCATTCCCAGTTGGTGTTTAGGACAGAATGTGGAAATCCACTGTGTTGGTTCCTGATTATTGCCTTCTAAAATGGATAAAGATTTATGGGATTGTCTTCTAAGATGTGGAAGATGGATAAAGATTTTTGGGATTGTCTTCTAAGATGTGGAAGATGGATAAAGATTTTTGGGATTGTCTTCTAAGATGTGGAAGATGGATAAAGATTTTTGGGATTGTCTTCTAAGATGTGGAAGATGGATAAAGATTTTTGGGATTGTCTTCCAAGATGTGGAACATGGATAAAGATTTTTGGGATTGTCTTCTAAGATGTGGAAGATGGATAAAGATTTTTGGGATTGTCTTCTAAGATGAATACAGATTTTAGGGATTGTTATTAAAGGGAAATTTCTGTATTATGAATGAAAAAATATTGTAAGGTTTGAGCAAGTGCTCTTGCCAGATAAACTAGAAAGTCCCCAATACTTTGCAAACTGTGCATTTGTAATATTCTAATAATTGATATCATCACCCAATCTACTGTATGCTGAGTATTTGTCAGACTACATTGCTCAAAAAAAGTCCCATGATGACCTGTCTCCTGGGAAACAGTTCTGATTACATGTATATCTTGGCATGGTTTATGGCTATGTGTTTTTATTATACCTTGAAAACATGCTCACTGAAAGCAAGAAGCAGGTAAGCACGAGTATCCCATTGGGCACACAAGGTTGAAAAATGTCCTCCCACCAAAGGTGCGGGGGGACATATATTGTTTTCAGTGCGGATCCTGTCGGCATCTGCGTGACAGTTTCTTGTATGCCCGATATCTCTTGAACCAATGGATGGAATTTCACCCAACTAGCATGGATATATCATTGAGACAAACTTTAGAGCTGATTAGATTTTGGTGACCTTGACCTCATTTTCAAGGTCACTGGAGGACTGAGATGACATTTTCTTGTATGCGGGATATCTCCTGAACCAATAGATGGAATTTCACCAAACTTGCATGGATACATCACTGAGACAAGTTTATGAGCCGATTAGATTTCAGTGACCTTGACCTCATTTTCAAGGTCACTGGAGGACTAAGATGACAATTTCTTGTATGCACAATATCTCATGAACCAATGGATGTAATTTCACCAAACTTGCATGGGTACATCAGTTGGACAAGTTTATGAGCTGATTAGATTTCAGTGACCTTGACCTCATTTTCAATGTCACTTGAGGATTAAGATGACAATTTCTTGTATGCACAATATCTCATGAACCAATGGATGTAATTTCACCAAACTTGCATGGATACATCACTGGGACAAGTTTAAGAGCTGATTAGATTTTGGTGACCTTGACCTTATTTCTAAGGTCACTGGAGGACTTAGATGACAATTTCTAGTATGCCCGATAGCTCTTGAACCAATGGATGAAATTTCACCCAACTAGCATGGATATATCATTGAGACAAACTTTAGAGCTGATTAGATTTTGGTGACCTTGACCTCATTTTCAAGGTCACTGGAGGACTGAGATGACATTTTCTTGTATGCGGGATATCTCCTGAACCAATGGATGGAATTTCACCAAACTTGCATGGATACATCACTGAGACAAGTTTATGAGCCGATTAGATTTCAGTGACCTTGACCTCATTTTCAAGGTCACTGGAGGACTAAGATGACAATTTCTTGTATGCACAATATCTCATGAACCAATGGATGTAATTTCACCAAACTTGCATGGGTACATCAGTTGGACAAGTTTATGAGCTGATTAGATTTCAGTGACCTTGACCTCATTTTCAATGTCACTTGAGGACTAAGATGACAATTTATTCTATGCACAATATCTCATGAACCAATGGATGTAATTTCACCAAACTTGCATGGATACATCACTGGGACAAGTTTAAGAGCTGATTAGATTTTGTGACCTTGACCTTATTTCTAAGATCACTGGAGGACTTAGATGACAATTTCTAGTATGCGTGATATCTCATGAACCAATGGATGGAATTTCACCAAACTTGCATGGATACATCACTAGGGCAAGTTTAAGAGCTTATTAGATTCTGATGACCTTGACCTCATTTTCAAAATCACTGGAGGACTAAGATGACAATTTCTTGTATGCGCTATATCTCTTGAACCAATGGATGGAATTTCACCAAACTTGCATGGATACATCACTAGGACAAGTTTTCGAGCTTGTTAGATTTTTTTGACCTTGACCTCATTTTAAAGATCACTAGAGGACTTAAATAACAATTTCTTATATGTGCAATATCTCATGAACCAATGGATGGAATTTCACCAAACTTGCATGGATACATTACTCGGACAAGTTTTCGAGCTGATAAGATTTTGGTGACCTTGACCTCATTTTCAATGTCACTGGAGAACTTAGATGACAATTTCTTGTATGCCCGATATCTCTTGAAACAATGGATGGAATTTCACCAAACTTGCATGGATACATCATTGGGACAAGTTTAAAAGCTGATTACATTTTGGTAACTTTACCCTCATTTTCAAGGTCACTGGAGGACTTAAATGACAGTTGTACCCACTATATCTCATGAACCAAAGGATGGAATTTCACCAAACTTGCATGGATACATCACTAGGACAAGTTTTTGAGCTCATTAGATTTTGGGCAACCTTGACATCATTTCAAGGTCACAGGAGGACTGAGATGACAATTTCCTATTACCACAATATCTCATGAACCAATTGATGGAATTTCACCAAACTTGCTTGGATACATTACCGAGACTAGCTTAAGAGCTGATTAGATTTTGGTGACATGACCTCATTTTCAAGGTCACCGGAGGACTTTGGTGGCAATTTCTTGTTCCCATAATATCTCATGAACCAATGGATGGAATTCCACCAAACTTGTATGGATACATCACTGGGACAAGCTTGTTCAGACTTTTGTGACCTTGACATGAATATATCATTGTGACATGTTTAAGACATTTTTAGTATTTGGTGACCTTGACCCATTTTTAAAGGACATTGTCATCTCTGTAGGATATCTTTAGAACCAGTGGACAGATTTTCTCCAAACTTACCTAGATATTTTACTTGTACCAGCTTTTTTTTCATGGGAATGGGAAATGGGGTGGTGGGGGGACATCAGTGTTTCTCTGAAAAACATTTCTAGTTGATATTGAATTAACCTTGATTCAACATCATGACGTTGAATCAAGGTGGAATCCGTATGGATTCAACCTTGTGTGCCTGCTCGGAGTAGTAATATCACATGATGAACTCTCTCAAAATGTAAAATGCTATGTCAGTGACTCAGATCACTATTGTATGTAAAAACATAACTGGTCCGAAATACATTAGATCTTAAATGTGTAGAGTATATGAAGTTGTGGAATGGATTTGGTGATAAAACAGCTATTTCATGCCTGTTTTGGGAATATTCAAAATTAAGCCTCATCAACCTGTCCTCAGCCTTCGGCACCTTGAGGCTTAATTTTATCTGCTCACAAAAACAGCCATGAAACAGCTATTTCATTACCATTTCAACATGGCAACAATGGCATCTATGGACAGAAGCCATGCCATGATTGTAAACTAATGCCTAAACATGTTAAAGACAGGGATGGGACTATATATAGGGAGGACTGCAGTGCATGTATGGATACATTGGCTAATAAGCCCCCTCGGGGACATTGTAATGAGTGGAAACTACAACTGCAGTGTCATTCTGTGGTTTTTTTACCTCATGGTGGCAACATCTCCAGTCAGCCAATAAAATGACCATATATGATAATTCTGGTCCAATCATTGGTTAAATCAATTTTCACACCTTTACCTGTTCAGCTATTCAATCAGTGAAACTGAAATTGTTCTACATGTAATATCAGGGATGAGAGAGTTCAGGATTAATCCTGATTTCAGGACTGTGCACTTGAGCATGCTGCAAATTATGTCAAGCTTTATTGTTGAAACTTGGTTTAAATAGATTTGAAGTAGATTTTACCATAAAATAAGCATAAACTGGCTGATTTCTATTGGTATTTTGTGATTTTAAGCTATTAATTAGTGATTTAAATTTTTCTGGCTAAATTTCAGGATTGAGAATTATGGACTGTTATCACCCCTGTGATATTCTATTTGCTGGGAACCAGACCCACCTGGCAGAGAAGTCCTGTCTTTAACTGATGAAATATGTTCATTTAATAAGATAAAAGATAATTTGATCAGTAGGTTTAGACTTATTTTTTTTCCTCAGTAAGATTTATCTTCCTTAGTTCACATAAATTGAAATATAAGAAAAATACTTAAATATGATAATATATGCAGTAAAAATGATAAATATAAAGATATATAATAATACATTATAATTTATGTCTAAATTAGTAAATAAGAGAATTTATGAATCCCAATATATGATATCTTGATAATCAAATAAGATTCTTAATGAGATGTATTCTGATTATTATATATCTGATTATTATAATGTAGTTTATAAAGCATATAAGATATATATTCTATCACATATTCTATCTGTTTAATCAGATATATGTTTATGCATTTGAGATAACTTATATACTATGTTTTATTTACAGATATGATATAGAAGATAGCTGATATGCTGTATAAGACATTTTCTTAAGTCTGTTACATACATCTTATGTAATTATGGATATAAGATATCCTATATACTGAAACAAGTATTTTAAATAATTATATTTAAGATGTCTTCTTTATTTAATGAGATACCTTAAATCCACAACTTTTCAAATACAAAAAAATATCATATAGAAGATATCCTACATACATGTAGTATGTTAGATATATTGTATGTATTTTATGTAACACATAAGACTTCTAATATATTTGAGCATATATGATATATTCTCTAAACATTAAGCTGGCTAGTTGGCTAACAAGGTAGTTTGTATACTTAAAAATATTATATGTATCAGATAAAACATCCCTAGACATAAGATATCAGGTATCTTAATAGAAAAAACATAAAATATCTTATATATGATATCTTATTTACCATGTAAGACATAATCTACACATAATATGTTTTATTGTATATATATTTTGCAATATATGATACATTGTACCTTATATATTTCAACATATAACTGCTGTAATAAACTAGATTTCTAATAAACTAAATAAGATATACCAAATAAGATATCTAGCATATAATGTGATTTCTTAACTATTTGAAAAGATGTATATTCAAATATATTATGCCTTATATATAATAATGAAATATGTTATTCAATTAAGAAATAATGTACCATATTAGATATATATTAAACAGGCTTGTAATAATGCTTTATTACCAAATACTTAGTAATTCATGCTACCTGCTATTTTAAATAGATGCTGAAGAATTATTAGAACTTTTCAGCTATTCAATCAGTGAAACTGAAATTGTTCTACATGTACAACATTTCAAAACTGAAACGATTATTCAAGCAACTGAAGAGTTGACTGGTATACACTTCTCTTCAAGGAATTTGTGTATTGTTTGGATTTTAAGCATAAAATGACAAAAATGTAACAAGGAACATTATGCATGAAATTGACATATTTTTTCATTTATAAGGAAATTAAAGGCTGCTCAAAAATTAAGACTATGATACACAAGGGCGTAGCTACCTTTACGCAAATACGCAGGTGCGTATTGAAATTTTGTCAAATTGACAAAATTTCAACACACACCTGCGTATTTTAATGCTGAAAAGTTGTTAATTGGGCATCATTTTAATACTAACTGCCAAGAGACACGAAAATTTGAAATATGTTAGCGGCTTAGCCCCCTATTAGTGCCCTCAGTGAGTATCAAACATGATTGTGCGTACTGTGTAATTACCCCTAGCTACGCCCCTGATACATATAAAAAATCTAAAAAGGAAAGGCATAGCTAGGAATAACAGATGCATAAGTAGTTTAAGCAATTTGACATTCAACAAGAATAAAACAGATATTCAACAGACATTTCAGATGTTCAAACAACAATGAAGATATGATAATGTTTAAGCACTGATAACAAATTAAGGGTAGGTCCTCAGTCTATGGAAAGCCAGAGTGGACCCCCGATTATTATTATTATTTTGCATATGTACGCTACACAAATTATAATAATGCTTAGAATTTTAATAATAATCGATAGGGTCCCGTACGGCTAAATGTCAGCATATTATTATTATTATTATTTTACGCCCGCCATATTATTATTATATTGTTCCAAAGATAATAATGTTTTAGTGAAAAAAATAATCTGCGGTAAAATAATAATGTAGAACCACGTGCTCGAGAATGATTATTTAATTTCTTAATAATAATAATCATTCGCGAGCACGTGGTTCAACATTATTATTTTGTCACTGAAACATTATTATTGTAGCAGTGCCCGGATATTATCGATTATTATTTTTGTTGCTGATTATTATTATTTTTAATTTTAGAGCGTGTATTGGCTATATTATTGTAGAGAAGTTCGATTTCCCTCCCTTATAATTTTTAACATACAGACTACAGACCCCGCTTTAGCTGCATCTTAAACATACATAAATGGATACACCTGCAGGGATAGATGCCTTGCGACTGAACGTCCTTTTAGCCGTATTTTTTTTTTCGGGAGGGAGGGGCGGGGGGGGGGGGGGATGACGGGAGGTTGATAATGAAAGGCAATGGAACCCTGTTTACGGTTGGAAAGATTTCCGTCTCCGAAGGGTCTCAAACCCAGCGCTCAACCTACTGAGCAACCGGGGCTCTACATCCCAGGGGAAGAATCTCAGCCACTCAAATCTCTAAGCCCCCGAAAACCATGGCTAACTTTTCAAATGAAAAATTGAATCTGGGCAAACTTCCGACATGAAAAAAATGCCCTGGAGCAGATCCACCGAAGTTTTTGAAATGGTAATACTGCCCAAGGTTTCAAGAGTTGCTTCCCTTCGTAAGAAGGAAAAAATGCACTCGCTAGAGCAAACTCCCTTTCTCAGAAGGAGATTCTCCATATGAAGGATAACAACACAAACCCCGCCCCTAAAGAAGGAAATACTATATTCCTGCAAATGACCTCTCAAATACATTATCAGTGGGACTGGAAAGTGTTCTCTGCGCGCCAGGCGTTCATTCAGGAACAGGAGCGGCGGTAGTAGAGTGGATTACGCGCTGGATTTCCAATCCATGATGCAGGTTCGATCCCCATATGGCCGGCTTCTCCGACTTTCCGAAAGATACTTTAAACCGAAGTCCCATCTCCATATGACCTATATGCTGGTGGATTGTTTAACTCTAGCTTACTTATTCACCGATGGATGGATGGATGGATGGATCATAGGGTGAAAATATCTTTCACTTAATTTCCCCACAGTCCAATTTATACTTCTCAAATCAAAAGCTTGCGTTCTTTACTCTAACCCTACTGTCAAGGTCCGATTTTTTAGTATCCTATCACTCATGGAAATTTAGGAGTGGCAGTAGTATAGTGGATAACACGCTGGCCAACCAATCTAGGGGTCGCAGGATCGTTCGCCGGCTTCTCCGGTCCTCTAAATGAGTCCCGTATACGTATGACCTATTTGTTGCTGGGACGTTTCAACCCGAGTTCAGTCATCAGTCGGGGGACTTATGGATTTTCGTCACGCACATTTGTGATGGTTGGCCATGCGATTCAGATGAACTGACAGGATGTCTTACCATAAGGTACTTACTTAAATTCTTAACACAAGATGTCACCACACGTCCGAAGGACGAAGCGAGATGGAAAGCCATAACTTTAGTTTCTTTTGGTGTTATGGCTGACCATGACAAAGGCAAAAAACCAAATACTTTGGTTCAAAACCTTGAGTAACTCGTATAGTTAGCATCCGTTTATAAAATTGATGATGGATGGATGACTTGCGACTTTACGTCCGTTTCAACAGTGTTTCAGTCATATCAGGACGATGGGAGGATGATAATCAAGGGCTGTGTGCAATGGAACACCATTTACGGTTGAAAAGATTTCCGCCTCCAGCGGGGCTCGAATCTGGGACCGCCATACCAGTAGGTCAGCGCTTAAATAGTCTTGTTTAACTGAGAAGAGCTACGGACTTAACAAATATCAATATTAAACGTATATAGCGGACGGTCACGCTGAGCATTGCTAGCGGGTTACATTGGCGTTTATTATCGGGTAGCTGAATGGAAAAATGTTCGGGTTATGGCAGTCCATCACAAATGTGCGTGATGGAAGACTGGTAAGACCTCAGATTGCTCGTGTTAAGCACATAATAAGAAAACGTTCTGATCAAAATACAAAATACAAGCTCTTTATTACGAATTTTCGGCCCTCATAGGTGCACACATAGTGATACAGAATGAGCAACTAAACAAATTCCAAATGACAGAATGTCAGCAAAATCAGATCTGTTCTGTTCAGTTCCGTTCAATTCTTCTAACTGAACTGAACTGAACAGAACAGATCTGATTTTGTTCTCATCATCATATTTCAATTCTCATATCGACGTTACCCCCGCACCTGTGAATTTTCCCCATAATCAAAAAGTTTTACGGATCACTGAGTTTTGCTTTGCATTTATGTCTTTGACGTGTATTAAACTTGCATGACAAATGAGTTTTCAAGTGTTTCTGTTTATGTTTAAGAAATAGATCAGCTCTAGCAGTGAATTGTTGAGTAATAATTCACTGTTTGGAGGTCAGTTGTAAAGTACATCATATCACGAGCGCGGAGCGCGAGTGATATATCTACTTACAATTGACCGACAAACAGTGAATTATTACTCAACAATTCAATGCTAGAGCTGAACTATTTCGATTCTAACGCTCAAAACGCTGAGAAAAAGTGTTATTTTCTTTCAAACTCTCCCAACCTTCCTGCCAGCGCGTTCATGCTCCCGCCATTATTCTTAACTGTATCCGAGGTAAATGTACGTTTTTATGGCGATTTTAGAAAGAAAAAGAGACGTTACACCGTCTAACGTCTCAAAACGTGACAAAATTACGTCAGTAATGCAAGTGACGTCAGCAATTAGACTCATGCGCTCCGAGACAGTGAATTGTTGCAGAATAAAACACGGAAACTTTCCGTTGCTTCTACAGGCGCACTGTGTTAGAATAGTACGTTAAACATACGTTGACGTCATTGTTGAGATTAATTGTAAATTATCCTCAAACGATAGTTAAAATAATGATTAATTGTATACATTTTACACCTTTTAGGCTTACATTTCTTACATAACAGACAACACTGAATAGTTTTGACTTTATGTATGTGACCGTGAACGCATTTCAAGGTTATTGTACACTATCTAATCCTTTAAGATCACAGTGCTGCTTTTGACAATTCTTCATTTTTGGCTTACTGAGTATCGTCCCCCCCCCCCACCCCCCCTTGACCCAGTTTCCAACTCGTATATATTGCGAACCAGCCATGCATAAGTCTGCTGCATAAAAGAAATGCACTTGTATCTTAATTATAGTGAAGCGTTCCCTTATGGCTGTTTTGACCGGAAGTGTAACTATGGCTTTGCAAGTTTAAATGCCAATCAGGCGTTACAAGAAGAAAATCATTGCTTTGTATTGTGATATGCATGTATTTAGCATGCATTTATGACAAAAACTTATGGAATGAATGACCGATTTCAGTATTTTTATTACCTCAAAAAATGAGGTAATTAGGGTAGGAATGGTCGGCTTGGATTATCTCCCCATGTCTTTGGGTCTGAATCACAAATGATCTCATTTCACACAGTTTACATATTTGTGGAAGCATTGCCGCTAAAAAAAATATGCACACTTGATACCTTTGAAAATTCGAATCTGTCGTGCCGGTCAAATGGGAAAATCCTCGACTTAAGCATAGAAGTCCTTTACTTTCCTGTCCTTTAATCGATTTAAAGTCACAATTTGAGGCATAACTAACGAACCAATAAATGGAATTTCATTGAACTTCGGTAACAATATGTACCATCATAACATGGTGACGCGTGTCAAGTTTTGTCAGAATTGCATCATTAATGCAAGAGTTATTGCCCTTGCATTGATTTAAAACCTGTAAATTGCCCATAACTTAGGTACCCGTGAATGAAATTTAATGAAACTGAAGAAAATAATGTATTGCAATATTAGGTTGATACTGTCAGAGAGTGGTTTTTCCCCCTTTCCCCCCGGAAAAATGGCTATAGGAAGGACGGCTATATAGTGGATTGTCCGGACCTCATAGAGCCACTTTTCCCCCATAGTGCTTTTTCCCCCACCGGGAAATTGGCTATTAGTGAATTTGGTATGGCTATTGGAATTTTGCGGAACGGAACGGAGCGGAATGGAACAGAGACATTTTACGAAATTAATCGCAAAAGAAATGTATCAGTACTTCAAGGTAGGTAATAAAGTGATTAATTAAAAAAAATCAATATGCAAATTTAAAATCCCTATTTTTATAATAATCAATAATCACTAATCTAATGAACGACTAGGGTGTAATTTCTTTCCATCGCAGATATTTATACACGTACTCATACATGTACGCATGCAAGCTTACAGGAAGATGTATTGTATGTCTAGTCATGTTTGATGCAGTAGGGAGTTTACTACATTGAAAATCATAACCGGACGTGTGTCCCAATGGGAGCCGAGCCCACGACTTCTGCATGAAAGGCGAACACTAGACCAGGCACTCCGCTGTGCTCACGCACAGATGAACGTTTGTACAAACACAAAATTATACAAATTTATGCACACAACCACGTACACTTATATCCGTTTAGGCTAACATGGAAAAGCAAAATGCCTACCTGTTTTCCCCAAAGCAAAAATAAGACTGATGCATGCGGTTCTAGCATCTGTTATCCATCGATATTTTATGGACAGATTCTCATATTTCTGTTTCAGTTATGGACCCCCTATCATAATTGGAGAAGGAACAAATTCCACTATGTAGTGTGTTTTCCTGCAATCATATTACCAGGGGGAAAATCCACTATAGAGGGGAAAAACGGCTATGCAAAAACACGTATAGTAGATTTTCCCCGGGGAAAATTGGCTATATAGTCATATTTCCGGGGGGAAATTCTACTATATAAGTAGTAAAGGGCGGCACTATGGCCTCATCCGTCCGGAGACTAAGTCCACAGCCTGGGGGAGTCTCCGGCCGGGATGAGGCCATAGATGACACCGCTTTAGTAAGCTTGAAAAGGCTAGTTTGAAATAACTTAGTCTTTTTCAGGGGGAAAGTCTATGTAAAAATGGCATAGGAGATGTCTTAAGAGGCTATACAGTAATATGCGTCTGCTATGAGTCTCTTGGCCTTGTATCTCAAGACCTCACTATACCAGAGGCATAACTCTATAGCGTCAGTTGATGTTGTAAGTTGCTGTGGCATACTCTTGTTCATTCTGTTCAATTTCTGAGGCTTTACAGTAATATGCGTCTGCTATGAGTCTCTTGGCCCTGTATCTCAGGGCCTCACTATACCAGAGGCATAACTCTATAGCGTCAGTACTTGTTCCTGGGGAGATTATAAAATCTTGTATCTCAAGATTTTAATGTTCTGGACTGAAATTATTTCTTACTAGCCTTCTTGAGCCTGACTACTACATTTGATGACGAGAAGATCTCTGCTCCCAGTGTGATTGAACTTGTGGGTATCTAGTGGAAGGTCCACATATCCACATTGAAATTGTGGAGCTGATGTGGATGTCAAGTGGAAGGTCCACATATCCACATTGAAATTGTGGAGCTGATGTGGATGTCAAGTGGAAGGTCCACATATCCACATTGAAATTGTGGAGCTGATGTGGATGATGTGGACTTGATGTGTATGCAATGTGGAGGTTGTGTGGATGATGTGGATCCACAATGTGGAGTTTCCACATGTCCACATCTACACATTAGACAAATCGGCTTACCCTGTCCCATTTCTGACAGACTGACACAATGCATCTCAAAACCTCACTGTTACAATGCCAACTGCCCAGGGGTTCACTTGTTCCTCATACATCCTAATTCTGAGTTATATCTGATTCCTACCTTCTATTCTGTACATGAATATTGTGGTTTATTATTTTGAAACAAAATTTGGTAGGTGTTGACTTGTTCTTTCCAATAAAAGAAAAAAATTGAAAATCCATTGAGGCAATTTGGAGTTATTACAGTTTTCTTACCCTCCATATTCCGCGCATGCGCAGTGTGACAATTTATTTTAAAAGTATTTGGTAGGTTTTGACTTGTTCTTTCCAATAAAAAAAGAATTATGAAAATCCATCAAGGCAATCTGGAGTTATTACAGTTTTCTTACCCTCCAAATTCCGCGCATGCGCAGTGTGACAATTTATTTTAAAAGTATTTGGTAGGCCATGACCTGTTCTTTCCAATAAAAAAAGAATTATGAAAATCCATCAAGGCAATCTGGAGTTATTACAGTTTTCTTACCCTCCATATTCCGCGCATGCGCAGTGCACATGCCCCGACAAACTTATATTTTTGTATTTAAGAGTTACAAAGTCATACAAAATATACTCATAACAAAAGTTCTTATACCATACACATATTCACTTTTCATTTGTATCAATTTTTCTGAAAGCTACTGCTTGTTTTGTCTATTTATAGAATAAGCAAAGTCAATCCAGATTTACCTCCCTTGTAATAACACCATAATATGAAAAATTGAATAACTTTGTTATTTTTCGGCCGATTTTGATAAAATTAACACCAAAATGTAGATTTTATTATTCTCTACTTATTTTTAATATTTTGAATGTGTTACTATAAATAGTAACATGACCTTAATTGAAATAAGATATATGATATGCAAATGTCCAATCTTGTTTTAAGTTAACTGGTTTATGTTTAGTTATATATATTAGGAACTCGCATATTAATATTGCTGGTTTGCCGGTCACCACTGGACTGGAACTGGTGTGCACAACGGTTATACCGCCTGGGCCCGCAGATGCGAAGTCTATCGATTACATGTGAAACAGTAGAAGCCTTATGGCTTAAGGGGTCGGAACATCCATGGTTCCGTAAAAGGTACCTCCGCTGGCAGGTCTCTGGTCCATAGCGACATTCAGGACTTGTGATCATGTAGATATGGCTTCAAATCGCCAGGGCTTCCCAGGTACAGGGTAACCGACCGGGGAAGAAAAAGTGCTGTACAGCACACTCTTCTTGCTAAATTTTTAAGTGCATATTTTTGTCTTTACTTGCATGCAAGAAATAAATATTGCATTTTTTGTGGCACTATAATATTGATGAGAATTGTGTTAAATAATATATGAAACTCTATATGCTATCCGGTATATAAGTGTGATGTTCAGGATATGAATTCATTCTAGTTTTGAACAGAGAGAAGTAAGAAGCAAGAGAAAAACAAAGCAGTTAAAGATATTTGATGAGTTATAATTCATCTCCTGATCATGAAGGACTTCTATCTAACACTTCTGAGTGATGGTTCTCTGAAAACTTTCCCTCAAAACACACAAAGCTCTTTTACTGTGAGACTAGATCACCCGATAAATATCGAAAGCGAAAAGTGGGAAGTTGCTTTGGTGGAATTAATTACACCATCTCGAGTCAATAATATTTCAGAAAACAATAATTTTTTCTTTTTGTCATTTCTGGACCAAGCGGTATTAAATGCTCAAGGAATAGATACGGCAAAGGATTTGTGTGCTAGTGGAGAGGCCTGTCATGAATATAAATTATTTCTTCCTGAAGGAAATTACAACTCTCCACAGCATTTGGTGGATGAGATGCAATCTGTAATAGATACAAAACATGGATCTTTAATGAAACAAATAAATGCTTCTATCAGCATTACTTATGTTAAAAGCACAAATCGTCTAAAAGTTGTTGCACAAAATCCAAACCAGGTCAGGATTCGCTTTCCAGCTTCACTTGGACAAGCTCTTGGAGTTAATCCGGATATGTCAGAAAACCCCATTGGAAACGAATCATATGCTTTCAAATATGGAGTAGACCTAAATATATTGCATAATCGCTTGTACGTGTACTCAGATGTAGTTGATTATACATACCTTGGTGACGTGACGGCCCCTATTTTGAGAGTTGTACCATTTGAGAATTCAAAACGCTCTCAGCAGTCACACAAAGAATTTGTCAACATGCACTACGTCCCAGTAGGAAAATCTTATATTGATCAAGTTCATATCAGTATCAAAGATGATACCGGTAAAAATATTCAGTTCAGCTCTGGAAAGACTTTAATTAAGTTACATTTCAGGCGGCAAATTAAATAAAAAAAGAAAATTGTTTGATTTCCTGTTGAATAAGAAACAGGAAATAAGTATAAATACAACACACTGTTACAAGCGTCACCATTTCAAGTAAAATCATGAGAGAAAGCAGAATGTCTGGTAGTTCCAATAACCTAACAAAAGCACACTGTGGGCTAACTTCTGAATCTTCAGGCTTGCCTATCATTCCTGTTGTACAGAAAAGAAAAAGAAATCCTTCTACCTTTGGACAGATTCGATACCTCATGAAACGCTTGTCAACTGCTTTAGACAAAAGGCTCAGAGAGGGTAGACCTTTAAAGTATTGCCGACTATGCAGAACGGAAATTCGTTCATTATGTCGTGAGGAGAAAGAAAAACAACACAAACTCAAAGGATACATACACAAGAAGAATAAACATTTAAGACGTTCCAGACGGACAAAGAATGAATCTGGGGGTCAGAAATGTCATAGACGTAGTGGAGCTAAAGAGGATATCAACAGACAGACAGGGAACAAGCTGGAGTTAAAAACAATCAAATAAAGTGTTAGTCACTTTTTAAATGCTATGACGATTGAGTAACATTGGAAACTTGTTTCAGTTTTCTAAATGTAGGTTTGTTAGAATTCAGTTGGTATTTAAATAATTGACAGAATTAATATAACTGATATTAAATTATACACTTTTTTTTTCACAATTTACTACATTATTTAGTTCAATAAAGTGCATGCAACTGGTAAAAATGTAAGAATTGCAGTGGTTTACCAAACTTAGCTCAAGTTCTTCAATATCTATTGCAGACTATAAAAGAAAGAGTCAAAGGATATAACTTCATTCTTCAACCAGTTGTTAATGGGTCGATACCAGTGCAAGCAGTGCTTCCGTGAATTTGCTCGATCAGACAGCCTGAGAAGACATACGTCCAGTGGTGTTTGTAAAGCAACTACAACTATGTCTGACAGCGAAGAAAGTACTATCTCAGAAGCATCGGATGTAACTACAAACAGAAAATATTTGAAGGGAATGAAAGGACATGATATCTTTGGAGAATATGATTATAGTAAACTCTCAGACGATCCAGATACAGAACCGTCAGAAGTCGAGACAGACAGTGAGTCTGCCAGTAAAGAGGAAAAACAGAAAGCCAAACGCAGGAAAATTCAAAAGACAAGTCCTTGGGATAGACTAATGAGAAGCACTTACAGAGACAATCAAGATCAGTTCGATGAAACAGTGGAAAATACCATGCAGGACACACCTAACATCGATGTTGAATCAGCTGAGGAAATGGCATATGAAGAACTGAAACCAAAATACAGATCAACGCTGGTTACCAAGTATCAAGACCTCGTGGCACTCGGGTCTGCTTTGAGAAAAGATCCTATCCACAAGAAAGTAATATCAACAGCTCACAGATTGAAAGAAGATGAAGACTATGATGAAGAAGAGGCGATGCAGTATGCAGTGAAAAAAAGAAGATATCTACTTGAACGAAAACTTGACGAATATGAAAGACCAACTTTAACTGTTGAAGAGGAAACCCAGTGACATTGATTATTGATATGACTTTGAAATTAACCATTTCAGCGATGGCAAAGCATTGAGATCATTTAAATAATAGTAGACCTGCAGTGGAACCTATCAAAAGAGTTTTATTTACTATGAAAGACTAATGATCATTATGTAAACGAAGACAGAGGGACGGTCCTAATCCTCTAGTCGTAATGAATAGATGAGCGGGACAAATAAAGTTGTTCTGAATTTAAACTGTTGTTAATTGTTCTTTTCTTCCTAGTTCTTATTATTGTAACAGTGAGGTTTTGAGATGCATTGTGTCAGTCTGTCAGAAATGGGACAGGGTAAGCCGATTTGTCTAATGTGTAGATGTGGACATGTGGAAACTCCACATTGTGGATCCACATCATCCACACAACCTCCACATTGCATACACATCAAGTCCACATCATCCACATCAGCTCCACAATTTCAATGTGGATATGTGGACCTTCCACTTGACATCCACATCAGCTCCACAATTTCAATGTGGATATGTGGACCTTCCACTTGACATCCACATCAGCTCCACAATTTCAATGTGGATATGTGGACCTTCCACTTGACATCCACAAGTTCAAGCACACTGGCAGCAGAGATCTTCTCGTCATCAAATGTAGTAGTCAGGCTTTAGAAGGCTAGTAAGATATTATTTCAGTCCAGAACATTAAAATCTTGAGATACAATATTTTATAATCCCCAAGGAACAAGTACTTACGCTATAGAGTTATGCCTCTGGTATAGTGAGGCCCTGAGATACAGGACCAAGAGACTAATAGCAGACGCATATTACTGTAAAGCCTCAGAAATTGAACAGAATGAACAAGAGTATGCCACACCAACTTACACCATCAACTGACGCTATAGAGTTATGCCTCTGGTATAGTGAGGTCTTGAGATACAGGGCCAAGAGACTCATAGCAGACGCATATTACTGTATAGCCTCTTAAGACATCTCCTATGCCATTTAACATAGACTTTTACCCTGAAAAAAGACTAAGTTATTTCAAACTAGCCTTTTCAAGCTTACTAAAGCGGTGTCATCTATGGCCTCATCCCGGCCGGAGACTCCCCCAGGCTGTGGACTTAGTCTCCGGACGGATGAGGCCATAGTGACGCCCTTTACTACTTATATAGCCATTTTTCCGGTGGGAAAATCTACTATGGAAAAATCATAGTCATTTTTCCGGGGGGAAAAACTACTAGGGGGGAAAAGCTACTCTCTGACAGATACACTCACAGATTTGCCAGAATAGCGTCACTAATGCATGAGTTATTGCCCGTGTATTATATAAAAATCCACAAGTTTAGTCGTCACTAAACTGACAGTCACTAAGGTTAAGGAAATCTAAACCTTAAACAAATCAGAGTCACTTCGTTTTGTGGGAGTGGGGTGGGGTGGGGGGAAGGGAGGGATAAAAATTTACCGAGTTCTCTTATTCCAGTTTAGGGCACACTGGGTGCGGATTTCATGGCCTATTGGATTGAAGAAAGTGGTCGGCCATGAGTCGCCGGTGGGAGTCTAACCCACGACTCCCTACTAGAAAGGTGAACGCATGGCGCTCCGCTTTACAAAGAACACCTTCCATTCCCATAAAGAGGACACTCAGGACACTGTAAAGAGAAGTGTTTGTATGTGGTATTTGCTTCCCTGTTCTGAACCTGAGATGAGTTTGCTCCAGTGGGAGCAGATTCTTTCCTACTCATAAAAGGAGGCAACTCTTGTGACTTCCTGTTTGGTTCCCTGGGCTGTAACGTTTTCGCAGGGGGTCTGCTCTCGAGCAAATTCTTTCCTTAAGGAGTTGGCTCCGGTTTAGGTGCCCAGAGATTGGGGCGGCTGAGTCACTCCCCAGTCACCTTATCATTTATATACTTTAACATGTATAGGCTTGGTACGCGAGCAGAAGTCAGGATCTGGAAATTGTATGTACCTAACATTTCGTTGGTGACAGTTGGCGTGTTTAAGTGGTACATGTAGTTCAGTAGTCAGCGCGAACCCGGGTAGTGGCGTTAAAAAATCGGCATCTGAACACACTTCATTAACTTGCAGAGATGACATTAGAAAAAAGTGTGCCGTCTTTTGGATCGAGACATTAAACCGGACCCTCTGCAGGGTGAGGCATCCCCTGTGCAGTTGAAAGATACCTTTCGTATACACATTGCTACATGTACGAGGAGGTTCATTCTGCAAAACTGGAGTGTACATCGAACACCTGCTCATAATCCTCGAGACAGTATACATAAAACGAGAACTTCTAGACATGGTATGTGGATGCACCTCCATACTTTTGTGCCTTCCATTCCTATTTTCTTCCCAGGTTGACAGGACCCTTCCTGCGGTCGGTCATTCTGGGTTGGATGGGAGAACGTCAGTTTCGTAGGAAAGAGACTTTTCCTTTCATTTAGCTCCGATTTGGGACGAGAGCGCACTGATGTTGTGTGACCTGTTCATCATCATATTTCAATTCTCATATCGACGTTACCCCCGCACCTCAGCGGAACGAATGTTCATCATCATATTTCAATTCTCATATCGACGTTACCCCCGCACCTCAGCGGAACGTATCCATAGCCGCAGTAACGGAGCGCCGAGCGTCCGTGCTCTTTAGATACTTTATATTTAAAAAATAATTTGATTAAATATTTTTAGGTAGACTATTTTCAATAGAAAGTCATAAAGTTTTATTACTAAATAAATGTACCAAACTAAACATTAAGACTTCTGGATCCAGTAAAATTCTGTAGATGAAATTTAAACTTAGCTTGATACATTTATATAAACACAGTCTTAATAACGGACGGACGGACAGAATGTCAACAGAAGTTTCTACATACATGTATCAAATTACAAGGGAGACAACTCGGACTACTCCAAAATGATAATGTTCTGGTTCTGAAAAATAATAATCTATATAGCATCCGGGCACTCCAAAAATAATAATCTGCTGTTTCTAATTTTAGAAACACCACATTATTATTATATTTGGGGTGCCCGGATGTTAACGATTATTATTTTTGGAAACAGAACATTATTATATTTGGAGTGCCCGGATGTTATAGATTATAATTGTAAAATATAATCTGCGGCAAAATAATAATCAGCAACCACGTGTTTGTGAATGATCATGATGATAATTATTCCTACCGACGATTTTTATTTTCGGAGGATAATCTTTAGCCCGTAGTAAACCTAACTATATAGAGTGGTGGGTGTATAATAATAATAATAATAATAATAATAATTGAGTCTAAAGAAGAATCTCACATTTTGGCGTATGGGACCCCCGGAGATTATTATTAAAATTCTAAACATTATTATAATTTGTGAAGCGTACATATGGAAAATAATAATAATAATCTGGGGTCCCCTCTGGCTTTCCATATCAGTCTGACATATCAAGTTTTTGAGCCACATAATAAGTAAGAGTTTGTGTTACTGGAAAAGGACGTACTTATTCCATATTGCATACGCAAAATATGTTAATTACAAGTTTCAGCATACTATGCCATTGGAATAGATTGCTAGAGCAACAAATGAAAAGAACAAATGTTTGCATCTGCATGAAACGTTCATTACATATGAAAATCATTTTAATGTATTATGTGTCCGCAATGTCTTTGAATAGTTTTTCAAGCAGTGTTGGTAAAGACAAATGTTTTATTGAACATTAGACATGCAAGAAAAGTCATTGATTTCAATGTGATCGGAGTTTCAGTAGCTCAAGTGCTGCTTTGGAACGGGTAGTTTTACTGAGAGAGAGAATCAAAGATTCAAGCAGCGTATATTGGAGAAAACCATGGTCAATGTAGTTTGGATACATCTCAAGATGTCTTCCAGCTTAACAAAGACGACCTTACAGGGCACAGTGAAATGAAAAAAAGAAGTAAAGGCAGACAAATTATAGAAGAAATAGTAAAAGACAATTAAGAATGGACAAAACGACTGAACAAAATCGGAACCACCACCTTGGAACGGTGAAAGGTTTAAATCGATTTTAAGGTCCAAATCTTAAACTAGAAGTTGTGTCTGTAAGACACGAATGTTGCTCCCGTGCAGCACCTATCAATGGGCAGTGTGTATCACTACTACAAATTATCAACAAACTCTATTTGAAAAAGGGTGTCCTGTTGGTTAGACTCTCAAAATGCTGCATTTTGAACAATTAATTGAATCTCTATAAATGTTACATGCACATCGTCTATTTGAGTATACAATGTTTATCTTGAAAATTAGCTGCCCCGAAAGGACTTATAAATGCCACAATTCAATCAAACTTATTCATTCCAGTCAAACATATTATGCATCTTTTAATTTTGCTCGCAATGTCCATACAGAGCCTGACGGAATTATAGAAAATGCAGCCCCATGTGACTACACAGCTTTTGTAATCAGCATTTTCTATAATGTATGAGGCTGCCACGAGTGTGACAAAGTTGCCAAAGATATCTAGGTCGAAAAGGCTGTTAACAATAATTATTTCATCAAAATGAAATATATGAAATGCTGAAATACGCTTATGCAAACGCTAAAAAATAATATATTGAAACTGTCAAAAAAACCGCCCAAAATGACTTTGTTCAATTAGCCATAGTTCTTTCAAAATTAAGTCTATTTCCATCAAAGACCCATAAGCACATCCTCATTTTGTTCACAACTAGTGTACAAATTTAAAAGAATTTCCATTAAAAATTATGGTAGAGCCACTGTACAAAAGTTCCTTTAAATGACTAAGTTCTAAAGGCTGTTTTTCTGTCAAAATTATTTTTATCTCCATGAAAAAGTTACATGCACATCTTCACTATGTCTAAAACGTGTACAAAATTTTATCTTTACCCTAAACGAAATAAGCGGCCCAAAATGACTAAATTCAAAAGTCCCTAATTCCATCAAAGTAGTTTTATCTCACTAAACAATTTATTGAACATTGTGGGAGGGGTTGCTTTTCATAACCTGTGTACCCTGAAATTCAAACAGCTGACCAAAATGACTAAGTTCAAAAGGTTGTAGTTCTGTCAAAATTATTTTACCTTCATCAAAAAGTAACATGCAAATCTCCATTATTTCCACAATGTGTGTACAAAGTTTGAAAACAATCCATTGACAAGTGTAGGAGGAGCTGATTACGCAAATTCAATGCCCAAAAGTATGACTAACGGACAGACAGACAGACAGAGAGACAGACAGGCGGTCTGACAGACAAGAGCATATCTTAATCCATCCCCCACCCTGCCACTGTCGTCATGTGGGCATAAAAAGAGTTCGGTTTACATCGGGGTAAAAAAAAGATGTAAATCAAATTAAATCACCGTGATACAAATTCTATTCTATTCTATCCATAACCTTACTAGGTCGTTGGGGCACCACAGATGACTTCGAAACAATCCCTTTCCACATTGTCCTGTCTTCTGCTGAGCTGCCCTAGTTGAGCTGGCAAAATCCATTCCTGTCCACTCCTTGATTTTGTCTTCCCACCTCTTCTTCTGTCTACCTCTTCTTCTTTTTCCTTTCACTGTGCCCTGAAGAATTGTCTTTGCTAAACCAAACGACCTTGAGAGGTGGCCAAACCACCTTAGTTTCCGTTTCTTGACCAGCGTCAGGAGTTCATCATATTCTCCAATGGCTGCTTGGATCTTCCTGCGAACCTCTTCATTGGTTATATGGTCCTTGTACGAAATGTTCAGTAACCTTCGGTAGCATCTCATCTCAAAGGCCTGCGTTCTTTTCTCTAACTGCTGTCAAGGTCCACGATTCAATGGCATACAGAAATATGGAAATGACAAGAGAGCGCACAAGTTTCACATTTGATCCAAGAGATATGTTATCTCTCCAAATTGGTTTCAGCTTGGTAAGAGCTGAAGTGGCTTGTGCAATCCTTGAGAGAACCTCCTGTTTTGAGCCATCATCTGAGACAACTGCTCCAAGGTATTTGTATCCAGCTTCTGCCCTTTTACCTTGATCTCCCCTTGGATGCCATCTGCGCTGTTTGTCATCAGTTTGGTCTTCTCAGCACTGATCTCCATCTTATACCTTGTGCAGGTTTGGTCGAGGCTTTCGCTTTCAACTAGAGCTTCTAGTTCCTGCTCTTCCTCAGCTAGAGTGTCTATGCCATCGGCAGACCGCAGATTGGTAATGTTTCTGCCGCCTATGCTGACCTTTCCGTCATGTTCTTCCAGAGCATCAGACTTGATCCGTTCAAGAAAAATGTTGAAGAGGGTGGGTGACAGAAGACATCCTTGTCTTACTCCAACTGTTGTTCTGAACCATTCTCCTGTGCTGCTATTTATCAGGACTGCATTTGTAGCCTTGTCGTATAGCTGCTCAGTTGTGCGAACTAGATTTGCACTGATATTGTTCTTCCGCATGGTGACCCATAAGGCTGCATGCCATACCCTGTCAAAGGCTTTTTTTGAAATCAATGAAGACATGATACAGATCCTGCTGATGTTGGAGATACTTTTCACACAGGATTCTAAGGTTAAAGAGATGCATACAAAGGTGGGGGTTTAAGGAACATACTGCAACCGCTGACAGCCAGAGTTAAAGAACCACGGTGGGACCAACTAGAGACAAAGCATCAGGCACCACTCACCTTACAAGTTTTAGGTTGGGACTGTCATTGAGTCTGAAACCCGACCTGTCATCGTGATGAGGAAGCCATCAAGGGTGATTGTGTCAAAATCTAGGCGCGCAGTCTGTAGCATAACATTCACAATATCTCCTATAATGTCGTTTATAATGTCTGTCTGTAACAACAGCAACGTGGGAATCTCTGATACATTTGTAATTGTTGCTATTTCACTTAAAGTTCGTTAGGCTGATTTCCTTTACACTTCTCCAAGAACGGTCGTTTTCGTAATGTAGCTTTGTTAAAGAAGCTGAGGGCAATGGTTTCAAGTCTCGAATTCGTATAAACAGATTAGCTGATGTTTTATTTTATCTATTGTCGATCATTTAGTTTTTAGTTATTATTAAGTGTTATTCTTGTGGTTGCTATGAGAATTACTGTTTGGCTTTTGATGGGAAGCTATGTGAGATATGGCGTTAGAGAAGACTCACGATTAAATGCGGCAATGCTCCGGCCCCATTGCTCTCACAGTGGTATAAATGCATGTAATGTTTTATCGTGAGGTATCGTTGCAAATTGTTACTGGAATTTCGCCGAGCTGTAAGTGGCCGTGACTGGCCAGCTTATAGCCCAGCTCTGGGCCGGAAAATGCATAGAAACAAGTTTCACTGTCAGAAACTTTGTTTCTGAAATAATTTCGGTCCGGAGCTGGACTAGGCCAGCTTTGAACAAAAACATCGGAGATTTTGTCATAAAGAAATAATGGTTAAAAACTGTGTGATTTAGTGGCGACCAAAATGACCATCTTTCGATATCGTTTGCTCTGTTTGTCTGCCTGTTCGAGCCGCATGAGGAACATCGTTATGAGAATAGAAACAACGTGTTCCATGCTTCCAAAGGAGTCGTCTTTTATTGTTTAAACATGTTTCCTTTGCAAATTGTTTGACCACCAATTTTATTTGGGATAGTGATCTGAGCCGTTACACGACAAAACAAACAAAGTGGCACTAGTAAGCGCCCAGTGAAAGCTCAGATCAGCCTGGGCATCCGCCCAGTCTGCTCAGAGTATTCACTGTCCGTATGGAGCTAGCTTAGACCCTTGGCGACCCTTTTTAAAATCACTCAGCCAAGACACTGATCAGGCTGGGCGAATGCCGAGGCTGGTCTCAGTTTTTGCTGCGCGCATGTTTTGTCGTGTCGCGGCTAAAATTTTACTGTCCGTTTGCAAAAAAAAAATGTTAACTGAACTGCTGGTTGGACAGCAGTTGTTTTTTTTTTTTTTTTTTTTTTTTTTTTTTTTTGCAATTTCTCATGTTAAGTGTTACCTGTTTCTATTGTAGGACCTTGGAAGTTGATTCTTGGTAAACTGGTCAATCTGGAAAGAAACGGTCATATAACTGAGAACTTTGGACGTTAATGGCCCTTGGGGGTCATTGAGATATACAATGTATATTAGTTAAAATGACATGTGTAATTATTTTTGTTGTCTCAACAAACTGACAAGAGTGTTGCCATGGTGTAACTGTAAAATTAATGTCAAAATATGATGATTGATAATAATATGATTTCACTACTTGCTCTTAATAGATTCCCAGTAGTGGTTGGGGAGGGGTGGGGGATCTGATGCTTTGGTCAGATGCTTGAATTGAACCTTTCTAACGAAGTTATTAACTCATGTTGCCATAGAAAACAAGAGCATGTGAGCAGTAGCTCACGTAGGTACCCGGACAAAACGGACCATGGACAAAACGGACCAGACAAAACGGACCACGGTTAGGACAAAACGGACCACGTTTCAGGACAAAACGGACCATGCTTCAGGACCAGGCGGACCACGCTAGAAGACAAACCAGACCATTGATTGGTGCCAATTAAAAGGTTTAGGGGTATAATTACCAAATACAATGTTAAATGGTCACAATTATTTGACTACTGTTCATGATCTCAACTATCTTTGGTTGGGGTAGTGCCATAACGTCTAATTTCAAAACGTCTACTCCCAAAACGTCTACTCTCAAAACGTCTACTCCCGTTTGGTCTACTGTGCCAAAACGTCTACTCCCATTTGGTCTACTGTTCCAAAACTTCTATTCCTTTTTGTCCACACAGAAAGTAACTATGAATATTCATACTAGTATTTTGGATGATTGCCATTGGGGTCAACATTTTATATAGAGGCGTATAAGGTATAAGGGGTGGGTTTTTGGGCTTAAAATATTAATATTGGTGCATCCAGCAGGCAGTTATTGTGAAAGTAAAAAGTATGCAAAGACCAGGAACTGAAACAATCAAAATCCAAATCCAGCCCTCAAACCATAGTTGGAAACAACTAAGATTACAAATAATCAAGATACAGAGAACATATGGCCAACCGAGTGAGCAGCTTGTTCCCAAAAGGTGGCCACTCAGCAACCCAAACCGAACCAAAAATAATAATAACATACATAAGGTAAAACATCACAGAAACTCTGACACCAAAAACAGGCAACAAAGAACCACAACAGAACTACCGCCTTGGAACGGTCAGTAATGAATTACTGGGGGGGGCTTAAATCGATTTTACAGGCCCAACCTCACCCTCAGTTTCTGAAGTGGTACAAAACATTTAGTTGGTTGTTCGGTTCGCATGATAACCCTCTAACTCGTCAATGAATCATCACGGTAAACACATAAATCAAATTTCAACACCATGAAGAAGCAAAGACGAGGACTCAACAGATACAACGGGCCGTCTGACAGGTGGAGATCCCTGTCCTGCCAAACAACCCCACTGGAAATCTGAAGCAAAAGAAGGTCACCAGTATCTACTATCTGTACATGTAACTTTTTCCAGTAGAAAATGTATTGTGAAGTGTTAAAACATTAAAATGTGTGGTCACACAAATTTTGTTTCCAGTCTGAAGAAAATTTAACTTAGAACTTGCTGAAACCCTTGTTGACTTTTAGTTAGCAATACACCAGCAAGTTAGCAATTCGCCTCTTTGTGGTTGTAGTTCAGATAAGCGATTTGGAGATAATTTCTAGTTTCTTAATGTTAACATGTTTCTGTACCATAAATATAGCCAGGGATGTTCATTATCTAAAACTACAGGGCTGTCCAAACCAGGCCGGACATTTTGGTCCATTAGACCAAATGGGAGTAGACGTTTTGGCACAGTAAACCAAATGGGAGTAGACGTTTTGGGAGTAGACGTTATGGGAGTAGACGTTTTGGGAGTAGACGTTATGGCCCTAATTCCTTTGGTTGTCGCAACTATCTAATTGATTTAATGGTAAGATTTTTATCTTTTAAGCCTGCAAATTTCTTTATTAGCGTTGCAACTAAAATAAAACATGCTTTCTCAAGGTTAACGGAAGGTCTGAACATGGTCCGTTTTGACCTTAAACGTGGCCCGTTTTGTCCTGAACGTGGTCCGTTTCGTCCTGGACGTGGTCCGTTTTGTCCTGGACGTGGTCCGTTTTGTCCTAAGCGTGGTCCGTTATGTCCGTGGTCCGTTTTGTCCGTGGTCCGTTATGTCCCTAATTCGCTCACGTATACCCCCGGCCAGCGCCACTGCCTTATATAAACACACTTTTCTGTCTGTCATTTGACAGACAGACAAATGGACAATCTATAATAAACCCAGTGATAGGCCTACTAATACCAAAACATTTCATTAAAAAATAATATATAAATTTAACGCAAAATTTCAACACAAATTTACATAAATTTGTTTGTATGTGACTTTGATCGAAAGTCAGCAGCAACTGATCAGTTTCAAGCTTTACTTGAACCTGGTAACATAGCAATCTGAAGAGTCTTTGACATAAATTTTCCCATTTATTAAATTGGAGTGAAAGATGGAAAAAAGGAAAATGGAAAAGGAGCCAAAATAAATCTAATCATCTTGTTTTTCTTTCGCACAATATACGTGTCCATTTTCAAGATGTACACACTTTCTGACAGAAGCCGAGAAATCTGTAATACAAAAATGGAGAGAAAAAAAGCTGGACAAACAACGGGAATGGTATGCAGGCGGCGATTGATTCTCCCTTACAGGGTTCCTTTGCTCTTATGCAGACCCGGGTATGAAAGCACCACGTTTCCACGGCTGTCGTCATTGTTTGCTCGCGCTCAAAACGTTGCACAACTCGATTCTCACGTTTCATTCCAGATGCCACCCCGTCAGAAGGCGAAATCCACAATCAGTCCTGGTAAAGAGACTACTTTCATCCAGCCTGGACCACGGGAGAGGGTATCCCAACTCTTGCTCCCCAGGCTCCTGCTTTCTAAACTGAGCCAGACCCGTGCCCGCCAGAACACCTATGTTATGTTCTAGATTGAACATAGGGTATGTAGCCAGACTCAGACAAGAATCAGAAAAGCCATATGTGCACATATCCTACATTTTATCGCCAATTATGATGGTTGAATCTGAGCAAAAAGAGGTGCAGTCTAGTTTGAAATTCAAGAGGAGGGTCTTACTGTACTGAGCTGCATTTGCTAAATGAATAAACACTGAAGGACAACAAAATATGACCGAATAATAAATTTATTATGTAGACACATATAACAACAGTTTCTTTCAAATTTCAAAAAAAAAAACTCTCTTCATTCCTCTTGCTCTCTCTGTGTTCATTTTAAGCTATTTTAGAGGTCTAGATTTCAAGCTATTTTAGATGTGGACACAGATAATAAAATTTTATAGAGAACAGGTCAACGACGTACTCAACCGTGAATTTCTTTAATCTCTTCCGCGTATTAATTAATACCCCTTATGGTGCCTCAATTTTACAGGTAAACAACAAGAACCTCCGCGCGGCATTGTGGGAAAAGTTTGACTCATGGCGGATATGATGAGGACCATTAACTGACTCAGTTATTGTTTAACGTGCTGCAGCAAAGACATTTTTGATCATGGATTTATTATTAATATTTTATTCAGTTTTATTAACAGGGCTTTTATATTTCGAAGGTAAGAATTGAGTAATTTATCCGACGGCCCACCTGACAGAGTGACACAGTTTTGAAACTTGACAGTTCATTTTGCTAATTGATATCAAGGTGTGTCGCGATTTTGAAATATTTGAAAATGTGTGGCTTAAAAGATATGAATGCGAGCACTGTTTTTGAGTAGACATCCATTGTCCCTGCTTTATTTTCTGTTGAATTACATCCAGGGTCAGCTATGAGACTGATTTTTAAACGTCCTCAGGCGTCGGTTGAATGCAAATTTGACGGGCCTCTTTGGGGACAATTTTAAATTTACATTGTGGTGCCCTCAAGTAGATCTAAATTGATACAAATCTATTTTATACAATGTTATGCAGAGAGTGTCTGGATCTGACTGCTGATAAGTTGTTATTGTTCATGGTCTGTCTGCAGTGACCAATTTTAATTGGGTGCTAATTGGACTGTTGACCTCATGTATGTTGGGTTGTTAAAAGCACAATTACCAGACCTGTTCAATCCCCAGTCACACCAGACAGTCACAGTCACTTCGAGCTGGTACTTAGCTAGCTTAGAGGGCTGCACCTCAGACAAGCTTACATATATATAAACAACTAGCTGATTTTTTAGGGAGATTGACTTTGTTGACCAAAAATCTCATTTTATGCACTAACTCTGTGAGGCAGACAGTCTACAGAATTCTAGTTTAAACAACATAAATGTCAGTGAGATTTAGGCAGACACAGTAGTGTATTGCTGTGATGACAGAGGCATTGCAGGGATAAAGACTAACAGGGGCCCAGTAGCCCACAGCCCCTACATTTTGGGCTGGGCAGCCTGGGCCCTAGTCCAGCTCCGGACCAAAATTATTTCAGAAACAAAGTTTCTAATTTAGTGAAAATTGAAACTTGTTTCTAGGTATTTTCCGGCCCAGAGCTGGGCTACCTGGGCCCCTGAAATTTTGGAGAAAATTGCCCATACCCCTAATGTTATATTTATGGGACCCTAAGTCAAAATTGGTAGTCTTTATCCCTGCATTGAGATCCTGAAATCCATACCAAGTGGGGGTGGTGATCGGGAGATGGTGCTGGTTATACGTAACTTACAGTGCAGGGGCATCCTACTTATTTGGATAAAAGTAGGGCAAGTGCCTACTCTGCTTGCAGTAGGTGCAGGCGGGGGTTGTCTTGAAATTTTTTCCCTCGTCTGTCATTTCTCTCTCTCTGGGAGACAGCTGGATATAGACTGAAATACTGTTTCAAAGTCAAAGGGCCAGCATTGTGACCAGCCTTACCTAGCAGAGTCGCTGTGATTGCATGGCTTTTCCACCTTTCGTTGTTGTTGTTCCCATGCACCAGGAGGCTCAACAGACTGCATCCATAGTAGCACACTCCTGGCCCAGCATGTCTGCTGTTTAGTGATTGTTTTACGAAACTTATTGCTGAGCAGGCACATGCAGAGCTAGATAAGAGGGAGTATTTGGTGATAATTAGGGATATATTTTTTTTTAATCCTGCATAAAAACATACGTTGTGACCCCTCATATGAACCGTCTTGATAAGATATGGTTTCAGTGAGAAACAAGAAAATTATCCTTAATTATCATATAATACTCCCTCTTATCTAGAGCTCTGACATGACGTTGTATATGGATGTCAGTGTGATGTCATTTTGACGTCATGTGCCTATGCGAGGGTATAAAACCCAATATTTACCTTGTTGCACTCAGGTCGGCCAAAACAGTAAACTTCAAGTTTTGGCCGTCCTGAGTGCAGTAGGGTTAAGAGGCAAAGTTTACAAAAATTCATGTGGAATGTACATATAATACAGGGATAGTCCTTACTATATTCCATTGATTTGGGACGTCACAGATCTTGAGCGTATTCTTTCCTGTATAGAGCCATTCCTGGTTCTGTGTAGTCTGGGAGCATATTGTAGCCAACAGAAAGCACATTATCAGGTATTCCAAGGTTACATTTAAGATATTGTTTAAAATAAAGAATGGGATGGATTATTATTGGCCCTAATTTGCTTCTAGAGCCTGGGATTGTACTCTTTAAATTCACTACATGAGGGAGCAAATTCTCTCGTTATTAACAGGTAAGAATTTGCTCCCTTGTGGGAGTGCCATTCTAAATCAAAGGAATAAAGAGAGGGATATTATTTTATGACTGCCAGTCCATTCCACTCAATTCCTCTCATGTTTTAAACTGTGCCTCAGTAGGCTCAGTATCTACAGAATGATTAATTCCAGGAGTTTTCTGGAAATGATACCCATGTGAAACTGTTTCTGGAGCTTATCTTTAGTCTTATCTCCAGAAATTCCCTCTAGCTGTCTCCATAAACTCCATAGCAAATTGCCAATTTGACAACCACCTGTTTGATGGAATCAAGGGAAAGAAACTGGCTGGCCAATGGCCATCCTGTCATTCTGTGCACTCAAAGTATATGCACTGAGCTATAAAACATATTTAAATGGGGTTAATAATGCCTCTGCGCCAACTCAGACTGCTTCTGTTGGAGCAGTTTGTTGAGGGTCTGTAGTCTTTGAAATATGCCAAAACTGTTTTGTGAAACAACAAAGTATGCTGGTATATTGGGTCCCAAAACATACTGTCACATAGGTTTATAAGAATGTTGAAAAAATTCTGAAAATTGGGATGTGGATGGAATGGCAAACAGTAGAGACCCTGAACAGACTGCTCCCAAGCAGTCTGACCTTGGTCTCCACTGTTTGCACAGGCCTGTCTTTCCCCTCACTGCCCTATACTTAGAATTTTTATGGTAATTTCTGGAACTGGAGATAACAATCATGCACATAATAGTCCACAGATGAAATCTGGGTGGTAAACAACCACAAAGAACAAGAAATAAAACACTTCAACAATATTATGTACCAGGGATGTAAAAGTTACACCAAAGGGGTAGAGCACCTCTCAAAATGGTGGTGGGTGGGGGAGGTGATGGCTGAGAAAAAAACCTGTAGATAACCTATGCACTCAGAGTTTTTTAGGCACATACCGTAATTTGTTTTCAGACACTGTATTGGGCATATGCATAATGAACGACTATTAAGTCGGAAGCCATGGTATTTTAATGGATTTATTGCTGGCCTGCAAAGCTATGGAGGCCTTGGTTTGAATCCTGCAGGAGGTGGAATTCTTTCCAAGTCCAGCCATAAATGGGTTCTTTGTCATCTTGTCATTGTCCTGATATGACTGAAATACATGTACTATTGAAAGGGACATAAAACTCAGTATCATCCATCATCATTCATTTCCCTGAAAGTCAGCAGAGCTTCAGATAAGAGGGGTTTTTGAGGATAATTCGAAGATAATTTTTCTCATTTCTCAACAAAATCATATGTTGTGACCCCTCATTAGAACCGTCTCGGCGAGACGGTCCAACTCAAGGGTCTTAACATATTTTTATACGCCGGTTTTGAAAAAACGGACATATTATGGCATGGCGCTGTCCGTCCGTCCGTCTGTCTGTCCGTCCGTCTGTCTGTCCGTCCGCCAACATTCTTGTGCGCACCATATCTCAGAAACCGTTTGAGATATCTTCATAAAATTTTGTAGGCATATATACTAGGATGGGGCAAAGTGTCGCGTATAGTTATGGTTGCTCCCCCTTTCTTAGTTTCAAAGTTATGCCCCTTTGATTATTTTTTACCCTACTAGTCTTGTGCGCGCCATAACTAGAGAACCATTTGGGATATCTTGATGAAACTTCATAGCAATGTGTATGAGGGTCTGATGATGTGTCGCGTATAACAATAGTTGCTCTCCCCTTCTTCGTTTTGGAGTTGCATCCCTTTGATTAGATTTTTAGGGTATTTTTGTGTATACTGATCTTGTGCATTCAATAACTAAGTAACCATTTGGTATATCTTAATGAAACTTTATAGCAATGTGCATGATCACAAGCCGGTGTGTCGCATATAGAATGGTTGTTCCCCCTTACTAAATTTTTGAGTAACCTCCCTTTGATTAGTTTTTTAGGCTAACCCATTCCCCCATAACTCCTTAACCCTTTGAAATATTTCAATGAAACTTTGTAGGAATGTGTATAATAATGGGGTAATGTATCATGGGCATGAACCACAAATCTGGCTTACTTCCTGAATTATCTGCCCTTGCATCAATTTCCGTTTTACTCTGTATCTCCTTAACCGTTGGAAATATTTTAACAAAACTTTATAGTGATGTGTATATTGTCAAGGGAAAGTATTGCGACTAAGAGTCTATGAATTATCTCCCTTGTTTGACTTTGGCGTTTCACAATTTCTGAGCTGCTTCACCCTGGAACCTGATTTTTGGTGTACTAATAGTATTTGATGTGTTGTTTTGATAACATTGCAGTCATTAATTACAGAGTTGTTTCCCTTGTTTTGTCTGCCTGTCCATCCTTCTATAAACAATCTTGTTCATTCTGTAACTCCTTCATGACACTGAAACGGGCGTATTATGCGCCGCTTGCGAAGCTCTTGTTTTTTATGGTAAAATATTGAAAATTATCCCTAAATTATCCCTGTTGTTCCTTCGTATCTGAAGCACTGGTCAGCATGTCTTGATTTTTCTCATGCAGACTTTTCGAAAATGAATCATTTCTATATTGTGTAATATTTACAAAAGTTGAATTCCTATTAATTTTATCAAATTAAAATGCACAGCTGGCAAATACAAACATTCAAATATCCCTGTACAGTCTGTTTTATCTTAATCTTGTCCTTAATCAGTTAGCTGTTCAAACAATTAAGGCAGATAAATGCTTTGGAATTATCTTAAAATGTATCTCTTCAACAGGTGGAAAAATACTATTTATTATATCCTTTATGTTTGGGCATAACATATCTTAAACTTTGAACAAGTTGATTTCGTTATCATCCCATGCAATTTAGGGTTGTGGGTGAGGGGTTTACTGTATTTGTTTTTAGAAATAAAGAGAAGAAAAGTGGGGCATTTGGATTAATGCAGTATCTAAAGTTCTTCTTGGGCAGAAAGTGTGATGAGATATTCAAACCCATATGCATCCTGCCATTAACTGTAACGTAGAATCACAGACTTATGTGGGACATTGAACACAAGCGATTCTGTCATGTGCCAACTTGTCGTTGCATTGGCCAGTTTAATATAGAGTATCAAGTGACTTTTAAGTGACATTCAGGACTATATGTTGACAAATATGACAATATGTCTCTTGAAAAAAAATGCAAAAAAAGAGCCCACTGTGAAAAGAAGTTAAATTTGGCTTACCCATGGCTTACATGAATTAATAAGATGGTACCAGACTGAATTTGCAAACAGTGTTGAATTTTCAAACTATGCTAGCATAGCTTCAAAATGAGTGGGCTCAGAACAAGAGGCTTCTTTTGAATCTGTTCTTCAAATTCTCAATAATTCTATGACATAGAACGGACAAAACATTCATGAAATTTTGCAGATGTAAATTTTGTTGTCTGCATTTGTGGCACTTTTTGGTTAACCAGCTTACAGCCTCAAAGTTGGGTTGTAGGTTCATGTCCGTTTATCACATAACATCGCTGTTATTTAGTGGATAACGTAGTGTCATACAAATCGTACGACCACACGTGTCGTGACACTTTGGCGCGTATACGTAAGGTCATTTACAACCTCCGTATCGACAATGCATTGTCTTATAGAAATAATGTTCATTTTGAAGGCGAAGAAAATATCCCATTTAAAAGGGTGGGGCCAAAGGCTCGTTTCATGAATTTCATATTAAATGACCACTCAAGTAAGATCCTCTATATACATATAGTAATACACAGAAATGGGTGAAAATGATGGAGATTTTCCTGATTATGATGTTATAGGATGGCCACATCTCTTGCATGCCCCAAACATGCAATATCTGTTTGGTCAGGCCATTCTAATTGCATGGCCTAGGCTAACAAGATCATTAAAGCACTACAGAGGATGGTCAAACAATGTCTACCAGCTGATAATCGGAGCTTAAACTGGCTATTCATGATTACCAGTATAGGTATGTAATTCTGGAGAAATCAAAATAGTGGTCCATGCACACAGCTCAGGTTTTACCACATAAATAATTCAAATTTTTAACAGCCATAAAAATGGTTTCTTGTTAAGAAGAAAGTTTAATGTTTCTGTTTTGTAAAGATGGAGGTTTTATATCACTACACCTGCAACTGTTTTATTTCAAGTATTGCAGTTTTTTATGCAATAGAGCAGTTTTTATCATGCTTTAGGAGCCAATACTTTTGTTTAAATACACACACACACTATAAAAACTGAAATTCTGGCCCAGTCATTATAAAAAGTAATAGCACTCTGAAAGGGACACTAATATAATGCTGCTGTAAATATTTTGCCTTGACCAAAGATTCTTCCTTTTGTTAACACTTTAAAGGTAGGTTCCTGAACTAGCGATAACAATTATGTCCACAAAATAATTTCGTCTTTTTCTGAGCAGTATTGAATTCTCTTATTTTTCTGAATTTGTTGCTACTGAGAAACTCGTCAGATGTTGAAGAAAATAGTTTTTTTCCCTTTTGGTTTATTTTCTTTCGTTGGAATTCCAGTTCTAAAAATAACTACGTTTATTATGTCTATAAGTGTGCGATTTTTGATGCCATTCTCCAAAGGTCAATTTTCCCTTGTCGTGAGCTCTCTTAGAGGTCCTGGCATGGTGGATGGGTTAAAACTATCCCAAAATGCAATGCAGCATGACCTCAGCTGCGTTATCTATTTTTGGCGCGAACTAAAAATAGCGCTAACTGGTGTGCGAAGCAGAGTTAGGAAATCCCCCGCAAAACAACTTTTCTAATATTATTTTGATTTAAACTTTTTAGTGAAACTTATTCATTCCCTTTTATAAGTGCTTTCCAACAATTTGGATGAAAGGTCATCAAAATTATGATGCATTCCAAAGTACAGGAACCTACCTTTAAGTGCCAGAAATGAAAATAGCAGAATTTGCAAACAGCGTAGATGCTAATGATAATGAGCCTCCTCATCTTGATCTACCGGTACACTCTTCGCCCTCTAGTGTTTGATTGTAGCTTGGACAAAATTTAAAAAAAAAAAAAAAATCGCAAAAGTAAATTTTGTTGCTGCTTTTCGGAGCTTAAAGAGTTTATTGTCTTGTTCTCAGCATAAACGAGCAGCATGCAGCATACCAACTGTACTTCTAAGCAGTACAGTTGGTATGCTGCATGCTGCCGGTTTTGAGGCATTTTGTTCAGTACTGACCAGTGAAAAAATTTGGCCTTCAACATAATGTGTACATTACACCATAATAATTCATATCAGCACTTTATGTTTATTTAAATAACTTGCCACACTATTGGGTTGGATATTAGATTTTATTTAAAGAGTCCCCTGGCGTGAGCATGGGTTATATTGGAAAGGTTGATAAGCAGATTATGGTAGTTGATGTACAGTTTACATACCACATTATCTAGCCGGACAAAAAGGCTGGGGCTGTATTTAAACAGGGTATTTGTAACAACCATGCAAGAAATAAATAAATAAACTCAAGCCCAGCAAAATGTACATTTGTAAATGGGGTGCCAACAGGGTTCTTTTCAGCTTGCCTGGACAAAAGTACAAGAAGAGCTTTTGTTGTCACTCGTTGGCTGCAGTGACATGAGCACATATGAACCACGACACGAGAAAACCAACAAAGTGGCTTTGCACCCAGTCTGATCAGAGTCTTCACTGTATGCATGGTGGTTGCTTAGACCCTTAGCTACCATTTAAGCGCTTAGTGAATGGTCTGATCAGACTTGGTGGATGCCCAGGCTGATCTGAGTCTTCACTGGGCGTGCAACCACTTTGTTGGTTTTGTCGTATTGCGGCTCAATTATGCTGATGATCTTGGGTTGAGGTTTTCAGAATACCCTGATGAGCTGAAGTATTGGGACATCTAAAAACCATTTATTTTCCATTTGTATTGGGACACCTACCTAAAACCATTTTAAATGTAACAACTTTGCAAGAAATAAATAAAGTCAGCCCCAGCAAAATGGAGTTGAGTTTAGATGGCCCAATACTTAACCATATTAGGGTTTAAAGCCCATTTCGGGTGCTCCGGATAAGAAGGGGTATCAGGGATAATTTAGGATGATTCCCATAGTTTACCTATAAGGTAACAAATAATACATGGTGACCTCTTGTCTCACTCTCTGAGAAAATAAGAAAAAAATTCTCAGATAAATCCTCAAAACCCTACCTTATCTGGAACTATATATGACCCTTGGGTGAAAATGTTGATATTTGATAGACTGATGCTCGATCCCCTACTCTGCTTGATGACCTTGAGGACATATTCTGTATTCAACTTTTAGTTAAGTGAGCTGTCCTATACACTGACAGATCTTGTTTCTTATTATGTCTCCCCCCTTTAGGGTCGGGAGACATATTGTTTTTCCCCGGGCATCTGTCCGTCCGTCTGTCACAAATCGTGTCCGTTCTATAACTTGAAAAGCGCTGAAGCTATATTTGCGAAACTTCATATAAATATCAATCAACATGAGACGACGTGCAGAGTGCAAGAATGGTAACTCTGGCACTTATACTTTTTGAGTTATTTCCCTTGGAACTTAGTCCATCACAAAATTGTGTTTCAATTGTGTCCGCTCTATAACTTGAAAACTGCTCAAGCTTTATTCACGAAACTTCATACAAATATCAATCAACATGAGGCAATGTGCAGAGTGCACAAATGGTAACTCTGGCATTTATACTTTTTGAGTTATTTCCCTTGGAACTTTGTCCATCACAAAATTGCGTCTCAGTAACTCTGGCATTTATACTTTTTGAGTTATTTCCCTTGGAACTTTGTCCATCACAAAATTGCGTCTCAGTCGAGTCCGTCTATAACTTTAAAACCATTCAAGCTATATTCATGAAAGTTCATACAAATATCAATCACTATCAGACGACGTGCAGAATGCACTCAGGCGTTTATACTTTTTGAGTTATTTCCCTTGGAACTTTGTCCATCACAAAATTGCGTCTCAGTCGAGTCCGTCTATAACTTTAAAACCATTCAAGCTATATTCATGAAAGTTCATACAAATATCAATCAACATCAGACGACGTGCAGAATGCTAGAACCATAACTTTAGCATTTATACTATTTGAGTTATTTCCCTTAGAACTTTGTCAGTCACAAAATCGTGTCTCAGTCGTGTCTGCTCTATAACCTGAAAACCATTGAAGCTATATTCACGAAACTTCATACAAATATCAATCAACATTAGAAGAATTGCATAGTGCAAGAACCATAACTCTTATACTTCTTGAGTTATTTCCCTTGGACCTTTGTCAGTCACAAAATCGTGTCTCAATCGCTTTATTACTCGAAAACCGGACAAGCTATATTCACGAAACTTCATACAAATGTCAGTCAACACTAGACAACCTGCAGAGCACAGCATTTATACTATTTGAGTTATTTCTCTGATTATTTATTTTTAGCTCACCTGAGCCAGCGGCTCCGGGGGAGCTTATAGGATGGTAAGGCTCCGTCGTCCGTCGTCCGTCCGTCCGTCCGTCCGTCAACAATTTCAAACGACTTCTCCTCTGAAACCACTGGGCCAATTGTAACCAAATTTCATATGTAGCCTCTAGGGGACTTAGGAACGAAAAGTTGTTCAAACGGTCCTGGTCACATGACCAACATGGCCGCCACGCCCATATATGGTAAAAACCTAGAAAAATCTTCTTCTCCAGAACCAAAAGGCCGAGGGCCTTGAAACTTGGTATGTAGCATCAGGTACGTGAGTACTACCAAGATTGTTCAAATTATGACCTTGGGTTGACCTTGACCTTTTTTACAGTAAGGTCAAATTTGCATTCTGTAGTTTTTATATGGGGAAATGCTAGAACATAAGATTTCTTGGAAACTGTTGAAGATTTAGACATGAAAATTGGTATATACAGTCATCTGAATGAGTACATGAAAATTAATGCATACAAAAGGTCAAGGTCATTGTTTGACCTTTGACCCTGGTCTCTCATATTTCGACAATTTCATACATCTCCTCAAAAGCTATAAGGCCAATTGTAACCAAATTTCATACAGAGCGTCTAGGGGGCAGGGGAACGAAAATTTGTTCAAACGGACTGGGTCACATGACCAACATGGCCGCCATGCCCATATATGGTAAAAACCTTTAAAAATCTTCTTCTTCAGAACCAATAGGCCAATGGCCTTGAAACTTGGTATGTAGCATCAGGTACGCGAGTACTACCAAGATTGTTCAAATTATGACCTTGGGTTGACCTTGACCTTTTTTACGGTAAGGTAAAATTTGCTTTTTTAGCTTTTATATGGGAAAATGCTAGAACATGAGATTTCTTGGAAACTGTTGAAGATTTAAACCTGAAAATTGGCATATACAGTCATCTAAATGAGTACATGAAATTTATATGTACAAGAGGTCAAGATCATTCTTTGACCTTAGACCCTTGTCTCTCATATTGTGACAATTTCACACATCTGCTCAAAAGCCACTGGGCCAATTGTAACCAAATTTCATACAGAGCCTCTAGGGGCTGAGAGAAAGAAAATTTGTTCAGTCTTGGTCACATGACCAACATGGCCGCCATGCCCATATATGGCAAAAACCTTTACAAATCTCCTTCTCAAGAACCAAGTGATTGATGGCCTTGAAACTTGGTATATAGCATCAGGTACTTGAGTACTATCAAGATTGTTCAAATGATGACCTTGGGCTGACTTGACCTTTTACAAGGCAAGGTCAAGTATGGGAAAATGGTAGAACATGAGTTCATGGCAAGTTTAGAAGATTTTGGCCTAAAAATTGGTATATACAGTCGTCTTAGTTAGTACATGGAAGATTTGTGGGTACAAGAGGTCAAGGTCATCCTTTGACCTCTGACCCATGTCACTTATATTTTGACAATTTAAGACCTCTCCTCAAAAGCCACAGGACCAATTGTAACCAAATATCATACACAGCCTCCAGGGGCTGATGGAACGAAAATTTATAAAGTGGTCTAGGTCACGACCTACATGGCCACCATACGCAGGTGAGCGGTTCAGGGCTCATGGCCCTCTTGTTTACCAAGTTATGAGTGTGCAATAGTTAACTGCATTGGCAGGATTTAATCTTTACTGGATACAAGCTCATTATTTGCATGAAAAATGACCAGTATTTGCATTAGAAATTGTATTTAAAGTTTACGTTTGAAATTGTATTTAATGACTGATCCTTTTGACATCAAAAAGGGGGGAGACATCTGTTTTTTCGTAGAAAAACAATTCTAGTTTTTAAATTGATTTTCATTATATTTCTTTCAGTTAACTGATGAAGAATTTAGCTTGAAATAGTATGTTATTAAAAAAGTGATCAATCATTATTGACACAGACTGCTTTTAGCTGATCGAGATGTGAAAACAAACTGCTCATTAAGTTAAAGTAGAGTTGTTCTCGACAGCTTGGCAAATATTGTTGGGGCTTCTTTATTATACAAATTTATTGTGATATGGCCCAAAGTTTTGTCAGTACAGTTGGATTTTTATCCCCCGACCGAAAGGTTCGGGGGATATAGCGATGAGCCTGGCGTCCGTCCGTCCGTCCGTCCGTCCGTAAACACTTTCTTGTCCGCTCTATATCTTGAATACCCTTTGGAATATTTTCATGATACTTCACAGTTATGTAGAACAGGTCATGACGATGTGTCGCGTACAAGAATGGTAACTCTTGCTATTGTACTTTTTGAATTATCTCCCCTTTGGTGATTTTTTGGCAGATTCGTGTCCGCTCTGTAACTTGAATACCCTTTGGAATATTTTCATGATACTTCACAGAAATGTAGAACAGGTCATGACAATGTGTCGCGAACAAGAATGACAACTCTTGCTTTCTTACTTTTTGAGTTATTTCCCCTTGATAGTTTTAGGTGTGATTTTTTTGCAGATTCGTGTCCGCTCTATAACTAGAATACCCTTTGGAATATTCTCATGATACTTCACAGATATGTAGAACAGGTCATGATGGTGTGTCGCAAAAAAGAATGACAACTCTTGCTTTCTTACTTTTTGAGTTATTTCCCCTTGATCATTTTAGGTATGATTTCGTGTCCGCTCTATAACTTGAATACCTTTTGGAATATTTTCATGATACTTCACAGATATGTAGAACAGGTCATGACAATGTGTCGCAAACAAGAATGACAACTCCTGCTTTCTTACTTTTTGAGTTATTTCCCCTTGATGGTTTTAGGTCTGATTTCGTGTCCGCTCTATAACTTGAATACCTTTTGGAATATTTTCATGATACTTCACAGATATGTAGAACAGGTCATGATGATGTGTCGCGAATAAGAATGACAACTCTTGCTTTCTTACTTTTGGAGTTATTTCCCTTTGATGATTTTAGGTGTCCGCTACATAGCTTGAATACCTTTTGAAATAATTTCATGATACTTCACAGATATGCAGAACAGGTCATGACAATTTGTCTCATACATGAATGATAAGTCTTGCTTTTAGACTCAGTGAATTATTTCCCTGTGTATCTTCTAGAATATTGATGATCATGCTGTGATATCTTATCAGTGTTCCTAACTCTCTCTTACCCCTCCACATTCCCGCGACCCCTCCCGCGCACCCCCCCCCCCTCGCCCCGCCTCCAAAAAACAAGAGGGCCATGAGGCCCTGAATCGCTCACCTGGGCAATTGGCAAGTTGGCTTTTTTCTATCATGTCTGAAATTGTCAAAATATGAGTCTTGGGTCATAAGTCAAAGAATGACCATGACCGTTTGTACTCATAAATCTTCATGTACTCATTAAGACAACCATATATACCATTTTTAGGCCAAAATCTTCAAAACTTTCCACGAAATATTATGTTCTAGCATTTTCCCATATTTGACCATGCGGCAAAAAAGGTCAAGGTAAACCCAAGGTCACCATTTGAACAGTCTTGGTGGTACTCTAGTACTCCATGCTACTTACCAAGTCTCAAGGCCATAGGTGTATTGGTTCTGGAGAAGAAAAATATTATAGAATAATACCATAAGTGGTAATGGTGGCCATGTTGGTCATGTGACCTGGAGCGTTTGAACAAATTTTTATTCAATCAACCCCTGGAGGCTCTATATGAAATGTGTTTACAATTGGCCCTTTGGCTTTTGAGGAAATGGTTAAAAATGTCAAAATATGAGCAATCTGGATCAAAGGTCAAGAAATGACCTTGACCTCTTGTACTCATAATTCTTCATGACATCATTAAGACAACTCTATATACCAATTTTTAGGCCAAAATCTTCAGAACTTTCCAAGAAATCTTGTGTTCTAGCATTTTCCCATATTTGACCTTGCCGTAAAAAAGGTCAAGGTCAACACAAGGTCATAATTTGAACAATCTTGATAGTACTCAAGTACCCAATGCTACATACCAAGTCTCAAGGCCATCAGTCAACTGGTTATGGAGAAGAAGATTTTTAAAGGTTTTAACCATATATGGGCGTGGTGGCCATGTTGGTCATGTGACCTGGACCGTATAAATAAATTTTTGTTCCCTCAACCCCTGAAGGCTCTATATGAAATTTGGTTTCAATTGGCCCAGTGGCTTTTGAGGAGATTGTTAGAACTTATCAAAATATGAGAGTTCAGGGTCAAAGGTCAAAGAATGACTTGACCTCTTGTACTCGTAAACCTTCATGTAGTCATTAAGATGACTGTAGATACCAATTTTTAGCCCAAAATCTTCAACAGTTTCCAAGATATCTTATGTTGTAGCATCTTGCCATATAAAAGCATAAGGAAGCAAATTTGACCTTACCGTAAAAAAGGTCAAGGTCAACCCAAGGTCATAATTTGAACAATCTTGGTAGTACACACGTACCCGATGCTACATATCAAGTTTCAAGGCCATCGGCCTATTGGTTCTGGAGAAGAAGATTTTTTCAGGTTTTTACCATATATGGGCATGGCGGCCATGTTGGTCATGTGACCAGGACCGTTTGAACAACTTTTCGTTCCTAAGGTCCCAGGAGGCTCTATATGAAATTTGGTTACAATCGGCCCAGCGGTTTCAGAGGAGAAGTCATTTGAAATTGTTGACGGACGGACGGACGACGGACGACGGAGCCTTACCATCCTATAAGCTCCCCCGGAGCCGCTGGCTCAGGTGAGCTAAAAAACAACAAACAATTCCAGATTTGGATTCTTTGTCCAAATTCACTTACTAGAGAGCTCAAAATTAGATTCGTAGGGCTTGTACTTTAGAAGTTATTCACACATTTTGAAAGTTGAATGTATTGTATGCTATACATTTGTGTATATGGTGGCTGTTTGAGATATTACCTCTTTTTAGCAGTCAAGTATACTGTTTTAGTCTGAGTGTTAGATAATCATGCATCTGTTAACAGTTAATGTCAATCAGAAGCATACAGAAGCATAAAAGAACGACAATATATTACTAATATGTGTTTTGAAGTGCACCCTTTTTACCAAGGCCCATGGGGGTCTTCGGTCGGGGGATTTGCCATCTCCTCTGATGGCTATTTTTAATTTGAGCTTGAGGATATATATCTGCCATTTTTACTCAAGCTAGAAGTTTCAACCCTTTGAAAAAGTGGATGACAAAATTTTACATCTGCAAACTTTAAAAAATGTTTGGTCTAAGCAGGCTAATCTTGTTGAGAAATGAAAGACAAGAGGGCAAGCTGTGTAGACCCTGCTTTTACAACAAAACTGAAATTTCCAGGTAGATCCATAATTAGGGCATAAGGCACCACCTGCAGTATATACAGTAATTCAGTGCCGCAACACGACAACACCAACAAAGTGGCATGACTGAGATCAGCCTTGGCATCCGCCCAGTCAGAACAGAGTCTTCAGTGTGCACTTACAGGATAGCTAAGGGTCTAAACTACCTACATGCTGACAGCAAAGACTCTGATCAGGCTGGGCAGATGCCCAGGCTGATCTGAGTGGTTGCTGGGAGCACCTGCCATTTCATTGGTTTTGTCATGTTGTGGCTCATTTGTACTGACTTGAAGGACGGAAGTTATAAATGTCCACACCCTTCCTTGTTTTGAGTAGGAGGACAATACATGTTATAATGTTGATTTACATGCAGGACATTACAAAGAACAGTGTGACAATGGAAAGTCATCTGGCCCTATTGATCTTGTGGTATATGGTGGTTTACAAACTTTTATGGTCAATACACACTTTCAATCAAAGTTTATCTTTGACTGAAAGGTGTCATGGGAAATTTTAATTATTGACCAATAATGATTGTATTTCTTTGAATGGTGCTAATAATTTTTGGTCTTTATAAGTCCAATAATTAAACAGAGTCAATTTGTGTATTACATTACCCAGGTGAAAAAGTTGATGAAATTTCACCCAAATTGCACCAAAATTCTACTGAAATTCCAGTGGAATTTCACAGGAAAAATACTGTAAAATCTGGTCATAATTCTAGCAGATTTTTATATAATTTCACAGAAATATTACCACAATTTCACTGAAATATCATCAGCCGCAAAAATAATAATAATAATAAAAATTGATCACTGAAATATCATCAGCCGCAAAAATATTAATAATAATAAAAACTGATGACTTACTCACTCGGCGTGCAGCGTTGAATCGACGTTGAATCAACGTCGATTCGATGTCATGACATCGATTAGACGTTGATTCAGTGTTGATTCGGCGTGTAACCTATTGACGTTGGTACAGCGTTGTTTGTAGCTGTGCCCCTGTTTTGAAGGTCCGTTATTTAGAAATATAATATAGTATACAGTACGTTTAACTTTGTGGGCCTGTTTACCCACTGACATCCGATGGAAATAATATACAGTACGTTTTACTTTGTAATTCATGTGTATAATACGAAAGCATAATAAGTATCAAAGTGAAACACCCCATGGACCTCGCCCCTCTGCTTAGTTCCCAGTATCATACAGCGTCGAGTCGGCGTTGATTCAATGTTACGGCATTGAATCAACATTGATTCAGTGTTGTTTCGGCGTTATGAGATAGGCCTTTAATACGCTCCTTGCCAGCCTGTTTTACCCAAGCTGACATGTAGCGTATTACGGGCTTTTGGAGCAGTCGAGCGAGTCCTGTGTCATGGCTGGTGCCAGTAAACCTTGATAGTTCAAGACGTGTGACACTGTGTTGGGTGTATACACCTTCACATATACTGTTACTAAATTGTTGCGGTAGATATAAGGGCTTACCTTACAAACATTCAAATTACTAGTAATATTCCACTGTAGCACTATATTCATTGAAATAACAAGGTAATACTATCTGAGGTGTCTCACAATTTCATTCACAAGCACTGGAAATGTGTCACAAAAAACCTTGTCTGAGCACGTGCGCCACGAGCATATTTCATGACTGGCTAGATTGAGTCACTGGAGCGTCGCATTACGTGGACGTGAATAATGTCGTTTCCAGTTTTTTGTGAATGAAATGTTGTAAACAGATTACTAGCAATCAAGTGATAATAATGTGTGTATTCAGTACTTGGTAGTTGCCCTCATAGATTCGTTTTTGCCGTGTGTGTGTCTGTCTGTGTGTGCATGTTATGTGTGTGTCACAAAGCCGATCTATATAGTATGCATATGTATTAATTGTTATCCTTATGTAGTTACATGTTTGTAACCTAAGTGTAATAAAGTATTGGTATTGGTTGGTTGGTTGATTTGATGCTTAACGTCCACGGTAACAACTAAGGTCATGTCGGGACGGTCAGTTAACCTAACCACACTATTCCTGGGCAGGCTTAGACCTCCTAAGCGGTTAACCAGTACTTAGTGCACATACTTTGGCCAGTAACTGACAACTGCCCTTCTTGAATCAGCGGAAGGAGAAACGAAAGTATGTGGCCAGACCAGGATTCAAACGGTATTGGTATCTTGTGGTATACATATGGTGGTTTACAAACTTTTATGGTCAATACACACTTTCAATCAAAGTTTATCTTTGACTGAAAGGTGTCATGGGAAATTTTAATTATTGACCAATAATGATTGTATTTCTTTGAATTGTGCTAATAATTTTTGGTCTTTATAAGTCCAATAATTAAACAGAGTCAATTTGTGTATTACATTATATGTTCTTAATCATGTGTGCAGCAGGGATATCCCCAGACCATTATGGCATGTTGCTTTCAACATGCCTTCCTCTTCAAATTGCTTTTGCAACATGCCTTAATTTCCAATGACAATTTGTTAAAGTGCTATTATTTTCATTTCTTAGCCAGTAAAGTTGTTTAAATGCATTGAAGATCATCAATAAACTATTTATAGTGTAAATTTGGGCTAATTTTGACAAAACATTGCTACATAAAAAATTAAAAAATTGATCAACATGTCCAAATCTGATTTTTGTGCTAAAAGCGACATGCCTTCTGAAATTTCTAGGGAGAACACTGGTGCAGTATATTCACCTGCAGTTGGAAGAACTGCATCATATTTCCTGCCAATGATATGATAGTAGGAGTGAAGCATGTTTCCAAGATTTTCTTAAATTTTTCAGAAAATCCATCAGGTGCCTTGGCTGAGGATTTTTGTTTGTTTTTGGACACATGATGAGGACTTACATAATAAATAATAAAAGAGCTGATGGACAAACAGTGATGATGCTGCTCCCTGAGCAGTTTTATCCATATCTAAACTGTTCTTTGTTTGCAGATGCAAAGTAATCTGTTCCACCTCCTCCCCCTACCCCCCCTCCAATCCCTCCACCAGGTTAAAATTTTGTCTAGACCCATCTGTAGAAGTCCGTGGACTCAGTGGACATTAATTGTCCATGGACATTATGTCACTTTAGAATAGTCTGCCACAGTGACATAGTGGTTAGATTAGAGTTGGGTTTGGAGTAGATTAAGCCCTGCCATGAGAGAAGAGGCTTTTAGCATGTACCAACAACAAAGATTCAGATCAGCTGATGGCAAGTTCCAGAGCTCCAGATAAGGTGTTTTCTTTTCAGGATATTTAATTCTGAGAAACATGTAATTTTTCTTAATTCTGAATGAAAACATAATGTTATGGCCCCAGGTTAGAACAGTCTTGTTGAGACAGTTCTAATGAGGGTTCACAGTATATTATGCTTTTTTAATGAAGAAATATAGAAAATTATCCCTAAATTATTCTTGTTAGCCTTCTTATCTGTAACCCTGAGCTTACTCATCCATATGCTGTGATGTTAAGTCTCCCTATTCACATTACGTCACAGTTAACTCTCCATATCTCAAAGCTGAGACATCTCAAACTGCTGATATCTCAAGATAAATTTTCTGGTCCCAGAAAATTTACTTTGAGATACCAGAAGTTTGAGATAACAGCAGTGAAATATAAAGAAAAATCTGAAATGTCTCCTGGTATTGTATTCTAAGAGGGTTCTTTGAGATATCAGTGTTTGACTTATTGAAAGTTGACTGTATTTGGATTCTGAGAAATGTTTATATCAGAGAGTGGAGACAGCTTAGTCTGGTTTTTGTATGGATGTGCAGGCAGTCTGAGTCTATGCTGTTTGCACATGCGGTAATGGTATCTTATGACACAGCTGAAGTTTTTTCTCTTGTCTTTTCAGGTATATCATCATTTCAAGCAGGACAGTTGTTACTATCACCATCATTACCAGTGTTAGGAGATGGTGGTTTCACTCTACAGTGCACTTTCACATTAAGTTCTGGTGCAGAGCAACTGCAAGGTCTTATATTTAAAAGAAAACGAACAGGAGATGCAGATTTTTCTGACATTTTGACAATACCTCCTCCTTCGTTGTCAGCAGCCCCTATTAAGTATGATGACCCATTGTTAGAAGCAAGAACTGTTATTACAAGGCCTGATACAAGCCTTTCAACCAGTGTTTCAGTAACATTTAACAGTACTATGTGTAGTGATATTGGTGACTATAAAGTGGTTATTACATACTATTCAGATGGATATGTGATAGAAGAAAGACCTGTAGAAGTAAAAGTTAAAGGTAAGCAGCGCTGTAGATAAAGTAACAGGAATAATTCAGGGATAATTTTCCATATTCATCAAAACATGTTGTGAAACCTCATTTGTACCAGCTTACCAAGATGGTTCTTATGAAGGGTCACAACATAGATTTTTGATGAGAAATAAGAAAATTATCACAGAATTATCTAATGAAAGTTTTCTGGCTCGATTTCGCCCAAATGAGATGTTCTCTCATTAACTTCTTGAGTCAGAATGTTGCCTGCATCTGTTAGTATCATATGGCAAGCTCTCTGCCATTGTCATCAAACAATTTTGGAGGGCTTCTCTCTGAAGCCAGTGGTCAGGATCAGTTTCAGCCAAATTCTAATAGAGATTGAGGCAATGTTTGAAAGACCTCAGTCCACCTATGATAATTGGTACCAATGAAAGGTTCATTAACACTATGAGATAGCCAACCATTGTGTTTAAATCAGGGCTCGGGAAATATTGAAAAATGAATCGGTCCAGCCGATGACGTCATCACCTAACTAATTTCCATTGGAAAAAAATTGATAACTGTCACGAAAACTAATGACAATAAAAGGCCATCGGCCAAGTGTCACCCGACGTTTGAAATGTGTCACAAACTGCAGCCCTTTATTCCGTTTCAGAGTAACTGTATGGCCAAAACCAGAAAATATGTGTACAACAGAATCTGGTAAGGAAATAATAATTGAAGCATAAGCAAAGACATATACCCAATTACTGGGCCTCTATGAGGTTATAAAATACTTAAGTTCAGGACTGGGCGTATGTGTGTAAAATCAGGTTACTGAAACTTTAGGCAATTACAGAATGCCTAAACATCAAGACCATATACCCAATTACAAAATAACAAGGGCCATAATCCTCCTAATATGAATCTGATGAAAAATGAACATTGCATTTATGAAGATTCAGCCCATTAATATGAATAGTTCTTAAGTTATCCTTTTACCTTTAAGTGAATGTCTATTATCTATGAAAGGGGAATAACTCTGTCACTAATAAATTTAGCATATCCTAACAATAATCAGAATACTCAATTTACCAAATGCTAATAGCATACTAAATTTCAGCTCTCTCGGTCAAACGGTTCAAAAGTTGGAAAATTGCCAAAAACGACAAAGGGCCATAACTTTGTAAGATATTGGGCAATTGAAATTCCAAAATCACATGCACATCTTCAGATCATGATGAAACATTCTGCACAATTTCAAGTTGATCTGATAAAAGATGTGGCAGGAGTTGCGGGGACAAGGTCTGAGTCAGCAAGGGCCGTAACTCCATCAAAAATGGCCGAAACAAAAATATAAAACCACATGCACATCTTCATATCATAAGAATACAATCTGTAAAATTTCAAATCAATCCGATGAAAGACGTAGGAGGAGTTGCGGGGACAAGATTTCGGACGGACGGACTGACGGAAGGACGGATGGACGGACGGACTGACACACGGACGGACGAGGGTCATTTCTATAGTCCCCCTCCGCCTACGTCGGGTGACAAACAAGCGAAGTCCTATGAATTAATCCCGATTTCTGTACAATGGTCGTACATTGTTGTGTTTGGTGGAGTTCTTGGTTTCAAACATTTTAAGACGTTTAGCTAGGCATGTAAAAGCAAATACTAGACTAGAACGTGTTCGTAAGCAAAGCGGACGTGACAGAAGACATCAGACTTGATTGACAGGTGGACAGGGGAGACAACCTGTTCAAGCCCATTGCATTAAAATTGACGGTCATTCCCGTTTGATTGTGAACAATACCACTTGTGAATACGTAAGTCCTGAGCGTTAACTCGCCCAAGTTATGATGTTTATACTGTTTAATGTACCCAAATTGCATAATTCCCCTCCACTGCCGCCGAATGGGCCGCGTCGGAAAACGTGTGAAGAGCGTATATTGACTAGCCTCCACCGAAGTATTCGGTTGTCGCTAGGTCGCCGTTCATTATTATTCATGTTTGATGCGAACAAGAAAGACCGGTCTGACTGCTTAGTAGCGCTGGCTGATACGATTGTTAGTCATCTCTGTGTGTACTTAGGGACCTTTAGCCGTCATACTGTTAGAATGACACTGCGTACGTTATACTCACAGCGGCGTATTTTATCTTTACATCAAAGACAAAACGTGCTTGACCCATTAATGAGCGGGTAATTGCATATCAACGCTACCGTTAGTATTATACCTAATATAATAATCGCGTAGACCCTGATCAAAATGCGCTGATTTTGATAAGTTGTTTTGCAGACTGTCGTAAGAGTGCGCGTCATTATGACACTTGTTATTGACAGGTAGGCGGTCCGACATGTGGTTCAGTGCTCCATACGGACAATCTCGATTGGCCCGTAGGCGGTCTTTTCGTCTGGCTAACACCTGCTTAATCCGATTAGTTATGACACGTGCTAGAATTGTAAAGACAGTGGCGATATTTCATACGTCGGGACAAGATCAAACGGCCGTGTGTAACAATTATCGGACGAATCGGAGAAAATTTCCTAAGTATTGGGCCGGTATGGGACCGAATTTTTTGGGCTTTGGGCTGTTTCCGATCGGTCCCAATTTCTGAATTTTGGTCTGGGACCGAAAGAAATTCGGTTTTCCCGAGCCCTGGTTTAAATAGCATATTTCTCATTTACCCTTGCTTAACAAATTTGAGGAAGCATGGGTTTCCTCTATATGTAAACATCTTTTATGCACAGCACAGCAAATTCAGTAGATTTTCAGCTTGCCTGCACTGAGAGGTGTCATGGTGGAGTTGTTAGAGATGCTAGGTTACGGTGCAGAAAGTCATCAGAAGGTCCTGAAGTCAAACCTGTGCTTCGCCATCCGACGACTGGACAACTCTGTTAACCCAGCAGTAATGGTACCTGTTTCGAACCGGCAGCAAAAGGAGAGGAATGGGCTCTGCCTTTCAGATGCTGTGCCCAAGATAAAGTGGACCTCTAACCCCCCACTGCTACAGCCTATGGGAAATCTTTACCTGCATTCAAGAACAGGAAAAAAAATGTGAACTACCCATGATGCTGGTGTCCTCAGCATTGGGAGCTGCACCAATGTTAAAGTTTTATCAGTCACTTTGGTTTTCCCATCCGAGCTGTCTTGTTCATGGGCGGGTTTTGTTATATTTCCAGTTATTTCCAGAGAAAACTGCAGTTAGCTCACTGAGACAAAGTTAGGTCACTCAGGAGTCTTTAAGGTGAATAGGTAAACTTAGGGGAAGCAACTCTGTTAATTTCGTTTTTGCTTGCTTTCTAAATGAGGGTCAATTTTTCAAGGAAAGAATTTGCTCCTCTAGGAGCAAATTCTTTCTTTTAAGAATAGACCTTTTTGGAAGGGTATTGTCATCCAGGGGAAGCAAACGGGAAGTCACAAAAGTTGCTTCCCTTTGTAAAATAGCAGAAAAAATGGAGATGTACCTATTTAGCTTAAAAGATGAGCAAACTTAATTTCTGTAACTCTTTAAGCAGCAGTGACGAAAATAGCATAATTTGCAAACAGCCTAGATCCTGATGAGCCACCTCATGTGGATCTACACTGCTTGCCCTCTAGTCCTTGAATTCTCAATATGAAATGTCTTGGCAATTTTTTAATTTTTGCAGACGTTAATTTGGTTGTCTGCTTTTTGGTGCTTAAAGAGTTACATGAGATACCAAGTCCATTTGGAACCACGTCTTGACAATGTTAGGACTCATAATATGTGAAATGTTGACATATGCTAGAAGAAGTACATGTAGTTGCAATACAGTGGTATACTGAGTGATCTACAGGCTAAACTGCCAATCCAGGGGTCGCAGGTTCAATGCCTGACTCCTCTGGTCTTTTGGATGAGACTTTAAACCGAGGTGCCCATCTCTGCATGACCTGTCTGTTGAGGGACATTAGATTAGAGTTCACTAACCTGCCATTTGCAACTTTATTAATAATTTGAGGCAGAAACTAATGGAAGCGACAACAGAAAATGGAAAAAAAGTTACTCACAATAAGCAAGTAAAACCTTATCAGAGGTTAAAAAAACAACAACCAAAAATGCAGCTACATATGATTCTTGCTACAGATTTTCCTTCCCAAGTATCTAGTTGACAAAAAGATTGGATTTGCTGAAATTTTACATTACAGATTTTGTGTTTGTGTGTCATTACAATGTACTTGGTAAAAATACTACACACATGATAAACATTTTCAGAATAATTTTGCACATTTGCATTGCTTTCTTTTCTATTTAACAGTTCATGGAACATTTGACAGTAACAGTAATTCTTATGGAATTACTGGTGTTGCTCCAGGCTTCGATGTTACAGAAAATACAAATGTGACAGTCACATGCAAGGCAGATGTAGGGGCTGAGCCACAGGGTCAGCTGGAATGGTATTACTACAAAGGTGTCACTACAACTACCGGAACTGCATACCCCATCTCAAACTTTGCTAGCAAGGGAGACCTTGAAACAATACGAGAGTGTAGCCATTCACAAGTGTCAACGTTAACTCTGCCAATGAATGAAAGTTTGAATAATATTGTGATAAGGTGTACACTACAACAAGATGTTTCAACTCCAGACGGGGATGATAGCAGAATGACACAAAGCCAATTTAATGTTACATGTAAGTATTTTCAGATACAGCAGAGGTCCATAGTAATGAATAACTCTGACCATGAAGAGCTCTTCATACATGGGTTGTATTTGATAAATACATATGAGCCTCCACATGACAAAACCAACAAAATGGTATATGCGCCCATCCTAGACTCAGATCAGCCTAGGCATTCACCTAGTGTAGTATTTGCTGTCCACATGGAGGTAGCTTAGGCCTTAAGCTACCCTTTAAGCACTCAGCAAAGACTCTGATCAGACTGGGAGGATGCCCAGGCTGATTTGAGTCTTGGCTGGGTGCACTTGCCACTTTGCTGGTTTTGGCCTGTCGTGGCTCATATATGTTGTGGCCCTTCATTGGAGCTGCCTCACTGAGTCAGTTCTAATGAGTCATAATTTTTTGTGAGAACTAAGAGTAACAGCAAAGAATTATCCTGTTTTTTTACCTTCTAAATTTCACAAAAAAATGTGCAAAGACTTTTCAATGGACCCTCGATCGTTGCAACAATAGCGTTTGTTTCTAAACATTTTGATGTTAAACTGAATTTGCTGTTTTAAAGAATACATAATTTGAATAGTGCATAAATTCCATATTGTGCATATTGAAATAACATAAAGAATTTTGCTGCTGTATTGAAGCATTATTAAGAGGGCTGACTGTTCTGTGAAACTTAATTGACAGTGAAACTACATGTTTTCTATTCAGGAATGACACAGATAAAGCAAAAAGCAAATCAATAGAAAGTACTGTATTAAATAGGTGTGGGGGTCAACTCTTAAAGGAAAGAATTTGTTCCTCTAGGATCAAATTCTTTCCTTTAAGAGTACACCCTATTTCAAAGAGCTAATTCATTTAGAGAAGCAAACAGGAATTCAAACAAGTTGATACAACATTATTTTCCTGAAAACAAGCAGGGGGCGATTATTAGAGCAGGGACATTTATAAGGGTTAATATGGCAAACAAATTAACTGTATGTAATGAATTTAGAAATAAGAATAACATTAAACCCCTTTCAGAATCTTTCTATATTTAACGATTTGTTATGGCTGTCTACATCAGTGTTAATAACCTGCTATGTGTCAGTTGTTCTTTCCTGATGCCCTTGTCTGTCGCTTTTCTCGAGACACAGGTGCTGAGGTGGCTCGATGGGGACACCTGCGCTCGCGAGTAAATATGTAGGCATCTCTTATGTGATTTCTGCAGCTAATGTGTCCCACGGAATGTGACAATAAGTGTGGCTCGGAGAGGGATGCTCGTTGCCTGCCGAGACCTGCCCATCATCTTTTTATGCCCCTGTGACAATAGTCAGGGGGCATTAAGATTTGCCCCTGTCTGTCTGTCTGTCCATCCATCCGTCTATCTGTTCGTCATGCTTTATGGTATAGTGTTTGTGTAATCAACTCCTCACATAGTTTTCAGTGGATCTTTTTCAAACTTTGCATACATGTTGGGGACATATTGAAGATGTGCATGTGGATTTTTGATGGAGCTAAAATTAATTTTGACAGAGTTACGGCCTTTTGAACTTAGTCATTTTAGGCAATTTTTTGTATTGTAGGGTATAGAGTTTGTGTAATTTATGACGATAGTCAGGGGGCATTAAGATTTGCCCCTGTCTGTCTGTCCGTCCAACTGTCTGTCTGTTCGTCACGCTTTATGGTATAGAAGTTGTGTAATCAACTCCTCCCATAGTTTTGAGTGGACTTTTTCAAACTTTGCATACATGTTCGGGACATATTGAAGATGTGCATGTGGATTTTTGATGGAGCTAAAATTAATTTTGACAGAATTATGGCCTTTTGAACTTAGTCATTTTAGGCAAATTTTTGTATTGTAGGGTATAGAGTTTGTGTAATCAACTCCTCCCACAGTTTTCAATGGATCTTTTTCAAACTTTGCATACATTTTGGGGACATATTGAAGATGTGCATGTGGATTTTTATGCATGTGGATTTTTGATGGAGCTAAAATTAATTTTGACAGAATTACGGCCTTTTGAACTTAGTCATTTTTGGCAAATTTTTGTATTGTAGGGTCTAGAGTTTGTGTAATCAACTCCTCCCACAGTTTTCAATGAATCTTTTTCAAACTTTGCATACATGTGGGGGACATATTGAAGATGTGCATGTGGATTTTTGTTGGACCTAGAAATAATTTTGACAGAATTACGGCCTTTTGAACTTAGTCATTTTTGGCAAATGTTTGCATTGTAGGGTATAGAGTTTGTGTAATCAACTCATCTCACTGTTTCCATTTTTGCATACATGCTGTGAATGTATTGAAGATGTGTATGTGGGTTTTTGTTGGATCTAGAATTAATTTTGACAGAATTATGGCCTTTTGAACTTTGTCATTCTAGGGAAATTTTTGCATTGTAAGGTATGGAGTTTGTGTAATCATTGCAACTCCTCTCACAGTTTTTAATGGTTTTCTTGCCTATTGCTGTCAGATTTGTTCAAAGCAAAAGTCACAGTTTTCTGGCATTGCTGTCAGAGTTGTTCAGAGCTTATTTGTCATGGTTTCCCTTTTACTTGGCGATCTTTTAAGATCGTTTTTATGACTCCATGTCAAATTTGTATTTCCCCACAAGGGAACTGAAGGGATAACCAAAGATATTACTTCATTGTTCACAGCTGCAATGTCTGATATTGCTGACAACAGGCATGACTTCTGTAATCGTTACTGTTGAAAACAGTTTATTGTGTTTGCTGACAACAGCAACAGTTTCTGGCAACAGTTGTTCAGGCTTCTTATATTGCTTACTGTTAGAGCTCAAATTATAACAATGTATTTTTCCCATCAATTTAGTGTCATATGTAAATACATTAAACTTTTAATGTATTTACATATGACACTAAATTGATGGGAAAAATACATTGCTATAATTTCCCTCCTTCTTACGCTTTTTCAAACCATGCATAGGGCCGGGTAGTGCAATCGGTAGGGCACCTGACTCGTAAGTCAGAGGTCCTGGGTTCGATTCCCGGTCTGGCCACATACTTTCGTTTCTCCTTCCGCTGATTCAAGAAGGGCAGTTGTCAGTTACTGGCGAAAGTATGTGCACTTAGTACTGGTTAACCGCTTAGGAGGTCTAAGCCTGCCCAGGAATAGTGTGGTTAGGTTAACTGACCATCCCAACATGACCTTAGTTGTTTACCGTGGACGTTAAGCATCAAATCAACCAACCAACCAAACCATGCATACATGCTGTGAATGTATTGAAGATGTGTATGTGGGTTTTTGTTGGACCTAGAATTAATTTTGACAGAATTACGAGTCATTTACGACCTTTTGAACTTAGTCATTCTAGGGAAATTTTTGCATTGTAGGGTATGGAGTTTGTGTTATCAGCTTGATCCACAGTTTTCAATGGATCTTTTGCAAACCTTGTCTACATATTGTGGACATATTTGAAGATATGCATGAGGCATTTTGATAGAATTAGAATTAATTTTGACAGAATCACATCCTTTTTAACTTAGTCATTTTGGGCAATTTTTTACATGGTAGGGTATGTTTTCAATGGATTCTGTGTAGGTGCTTTATGGATATACACATCATGTGACAGGCGCTGCACGGGGGCATCATTAGTGTCTTACAGACACAATTTTCTAGTTTCTTTCAAACTTTTTGGGTTTAGCGACACTGAAGAAGTTAAATACAGAAACGCGTGTCTGTCACACTAAAATTGGTATGGATATGTTTATTTTGTTAACGTCAACTGTGGGCCACAGCAAAATGTTAAACACCTCAAAGGTATGTTTGAATCATATATTCACTGCAAATATTTTGCAGTTTGTGACAGTTTGTCTTAGGCGCAACAGTGTAAAAATGTTCAGTAGTGAACATGGTGAATATTTCCAGCAGTACTGTATTAATGGTGATCCTCAATCTCTAGAGTAACCCAAAATATTTAAGTCAGTTTTATAAATTTCTGCTAGGAGATGGAGTTGGAATTTTCCCCTCCAAAAAATTCTCAAAGATCTAGGTCTGACTTACAAAAATGTTTTATAAGACAGATCTAGATTTTTGGGATTGTTTCTCCAAGAGAAGAAAACAAACAATATGTATAAGGTAATGAGTGAAGGCTGTTTTACGGGGCACTACTGGCCTACTGAATTATTTGATTCTTCCACAGGCTCAGTATAAGTTTAGCTTGGAAATTCAGACCGTTTATCAAGAGACCTCCAGATTCTAAATTACATGAGAGCCTCATTTTTGAATTTTGACATGTCTGCTTACAAAAGCAAGAGGTGCTTATGAAAGCTGTTGGTCTAGTTCCAAACACTGCTGATGCAGATTGGACTGCTTCCGACAATCAGTGTGTCCACAATCTTTAGTCAGGTAAAGTCTGTCATTAGTAATCACGGGGATAATACCAATTTGCCTACCTGTGCTTTTGACCGAGTAAGTCAATTACCATACATGCAAAAGTGGCTGTCGACCAAGACAATCGACAGCAGTATCAGCTCGGTAGACAGCCATGAACAATAGTACCATTATTGGTAATGCTTACGATCGTATTCCCTGTCGAAAGCCACTTTGTATAGTACAGACTCGGTCGAAAGCACAGGTAGCCAAATTGGTATTACCCCTGTGGTAATGTAGTGGCTTTTATGGTACTGTAGATAACTGCTTGTAAATTTTAGATTCACCCAGGCGAACAGGTATATCTAAAGATCCAGATCATGATCCCTACAGTGAAGGTACCGGGTCATTGGTACTAACTTGTTCCTCTGCTGGTAATCCTTCACCATCATACACATGGCTTTTACCAAATGGTACGGAGGTTGCAGGAGCCGACTATGAACTACGGAACTTACAGATAAACGATACTGGTAACTACACTTGTATGGCGAAGAATGGGATACCAAATGAGAACTTCACAGACACTCAACTTCTGCAGCTATCAGTTGTTGGTAGGTACCAGTAAAAAATTCTAAAAATTGGGATACCTAAAATTGTTACTGTAATTGCCCTGAAGATGGAATGCTTTGGTATATGTCCAAAAGATGCAGATAGAATGGCAAACAGCACAGACCCTTTTCAGACTGCTCTTTTAAGAGCAGCCTGATTTGGGTCTGCACTGTTTGCTGAGACCTGTGTGACCAGATGTTTAGAATTATTTTTTTGTTATATTTCTTTTGTCTCTTTAGTCACCATCTGTTTACAGAGAATTGCTTGTTTTCAGCATCTTAACCCTATTGCACTCAGAACGGCCAAAACTCCATAGAGTTTTTATGGAGTTTTGGCCGTTTTGAGTGCAATAGGGTTAAGCTGCTGAATTCACCTTGACATCTGTATAACAATAATTGGGATCCCATCTGCATTTTAAGCTGCTGAATTCACCTTGACATCTGTATAACAGTAATTGGGATCCCATCAGCATTTTAATCTGCTGAATTCACCTTGACATCTGTATAACAGTAATTGGGATCCCATCAGCATTTTGAGCTGCTGATTTCACCTCAACATCTGTTTAACACAATGATTGAGATCCCAAGATAGTTCCTGTTTTAACCACAGCTCAGTGTTATATCCCAGCAAAATTGGAATGAGTAAACATAAAAAATGACCATTTAGGGTCCAGAAATGTCTTTCTAATAACCAAACCCTTTTATGATTGTATTTCAAAAGCAAAATCATAAGATATGACCAAAATTGTACAGTTTAATTTGTCATATTATACTGCACAAGCACTGGTTATTGGGCTTATAGTTAGTTGCAAACTGATTATTTTCAAATTTTATGCTTATCATAGCCAGGTGTCACCACTTACATCCTCTCAATGTCATTTCACCCCTTTGGATTGACTTTTAAATACTGTACATGATCTTTGAACTGTTTGCACCTGAATCTGACTGGGTTTGGGCTCTAACCTGATTGGGGCTTTGCACTTTTCTGTGTCACACGATAGCTGGACAACTTCCACTTTCACAGATGAGCCACGACACGAGAAAACCAACAAAGTGGTTGTGCGCCCAGCGCAGACTCAGACCAGCCTGGGCTTCCGCCAAGTCTGATCAGTCTCTTTGCTAAGCACTTAAAGGGTAGCTAAGGATCTAAGCTACCTCCATGCGGACAGTGAAGACTCTGATCAGTCTGGGCGGATGCCCAGGCTGATCTGAGTCTGCACTGGGTGCATAACCACTTCGTTGGTTTTCACTTGTTGCAGCTGAAATTGTCTCAGTTGTAAATGCTTTTGTTGTGGCTTCAATGTAACCCAGAGTATGGCTAGAATTTGTAGAATCTGAGAGGCTAGTCAGGGAGGTCAGTTGCAATCTTGTTTCCTTCTAAATGTCAAACTACTGTTAATTACCTTACCAGGTTGGGTTCACCCCCTTGAATAGCAGGACACTTAAGCTGAATGGAGAATTCTTTTGTCCCTTTTCCATAGGAAGAGAATTTGCTCCTTCAGGAGCTTATTTCTGTTTTTACTGTAAACCCCAGTTTGGAAGGGTTTCCTCATGCAGAGAAGCAAACAGGAAGTCACAAAAGTTGTCTGTCTTTGAAAAAAAAATAGCAAGGGGCCAAAAAAGGGAGGGTTATCGACACACCTTAAAATGCCTGTTGGTGCTAGTAAAATATACCACTGAAATAATATTTTGAAAAGTTTAAATGTTAGTCATGAACCTTGTTTATATTTCCTTGAAACATTGTTTCTAAATGTCATGTGTGCTTTTAATATACTAAAATTCAGAGCTCTGAACATGGACAGTATCTGGGTCTCCTAAACTTGTAAAGTGCCAAAAACAAAAGTTTTTCAGTTTGCAAACAGGGTATATACAGATGAGCCGTCTCATCTGAGAATAATTTACCCTCTCCATAATCTTTAAATTCTCAGTATGATATGGCTTGGACAGAATTTTTTTTCCGAAATTTCACAGGAGTAAATTTTGTTTTCTGTCTATTTTGGGCTTGAAAGGGTTAAAGGCATATGTTGTGGACCCTCATTAGAGCCATGGTTATTAGGTGGTTCTAGTTAAAGATCATTGCAATTAAATATACTCTCAGTACGAATTTTTTAAAACAATATGTTAAGAGCTCTGTACATTGTTTTAAAGTAAACTCTGAGATATTATACACACTGGCTTTGAAACATGAGAGTAAAGTCCTAAATGTAAAGAATTAAAAAGAAAGGTGATAGGATTAGAGTGGGAAATTTAAGTGTCAGCAGCCAGTCAAGTCGGAGCTCCAGATAAAAAGGATGGGGGTGGGGTTGGGGGAGAGGGAGTGGGTAGTAGTAGGAAGAGGTTGGGTTGGTTATTCTTAGAATTCTATATGAAAATCATTGTGGCATGCCAACATTGCAATGTTGCATACAATTTTCTCTGTCATAGTAGAGATTTGTTAATAATGAAGATATTTTCACTCAATTCAAATTTGGGGGAAACTGATCCTGTGTTATTATCACAACGGGTTGTCATGGTGGAACCTGTTTTTAGAAACTTTATGTTTGAGGTTTCTTTGTGTAACTGAAGCACCTCTACATGTCAAATGTCACAGTTTACTCAGTGTTGTATAAATAGCAATAGGGGAAATAGAATATATTATGATTTTCTTTTATTCTGTATATTTAGATGTCAATTTATCTTGACAAAGAAAAGTATAAGTGGCTTACAGTCCTAGGTACAAATGTATTCTCCAAAGATTGACCAAAGAATGATGGGCTATTCATTAGAACATACTTTTTTCCAGCCATTTAGTTTGGTAATTTTGAAGGGGGTGGGATGGGGAGAGGAGGAGGTCTTTAGGAGGGAATTTTATAGGAAGGGGAAACAAAAGCAAACAGTGTAGGCTCTGATCAGATTGCTCCTTAGAGCAATCTGATCAGGGTCTACACTGGTCTCGCATCTTTTTAGCTCACAAGAATTAGTTAACTGCCAGTGTACTTTGTAATTTGAAGAGTTTATTGCGTGTGAAGTTTGTCATAATGCACAGAGGCTTAGTCATTTGACTTTAACAAAATTTTTGCCAAAGGAGGCAGTTATATTGCTCACCATTGGCAAAATATTTTTGCCAAAATGCCTGTAAAGGGCAGCAAAATTATTTACTTTGTAAAGTAACTTAAGTCACATGACTGCCTCTCGTGTAAATGTTCTCTTTTTTCTCATTTTAGTTAAATTAGTTTCTGTATCCATGTTGTTGTGTCTTATGGGTCACATGCCAGTCATGTGCTAGTCATTTGATGATCATGTGACCTGTGTTTGTTTGTGATGTGCTGTGGATGGTTATTTTATCTGATAGAGAGACACTCACCATTTTTTTCACATTCTTTACTGCCAAAAACTTGCCCAGAAAACCCACACTCTGAGGTTTATCTATTACTCCTAAAGTGTCAATTTAACAGCAGAAGGCAAAAAATACATCTGCAAATTTCAATAAAAGGTTTCATCCAAGCTATATTATAATGAGAATTCAAAGACAACAGGGCAAACTGCGTAGACACAGATGAAGATTCTGGATCCAGTCTGTTTACAAATTCAACTCTTTTTGTTTTTAGCACTTTAAGGGTTGTTTTAAGTGAGTAACTTTATATCCATTTATCTGTAAATACATGCAGTTAGAGCTGGACTGTTATTCAGTTCACTCAACTTGCCCAGTTCTACCTGTATTTTCACCTGAATAAGTTGCCCAGCTCTGCCACTGAAGTGAGTGGAATACAACTGCTCACATTTACAGGGGTAAACTGAGATACCTCAGAATGGTGTTTTTCTCTGGGCATTTTTGTGGCATTGTCTTTTATATCTCTTCCAACATGTTGTAAGAAAAACAAACTGTTTTAATAAACTGTTCTTTATCACAAAACTATGCAGAATTGCTGTATGTAAAAGAAGAAAACTGCTTCATTTCATACTAATAAAATCAGGCTCAGAGGTTATAAAACTTGAGTACATTCTCAAACTCAAAATAAAGCGCTCTGACTGGCTGCTTCTGAGCACATGCTCGAAGCAGCCAATCAATGTGCTTTAGTTTGAGTTTGAGATTATTCTCAAGTTTTATAACCTCGAACCCTGGCTTTAGCCCCTGGTGAGAACAAAGTTTTGATAACAATTTATCTGTTAAAAAAATAAGACAGTTGGCTTATTACGACTATGTTTTTATTCAAAATACTGTAAAGCACTTATATCGGTTATGATTTTTTCTGGGCACACCAAAATTTGGCAGTACACTAGCTGTCACCATTGAACAGTGCAGAAGTTTTTTTCTCGTTATCAGCATCCAAGTTTGCTGAAAATAAATTCTTATAATATTGATTATTGCAAATACTAAGTGGTTTACAGTCAAAATAAGCAACCTTTCCTGTTTGTATATTCATTATATTAGCATGTTTTCCACTAACATTCTGGACTAAAGGAGCATGTTATACACATACTAAATTTCTGACACATATTCCTAAACCCATGTTATACCTGTGATTGATTTCATCCTCAGGAGCCATGTGTATGTATCAAGGCATGTTGTTGCCAAGACAAAACTGACCAAAAAATTTGTGTTTATAATTCCAAGTTATAAAAAAAGTTTGGACAGGTTCCCCCACCAGGTAGGAATTTTTTAATCAAAAAGTCACATGTTGGATATGCATTAATCTAAATTAAAAAAAAAAATAACAAAAATGAAAAAATTACTAAAATAAATGAAACAAAAAAATAAAAACGTATCTAATGGTAAACCTAAATTTCTTGCTTTGCAGGATTTTAAGATGAATCTACAGATATGAGCATAACTGTTCATAACCATCTCTTTTATTCTCCAAAAACTAGTATGTCAACATCTATAGTTTATAATATTTATATTGCTCTTCCTGGCTGTTCTCTACCTTAACTTGTTTTTCTTCTTTTCAAGTACCATACTAACTCTAATTACTTGGACACTGATACTAGAGCAAACAGTGCAGACCCTGATCAGACTGCTCCAAGGAGCAGTCTGATCAGGGTCTGCACTGTGCCAACAGTTTTATACATTATTCCAAACTGGACAAAATGGACTTGTCCGACTCAAAGATGACAATAGTCATTTAAGGACTCTTTGTCGGGTCATTGTTGAAGTATGTAGGGCAAATACAGTAGCTATAATATTTCACTGACGTATATTGAAAGCTCTTGAAAATAACAAAAAGCTGCATTTATATACCAAAGTCTGAAGTACGCCTTTTTGCATTTTGAATCGATAAGTTTGAATCCGCGTGTCAGTCTGCTATACATATATTAATGTCACGCTCTTATCTAATTTCTTTCTAAAGTTGTAAAAGCGGGGATAAATTTCAGGGAGACTTTTGTCAAATATTACGATGATTTGCATTTTCTGTATGAGTGGTTTTATGTATACATACAAAGGGTAACTAGAAAATGGGTCCTAATAAAAGAAAATGAGGCTCAGCTTTGGGGAAAACAAGTAAAGAGTACTTCTGGAGATTAACAGTTGGCTCACCCCAGCATCCCCCAGCCCTGACATTCCTGGGGACTGTGTTCAACAGTTGGGGTCACTTTCGCTAGCTCTGCCAGTTACTTTGACCGGTATCAAAAGTCCTGCATGTGTCCTGCACTGCAGGGACAGTGCTAAGGCACATGCATTGTACTTCCCTGGCAGTTCCTTGGCTGTGGAGTAGCAGCAGGGACTAGTGGATTATACCTTCTCCTGGATGCTTTTGTGAAGCAAAGGAGTTAAAAGCTTTCATTATTAAATTCCCCTATTCCACACAGACCACAAATCCCACGAATCGTCACAAACTGATAAATTTTAGAATTCGTGGGATTGTAAATTTTCTGGTCGAATTCGTGATGATCTACGATTCAGTTACGATACAGTTACGATAGTGTTACGAATATTTATGGGATTCCACTTGATTCGGCTGGAATCGCACGAATATTGCCAAGAATTCAGTACGATTTACAAGAATCTGTTTGGAAATACTGCACGAACGTTAACAATCAGTTACGAATCAGTTAAGAACATGCCGGAAGCATGTACGAATCCAGTTCGAATAGAATTTAATTCATGACTATTCTGGACAATCCATGGGATTTTCTCTCAAGATAGGTATAAAAATGCCAAAAAATCACAGCCTTTGCTGTACGCACATATAAAGTTTGAACCATAAGAAGTCTATGGCCACAGAATGAAGTCTCTACCCTCCAGGCACATGGCGTCTCATCGACGTCAATATGGCGTCATTTTGACATCATAGGCCATCTAGAGAGATAATTTTTATGTGTCCAAAGACTGGTTGGAGTCTTTACTGTGCGCTAATGCGTCAAGGCACATATTCACAAATCCCCAAATGAGTTAAGAATACCTACAATGGCTTAGAATCGATTAAGATTCAGTTACGATGCCTAAGAATGCACTACGAATTTGTTACAAATTAACTACGATTTTTGGAATCGGGGAATTCATGGCCTAAATTTTGAACAGCTCAAAACTTTTGCCATGAATACCTGATTGCTCAAGAATTGCAAGAACTGACTACGAATATAAACGATTCAGTTGAGAACTTCGCGAACTGATTATGATTCAGCTATGAATCCTAAAATTTATCAGTTCATGGCGATTCGTGGGATTCGTGGTCTTTGTGGAATAGGGGCATAAGAGGTAGACTTCTTAAAAGACTCTTACTCAAAGCATTGTTGGTGAGTGGGTGGAAGAGGGTGTAATGGGTTACTTTATTATGTTGTCAGAGAGAAACAAAAAAAATCAAAACAACTTACCTGACTTAAAGAAGTAGGACACACAGTGTCTTGGGGGTAATAGTGCTCAATGAAGCTCAAATATACTGTCATTTAAAGTAGACTTTGGATAGAATCACATTATAAACATTGCCACTGATTGATTTTCCTCATTTATCAAGGCAAAATGTTAATGTGATTTTTCTTGTAGGTCAATGATAGAATTGATTTTGTTAACAAATGCATTCATTGTCAGTCCTCTTGTAGTTTTAAAGTAAGAGAGAGAGAGAGAGAAAGAAAGACAGACAAACAGACAGACAGCACGAGAGGCAAATAAGGAAAGTTTACATGTAAAATTGAAAAGAAAAAAAAAAGAAAGAACAGAAAACTGAATACCATATTCACCGTAAAATTTTGGTTTTTCAGTGACTAACAGCAGCAACCTTGGACAGGTCTTTGGACATTTTGCACACATTGATCAGACTGCTTGGAGAGATGTGTGATCTAGCTTGACATTGCTTAGGTTTTGTTGACATAAGAATTTTAAGCTTTTGAATAAACATGATCATAATTTTGCAAAATCGTACAATCTGAGTTTGTTTGGACATGGTCTTTCTTCCACTGACGAGGCAAGGCACACTCACTGGTAATATGGCTGAAATACGTAACAACATTGTAACAACATCAGCAAATCAATTATTAATTTATCGCTATATAATTTCTCAGTTTACGCATTGTTATCGCAATAATCTTTGATTTCATATAGATTAACTTTATTTTATCAACCCTAAAATGGTATATCTGTAATATTTTGTTAACCCTATAAGAGCCGGTGACAACAATAGCTGAATTTGCAAACAGTGTAGATCCTAATGAGGTGGCTTATAATGAGCCACCTCATCTAGATCTACACTGTTTGCCCTCTAGTCTTTGAATCCTCAATATGATACAGCTTGGATGAAACATTTCTGAAACTTTTGCAGATGTAAATTTTGTTGTCTGCTTTTTGGCACTTAAAGGCTTGACAACACTGTTTTTAAGGGGTAAGGGTATACATCCATGTTTTCTATTATTTGTGCAAAGGGGAAGAATTTTGCAACCTTCATGTTTGCTTCCCTGGATGAAGAAGCCGTACCAAGAAGGGGTCTACTCTTATATGAAGGGGAGCAAATTCTTTCCTTAAATAGTTGACTACTATTGAGAAAGGGGCAAAAAGAATTTAATACTTTCTCTGAAAGTCTACCCTTCAGCTTATAAATAGAGAATCTTACATGAGTGCTCATGTATTACTGAATTTATTAAACGAGTTGGGGGAAACGATAAGATGCGAGGCTTTGCCGAGCATCTTATCGTTTTTCCCCAACGAGTTTAATAAATTCAATAATACATGAGCACGAATGCAAGATTCTATTCATCATATGACGCTAAAATCATATTCTACTAGCAGATTTTGCACTAAAACGTCACGATTTCGCCATTAGAAAACGCAATGTTTTATGGACGTCAACGCATAACGTTACGACGTAATTTGCATATTTAATCCACTAGTGGATTATCGTTTTTAATGCATGGCTTTATTACACTCTCAGAAGCGATGTCATATGATAAAGACAGTTAATATAACTACCCTAATTATTTGAAAACCTGAACCAAATATAATAATTATCATAAAATTGGATTCATTGGGCTGAGCCTGTTGGAGGGATTTGTTACGCTGAACCTCTTGGAGACTGTCATTACGAGAATTGACACAACAACACGGAACAAATAAATTTTGCTATTAAATGGAATTAAGACTTTGTCAGTAAATTTGGACCACATGGAGCAGTCTGATCTGATCCAACGCTGTTTTTCCCAATATTTTGTGTCAGTATGGTATATAATATTGACCAAAGATAGTTAGACAGAACATAATTAGGTAGATTATAATACATTTCTGACATACTTGTGTAAATTTTCAAAATTTACATTCAAAAGTCTCCAGGGATAATTGGTCCAGTAATATACAGATCAGTATAAGATAAATGAGCGAGATACTAATCGGACATTCCAACATAACAATCGGTTCATTGATTTTGGGGTTTATTTAGGCTATTCATTTCCTAAATTTCTTATGTACATTGACCCAAATAAAGAGTCATATTAGATATGAATTTCTGTGCAACAAGACACACCACTGCACTCCTGTACTATTGTCTCTGCAGAGCTCTAGATAAGAAGGAGTATCTGATGATAATTTTTTTTATTTCTCATTGAAACCATATGTTGTGACCCCTCATCTGAACCGTCTCGACAACCATATGTTGTGACCCCTCATCTGAACCGTCTCGTCGAGACGGTTCAGATGAGAGGTCACAACATATGTTTTTATGGGGAATTAACGAAAATTATCCCTAATTATCACCAAATACTCCCTCTTATCTAGAGCTCTGTCTCTGTCTATTTTATAGTTGAATAACTAGTGGATCTTAAGAACGAGTGCTTATTTGAGTGCTTATATGTCAAAGTGAATTTATTGAAAAATTGGGAAATTGATAGACCCAAGGCTTTGCAGAGCATTTTATAGTTTTCCCAATTTGTTTAAATAAATTAAATAATAAAGTTTCACTACATATACCACTTTGCAGGAATGAAATCAGCCCACGGCCCATCTATGACAGCCATTGCATATACATAGATTCTGACAGCTAACAAGCAACATGATTTGATTTCCTGTAGAACTACATAAAAGAAACTTTCTTTGTTCTTGTAAACATGCACAAAGTGTAGTATGCATATACTTTTCATGTTCTAGCAATGCACAATGAATAATGGTTTAGAAAGTATCATTAAATTACACTTTATTTATGGTTTTGGTAACAACCTGAAAAAAAATGTTTTGAAGTGAAGAAACCATTCTGTTGCAAAAATTTAGCATTTCCCCACTTTTTAAGGTGTATAGAGGTAATCTCCATATATTTTATGTCATCTTTACAAAGGGGAATAGCTTTCAAGACTTCCTAATAGCTTCCTTGGACAATATGGCCCCTCCAAAAAGGGTCTACTCTTAAATGAAAGAATTTGCTCGCAGATTGCGAGCAAATTCTTTTCATTTAAGAGTTGACCCCTATATGGAAAACGGAGGCAAAAAATGAAATAGCAGTTTGCTTCCTCGGAGAGTGTATCCATATGTCTTAAAAGTCTCCTTAAAATGTTTTAATATGGCAAAGCTTGTCCTTGAAGACCATGCAGAGGAAGAAAATATAGGTTATGGGAAAGCATTTATGATGCATGCTTAACTATAAATATAAAATTTACAGCAGCTGACAAATTTATAACCACTTCCAACCACTTTTCGAAGCATAATGTTAGGATCTGTCTGTCAATAAAAGCATTTGTTATGACATCTTATCAGAATTGCCATTTACTCTAAAAAGCACCATATGCATTCAAATGTAAACCAATATGATCACCCTGGTTATGACCGGATTTAAATCCATTTTTGGGACAATCTTTTGCACAGGACACAGACCCTAATTAGACTACTCTCATCATAGCTGGCGGATGTGAGTCTTCTGCACTTTGCTGAGGCCTGTTTGTAGTGATTTATTAAACACGATTAAGTTGCCCAACAAGGAAGTACAGCCAGCGTCTCCAAGGAGGAAGCACTTTAGTAGGGCAAGATAATGTGCACAGCTCCAGATAAACAAGTTTTGAGGAAATATGGTTTTTGTCTTCACTTTAATTTTTCATTTTAAATGGGGGTGATATGGAGGTGGGTAGGGGTGGGGATAGGGGCAGGCAAGTGGAGGTAACCAATCACAAATAGAGTCCCAGTCTGCTTCAGATTGGACTAGCATACCACAATAGAGTCCCAGTCTGCTTCAGATTGGACTAGCATACCAGGTATGCTAGTCCAATCTGAAGCAGACCCAATCTGAAGCAGACTGGGACTCTATTTGTGATTGGCTGGATGATATTGGTTGGACTCTGCTTTCTGACAATTTCAGGCATAGATTTGTTTGGCCTAGCTTGATGCATTAAAACAGTTACAGTCAATCATTTCTTCCTGTGCCCTGTCCCTCTGAGTCGGGGGTAACAGCTCAATGTAATATGAAAAACTGACTTCAGGGCCATTAAACTGATTATGCCGGGCCCAGTAGTACAGTCGGTAGGGTGCCTGACTTGTAAGCCAGAGGTCCTGGGTTTGATACTCGGTCTGGCCACTTACTTTCATTTCCCCTTCTGCTGATTCAAGAAGGGCAGTTGTAAGTTACTGGTGAAAGTAAGTGCACTTAGTACTGGTTAACCGCTAAGGAGGTCTAAGCCTGCCCAGGAATAGTGTGGTTATAGGTTAACTGGCCAATCCCAACATGACCATAGCTGTTTACTATGGACGTTAAACAACAACACAGCAACACTCTCACACATTGATCTTTCCTTGTTGGACCTAAGTTAATCATTGATGAGTGTGTGAGTGCCTGAAACTGAAGATGATCATAACAATTGATATCAGAAACTCTATATTCAGGCATACTGTTCAAATTTCCCCCAAAATATTTTTATTAGCTCATGAAACAAAGGATAGATCAGTGATATTTTCAGGGAGTGGCAACAACATGGTATAATATTGCTTTACCTAAACATAGGTTGAATTGCCTCACTGAGGGCACTCTTGAGCAGATGTTTTCCTTTTAAGAATTGTACCCATTGGGATGGGAGGCAGAAATGAAAAAAGTAGTGTTGCTTTCCCTGAAAGTGTAACCTTTTACCCTAAGACATTCAAGTTTTTATACCCAAATATTTGCTTAATCTGGAGACACGGAAATACCATTATGCTTCTTTTATTTTGAAATTTACGAAATATTGAATTTTCATTGCAAATTGCTTTCAGTTTCAGTAATAGTACATGTTGCATGAATTTCCTGTCCATTCTTTTTCTTGGAAAAAAATTGGTTTTAACTTTTTGAAGCACATGGACGTTATTCATGGTGTCCAGATACTTTTGCCTAGTACACCCAACCTTCTGCCTTTTCAGAAATATGTCACTAGAAAACTGCTTAAAACCCCTTATAAACATACATATCTGTACCTTGACATTTTGCCCCACCTATGCTTAAAAAAATGAAAATACAGTGCATTTTATTTGCATGTTTGCATGTGTATATGTGTACACAACAAAATCAATAAAGTGACATGCGCTCAGCAATGACTCAGATCAGCCTGGGCATCCGCCTAGTCTGATCAGAGTCTTCGTTGTCCACATGGAGCCAGGTTAGACACTTAGCCTACCCGTTAAGCACAACAGAGCAGTCTGGTCATACTGGGCAGATGCACAGGCTGATCTGAGTCTTTGGGTGGCACACATGCCACTTTGTTGGTTTTGTTGTGGCTCATATGATAAATATATAAACATAAGCCTTTGTACTTTTCAGACTTCAGTTTGTTAAAATTACTGTATGTAATGGTATGCCTTGAAAAAAATGTGTTTCCAATTTCATGGTAAATAATTTAGATTGGTTACCAGAAAATTAGTCTTAATATTATACAATGCAAAATTTACATGGAAATTGTCAGGCAGAATTTCAGGGGAACTCTTAGGGTAGTCAGTAGTGTGATAAAAAGTTCCTAATTATTAATTTTTTTTTTTTTTTTGAAAATTGGAAATACCTCCAAAAAATAAGGATGGAATGATAAAGGCTTCTGTTTATAAATAGCCAGATTACCTCCCTTTAGTTTTGAAGATCCTTAATTAATGGAAAATCAAAAGAAATTAAACAAGTCAGAGCTGTAGAGAAGTTTGTATTTGATGGTAATGTTGGAAATTTTCCTCCTTTCTGAATAAAGGGTATGGTTAGAACTATCTCTGACAGAGCTCCAGATAAGGAGGGATAATGAGGATAATTTTGAGATAATTTTTCTTATTTCTCAACCAAAACACATGTTGTGACGGTTCCAATGAAGGGTCACAACTTGTGTTTTGATGGAGAAATATGGAAAATTAATTATTATCCTTAAATTATCCCTGTTACCCTTCTTTTCAGGAGCAGTTACAGTCTCAGCAAAACGGTTCTTATGACAACATGGGCAGTTCTAATAAAGGGACATAACATGATTTTTTTGGATGATTTACTGAACATTATCCAAGAATCAACCTGTCTATGGCTGTACAACTTGATTTATCTAAACAGCAGAATCTGATGCTCGGGCGACTCGACACGACAAAACCAACAAAGTGACGTGTGCACCCAACGAATATTCAGATCATCCTGAGCATCAGCGCAGCCTGATCAGAGTCTTTGCTGTCTGCATGTAGCTTATAAGCTTAGACCCTTAGCTACCCTTTAAGTGCACAGCAAAGACTGATCAGGTTGGACTGATGCCCAGACTGATCTGAGTCTTTGCCGGGTGCACATGCCACTTTGTTTTTTTTTTTCTTATCAAGGCTCATATGTGCAACCATATGCAGACTGATCAGTATAAATTAAAAGGTGAAATCTGATTTGATCAGATGAATACATATACAGACTGGTGTAAGTGTTTGCTTTTTTGAACATTGCATAATTTTGGCCTGAGCCATAGTGATAAGCTGATCTTCAAAACTAAAGAAGTAAGAAATTGATATAAGGGGAATAAGCCATTATGGATGTTGGTGAATTTGTAAGTTTGGATTATTTCTCTTGTAATCAACAGAGTTGTTTGCAGATAATAGAATAATGGCTACTTTTACAGAAGTTGAAAAATTGATAATCTTACCATGATGGTTTGTTAAACTGTTGCCAAACACTGGGCCCAGTTTTTCAAAGTAGTACACATAAAATAAAGTCTCCAAATATTTTTTTGCCGAAAAAAGTGTGAAGAGCTTTTGCAATGCAAAAGTTCCTCATTTTTTCCGGCAAAAGAGGCATTGTTTTTGTGTGCTAGACACCCACTTATGTCATGTCTTTGGTGAATAAAATATCTGCAAGCAGCTCAAAACTTTTATTTATTTGCTATTTTCTGATATTACTGCCATTGCCCATACTGGCACTATAGGCGCGTACACTCGGTGCATGTGTCTCTCTCTCCTCAGAAAAAACAACCACCCCAGCACCCACTACTTCTCCTTCTACAGCTTCTGTGACGACACAGCAGCCAGGTGGATCTACGCAACCATCCACGGATAAAGGTAAGTGGAACAATTAATGTACAGTATATTTCTTGGGTTATAAGACAGAAAGGTTTTCCCATTCCAAAACGATCTCAAAAATCTAGATCTGTCTTCTGAGACAGATCTACATTTTTATAGGGCTGTTTTACGACAGATCTAGATTTTTGGGATTGTTTTGGAAGAGAAAAACCTATCTAATAGTCAATAACACATAACTGATATTTGGGGTGCTTTATTGAGAGAGAAAAAAAACAGACTTATAGCTGAATTAATAAGTTTTATCGCCAATAATCAATAAAGGCAGTTAAGGGAAGTAAATGTTTTTACCAAGGGAGGCTATTATATGAGGCATATAGATTGTCTCCCTTTGCAAAATATTGATTTATTTTAAATAGAGGATCTTACATGAGTGCTCAAGTATTATTGAATTTATTAAACGAGTTGGGGAAAATGATAAGATGCGAGGCTATGCCGAGCATCTTATCGTTTTCACCAACGAGTTTAATAAATTCAATAATACAGGAGCACAAATGCAAGATTCTATTTATCATATGACACTAAAATCACATTTTATTAGCAAATTTTGCACTAAAACATCACGATTTTGCCATTAGAAAACGCGACATTTTATGGACATCAACGCATAACGTTACAACGTAATTTGCATATTTAATCCACTAGTGGATTATCGTTTTTAATGCATGGCTTTATTACACTCTCAGATGCGACGTCATATGATAAATTTAAGTAATAAACGAAGATCTTTAAGTAATTAGACTACCTTTGCCAGCAGTTGCTTCAGTTTCCTGTATTGCTTTGGGAGTTAATATATAGGTCAAGTAGTAGCCCATTATAACTAATTTTACGATGACTTCCACCAGCTTAGCTGTTCCAGAAGGAAAGGCGTATGCTTTAACCCTTTTAGCACCTAAAAGCAGATGACAAAATTTACATCTGCAAAATTTCAAAAAATGCCTTGTCCTAAATATTTCATATTGACAATTCAAAGCCTACAGGGCAAACAGTATAGATCTAGATGAGGTGCCTCATGATGAGCCGCCTCATCAGGATCTACACTGTTTGCAAATTCTGCTATTTTCATTACTCAGGTGCTTAAAGTGTTAACAAACACAGCTTTGAATCAATTATCTTATGAGCCAGTCTCAAAGAAACCCAGGCTTAACATTATGAAATTTTAGATACCGTAATCGCCCCATTTACCGCACGGTGCGCTTAACTTTTTCAAAATTGCAACAAAAAGGTGTGGTTAAAAACGTTTCTAATAACCGCACACTCAGAACGAAAAAACAACAAACGTAAAGATGTTAAGGAAAATCGATACGGTAAATTCTCATTTAGTTCGAACAGTTAAAAATAAATACTGATCGGGGTTTTCGTAGTGTCGTGAAAATATTAAAGTGTTCAAACCATTTGATTGCCAATTTCCGAGAGAAAAACAATCTCATGTCAAGTCGCAAATTATATCTCATACCTCTCAGTACTAAATATGTCCTCATTATGCATGTATTTCATTCTCCCTATCCTTCTTCAATATTCCAAATAAATATTCCGAAAGAAAGGAATATATTTCAACACATTTACGATGACCTAATATGTGATTGTTTAAACACGTCTGGTAAGTTTGTCAGTGCTCTGGCTATTCATTCACCTCAAGGGGTCTGCTTTAAATTCACGGGCTTCTATTAATAACACACACATTCTAATTCTGAAGGATGCGGTCTTTTTGATCTTCCATATTTCTGTCTGTCCTATATTACGTCCAAGGGTGCAGAAATATTGGCAACGTGTCATGAGAAAGGTACCGTATTACATGCGCAAACAGCAAAGCCTTAGACCAGTCTGCGCATCTTAAAACAATTATTTTGCAAACTATCGATGAATCCTGGAGATTTGTTAGACTGGTCAATGTTTGCAAATGCACTGTATGATGCGGGTGTTTGCTGATCGGATGTGTCCTGGGGCCCTTTTGAGGCCCACGGGCCAGCTGTGCCAATGATAAACCTATCCTATGACTACCGCAAACTTTGTTTAAATGCGCAGACCATGCATATGCGCAGGCTGGTCGCTTCGTTCAGTTTGCGGATGTATTCAGACTGATTTTGTCAGGAAACAAGAGTTTGTCATTATATGACAATTTATTTCTTTTGCAACCCGGGTTTCTCATCTGTCGTACATGTATCTTTCCAAAACGCACTTTGGCGCACGTGCACAGTATCGTTATATACAACAAGAATTGCTCTGAGAAATGGCGCCTTTTCGCGTATACGAAAGGCAAAGACTCAGTTCAGCCTGCCCACCCCCGCAACCTCATAACTTCGTAAGCTCGATCCTTCTCGGATCAGCATGTACATTCCCATTGTTGATGCAGACAGAGAATACGCTAATCAGACGGCGCAGATGTGTAAGCTGATTCGAGTCCGCTGTTTGCACTCGTATACATCAACACTTCAGCCAAATTCGTAAATATCAGCGAGGATGTCCGATTGACATTTAGACCGATAGAGTTGCTCTCTTCGCACATTGCGCCGGGAAAACAAAACTGAAAACTGTCGCTGTTGAAACAGTAATGGTAAGTTGAATTCGATGCATTTTGTGAGTTTCAAAAAGAAAAAGCAGTGTGCGCTTGTGATTTTTTTTCCGGAAATGGCCTTGGTGTGCGGTTATAGGGGCATGTGCAGTAAATGGGGCGATTACGGTAACTGCATCACTGGAAAGTAGTACCTTCTCTAAACCTTTCTTTAAATATTGAGAAGGTTACCATTATTTACTACAAGATGTGGGCTTTAAAATTATACAAGTACTGCAGTTTCTATTATGATGTCATCAGGGTCATGCAAGTATGTTTTGATGTCAACGCAATAATGTTAGTACGTGAAAACCTTTCTGCCTTTTTCTGATTATGAATAAGCAATTTTTGGGCTTCAGAAGCTACTAACTACTCAAATAAAAAAAAGAAACCAAAAAAAAAGTAGAGGTAATTTTTGTACTATTGCCTGAATATTGGTTAGCAAATCCGTTGCAAAGTTTACTAAGCTAACAGGCCTTGACCAAGTTGGAATTGATCTTTGCTCTCTGTATTATGCAACAGTATAATGCTGCACCTCCTTTTATATGGAGAGCTTTACATTAATGATCCATTTAAGAAAGGAATTTCGTTTTTCCAATGTTCATGGAAGTATGAACACAATGGGTCATGTGCAAAGTAAGTGACGCCCGAAGGGCACTCACTTTAAATGTGCACACGACCCTTTGAATTCAAACTTCCATGAACTTCTAAAAAATGACATTTGTCTCTATAATGTCTTGATTTTCAAATTATTTTGAGCTTCATTTTCGATTTTTAAGAGCAACATCTGTAAAATATACAATGAAAAGCTGTCACTAACCAGCAGTTATTTGCCGCTTACGTTAAACGGCAGTCACCATGACATGATGTGAAATAGAATGTTACAATGGCCAATGGCGTAGTTTGTTACATGTGACGTTGCATACCAATGAAGTTTCATGACCTATTGTTGTTCATGGAAGTATGAACACTGTTTCTGGGAAATAGGTTCATCTAAGAAAAATGAAAGGAAAATGTAATTATTTTCAGATGACGATAACACAACCACCATCATTATTGCCGTGTGTGTATCAGTTGTTGTGATAATAGTAATTGTTATTATCATTGTTTGTGTTTGCTCGAGGAAGAATAAGAAGAAGGAAATTGAAGGTAAACTTGGTTGTTTGAGCCACAATACGACAAAATCAATAATGTAGCTTTTCGCTCAAAGCAAAGACTTAGATCAGCCTGGGCATCCACCCAATCTGACCAGAGTCTTTGCTATGTACTTAAATTCATATAGCTAAGGGCCTAGCTCCATGTGGACAGCAATGACTAATCAGACCGGGTAGATGCCCTGGCTGATCTGAAATTTTGCTGACAAACATACTGCTTTGTTGGTTTTGTCATTTCACTGCTCATTTATGTGAAAAAAAAATTTAGCATGCTCTGTTGGGCTTTTCTTAATGTTTTGAAGTAGGTTAGCTTGAAAATAGAAGTTCTGTAAATTTTGAAAATTCCATAACTATTCTTTTGCAAATTACTGAAAAAATTCCAAAAATTGGGACACCTATAACAGATTAAGTTTAGATTCAAGATAATGTATTGTACTCGGTAAAGTAAGGCATTGGACATAAGTTATAACAACATTAGCTAGTCCTTCCCCTACACAAATTATTTTCAACAAACATTATGACTATGGTTTTTTAGCTCACCTGAGCCTTTAGACTCATAGGTGAGCTTATAGTATAGCCAGGCATCCGTCGTCCGTCCGTCCGTCGTCAACATTTTCAAACATCTTCTCCTCTGAAACCATTGGGCCGATTGAAGCCATATTTCATATGGAGCCTACCTAGGTAGGAACGAAAGTTTGTTTGGGGTATCTGGGTCACATGACCAAGATGGCCGCCACGCCCATATATGGTAAAAACCCTTCAAAAATCTTCTTCTCCAGATTCAAATGGCCTATGACCTTGAAACTTGGTATGTAGCATCGGGCATGCCGGCTCATCATAGTTTATACAAATCATGACCTTGCGTTGACCTTGACCTAATTTACGGCATGGTCAACTTTGGTACGTTAGGCTTTTATATGGGAAAACGCTTAAACAGTGGATTTCTCAGAAACTATTTAAGTTTAAGGAACAATACATGGTATACATGATCGACTAAATGACCAGATGAAGATATATGTCACTAAAGGTCAAGGTCATTCCGTCAGACCATCCGTCGTCAAGATTTTCAAACATCTTCTCCTCTGAAACCACTGGGCCAATTGGAGCCAAATTTCATATGGAGTCTCAGTGGGATGGGGGAACGAAAGTTTATACCCGGGCTCTGGGTCACATGACCAAGATGGCCGCCATGCCCATATATGGTAAAAACCCTTCAAAAATCTTCTTCTCCAGAACCAAAAGGCCTATGACCTTGAAACTTGGTATGTAGCATCGGGCATGACGGCCCATCATAATTTGTACAAATCATGACCTTGCGTTTACCTTGACCTAATTTACGGCATCGTCAACTTTGGTACATTAGGCTTTTATATTGGAAAACACTTAAACAGTGGATTTCTCAGAAAATATTTAAGTCTAAGGTACAATACTTGGTACACATGGTCGACTAAATGACCAGATGAAGATATATGTCAATAAAGGTCAAGGTCATTCCGTCGGATCATCCATAGTCAAGATTTTCAAACATCTTCTCCTCTGAAACCACTGGGCCGATTGAAGCCAAATTTCATATGGAGTCTCAGTGGGATGGGGGAACGAAAGTTTATACCCGGGGTCTGGGTCACATGACCAAGATGGCCGCCATACCCGTATATGGTAAAAACCCTTCAAAAATCTTCTTCCCCAAGAACCGAAAGGCCTATGACCTTGAAACTTGGTATGTAGCATCGGGCATGCGGGCCCATCATAGTTTATGCAAATCATGACCTTGTGTTGACCTTGACCTAATTTACGGCATGGTCAACTTTGGTAAGTTAGGCTTTTATATGGGAAAATGCTTAAACAGTGGATTTCTCAGAAAATATTTAAGTCTAAGGTACAATACTTGGTATACATACCCGGTATACATGGTCGACTAAATGACCAGATGAAGATATTATGTCACTAAAGGTCAAGGTCATTCCGTCGGACCATCCGTCGTCAAGATTTTCAAACATCTTCTCCTCTGAAACCACTGGGCCGATTGAAGCCAAATTTCATATGGAGTCTCAGTGGGATAGGGGAACAAAATTTTATACCCAAGGTCTGGGTCACATGACCAAGCTGGCCGCCATGCCCATATATGGTAAATACCCTTCAAAAATCTTCTTCTCCGGAACCAAAAGACCTATGACCTTGAAACTTGGTATGTAGCATTGGGCATGCGGGCCCAACATAGTATATACAAATGTAGACCTTGTGTTGACCTTGATCTAATTTACGGCATGGTCAACTTTGGTATGTTAGGCTTTTATATGGAAAACGCTTAAACAATGGATTTCTCAGAAAATATTTAAGTCTAAGGTACAATACTTGGTATACATGGTCGACTAAATGACCAGATGAAGATACATGTCACTAAAGGTCAAGGTCATTCCGTGGTATACATGATCAGTACTTGGTATACATGGTCGACTAAATGACCAGATGAAGATACATGTCACTAAAGGTCAAGGTCATTCCGTCGGACCATCCATCGTCACGATTTTCAAACATCTTCTCCTCTGAAACCACTGGGCCGATTGAAGCCAAATTTCATATGGAGTCTCAGTGGGATGGGGGAACGAAAATTTGTACCCGGGGTCTGGGTCACATGACCAGGATGGCCGCCATGCCCATATATGGTAAAAAACTTTCAAAAATCTTCTTCTCCAGAAAAGGCCTATGACGTTGAAACTTGGTATGTAGCTTTGGGCATGCGGGAAAATGCTTATATAGTGGATTTCTCAGAAACTATTTAAGTCTAAGATACAATATGTGGTATATATGGTCAACTAAATGACCAGAGGAAGATATTATGTCACTGAAGGTCAAAGTCATTTTGTCGGTCTGTCCGTCATCAAGATTTTCAAACATCTTCTCCTCTGAAACCACTGGGGAGATTGAAGCAAAATTTCATATGGAGTCTCAGTGTGATCAGGGAATAAAAGTTTGTTCTCAGGGTCTTGACCAAGATGGCCGCCATGCCCGTATATGGTAAAAACCCTTCAAAATCCTCTTCTCCAGAACCAAAAGGTGTATGACCTTGAAACTTGGTATGTAGCTTTGGGCACTCAAGCCCATCATAGTTTATACAAATGATTGTGCGTTGACCTTGACCTAATTTTTGACACTGTCAACTTTGGTACATTATGTAGTCTTTTATATGGGAAAATGCTTAAACAGTGGATTTTTCAGAAACTATTTAAGTCTAAGGTGCAATATTTGGTATATATGGTTGACTAAATGACCAGATGAAGATATGTTGTCGTTAAAGGTCAAGGTCATTCTTTGACTTTTGTACAAGGTCATTGAGATTCTGTCACCCGTCAACATTTTCAAACATCTTCTCAGAGGCCACTAAGGTCAATTGAAGCCATATTTCATATGGAGCTTCACCGGTTTAAAGGAACCATAGTTTGTTCAGATGGTCTTGGTCACTTGACCAAGATGGCCACCATGCCCATATATGGTAAAAACTCTTCAAAAGTCTTTTTCTCAAGAACCGAAAGGCCTATAACCTTGAAACTTGGTACAGGTATGTAGCATTGGGCACTCAGGCCCATCATAGTTTATACAAATGATTACTGTATTTCATATGGAGCTTTAATACTGGGTCAAAGGAATCAAAGTTTGTTCAGATGGTCATGGTCGTATGAACATGGTGGCCGCCACACCCATTTATGATAAAAACCCTTCAGAAATCGTTGTCCAGAAACAAACGCCCAGTGACCTTGTGGCTTGGTATATAGAATTGGGACTCAACATTAATCCCCAAGGGAGGGGGCCCCTGCCCTGGTGCTATATACATGTATAAAAGCATGAAAATATATACCAGGACCAAGTGTCAGGTGAGCTACAGGACCATTGGTCCTCTGGTTAGTAATAATTACCTCAATACTGAAATGTAAACATGAAATTTGAACTGAGTATCCTAACAACTGAAGTTTTCTGATCTCTATGAATTTTGTTCTGTCTATTTCAGAGCCTCCAGAGAAACCAAGAAAGTAAGTTTTTATACTTTACTTATTGGTAATTTCATGATATTACATGTATTAATAAAGTATAGATAGGTGGAAAGCTCAAACAAGTTTATTTGAATATACTCTCCCACACGGGGTATAATCGATTCCTCTAATTTCCACTTCCTGCAGAGACTGTACATCATATTTGGCTTCTGCCGAGACTGTCCAAGACTTCTGTACACGATAAATGGCTTCCTGCAGAGACTGTTCGCATGGTTCTGCTTCCTGCCGAGGCTCTTGGCAGGAAGCAGAGTCATGCGGACAGTCTCGGCAGGAAGCCATTTTTCGAGGACAGTAGTCCCTGCAGGAAGCAAGAGTTCGCTGACAGTCTCGGCGGAAGCTAAATATGATGGACAGTCTCTGCAGGAAGTGATAATTGGCGGACTGGTTTATACCCTGTGTTCCAGCTTAGCATTAAAAACACATCCATTTAGCATCATAAATTCTGTTCTGTTTCAATTCTTGTAACAAAACTGATAGTTGCAATGTATATTTATTGTGTTTTGTGTCAGACTCAACAGGTGCAAACATATCAGACAGAAATTTTATTTAGCACCAATACCACTTTTAGCAAGTTGATGTCAGAAACATCTTGGGTTTACTTTATGCTTGAAGATTTTGTCTCAAAGGCTCATGTGTCTCCAACTGTTTATTTGTAAAGTGGTCATGTTGGGCAAGGGGTTTATACTATTGTCTTAGATACAGTGACGTGCTGTAGGTAAGAGGGAGTATTTGGTGATAATTAGGGATAGTTGTATTCAAAATAGTTATTTGGAGAGGTAATTTGTCGGTTTTGTGGTTGGGAATTTTGTCACTGTGATGCGTCTGCGAAGCCATCAGATGCAATTTGCGACCATAAAGCAGACAATTAACCCCTCAAATGACAATTTTCAAAACAGTTATCCCCATTATAATGCACTTTTTGCCATATTCACCTATCAGAGACTACTTACTTTGCACCCATTGTAAGCGCTTTCAGCATTATAAAACCAGACATCAGCCAGCGAAAAGGGATAATTCATAAACTGTTTTAAATTTTTGATGTTATCCAATCAGATGTCACTTTACATTCATATGTGCATAGAATTTGGGATAACTTCTGCAAATTATTTCTACAAATAGAAATTGTAATTTAGTAACTTTGGTTCTGCCATACCAGTTCTGTCATATAGTTATGATATTGTGTCTTTCTTTTCTAGTAACCAAGACTTAAACTTCAGCGGTTACAGACCTGGATTGACGACTTCCAATGACTCACTGAAAAATTCTGGAAATAATCTTAATACAAGTTTTAATGTAAGTTCAGTCACAAAGTTACCATTAATGAGCTGCAACACAACAAAGCCAACACAGTGGCATGTGTGCCTGTGAAGACTCAGATCAGCCTGGGCATCCACCCAGTCTGATCAGTCTTTGCTGTCTGCAGGGAGGTAGCTTAGGCCCTTAGCACCCTTTAAGCACACAATCTGAGTTGACCCAAGTCTTCGCTGGATGCACATGCCACTTTATTGGTTATGTTGCGTTGCGGCGTTAACTTACCTTTCTGCTAGATGAATGGATGACTTGGGATTTTACGTCCTTCTCAAAAGTATTTCAGTCATATCAGGATGATGGGATGGTGATAATGAAAGGCTGTGTGCAACGGAACCCCGTTTACGGTAGGAAAGATTCTCACCTCAAGCGGGACTTGAACCCTGGTCTGCTAGATCAGTAGGCCAGCGGGGCTCCTCTTACTTTTCTGCTGTCGGCGTTGTCATCACCACTGGTGGTGTAGTGTAGGGGGTGTAAACTTGTGTCCTGGTTTATCTTTGTTTTCTGACAATGTGCAGACTGGCAAGACACGACCTTTCACGAAATTCTTCAATCTTCTTGTCAGTTATGGTCTGAATATTTTTCGCAAACATTTAAACCAAGGTCATTTCAGTGAAGCCCACTATATATTTTAAGCAAAGAAAACGTTGTATTTAGTCGGAAATTTTTCACAAACATTTAAACCAAGGTCATTTCAGTGAAGCCCACTATATATTTTAAGCAAAGAAAATGTTGTGTTTAGTCGGATATAAGAAAGAGGTTTTTCCCTTCCAAAACAATCCAAAAAACGTAGATCAAACAGGATTGTTTTGAAAGAGAAAAACATGTCTTATAGCTGATTTACACACAACTGATGTACATATTTGGTGTGCTTTTGGAGAGAGAAAATCCTATCTTCAGAGCTCTAGATAAGAGAGAGTATTTGGTGATAATTAGGGATAATTTTTGTTAATCCTACATAAAAACATACGTTGTGACCCCTCATCTGAACCGTCTTGACGAGACTGTTCAGATGAGGGGTCACAACGTATGGTTTCGATGAGAAATAAAAACAATTATCCTTATAAATTATCATCAAATACTCCCTCTTATCTAGAGTTCTGATCTTATTTGGACTTACATAGTGTGACTAAGTAAGAATGATTGCATGAAATTATCTTGCAAAGCAGTTTGTCCATATTTTTTCTGCAGCATATGGATCGTTTTCAGGCCGGATATTTTAGGCACTGGAATCTTGTTTACATGACAGTCAAACAGTAAGTCTCTTTAAATTTGCTGTTTGACTGTCATTTAAACAAGGTTCCAATGCCTAAACTATCAGTAAGTCTCTTTATGTATGTAGGCCTCCATGGCCTAGCAGATATGAGCGCTGGCTCTTGAACATTAGGTCTCTAAACACTGTGACGCCGAGCTTTGCTGGGTGTTCTAGTGAAAAAGCCATGATCTACTTACAAAAGGTCAGGTGGTTTTCCCCAGGAAGCTCAGGTTTTTACCCACCTCTGATTAACAATTGGCTTGGTGTAAGTAAAATATTTTTGAAAGGGCCAAAAAATATATATTTATATTTGCATTAATGTAACTTTTATTTTTCTTATTTACAGTCTTTTGAAAGTTCAGATTCTAAACCTCGTAATGAGGATGGTTTAAATTACGTTGATCTGCAGTTCGACGACAGACCTAGAAGCCGGCGGCCGATACAAGTGTATGACAATGGAAACTCTACACAATACGCAGATATTGCCATGCCTCGAGTATAGTCTCGAGTTTTACCCCACTATAACAGCTGATTTCATTGAGAAGCATGGCTTCAGGGCTTCAGATAAGACAGAATTTTGGGGAGGTCAATTAAGGTTTTATTTTTCAACAGAACATATGTTGTGGTCCATCACTAGTATTGCCTCATGGAGGCAATTCTAGTGATGGACCACAACATATGTTGTATGGGAAAATAAAAAAAAAGTAATTTTCAACCCAAAATTAAGTTTTATCTTGAGCTTGGATTTCCCATACTGTACTTCCATTTTCATACTTTATAATACATGAGGAGAACATGACATACAGAGTAGCTACATGTAATGTTAGACACAAATTTCGCAAATTTTATGCCAGTTCATATGGAGTATATTTTAAAACAAATTGTTTTAGTGTTCATTTCATAAGATGCATAAACATTTGGAGAGCTGTACATATGCATAAACATTTTGAGTGGTGAACATATGCATATTCATTTGGAGTGGTTTAGAAGGAAAAAAAAAGTATGTTAAGACAGAGATGGAAGTGATTTGGACAGAGATACTTCTTTGTTCTTGAAAAATAACGAAGTAGAAGGTGAAAAGGGTGTTAAATAAGTGCCTGTTAGCTAAGTGATGCAAAGACTGATTGATCTCAGATTTTGCTATTTTTAGATGCGAGGCAGATTTTGCTAGTTTTAGTTGTGATGCAGGAGTAAAGAGTTTATTTGCTAAATTCTCAACTGCATTTTACAAGTGTTTACAGAAGGTCTTAGTCAAAGGAATTGTACATAATTTGCCAAGATGGCTTTGTTGATAGTTACCCAGCTTTCAAAGAATGTTCAGCAAATTGTATGCAAGGAAAGGGAATTGGACTTCATTATATGGTGAGCCCACATATAATGAACCATTTCATAAGTTTATACATAAATTCTGTTATGCTATAATTGATGGCAAGTATAGACTTAGTTGTGGAAATGGTGGAAATAGGGCAAGTTGGACATACCGGTAGTTGTGAAAATCAAAAGAAACAAAAATGCAGAGCTTCAGATAAGGCTGTCTTTTGAGGATAATTTTGAGACAATATTTTCATTTGTTGCAATGAAACACACATTATGATAACACCCTTCTTTAGAAACAGTTCTGATGAGGAATCAGGATGCTTTTATTGAGAAATCTGGAAAATTATCCCTAAATTATCCCCATTACTCTGTCTTATCTAGAGCACTGGGTATGTACTAAGACATCTTATTGAGGCCTAAGACATTTTGTGATAGTTATGCAGTCAACTCTCGATGTCTTGAAGTCTAACTTCAGTCAAAACTACTGATATCTCAAAGTAAATTTTCTGGTACCAGAAAATTTACTTTGAGATATTAGTAGTTTGAGATAACAGGAGTTGAAATGTAAATAAAAACAGGAAATATATTCTTTAATATAAGAAGATACTTTGAGATATCAGTGTTTGAGATATCGGGAGTTGACTGTATGACATTTATTACAGTGAGCATTCTAAATATTGGGACACCTAATGCATCTGAGATACAGTCTGATCTGGGTCTGCTCTGTTTGCTCAGACATATTTGCCCCCAATATTTAGAATGTTTTGGGCATGATACTGGGAACTCCAGAGAAGCCAAATGTTTTGGAATGAATTTTGGATATTTTTCTTTGCAACTTCTCATAGATGAGGTGTGGCACACTAAAAAGGATGTTAGGTGCATTTATTCATAGTAAAATAAAAAGGAAAAAAAATCAGTTTTCATCCATAAATATTTGCTGATCTGGACCAGTGAAGGCCTGCTGTCTGTATAGATATGGAATATGAAAATAATATGCAAGTCAGAAAGACCTATGTAATCCAGCAAGGGAGCTTATTTTAGCTGTACTATAGACATTTCATTTGTGCTGCAGCATTAGACACAAATTCAATGTTTTTGTTTTATTGTAGTCTTTTATGTAATTCCACACAAATCTTTCTGTCATATTTTCAGCAGAGAAGGAAAGCTGAACTGATAGTTTCATTTGCTAGGTACATTAAGTTCTTTTCTGGAGCACTGTTGTATGTTAGCCGCGACATGAGAAAACCAACAAAGTGATTGTGCGCCTAGCACAGACTCAGATCAGCCTAGGCATCTGCCCAGTCTGATCAGACTGTTCGCTAAGCGCTTAAAGGGTAGCTAAATATCTAAGCTACCGCCATGCGGACAGCAAAGAGTCTGATAAGACTGGGCGGACCACTTTGTTGGCTCATTTTATTTTAGATAAACAGTGAGTATGAGAGAAGATGCCAAATGCTTCATATCAGCCTGAACATCAGTGCAGTCAGAGCTCTAGATAAGAGGGGGTATTTGATGATAATTAAGGATAATTTTTCTTATTTCTCATCGAAACCATATGTTGTGACCACTCATCTGAACCGTCTCGTCGAGACGGTTCAGATGAGGGGTCACAACATATGGTTTTATGCAGAATTAACAAAAATTATCCTTAATTATCACCGAATACTCCCTCTTATCTAGAGCTCTGAGTGCAGTCCTATCATGTCTTACTTTTTCGCATCATTTAGGATTTTGTACAGCCAATAGAGTAAGACTTGACAAGACTGCACATATGCGCAGGCTTTTCTGAGTTGGCTTTTCTTGCATGCCATAAGGCAGACTGGTTTTGGATATTAGAATCTTTCTAATTTAAACTTTCTCAGAATTTAAATTTTAGAGGTAGCCCTAGCTGTTTGGCTTTCAACATAAGTTTTAGTACCATAGAAAATGCAGTGCTTTGGCATTTCACAACATATGTTATAAAAACAATGTATTTTAGTGTAGCTAAATGGGGACCAGAAGTGTTTTACTTAGAGAAATTCCAGTAACATATCACTTTTATACCAGAATTATAGTATACACTACTAATTGTCAGAGCACTAGATAAGAGGGAGTATTTAGCCATAATTAAGGATAATTTCTGTTATTTCTACATAAAAGCATATGTTGTGACCCCTCATCTGAACCGTCTCGACGAGATGGTTCAGATGAGGGGTCACAACATATTGTTTCAATGAGAAATAAAAAAAATACTCCTCAATTATCATCAAATACCCCTCTTATCTAGGGCTCTGAATTATGTTTGGTATAATTCCATTTTTTTTATATAAGAAAATTAGATAAATGAAGTTACTTCAGTTTATTGGCCATCTTGGGCATGATGGATGATAGAAGTTTGTCTTGAGAAAAGATATAAATACATAATCAATTGTTTTCTCATCGTCTCATCATCATCATTTGTAGATATTTTTAAAAAGCTAGGCTTATCATGCTTTTACTGTTGAACAGTGTTCAATGTTTATTTAAAAGGTTTACCCTTTCATCATTATTATGCAAGTATATATCTCTTTGAGAAAATGATACAATTACAGGAATTTTATTAACATATCATCATATTTATGTGTTGAATCCAAGGTGTTTTTACAGCAGTTTCTTTGAAAACCTGAATGAAGTAATATTGTTCATTATCAAATTGTACCGAATTTGGTTTGAGATTTGACTGAAACATATAAATAATTAAAAACAAGAAAAAGAGATGAAGAGAAGAAAAAAAAAAAAAAAAAAAAAAAAAAACTGACATATGAGCCGCCATAGGACAAAACCAACAAAGTGGCATGTGTGCCCAGTGAAGACTCAGATCAACCTGGCCATCCACCCAGTCTGATCAGAGTCTTTGCTGCCTGCTTGATTGTAGCTTAGACCCGTAGCTACCCTTGAAGCACATAGCAAAGACTTGGATCAGACTGGGCTGATGCCCAGGCTGATCTGAGTTTTCGCAGGTGCACATGCCACATTGTTGGTTTTATCGTGTCATGGCTCATATGAAGAGGCCTTTAACCCATTTATAATGAGTCATACATTATAATCAATACACAATTGCAGCTTATTTGGCCCATCATGTATAAACCGAACCAGATAACTTGCTTTTATTGGCTATTAAAAATCTGCATTGAAAATTAGTCATTCTGAGAGCTCTAGATATTGGTGGGTTGTGATAAATCTAAGGTAAGTGCCGTTCAGTCTCTTTCAAACAAGTCCAGCTGGGGCAGCTCCAGAGCAAAGCAGAAGTTTTTATGGAGACATGAGGGTGCTGCAGATAAGAAGGGGTAACAGGGGTAATTCAGGATTAATTTTCCATATTTCTTCATAAAAACAAACGTTATGACCCCTCATTAGAACCGTCTCTTTGAGATAGTTCTAATGAGGGTTACAACATATTTTTTCATTGAGAAATAAGAAAATTATCCTCAAGTTATCCCAAGTACCCCCTCTTCTCTTGAGCTCTGGACATATGAGAGCAGTTATCAAAGAAGTTTTATCAAAGCTTTACCATATATGGCGCTCTTTCATTAGTATTGTTGTACAGGGAGATGTATATACTGTGTAATATAGTCATGTATAAAGAGTTTTGTAAATATGAAAATAACTACACAGAAACTGACATTAATCATGTTTCATTTACTTCATAACCATGTGCCATGTGAAAGATGTTAAATCAGCTGGACACATTCATTCAGAAAAGACTCTGACCAGTCTGTGATTCAGGAAGGGCAGTTGTCAGTTACTGGCAAAAGTATGTGAACATAGTACTGGTTAACCGCTTAGGAGGTCTAAGCCTGCCAAGGAATAGTGTGGTTAGGTTTACGGACCGTCCTGCCATGACCATATTCACTTTGGTCTGGGTCTTTGCTGTTAGTTTGCCAGCTTGTAATATTTCACATGCAATTGTTGTCAGTGTGTTTATAAATGTGGCAATTTGATCAAACACTTATTGGTCTAAATTCAGGGTTTTGGATGAATTAAAACTGTTAGGATTGAAATGACTTATTTCTCCATGAAACATACATTTTTGTGATATTTTCATGGGTGCTGTGGCCAACTGAGTTATGACACCAGAGCCCTAGAAAAGAGGGAGCATTTGGTGATAATTAGGGATAATATTTGTTAATTCTGGATAAAACATATCAACGTTGTGACCCCTCATCTGAACCGTCTCGAGACAGTTCAGATGAGGGGTCACAACATATGGTTTTGATGAGAAATTAAGAAAATTATTCCTCAATTGTCATCAAACATCCCTCTTATCTAAAGCTCTGGACACTGTCGGTGATGTAGTTTGTGAGGTTTTCTGATAGATTCAGTGTCTTTTTCATAGGAGAAAAAAATAAAATTTTCACTTCCAAAATTTTGATTTATCCAGAACTGTGATAAAACATTGGTGCAAATTGTTACCATAGTAACCCTATTATGGTATGCTTTTTGATCTTGAACCAATTTGATTCAGTTTTTGGATGTTGTAGTTTTATAGTTAAACCACCTCTAGACTGGACAGTTTTATGAATTATTAAATTACCACATGATTATTATGTTACTAATTTCATACTTAACATACTAAATGGAAAACTTGTTAAAAGTTTATTATTAAAATGAGGTACAATATTGTTTTACATACTTTATGTTAACACAGAGCAGGTTATATATAACTATGTAAACTGATAAGCTGAAGGTAAGCCCAAAATTTGGGGCTGTTTCTGTGGAATTTATGTCTGAATACAGGGGGCCTCTCCTTAATATTACTCACTTGGGGCTCAAAATTCAAGATTTTACAAGGAATTAACGGTATAGAAAATCAGTCATTAAATGGTAATTTTGTTAAACTGTTGCTTTTTAAGATGATTCACTTTTAACACAGTCCATTCTTTTGAACCCAATTCAGACTGGACTGTTTTATGGTAGATTTGGTAGGAAAAGTGAAAGGCTGGAGTATTTATTATCTTGGCATTGAAATTACCAGTTATATCTGAAAAGGGCATGTAATGTGTCAGAATGAATTTAAAGCAGCATAATCTAGACATTCCACACATCATAAAATCATAACATCATAATCCAGTTGTTTCATATACTTCATGTTATAAACAATGCCATATTTGAGAGAAGCTTGATTCATTGCAGTCAAATGGTTCATTTCAGCTAGCCTGTTTGAAAGTAAAGGAGGTCAAATAGTGGTCACATTGGCATCATCATCTGTGTTTTGCTGTCCTATTTTAGCTTCAAGTTTTAAGATGAAATTTTATAGGATTAGCAAGCATGAATTAGGTTAGCTATCCTGTCTGCAGACAGTTCTTATGGATACATTCCACTGAAGTTTTGGGGAAACATCATTACAAGAATTGAAATAAACACACACACTGTGGTATTGCAATGTTAGTCTACAGTCTCAAAAGTATTGCAGTAGTCATTTTAAAGCCACAATAGTAAGCACTTATGTATTTTTAGAATATCGTTCTATAACTTCTAATTTCTTTGATCACAAATAATAGTGCATTGCATATTGAAATCCACTTTTTATTAAATAACACATTTATTATGCTTGTCACGAATGCATTCATATTTTTATTATAGAAAGGTGGAACTTTTTTTTTTTAAGTCATTCTCATTGAGCACATGGAAAGATAGAGTGTACTACTTTTTGCTTTATATGTGTGACCATATTAACATTTTTTTTCTTAAAAAAATTCTGGTTCAGCCTAAAATTTGTTGATTGTCCATTTTGAATTTTGAAAGCTAGCATGTTATATCCATAGCTTCCTATTAGTTGATTTGACTAAAACACATCAGGACCTATTTGTTCAAAGCATTGCTAGCCTAAAGAGTCATTACTCACAGATTTGTGAAGTCTAAGAGTACTTGTAACATCAAGTGTGCTGATATTTTTTGCTGAAAAGATGTGAGGAGCATTTGCATTGCAAAAGCTTCATAGTTTATTTATTTATTTAAGTCTCACCTCATAAGAAAGTAAAACATTCATACATATTTAAAAACACAATTACATATTAACATATTACTTTCATTAAAATGAGTGGCTCTACTTGAGAGCTATGAGAGACTGATTAAACGATGATAAAAAACAACACTTCCTACCGACTTAAAACACAATTAAACACATACATATTATTTTCATAAAAATGAGTGGCTCTACTTGAGAGCTTAAGAGATAGTTATACATATTATAAAAGATACAACTTTGTACAATCAAGCGGCATCGCAACGCCTCAACGACGCCGCATCAACGTCATACATTTTTTGGGCAAAAAATGGCAGTGTTTTTGTCTATAGAACATGTGAAATTTTAATGTCTAGTTGACTAACAACATCGTTAGTTTTGAATGACCAAGCACCGGATGGGTAATTGCCATAAACCTTTTTTCGACTCGGAGCTTCAGTTGAGAAAGAGTAACAGGGATAATTTAGTGATAGTTTTCCATGTACGCTAAAAAATGTATGTTGTGACCCATCATTAGAACCATCTTGCAAAGATGGTTCTAATGAGGGGTAACAACGTATTATGTTTTCGTTCAGAAATAAGAAAAAATATCTTTGAATTATCCACAATACCCCCTCTTATCTGGACCTCAGTTGATTAATGGATTTTGGATGGACAATTTCTCCTTTATTTGCATATTTTATGTCTTATGTTAGTGTAGTTTGTTCATGTGATTCATTTCTATATTTTCTTCCCCATTGTCGGAATATGTGATGCAAAATATAAGAATAGGTATTTTATAGCATGTGTAGTCAGTCAGCGTCTTCCCACCTGAAGAATCTATATTTGAAACTGAAGACCATTATCAGTTGCCCAGATAAGAGGGAGAACGAGGGGTAAGTAATGGTTATACCATGGCTTGTCTGCCTATATGAGGAGATATTCCACAAGCTTTAGCGAGTGGATTATCTGCTACATAGGCAGACAAACCATGGTTTTATACCACCTGTATCAGTGTAGACCTTGCTCATTGCAAAATATTTCATGCTAAATTTGGGATTTTCTGGTAAGGGTGGTACATATATAATTTATGGATAATTCTACATACTTCGCCATAACAAAATGCTGTGACCCCTCATGGAGATGGTTCTACTGAGGGGTCGCAACATTTTTTGACCCCTCATGGAGATTGTTCTACACAGGGGTCACAACATGTTTTCATTGAGAAATGAGACAATTATCTCAGAATTATCCTCAAAACTCTACGTTATCAATAAATGCAGACCTGGGCCCAGTTGTTCAAAGCATCGTTAGCCTAACGAGCTCGTTTAGAGGTCAACTCCTTAAGTGTTTCATGACTTTATAACTAAGCACACTGTAATTTTTTGTTGAAAATATGTGAGAAGCTTTTGCACTGCAAAAACTTCTCACATTTTTTCAACAAAAAATGTTGCCGTATTTGAGATATTTTAAAACGTTTTAAATTTTAACGAGACATTAACTAACAATGTCATTAGTTTTGAACAGCTGGGCCCAGAGTGTTTGTTGTTCATACAAACTTAACCCTGTTGCACTTAGAACAGACAAAACTCCATTGCTTAACCCAATTGCTCTCAGAACAGCCAAAACTCAATGGAGTTTTGGCTGTTCTGAGTGCAATAGGGTTCTGAGCGCAATAGGGTTGAGGAATCATTTCTGTAAATGTGAACGACAAAGAGTTAACAAGCTATACTTCTGAAATAAAAGTAGGGGACACTCTTAACACACTAACTAGTTACAACACACTATGTCAGGTGTATGATAGACCTGGGTATATTGAACATGAGAAATATTGAACACATTCTTTTTCACTTTAGTGACACAAAGTAGATTTAGTGATCTGATGTTTCTGTTTGTTTTGTTATGTGAGGAAGAGTGAAGAGGGAAGATATTGGGTCTGTTATGTGAGGAAGAGTGAAGAGGGAAGATATTGGGTCTTTCTTTTATGTAGTAATATGCTGACTTGTAAGTATGCAAAATAATACATATACAGACCAAACCTGTTCTTAGACTTGTAAGTATGCAAAATAATACATATACAGACCAAACCTGTTCTTATACAATGTATTAACTAAAGTTAATCTTATAGACTAAACAGCTTTTGACAGGGTTTAAGAAGAAATACATAAGCTAGGTTTGTTGGCCTGCCTTTGACAAGTAGAAAGCGAGATATAGATATAGCTGTTCCGTTGGCTACCTTGGGGGTGTGAAATTCTGTAGCATTATCTGGTTTACTTCTAATAGTTAATATAATATACACTGTATCGACAAAGCTCACGTGACCTGAACTAGGTAAACCTAGTATCTCAGAAATATAAATACTATACAGTACACTCACAGACCTCAGATTAATTATTTGTTTTTATTTACTTAACCTTAAGAAATAGATTAAAATCATGGTATTTTATTGCTGTGTTGCTGAATGTAAGGCTTTAGATTATAAAGAATCAGGTTCTTGAAGGTTTTGAAAGCTTCTGCTCGTATTTCACAAATTTACTAATGAACTAGTTCATAGTCTTTTTTCCGGTCCAACCGATTCTCATAATGATGTTACCCAAGAGGTTCGACTGGGTTCCTGACACAGCGTCTGTCCGTCCTCTTCAATTCGCAGAGAAGAAGTATTTAGGGGGGGATGGAGGGGTGGGATGGTGAGGGGGGGCGAGAATCTGAAATGTTAGTACTGCAGTTGTTTAGTAATAAACATCATTTGTATCTTTTCATGATAAAAGTCGTCAAAAATAAAGTCAAAGTATTGTTCAGTATCAGTTTTTATCATACGGTTATAACTGAAGAGACATCAAATTTAGATGAAACAAAACTTAACCAAAGTACAGGGACATACAGACAAACCATACATACTTTAATATTTACAATATTTCAAAGATCGAAATTCTGACATTTAAATATTTCAACACGATTTCTAATACTTCTGTATCATCTGTGCTCATCAGAAACACGATAGAAAACCTACACGCCTTGGAAAGATTTGAACAATGATGCAACAATTTTACTCAGTAGGTTAAATCTAGTGTCCTGGGTTAGAGACCCGCTTTCAAACTGGGGTTTCATTGCATCATTACCCTCCCATCATTTCATAATCATCCTCCCATCGTCCTAATATGACTGACATTCTGGTAAAATGGACGTAAACTCGCAAGTCATCCGTCATCCATAGCAGTTGGGACTGTCCTAATAGTTTTGCTTTAGTTCGTCGCACAGGATCTCCTTCTCTTTGGGTCTTGTGTGCTGACCAGTGTGTCGCAGAGTTAATTTTCATGACAGGCTCAGGTGTGATTTTGTCCCTTCACGGTTTGTGCCAGTATACATGATAAGTTGGATGTGACTTTATTTCTCCTCATTTGTTGCTGCCCAGTGTTTTAATACATAAAGTAATGCAATGATGTGGCTTCATTCCCCCAATCAAATATAAAGATTTGTCATACTAAAAGACCAAATTGTTGAATATTTTAAACACATTTTATTGTTGATCAAAACAGACAGGATCTTACAACAATACGGCCCCTACCCCTTATTTCTTTAATGATCATTAATGAAAAATATAAATATTGTATCCTGTATTGATTAACAAGGAAAATGTTCAACAAATGCAAAATATTCGTAAAAATAATGGCGAAAGAAAAAACAACAACAAAAAATCAACAGGCCCACAACGTTGAATCAACATAGAATAAACATTCAGTCAACATCATAACTAACATAGAATCAACATTGATTCAATCAACGCCATGTTGATTCAACATTGTGTGCCCAGTGGGAAAATTTAAAACTTTAGTTCAGTTTACCCTACAATGTAGCTGCATTTACCGCTGCATATACTTTGGTGCTTTTGATACCAAACTGAAGTGAAAGTTCACAAGTCTTTTCTTTTTGTCTCTGGCTAGACAAAAAAGAATGTAAAGCCTAATTAAAGTTTAGTTCCAACATTTACATTTTACTTTAAATACATCACCATTGACAAATACATGAGCATTATGAAAATATCACTTTCAACATACAAAGTCTGTAGCCACATTCAAATGCCCTGTTCTTTAAACTTTAAATGTGATCCGAGATGCAGAAACTGGAAAATTTTAGTAATTCATTAATATTATAGTCCAAATTAATTTTGATACCATTATTATAACGGTCTGCTTTGTGTATTACTGGTAAGTGTGAATGTGTGTAAAAGGCTGCTTATCTGCAGAACAGCTGTGGTTTGTTTACCTATTAGAAACTTGAAGCTGCCTTGTCGATACAGTGTATAGGGGACACTTTGTGATAGTGCATAGACAGGCAAGCCACATTATTCCGGAGAATTCGTACATGTATGTATGTTCTTTGTGAACAGTGGGTTTACTCATGTTGTTTGGTGAGTCATTGCTTGCTGTCAGAGATTCAATGTTAGGACCTAGGGGAATCTACAGGAGGGTAGTTCTGATGAGCAAATTATACAGAGCTCTAGATAAGAGGGAGTATTTGGTGATAATTTGGGATAATTTTTGTTAATTCTGCATAGAAACATATGTTGTGACCCCTCATCTGAACCGTCTCGACGAGACGGTTCAGATGAGTGGTCACAACATATGGTTTCAATGAGAAATAAAAAAAATTATCCCTCAATTATCATCAAATACCCCTCTTATCTAGAGCTCTGAGCAAATAAGATGCCTTGATACACCTCCAAGGGAGTTCACTCTCTTTTAGGCCTGATTTCATGTTGCCTTAAAAGATATTTTAAGCATTAATCAATGACAAGTGTTGCATTACATAAAGGTAAAATATTTGATTACTGAAAGTTACAGATATTTGCCTCCCTTTTTATAGAGGGCTGCTCCTCAAGGAAAGAATTTGCTCCCTACAGAGAGCAAATTGTTCCCATTAAGGGTAGTCTCAGGAAACAAATTCTTTTCTGTAAGAGTAGTCACTATTTGAAAAGGCGCTTCAGGTACCATGGAAACAAACATGGATATTGAATTTTCTCCAGTGTAAAAGATGGCCAAAAGTTGGAGGTGTGGCCATACATCTTATGAGAAATTATTTTGGAATTCTCATCCGGCACATACAGCTGGTGATCTGTTTAGATTTGTCAGCACTCCAGATAAGAAGGGGTTATAGATTATTTAGAGATACATGTAATTCTTTTATTTCTCAACAAAAACATATATTGTTACCCCTCATTAGAACTGTCTCGCCGAGATTTTTCTAGTGAGGGTTCACAACACATGATTTTGTTGAGAAAAAAAAAAATCTCCAAATTATTCTTAAACACTCACTTCATCTGGAGTTGTGTTTGTGTTGGTATGTTGTTATAAATTATCATGAAATATAATGTGCTTCATGAAGTTTAACTTCATATCTTATCATGCAAAATATATATAGCTAATGATTCAGTATATCAAAATGATTCTTTATCATTTATATTATTAATAAACTATTTCAGTAAAATTTATTGACTTTGTTGTCCATCGACTTTATTGTCCATTGTAAATTCCACTATGCCCACCAGACCATTGGAATTGATGCTCTGTCCACGCAATCAATACAAAATCTTATATACGATAAGCCTTACTTTATATTTCCAATTACCGGTACTAAACAGGAGTTTATCCTTCCAAACTTACTGCAAATATGTAAATCAGTCTTCTGTAATTAAAGTAAAAATTTTGGTTCCAACACAACCCCAGTGATCTAGATCCATCTTACAAGACAAATCTAGAATTTTGAGATTGTTTCAGAAGGGAAAAGCCCATCTTATAACTGAATAAATACAGTATATTTGGAAGAAGCTTACTCAAAATTGATTTTAAATGCAGCTGAAAGGTTTTTCATGGATAGAGCATCATTTTTTTTTTTTTTGCTCCCAGAAAATAAATGTGATGGTGGTAAGCTCATCTGTATAAACTTACAGGAAAAGGTATAGCACCTACCCTAGCTTCTTGTAAATACGTACTCTATTTATTTTGCAGTAGGACAGGGTTTTCCCCTCAAATATACAAATCAGTCTTACGAAATTCTGCTATAAGATTAGATAATCGTGGAAAATAGATCCATCCTATAAAATGGATCTAGATTTTTGGATTGTTTTGAAAGGGAAATCTTCATCTTATAAACGAAGAAATACAGTAAACAGAACAAACAGAAGGCTACAAAAATCATCCTATACTCAAGAGGCAAAAGAATACGCTCTTTGAATGTCCATATATTTTACTTATTTTTCTAGTCTGAAATTCTGTATGAATTACTTTTACTGCACGTGCATCATATTAAACTATGATTTTGCTGTAAAATCAGTATATAAAATTTTGATTGTTTTTCTGAACAGACCACTATGTATGCATTTCATTTACATGATGACAATGCTTTTAGTGTGGACAGGTCATTACAGGTGACCGCTTAAAGTGTTTTGTGACTGGCTCAATACTCTAGAGTAACGACTGATTGGGGATGAAGTGTATACTTAGGGGATAACTGTCTTTAAAATTGTCATTTGGGGAGGTAAATCAGCGTTTTTATGGAAATTTCGTTTTACGGCGACGCGCCAGCGGAGCCGTAAAATGCAATTTGCGACCATACAACCGATGATTTACCTCCCCAAATGACAGTTTTCAATACAGTTATCCCCATTCTAATGCACTTTCCTACATTTTCACCTTTCATAATGTACTATTTTGCACCCGTTTCAAGCGCTGTCAGCAACGTAAAACCAAACGTCAGCCAATGAGAAGAGATGTTACTTAATGACATCAGGTTTGCGACAGTAAATCGCAGACTATACTGTCGCAAATTTTGACGTTATCCAATCAGACGTTGCGTTATATATGTACCGTAAGTGCATTAGAATTTCTGTTTGCCTCTGATTACCTTTTCCTCTGTCATGCCAGAGAGCCTTAATTGTCATTGTGCGAATGAAATGCAAACAGTGTGGTTTCTTTAGAACAACAACCAAATTTCAAATACAAATACAGCAAGATTGTATTGTCCATTTTTCTGCACGTGGAAAACATGCAAAAATGACATGCAGTTCAATGTCGCTAGTCTTGCGCTTCAATAAGTAATTTTACTATACCACATTGATTGTTGACGTACCTTGAGTACAAATAAAAGATGTGAAATTTCAGATCTGAGCCATGAGAAATGGGAAAAATACATGCATTCAAAAACTTTATACTTTCTTTTGCCTCTCAGTATATTATCACATAGAAATGTACAAAAGTCAGGTCTCACTATGTAGCAGCAGGTAAAACAAGAGCTGTCACCTGACAACATAGCACATCTAAACTGGTGCTTGCCTATCTCACAGGCATTTGTCACTTTGACTTACACTACATAAAACTTCATGCAGGGACATCCATGTATTCTCGATATATTTATAAACAAAGCTTTAAGATAGAATTCTATATCAATGACCTTTACTTAAGAGTCACCCAGTGGGATGGGGATAGTATTTTGTGAAAACTCAAGCTAGTATCTAACATCAGTTCAAGTATAAACTAAATCCATCACAAGCACTAATGACCAGTATATGCTATCAGAATACTTCAAGAAAACCCCAAATTTCTAAGTCAATGAATTTGTCCTCAAGGTCACTGTGTTTGGAGGGGGGTGGTCTCTGTAAAACTGACTACATGTACATAGTGCAAATATCAAAAGAATGCATTCATGAGAAAAGGAGATATACTTATTTGTAAAACTTTAGTAAGTGCATGTGACCTAATTTTTTTACCTCTACGCCCCACCCAGGGTCCGACCCTGGTATATAGTTTTATCTAATGAAATGTTATGCTATGATATGATTATGTTCCAAATAATGATTATGTTCCAAATATGGAAGGGACCTTGCCTGTGGTTGCTGAGATATAAAACTTTTAAATGAGTATGACTTAATTTTTGACCCCTAAGCCCCACCCAAAAGGGTCTGAGTCTGGGTAAAGTATTATATAATGAAAGATTTATGCTATGATATGATTATGTTCCAGATATGGAAGGGTTCTTACTATTGGTTGCTGAGAGATGAATGCTTAAAAAACTTTGTCGTGACACTGTAAAGTGAGTGTGATCTAATTTTTCACCACCATGCCCCACTCCAAGGCCTCACCTAGGGGTATGATGTTTCAGAAAAGAAGGCTATGATATGATTATATTCCAAGTATCAAAGGGTTCTGGCCAGTGGTTGTTGAGATTTGAAAGTTTAAAAAAACTTTAAGTGCCAACACGAACGCTGTCGGGGTGACAACAATAGCTCCCTGTACTTTCGTACAGGCGAGCTAATGACATTACGGTTAGTGGATTGTTGGTTGTTTTGAACTCGGCGGCTCCCAGAGTTCTAGGGAGAGGTGGGGAAGAAGCATATGCTGGGATAATGGAGGTAATAAAAAATCCTTAGAAAATGTAAAAAGAAAAAAGACGCACCTACTGCAGACACAGCAGGTCCTAGCCTGCCAATATCGTTGCCAAATAATTCCTGGCACCAACGGCCACTCAACCAAAGACAAATACTCCGCACCTACTGCAAGCACAGCAGGCCCTTACCTACCGGCGTCCAATGCCAAAAGTGTCCACTTCAGAAGAAAGAAACATCCCGCACCTACTGCAGGCACAGTGCCCGTAGCATATCTTTAGCCAATCTCGGTAGGGCGCCCAATGCCGAAAATTAAAGTTTACGGCATCGAGGGGGGGGGGGGGGGGGGGGGGGGGGTTGGGAAGAACCCAAAGAACCTATACCGCACCTCCGTCACGGCTTGCTGTCCTTATAAGAGGCCGGGCCGGGTAGCGCAATCGATAGGGCACCTGACTCGTAAGTCAGAGGTCCTGGCTTCGAATCCCGGTCTGGCCACATACTTTCGTTTCTCCTTCCGCTGAATCAAGAAGGGCAGTTGTCAGTTACTGGCGAAAGTATGTGCACTTAGTACTGGTTAACCGCTTAGGAGGTCTAAGCCTGCCCAGGAACAGTGTGGTTAGGTTAACTGACCGTCCCGACATGACCTTAGTTGTTTACCGTGGACGTTAAGCATCAAATCAACCAACCAACCTTATAAGAGTGGAAGGGGTTGTTTGGATTTTTGTAGCGTTGTGTTTGTTATGTTAATTTATGAGAATTGGCCAGACTGTAGATTACGAATTTGTTTTGGCTTTCTTAACGGCAAATTACCTCTGAAGAAGCTGAACGGCGAAAATGTTCAGGTAAAACAATCAAGGCACTGTCAATGATCATCTCTGCATCTACAACCAGTTTCAAATCATTTTAGCAGGATTCAATGCCACCGAAATAATGTGTTTGATGTTAATGCTATAAATATGACCATATATCGTATTTTAAAAGCTTAAACCATCTGCTTTGCGCAGTGGCCGTAAGTGGTAAGGACTGGCACTTTGGCTACCGATTTTCCCATGTATTTTTACATACACTTTTGGCCTGAAAAAAAAACTATGTCCGCAGGGTCGCCTAGTGTAAAAATACATGGCGTTAGCCAAAGATGCTAATCCATGAGTTAAATCCACATCATCCACACTGTCGAGTGTGTAGATGTGGACGTGTGGAAACTCCACATTGTGGATCCACATCAGCCTGAAAACATCCACATCAAATCCACATCATCCACATAAACTCCACACAACATCGACAAAACATCCACATCTAATCCACATCATCCACATTAACTCCACAATTTCAATGTGGATTTGTGGATGTTGCTATTTTCCCTTTAAAATATGATAAGCGCAGCTTCTATGGAGGCTAACGTCTTGTTTACTTCGGCTAGAAATAACTGACGTCATAAACGTACAAACATAACGTCACAACTGGCCAAAGACGTCACCTGATCCCGCAAAGAATTATTGTGGGATCCTACAGTTCCTACAGACTTCCTATAACATAACGTCACAACTGGCCACAGACGTCGCGTGATCCCGCAAGTTTTCATGTGTGCTCCTTAAGATCCTACAAACTTCCTACAACGTCCCGCAAAGCTGCGTTCATGATCCTACGAGTATTTCTTGTAGGAAAATGGCGCAGAATCCTCCTAAGAATGGCTCTGAGAGCCTAAGAACTTGACTTGTAAGGCTTTAAAAGGGCCTAACAGGGGCTCACTAGCCTGAGGAAGTTAACTCATGGATTGGCATCTTTGGCTACCGCCATGTATTTTTACACTAGGCGACCCTGCGGACTTAGTTTTTTTCAGGCCAAAAGTCTATGTAAAAATACATGGAAAAATCGGTAGCCAAAGTGCCAGTCCTTACTACTGCCGTACCATCCCAAAGCCGATGAGGTTTTTATTGCAAGTTGAAACTAATCTATCATTTTTCAAACTAAAAAAAAATCATTGTCTAACTATATAAAGAAAAAAAAAAGACTCACCAAACTCACTTCGATTTTCTAGAGAGAAAGACTTGTAAGATAAAGTATGTTCCCAAGGACGTAACTACCTACACGCAAATACTTAGTTGCATATTGAAATTTAGTCAAATTGGAAAAATTTCAACACGCAGCTGCATACATGTATTTGATAATCTTGAAATTGCGTAAATTGGACATGATTTCAGTAGTAAATGCAAACAGACGCGACTTCATGAAATATCTTTGTGCGTGACAGACAATCACCCCTAGTTACGCCCCTCGGTTTCAGACACTACACAATTCGTACCCATCGGAATACTCAAAATAATATGATAATATAGTGCCAAATCTAATATAGATCTAGAAAATATTAAAAAGAGAACATTGTATACTTTTGTATCAAGAAAAATTTGCCTGGAAAAATACATGGAAATATTATCATTATTATTTTTATTGTTTAGTTTTGGATCTTTCGGGAAAAAGGTTTGTCTTGGGATAATAATTCGGATCTGCTTCATTACCCATAAGAAAAATTGATTTATCATTGACTCAAAACCACGAAAAACGAGTGGCAAAGCAAGAAATGGCCTTTAAGTAAGTTTGGAAAGAGGCATTTAAACGGTACTGAGATTTTATTAAGGAATCTAAAACTCTGAACCAGCTGTCAGTTCCTGTTTTATTTTCATCAAAAACATTTTTTATTGCTGACAATTCTTCAGATAATGCTGCACATAAATTTCGATCCGCATGTTTGTGTTTTTGCAGTCGCCTCTGATTCTAACATCCTTTCCCTTGGTCCAGTCTTTATCTTCAGCTATTAGGCATGTGCATTGCATGTCAGTCTCTGCCAGATTCAATGACGTAAGTTTTGGCAATGACGTAACAGCCTTAGGAATCGACTGAAGGTTTGTTCCGTCAAGTTCGAGCGAAGCTAGAGAGCGCAAGCCATTGAAAGAAGAAGTGCTGATGTAGCTGATAGGATTGCGGCTCAAACTGAAGCTTGTTAGTTCTTGTAGTGCATTCAAACTGTTTCCTTGTATGACTTTGATAAAGTTGTCATTCAGATTTAGTTTTGTTAGTTTAACAAGGTTTTTGATTGCTTCTGGAATGGATTCAAAATGGTTTTTCTCCAGGTTTAACTCCCTGAGGACATAGTTGGGCTTAACAAATTCAGATGGAATGAAGAAGAGTTCCGGATTGCCGCTGACTGTCAGTGACTTAACTCTCGGGAAACTGCGGAAGAAATTAGGAAATCCACTCAGATTGTTGTCATGGAAATCAATTGTATCTACAGTTGTCATGGCGTCCTTGCATATTGTAGAACCGGATGAAAGATTGATCTCCTTGTTGTGCCGAATCTTCAACACTTTCAATACCCTTAGACTACATACCGCTTCTGGGATTGAAGCAAGCTTTGAATCCGAGATGGTTAATGATGTCAAAGACGATGTTAGCCCTTGAAAGGCATCTGTTGGCAACTTTGAAAACGGAATTTTATTGATATTAAGAGTCTTCAGTTGGCTTAATACAGACAGGTCCGAAGGCCAGGTATTGAAATTGTTGGCGTTGAACTCAAATGTTTGTAGCGATTGCGCCATGGCTTGACCAGGGGTGAGGCCCAAGGTGTTTAACTTGTTACCACGCATTAGAAGAATTTGCAATTTCGATAATTTACCAAAAGCGCGTGGTATGCTTGTTAAGAGGTTATTTTCAGCATCAATTTTGGTGATGCGATTTTCGATTCCTGCAAAAGCGTTGTCATTGACACTTTGTATCAGGTTATTGGTGAGAACAAGAATGAATTCCTCTCTTCCGGTGGACTGCAAAGCACCGAAAGCATTTCCAGGGATCGTCGAAATTCTGTTGCCGTACAGGCTGACGTGTATAGTAGGAAAGTTGTACTGGCTAGTCTGGCGAAAAGTCGGTACACGAGTCAGTTCTCTGTAGGAGCAATCAATGATTCCGCCGTTCAAACAGGTGCAGTATGCCGGTGCAGGGCATATTAGTCCGACAGCTTCCGAGGCGGTAAAAGCAACCAATGCCAGGCATGTGATCATCTGAAGAGAAGGAAAGTAATCATTTTAGAACATTGTACAATGTCGAATTGCACTGTTAAAGTGAAATTGAAAAACATAATTGAGCCGCGACACGATAAAACCAACAAAATGATTGTCGCCCAGCGCTGACTCATATCAGCCTGGGCATTGGTCCAGTCTGATCAGAGTCTTCGCTGAAGGCATGGAGATAGTTTAGTCCCTTAGCTTCCTTTTCAGCGCACAGCAAAGACTCTGATCAGACTGCCACATGCCACATGCCACTGTGCGCACACGCCACTTCGTTGGTTTTGCCGTCTATTCTTATGGCAGACAGTATCAAATGATATCAGAGCAGTCTGATCAAGGTCTGCACTGTTTTTCATTTTATAACGTATATAAGCTTTCCCTTACTTGCTATAGAAAATAAGACTAAGTATTCGTTTGGAAATTACACAATATTCTAACATAGCGCGCCTTCAGAGGCAATGGAAAATAACTGATATTGCTGTTTAGCGTGGGGTCGTCGCACAAACCAATGACGTTCAAACAGCGTTTCCTTAACGTTTAACGATGTCGTGTCTGTTTTGCGGAAGAAAATTATGCAAAAAGAACTGTATAGGCGCTTGGTACAATCAACTATTCGCGTGCTAGAAGAATGGTCGAGAGAGTTCCAAGAGCTGTGGTTGTATGTGTTGAAATCGAAATCGTTTAGGTCTAACAGTGAGTTGTTGTTGAGCAAGCAGCAATTGGAAAACATAATGAGCTCCTGAGCATGGTCAAGAAACAGAATTCGAGGTAGTTTGGCTTATCACAAGATCTTCGACAATCCTGGAGAGTGCAATCAATGGAAAACAGAAGAAGAGTCAACAGAAGAGGGATGGACTTTGCCAGCACAACTCGAGAAATATGTGGTGCCCTAACTACCTTGCGAGGCTTTGTGATGAATAGATTCAGAGAATAGAATAGCATTTTCTGAGGAGGACGAAGCATTCAGACAGCGAAAGCTAAAAACGTCAAAGAGTATTTACCCGTCTTAGCCAGTCCATGATTACAGCGTGCAGAAGACAATGGTGCAGCCTGAAAAAAAGAACAAGAAAACACACATGATGTAAAACAATCTTATTGACACAATATATGGAAAATATGGTAATACCTGTGTGTGTGTTGTTACAAAAGGGGTAATTCCGTCTGGAACCAGAACCTAAGAAGCAGTTCCTCAGGACTTCTCATCTCCTGACGGGGCGACTTTGGAGCGGGGATAGATTATTATAAAACAAGGAGGTTGGCCAATCCTTAATTTGCAAGGGGAAAAAAGCTGACGATTAAATCTAGGTCTGCACAATTTCAAGAAATTGTTTCATCCAAGCTATATCATATTGAGAAGTCAAAGACTCGAGGACAAACTGTGTAGATTCAGATGAGGTGGCCAATTACGAGTTGATGTACACTGTTTGGGAATTCAACAGTTTTCATTACAGGCGCTTTTAATTAAGTGTTACTCCAATAACTAGTAAAGTCTTCAGCTTGTCCATTTAGTATTTTAAAAGAAGTTGAGAACTTTATATTTTGGCAGTCCTAAGAACTGCGTATAAGAACTGTCAAAAGATAAAGTTTTTATAGGTGTTTATTCCCCAAATCTTACAAAAATACATGAAAATATAAACTGACCCTTTTTGATAAGTGGACTTGTCCATCCTTATTATTTGGATGAGCCCATTTCTAGTTTTAATGGATTCTAGTGACTGTTTTCTTGTGCATAGAAACTCTTGTAAGCAAACATTGTAGACATTGATCAGACGCCATTTTGTTTTCATGTATCAGCAAAACGGATTTGCAGTTTAAAAAGGGTTAAGATATTAACAGAATATGTTTTTCTTGTGCATGAGCGCTGTTGTCCGTATCGGCTTCGTCAGCCATTTTAAAAATCGATTGAAAACAACAAAAATTTTTACACCTGATGAAAAAAATTAAATGAACCAGAGCAAAAGAAACAATTGCTAAAAGAACAAATAAAAAAAAAGAGGGAAAAAAAACAACAACAACAAAAAAAGGAAAAGCAATTCCTGTACGGGAAGTATAACTCGTCCCATCTGAAACCGACAATCGTTTAAAATAAAGAGTAGACAGTCAAAAATATTCGCTTAAAAAAATAAATAAAAAAAAAGATCATGATGCATGTATTCCATGTTTTGGTCTTTCTTTCCTGTAGGTTTTTAACGTCTGCGCTCGCATTGCAAACTCACATTCCTTTAGTATTTGAATCAGTAAAGTTTGAACGGGCAAAAAGGTGTTGTATTTTCTTGGAAAAATAAATAAATAAATAAATAAATGTGAAAAAAGGTAATAATGTGAAAAAATAAAATGAACAAAAAGATTACGATTGAAAAAAATAATAAAAATAAATAAATAAAATAATAATAATAATTTATTAATTTTCTTATCTTACTTGTTCCTCTTTATTCCTTCCTTAAATAATTCCATTCCATCAATTTCATAAAAACCTATCACAAAGAAGTAAAACAGTAAATTGTAAATTATGTCGCGATCCGCAGAAAGGGTGCATAATGAGTTTTCGAACAGCAAATTCTCAGATCAGCCGCACAGTCTGCTCAGAGTCTTTGCTCAGTTTTCGCACACATCAAGTATAGACCCTAAGAAATCTACAGACTGGTTTGAGCCCAAATCGGAACATCGCTCGGCCAATTCCGTGAATCACGGAATTGACCTAGCGTGCTCCGATTGGTTTGAGTCGTGACTGTTTGCAAAAACGTTAAGCGCCTTTCTGAGTGACGCGGCGTAATTTGTAAGCAAATTAAACATTTAAGCACCAAAAAGCAGACGACAAAAGTTATGTCTGCAAAATCTCAAAAAACGTGAATATTTCGTCCAATCTATATGGTATTGAGAATTCAAAGAATAGAGAGCCGCCTGATCAGTACCTACGCTGTTTGCAAAATCCAGCTATTTTCGTCTTTTAAATCAACAAAGTAAAAAAGTTGTACCGCAGCTGATGACGCTATGTTGCAAAATGGTATAAGTTAATGATACTACTCATTTAACTCTTTCACTACCAAAAAGCAGACGACAAAATTTACGTCTGCAAAAATTAAAAAAATGCCTTGTCCAAGACTTTTTATATTGAGAATTCAGAGACTAGAGGGCAAACAGTGTAGATCTAGATGAGGCGGCTCATTATGAGCCGCCTCATCAGGATCTACGCTGTTTGCAATTTTTGCTAATTGCGTCACTGGGGCGTAAAGAGTTAAAGCTAAAACAAGAGTAGCAAGTGAAAATATAGCCCACATTTTTGTGAACAGCCAATAACCTGACCAGGCTTTTGATGAAGAACTTCCAGGATTTATTTAGGTTACAGTCTCGCAGAAACCGCCACTATAAGAAGCTATTAAAATACCGCGAGAATTAAACCCTCTCGAATATTTCCTTTTCATATGTACTTATGCGGAGACTTCATTATGGTAGTGCTAGAAAAGACAGAGAACAAGAGAATATAGTCAGTAAAGAAGCAATAAAACATAAATGAGATATAAACAAGTATAATGGGAAATCATAAATAAGGGAAAAAAACCTAAAACATAAGAAAGGCGTACAATAAAAAGATGTAAGGAAGAAAGTGGTCCCCAGTTGCTTTTGGCTCCTCAGGAAAACCCCATCTGTCTTCCGTGGCAGTGCCAGGGCAACTTTGTACACCTTGATGTTTTCCCGCCATTTTTTTTTTCAGAGGAAGACAGCTTCTTGTTTTCTTTCCTGGACAAGGAACCCCTTTCAAAAGGGGATAAGATCTTAAAGGAAAGAATTTGCTCCTAGATGAGCAAATTTTTTCCTTTAAGAGCTGATTCCAGTCAAGGGAGACAAATATGCAGAGTTATTTCCCCTGAATGTGAACCCATTCACTTTAAATCAGTATACCGAAGAGAAACCGCGTATCTTTTATTCTTTGCTGTTTGTGTATGCCGTGATGCCCATTTTCTCAATGTCCCGCTTAGTTCATCTGCCTGCGGAAACACTTCATGCCTGTTTTAATATAAAATGCCTGTCATAAAAATGAGCGACAGCTGCGGCACAGAGGCTGTCAATTAGTTATATTTCAAACACCAGAACAAGGCCAAGCAGCATAGCGCAGTCGGTAGCGCGTCTGACTCAAAATACCCGGTAGCCGGTCCGGTACCCGGTCCGGCCACATACATCCGTTTTCCCTTCCGCTGATTCAAGAAGGGCAGCTGTCCGTTACTGGTGAAAGTGAGTGCACTAAGTACTGGTTAGTCGCTTAGGAGGTCTAAGCTGGCCCAGGAACAGTGTGGTTAGGCTAACTGGCCGTCCCGACATGACCATAGCTGTTTACCGTGGACGTAGAACCAATAATGCAACAACAACAACAACACTACTCTTCCACAGCAGAGCCTTCAATAATATGGCGCCATTATCTTGTATTTGGAACATCAGTGGAACATGTACAGGCTTTCTAGTAAGCGTACATCAACACCTGGCCCCAACGTTATAACACTTTAGTACATTCTCAAACACTGACTGGTAGTTCTACAATGCCGAACGTAATTGGCCCTATTTACATTTCTCGTTTATATCGGACATTTTCTATTTTTATTTTTAGTTGGCCCTATTACCAGCCAATAATAAAAACATCTCGACGTCGATTTTGAGGGACTAACTGACTGGCTGCTTCCGAGCACATGCTTTATTTTGAGTTTGAGATTATACTGTATAAATCGTATGCTTGCCATAATCGAGACACGTCGTAGTTTCAAACTATGTTGTCGTGTCGTTTGTACGTTGGTTGTTTTGGGTTTAACGGTCATTTGAGACAGTCTTCTAAAGAGAGGGAGAAAGAAGAGAGAAATGAAAGACGAGAGAAAAATGTCCTAAGAACCCCCATCCGTACCTACTGCAAGCACAGTAGGCCCGTGCCCTACTAATATTATCCAAATCAGTCGGACGCCCCGGCAGTGGAAGTTATACCCAGCACCATCGCACCACCCAACCACCCCTCAATGCAACATTGACATGGTTAATTCATTTGTGATAAGTGGCTCTTTGAACAGTTCCCTTCCCATCTTAGGGCTTATCATCAAAAGAATACTTAAGGTCACATTTGCGGCATCTGAATGGGCCTATATTGTTGTTGTTCAAATTAACGCAACGATGTTCTTCAGTGGGCCTACATTGCTTTGCATTCGTCCCTTTCATGGTCGCCAGGCATTAACGAATTAAAAAGAACTATTTTCTTCCTATATACTTTGAGAGCTGAGGATACTGAAGTAACATACACATGTAAAATAATATGTCTGTTGCTCTGGTAGCCGAGGATAATCGCTGACACAAAGGACTCCGTCACTAAAATATTACACTCCCAAACAGGGGCAATCGCCTGCCCTGCCAAAACTGCATGCATGTAGGGAGCTATCAGCCGACCCAGCAAGTGATGCTGATAGCCAGCTTGCCAGTGAGCGGGCTTAAACCTATAAACAAAGACTATCATGTGCCGTACCAGTGCCAATCAGTATATCTACTGATTCCTGTTTATTTTTCGTCTCGTAAACTACATTTCTTTGCGAAAGAGAGAATGGAATTTTAGAAATCGTTGTTTCAAGATCCTGATCATCGAACAAACAAAAGCGTTTTCGTCGGGAAAGATACGTATTTTGAGTTGATTCTGTTTTCGGATACAGGTAGACCGATTTGTCACGCAGGGTTGCTGCACTTTCATTGAGCCAAACCTACATAAAAGACTTTAATTAGTTTGTATGTAAAACCAAAAACTAATTGGGCAGACAGCTGCATGAGCAGGTGCAGATATTGTTTTTATTCTATCCAATAAACAATACAAAATTTGCATAAAGTGCAAAGTGGATTACAGATGAATACAAACCGCTCATTTCTTCCTCTAAGTAAGTATGTAAACCCATGATCAGTGACAACATCTGCATCATCTTCCCATGAATGTGAATAAGCAGCATTGAGAATTCGAGGCTAGAGTTCAAGCTTCAGCACATACAATACTACAGAAATGTTTATTGATGGCAAGCACAAAACTTCATTTGTTCTAATCCTACTGATTATGTATATTATATCTGTGTATATTTATGATATTTTTTTTTAAATAAAATATGTTTAAACTAAAACTTCATTCCCCGTGGAGTTCTCTCCTTCACATATCTCTTTTTTTTTTTTTTTTTTAATTTGTTGGTATGCCGATTGCGAATCTATATACATAGATATTCTCAGGGACTGACACAATTCAATCACAGATCCCACCCAAGGCACCATGTCAAAATTAGTCATCACCATCTCAAATGCATTATCAGCGACAGCCTGGTGAACAACCATTACCTATGTAGGTAGTCACCGGGCTAGCTTAACAACACAAACTATATCAATAACAGACATAGCGACAAACAACACATAAAACAAGCAAATTCGACGAACTTAAGTCCCACGCCTAAGAGACAAGGTAACTATATATACACTTAGTGTTTGAGCTGAAACAAACGACTAAGTTAAAAATGTGAAAAAAAGTAATAAAAATTAATCTCAAGACTATACAAAATTCACATGCATATCTTCAAACCATGCCTAAAATACCTGTACAGTTTCAAAAGTAACGGCATAAAACTGTTGGAGTTGCGCACACAATTAAGATATGTACACAAAAGGTCTTCTGATGCTGGAAAACGACTAAGTTCGCAAAGCGAAAAAAATGGTAAAAAATTATTTGACGATAACCCCTAAGACACATGCCCGTCTACAGACCATAAGAAAGAAGCATGCAAAGTTTCAGAATGATTCATGAAAAACTGTAGGAGGAGTTGCGCGCACAAGGTACCCACTCTCAAAGGGGGTGGGTTGGGGCGGGGCGGAACTAGCGCACCACGGAACTACGGAATTACGGAATCACGGAAAGCCGAATACAATGTCCCCTCACTTTTCTTCGAAAAGGTGGGGGACAACAACCAAGGGGGCAGCCAGCAATGAACTTACTGGGGGACTTAACTAGTTTTGTGGTGGAGCAACCTTCGCCCTTGGTTCTGTGCTAAGCAAACACCTCTACCGTGACAAAGCAAAAGACTCTTTACAGAATTAATTGGCATTTTTATAAGCACCCTATCCATTCGTATTATAGAAACAATTTAGGTTTATAAAACTTTTTTCCTACTCAACTCAGCGGAGCATGAAATTTTCTCTGCTGATAAAATATGAAAATGCCAACTAATGTTGGCATTTTCATATTCATAAGCAGAGAAAGTTTTATACTCAGCTACATGTAAACTGAGCATGCAAACAACTGTACTTATCAGTAATTTGCTATTTATCATTAGCAGGTAAAATTCCATGCTCAGCTGAGTTGAGCATGGAAAAGTTTTATAACCTCGGGGCCAGGTCTTAACAATACAAGTCAAGATCTAATATCTATCAGTTTATTTCAAGAGTACTTCTGTAAGCAGTGCTAGCTGTCCAATAATTGGACTGGTCAGCATTGATCAGGCTGGGCGCATAATGGATTGCTCACTTAAACCTTATCATGGCTGGTGCTGATAGGATCTGTGTTAAAGTCTAATTCATAGTTTAAGGACATTAAAATGAATAGGTCACCGTAAGATTAGTCGTTATACAGTTAAAACTTAAAGTACAGGCTTGCATAGAAATGAATCCAATTGCACAACCCGCAGGTTTGCACTATAATCACTGTGTGAGTCCGTCAGTCCGTCCGTCCTTTATCAGTTAGCGAAAACCGTTATCAGTTAGCGAAAACGCTTATAACTCTTGAACCGCATGGGATATTTTGACAAAATTTTGCATACTTATACATGTCAAGATTGTCTTACGACTAGCATGCATAACAACCTTATTTGATGGACGAGGCTTTGCTGAGCACAAGTTGAAAATTTTCGGCCAACTACTGAAAATGCTCATAACTCTTGAACACCGTGGTAAATATGTTCAAATTTTGTATGCTTATGTATTTTAACACAGTCCAGCCACCGACATGCAAAACAGAGACGAGGCTTCACCGGGCATCAATTTGGCCAAAATCTGAGCATCCGCCCAGTCTGATCAGAGTCTTCGCGGTCCGCATGGAGGTAGCTTAGACCCTTAGCTACCCTTTAAGCACTTAGCGAAGAGTCTGATCAGACTTGGCGGATGCCAATGCTTATCTGAATCTGCGCAGGGCGCACAACCACTTTGTTGGGTTTCTCGTGTTGCGGCTAAATTATGTTTGCGCTGTCGAATTGTCTACTACAATCAACTCTCGATATCTCGAACACTGATATATCAAAGTTCCTTCCTATATCAAAGAATATAGTTTGGACGCATTTCCTATGTTTATTTACATTTGAATTCCTTTTATCAAAATCAATGTAATTTTTCTGGGACCAGAAATTTACTTTGAGATAGTAGTAGTTTGGAATGGACTTCGATGGATGGATGGAGGACTTGAGATTTTACGTCCTTTTTAACAGTACCTCAGTCATGTCAGGACGATGGTTGAGTGATAATGAAAGGCTGTGTGCAATGGAATCCCGTTTACGATTGAAAAGATTTACGCCTACAGTGGGGCTCGAATCCGGGACCGCTAGATCAGCTAGACCAGCGCTCAACCTAATGAGATACCGGGGCTCAGGATGAACTTCGACTTTGAGATATAGAGTTGACTGTATTCTTGAATATTCTTCCCACAGGATACTTTGCAACAGTTTCAGTTGTCATTTTCCGCTGCTCTACAGGCCCGGATCCAGACCAACATGTACTGTTGGAGCTCTAGATAATTTGTGGGACTGGGAGGTGCCGCGATGTGTGTGTATGTGTGGTCGGGGGAGGGACGGGGAGGGGCTTGAAAATATGTCATAATTAGGGATCCATTTGATGAGAATTTTTATGTCTTTTTTACCCTGAAATATTTGTTGTGGTATCTCATTAGAATCGCCGCGCCGAGGCGATTCTAGTGAGATGTCACAACATGTATTTCAATCTAACCACATGGATAAATTATCTCAAACTGTCATCAAATACTCATTATTATTGGAGCCCTACATATTATACACAACACAGAGGCCCAGATGGTGGATCTGAAGCCCCAGAGCCCTCCCCCTGGACCCGGGACTGCGGCCTAGATGGGCTTGCAAAGTCCATCTTTGTCGACTCTTCAATATTTCTTTGATACCAAAATTGGTCAAGATGTGTTGTGTTATTTATTTCTAGCAAAGTTCTTCATGCTGAGCCTTAATTGTCATTTTTAAGTATCTCCAAACGAGTGTCAAGGTTTTTGTTTCGTTTCCTTGTAGGATTTGAGTTACAAATAGCATTGAATAGTGTGACAAGAAAACCATGCGGTGGCTAAAATTGGTACGTATGCTTTATGCAGTTTTTAACCCATTAACGACTGGCGTCACATTAAGTCTGGTGAAGACCTAAACCTGACACCGTAAAACGCGGTATCTGAGCAGGGCCTTCACTATTTGCATTATTAACAGGAATTTCTAAAAGCTGTATTAATACAGTAGATTCAGTTTGTTCTTGGAATCTTAACATGAGTAAAATTACCACATTCACCGAGTGTTTTTGGTCGAAAAAATACTGTTCTTCTATGTGCAGTCAAAACAGAAGAATGTTTTTTTTAAGCTCACCTGAACATTTAGGCTCATAAGCGATCTTATTGTAGAGCCATTCGTCGCCAGCACGTCAACGTTTTCAAACATCTCCTCTGAAACCAGTTTGCCGATTGAAGCCAAATTTTATGTGAGGTTTTGTTCGGGGTGTCTGGGTCACATGATCAAGATAAACGCCACGCCAATATATATGTTTAAACCCCCTTTTTAAAGAACTTCTTGGCCAGACCTATAGGGAAAATGAGTTTGTGGCTTGGTATGTAGCATTGAGGATTCACCCATTATAATGTGTTTAAAAGATGACCCTGCATTGACCTTGACCTAAGTTGTGGCAATGTCAATTTTGGAACATGCGTTTATATGGGAAAATGCTTAAGCAGTGGATTTCTTAGAAACTACATGTATTTAAGTCTCAGGATTAATATTTGGTATATACATTTAACTACATCAGCAGATGAAGACAATATGTGGCTAAAGATCAAGGTCATTCTTTGACCTTTTTGTCAAGGTCGTTGAGCTTTTGTCGCCCGTCAACAATTTCAAACGTCTTCTCTGAAGATACTAAGCCGATTGAAGCCATTTTTCATGTGGAGCCTCCCAGGCGTTTTTTTCTTTCAGGTGTTGTCGGTCACTTGACCAAGATGGCCGCCATACCCATAAATGGTAAAAGCCCTGTAAAAATATTCTTCTTCAGAGCCGAAAGGCCAGTGACCTTGAAACTTTGTATGTAGCATTGACACCAATAGAAAGTTGTAGGGAATCTCCTTCATAGAAAGTTAGCCTTAGCAACAGCATAGCAACGACTTAAGTCGTTTTATAAATACGGCCCCTGAGTTCATTCATCCTCAGCACTCAAGTAAATACCTTTAAGATGAATTGAACAATATGTCTGAATTTCGAATTTGTCCGAGGTTTTATGTCTGTCCAAGTTATCAGCAAGTTTGATGAATTTTCGTTTAAAAATATCTAAAGCCGCTATGCCCGGGACGAGGTCAAATATTGGATATTAAGGCACTCAAGGACAAGTAACTCCAAGGCAAAATATCCAAAAATCGAACTCGTCTGATACGTTTGCCAGCTCTGTGGTTATCAGCAAGCTTGATCAAGCTTCTAAAAAAAATATGGCTTTTTAGACTGTTCCTCCAGAGCAAATTTCATAGTTGTAGGGAATCTCCTTCTTAGCAATTCGGCCTTAGCAACACCATAGCAACCACTTAAGTCGTTTTATAAATACGGCCCCAGGTGAGCATAAAATAGAAAATGCTTTGGCAATATTTATTGTCTTGGTAAGTACGTATCATATGCTGGGTCAGGCGCGCAAAGAATAAAATGTGTGCCACTTACCCCAGTGTCCCAGTTACCCAATTTACAGTGTACTAATCCCTGGGCCACATTGGTGAGGGGTGTGGCATAGATATATGATGTATATAAGTCCTTTTCCGGAGCAGGAGTTGATGTCTGTGACAGAGTTTGATTAATGTCATCATCAATTTCTCTAGTATACACTTAAAAAAATTTCGTAGATTTTACGGTAGAATATCTGGCAACATTTCCCGTTATTTTTACGGGCGCCCGTACATATTTGCAGGAATTATCACGCAGAGTAGGGTAAAATAAGACAGGTATTGTTTTGGTCATATAGCCCTTAAACACTATAAAGATACTTTCGAGTGCGGTCTGTTAACATGACTCTACCATATTTTGATTTCAAAAAATGATGGACTGGAAGCTGGTTTCAAGGTATCCTACCGTAAATCTACAAAAAATTTTTACTGTGCACTGTAGATACAAATGAATGGCTTATCATCATTTCTCTGCACAGTTCATGTCCCGGCCCGGTAGAGTGGGCTAACAAAGATTGTGACTGTGTTTTAATCGGTGAAACACTTCTGGCCGGGGCATGGGATTTTTTAAGAGTCCGTGACACTTTCATTATTATTATTATTACAAATGTTCTACATGTAGACGCCCGTAAAAATAACAGTAAATGAATCGGCAGCCAGATGCCAGGAATTTTACCGTAAAATCTACGGATTTTTTTTTTTTTTTTTTTTTTTTTACTGTGTATATACTCTTTGGCAGTACAACTCTTTAGGGATCTGTGCTGTTTGCCTAAACTCTTCTGTCCTAGCGGTATTACCGTAAAATTCTAAGTATTGGGACAGAATAGGCTGAGCAAACAGTGCAGACCCAGATCAGACTGCTCCTCACTGTTTGCCAATTCATCTGCATCTTTTGTACGCATGTTCAAAAACATTATTTTGTTCTCATTTTCGTTTAGGTGTGTCGTGCAGCGGATCAGTTAGACTGTTCATCAAAAATGCTCACTGAGGTACCAGCTTTTAGACAAAGTACCACAGAATTTTCAACGCTGAATATAAGCTTGCAAGACAACAACATTGAAAGGCTTCGGGAAAATAGTTTTTCAATGTTAACATCTACAGGAGCCAACGAATTTGTTCTAAATCTTGCCAGAAACCATATTCGTGATATTTCCTACGATGCCTTTGCTGGAATCCAGGGGCCGTATTCATAAAGCCACTTAAGTCGTTGCTATGCTGTTGCTAAGGCTAAATATCTATAAAGGAGATTCCATACAACTATGAATTTTGCTCTGGAGGAACAGTCTTTTAAGACTGTTCCTCCAGAGCAAATTTCATAGTTGTAGGGAATCTCTTTCATACAGTTTTAGCCCTAGCAACAGCATAGCAACCACTTAAGTCGTTTTATAAATATGGCCCCAGTACTATATCAAAGATCTTTACTTGCAGAATAACATTCTCTTCAGAATACCCTATGCACTCGGGAAGTTTTGGCTTCTTGATACATTAGATCTCAGTAACAATGATATCCAGTCTGTAAATGGGAGACCATTAGAGGACTGTTTTCGTCTGACCACCCTTTATTTGAGTGGAAACCCACTAGTGGAGATCGATCCGAATTCATTCACGGTGGCCTGAACTATTTGACATCGCTTTATCTTGACGGGACAAAATTAAGTTTTATTCCAGAAGCAGTAACAACGCTGCCAAGTCTTAAGTACCTCAGTCTTCAAGATGCTCTTGTCGACTGCACGTGCAACATATATAAGGATGAGACCTGGCTTGATGACAGGATGGTTGAAATAAGTGGTAACTGTAACAATAATCAGGATATGCCGATTGCGAGGTTCATAAGAGAAGAGTTTGTGTGGCCTAATTGCTAAGCAACAACGCAGTGGGGCGCACAGTCATAATGACGTCATTTCAACGTCGATGTGACGGTATGACGTCACACCGGCGTTGAAATGGTGTCATTTGACGTCGTGTGACCGGTAGAATTGCTAATGGTGAAGTATTTAGACATCTTAACCCATTACTATTACATGTGTTTATGACAGAATCTCTAAACCGAGTCTGCTATTTTCTATTCTTTGGTGTGTTCCTTGCTTCCAAAGGATCTTACTTTTCAGAACATATTTATGACAGAATCTATCTATTTTCGCTGCCAAGGCCAACGTATTGTCCTTGACTTTCATTTTCATTGAATTACGCTTTTCTTCATCCGATTTTGAGTACGAATGAAGATGCTGGGGTAATTGAAGGAAAACGATATCTTTAATAACATGTTTTCTTGCTTTTGCATATCAATATATGGTAATGAGAACAAAAGCCATGGAATCCATATATACGATGTAACATGAAAGACAAAAAGTACACACGCGCCAATAATTAAGGTGTATGGGTACACCTCATTGTTTTACTACCATTTAAACAAGGGAAACAACTTTTCTGACTTCCTGTTTCCTTCCCTGGAGGACGAAGCCCTTCCAGATTTGGGTCAAATCATTATGGAAAAAGTATGATAAGGGCCGTTTTGGCCCCCATTCAAATTTTCTTAAAATTGCACAGTTGCTATTGCTTGTCATTTGTGCGTAAGGGAACAAGCGAAAATAACGTGTTTCGTGTTTGCTATTTCTCAGAATAACATGATTTATGACATGCCTATGTTGTTTCAATAAAATGAAGGAAAATTGCAAGAAAATTTGAGTTTAATACATTTTCCTTTACAGAAATAAGTCATTTACAATAGCTTTTGAAAGCTCTGTATGGTAGGCTTTTGATGAAATGCTTATATAAATACGTTAGATATAATTGCTAATTATCTGTGCACTGCACAAGGCCTCTCCAGGTACCACACCCACTCAAGTTTGCAAGTCCAGAGACGCTAACCAAACAATTCCAACAGATCAAAATGAAATTAAAAAAATATGCCTTTGTTCTAACTAAGAAAATGAATACCCACAACGTATGTTTATTTTGTCTGTGAGAGGAGATATGGGCATTTTATGTTGAGAAAACTGGGAAAATGTTCTAAACGCTGCCAGTTTGGTAACAAAAAGTTAAAAATAAACATAGAGCCCGGTCTCCAGCACATTTAATATTTTCATGGCATGTAAATGTATCAAACTTTTGTCTGTATACAAAATATGAAATGTGCTGGAGGCTGGGCTCATATATTTTGAAAGCCGCAAAGGCTACAAAATTCGTCATTTCATCAGAATCCGCTGGGGGTATGGGTATGTTCAGGACAAAAATCACAAATATTTTGTGCAAGAACTGGTTAATTTTGTGTTTGCTGTTACATTCAAGGTTTGAACTTTCCTATGAATACATTTTTATTTTCGAAATAGGCCGTTTGAAAAACGAGTTTTCTGGGGGCCAAATATGGGCCTTATCATACCAGGTCCTTTCCTTCTTTAAGAGTTAATTCCCATTGAAAAAGAAAAAAATGAAAATGACAGAGTTGCTTCCTCTGAACGTATACCCATTCACCTTAACAGACTAACATCAATTTCCCAGGGGCACATGACGTCGAAAAGACGTCGCACCGGTGTCGATACGACGTCATTACGTAGCATCGACGTCATTACGACGTCATGTGCTTGCTTGGCTATGCCATACTGTGCTTGCTTGGCTATGCCATACGCCTGTAATGGCAAACGAAGAAAGTATTTGAAAGAAATCTAAGCTTTTAAGAAATGTCACAGTCGGTTCTAAAGTACATTCAGAAAATATGCCATTTTTGGACGATTTGAAATAAATTTTATCTTACCTAATTGTTTTGAAACTTACGTTACCTTGTCTTGTTTTACTCTACCTTCGCTTGCCTTACCTAGCATTACCATAACTTAATTTTATCGTACATTACTCCGACTTGCCAAGCACTTCCCGCGACTTGACTTGCTTTATGGACAGGTGTGGCACATATACACCGATGGACTGCAGGTTGTCTTTGAGCTTACAAAAGGTCTGAATAATAAATAATTCGCGAACAGTATGTTGCAAGTTGCAACCGACAGAAACAATAATGAAGATTCCCAGGGGTGCCACATTTGCCATCATAATAAATAAACTATAAAAGACATGCGTAGTACATAACGAAACGATGCGGCAAAAAGCAAACCAGTCACCTCTCTTTCCTCCAAGGACTGAATGATTAATGTTACAAGGTTGTCATAATACTAGAAACCCAGCGGGTACATGAAGTCGAAATGACGTCGTACCGTGTCGATTCAACGTATTGACGTCACATCGACGTAAGTGTGACGATATTATGACGTCATGTGCTTGCTGGTAAGGCACCAAACATGTCTCAACGTTAAAAGCCCTGTAGCTTATGCGAATAAAGAACAGCCTCAGGACCAACGCCTCAGAACAGTTAAAAGGTATTTTATGGTTTATCTTCACTCCACGAGGGGAGTTCAGAAAGTTCTACAAGTGACATACTATTAAAAGTCGAAGTTCATTCCAAACTACTAATACATGTTTTTGATTTGATTTGTTGCTTAACGCCCACGGTAAACAGCTTAGCTCATGTCGGGCCGGTCAGTTAACCTAGCCACACTATTCCTGGGCAGGCTTAGTGTAAACAATATTTTATTCAAAATACTGAACAAATACAAACAATACAATCTCACAAGAATAAAACTCAATACAGTAGCTTGAAAGGGATTCAGAAGAAAGTCTTACGACTTATATGACCTGTATCCCAGAAATTACTGTATATTTGTATATAACAAATGATTTGAAGCATACATGTACTACTGTCGATTGATATTTCAGCATAATAGTCTAAACAAATTTAGGAAAATTGAAAAACTTATACTGAATGAAAGCATTTTCAAACATAAATAGTCATACTAGTAAGTTTACATCATATTCTTAACATGTTCTCAATAAAATGTCGAATTAATGTTTCTGATCTCTTGAAGCTCCACGGGGAATGGAAAATGAATTACAATCGTATATTCTACTTTGTCTGTAAAGATGATAAAATACGTAGTCACCAAGAAAGTGTTATGAGGAAATTTTGGTCAAGGATACGGCAATTCTATGTACATTGCATATTGCCACACACACGCACACGAAAATTACTAATTAGATATTATGCAATTTCAAAACGTTTAGATTTTATCAAAAACTCTTGTACAGCTATAAATATTTGTCGGTTCTCGATATCAGTTAGTTGTTCACTACCGAAAAGAAGTATATTTAAAGTAGGCTGACAAATAGGAGTAATTTTATTAAAGAGTTCTTGTCTGAGATTATGAAAGCGTTCACAGTTGAACAAAAAATGACTGGTATCTTATAAAAGGCTTAGACCCCTTAAGCGGTTAACCAGTACTAAGTGCACATACTTTCACCAGTAACTGACAACTACCCTTCTTGAATCAGCGGAAGGAGAAACGAAAGAATGTGGCCAGACCAGGTATCGAACCCAGGACCTCTGACTTATGAGTCAGGTGCCCTAACGATTGCGCTACGCGGTCCGGCTACTAATACATGTACCTAGAGTAAATTTTCTGGTCTCAGAAAATTTACTTTGAGGTATCAGTAGTATGAGATAACTAAAGTTGACATGTAAATATAAATAGGAAATGTGTCCAAACTGTATTCGTTCGAGATATCGAGGGTGCCCTCTGGTAAGTAGTACAGAACATAGACAAAACTGAAACAGCATTTTCATCATTTTCGTCAAAGCCGTTCACATTTTTCTTCATGGAAATATTCTCTACGTCATGTGCATACAAGAAAAACTTTGATCAATCTTCGCATTGGCACAAATTGCTGGAACAATCTATGGATCCTGGAGAATCCGTAAACTTAAAACGGAGACACTGTTCATTTCATGATGCAGATAAGCAGAATCAGTATTTATAGCGGGTACACTTTCAGGAGAAACGACTCTGCCGTTATCATTTTTGCCTCTCTCCTCCATGGGGTCAACTCCGAGAAAAGAATTTGCTCCCCTAGGAACGTATTTTTTTCCTTTAGAATACACGCCAATTTGTGAGGCTTCGTCTTCTAAAAAACAAAAAGGAAGGAAGAAAAGCGGTTCCCCTTTGTAAAATGACGAAAAAATATAATCAGTATCGCACTCGGACAGTCGGCAGTTTGAGCTACATTACTGAAGTTAATGTTCAGACTGATCTGAATCGACCCCGTTTCTATATACAGTCATTTATCTTTTGGCGCGGGATGAAAGTAAAAGTGAAAGGAAAAAAAAAGAGATCAACTTAAGAGCTATTTTCACGCGACTCTGGTAATGGTTTCTTTTAAAACCAATCAGCATCCACGTGCGACTTAGTTACGAATACGCAGTGCACAGTGTTTCCACAACAACAAAGCTCGAGTAAATGGTGACGAAACAGTTTCCCACAGCCAAGTTGTCGTAGGGGCAGTGAGGGGTGGAGACCCAACTGTATCTTTGGCACAGCACACGAAAGGCCTTATCCTTCCCTGATTCGAAACAGATACCCGTTTACTCCTGGGTTGACATAATTTTCCAGTCCGATCTGGGTTTGAGCCCACGACCTTCCGGCGACCTTCTGCAACATAACCGAGTCGCTCTAACCATTCGACCACGGCGCCACGACTCAGATTAGACTGTCTTTATTAGAACAACCGAGATAAGAGCTAATAAGCTTAAATCAAATTCCAAAATAGAGCAGCTTTTGCACAAGCGCTAAGATGCCCAGATTATTTAGGAAAACGACATTTAACTTCTAGCTATTTAAATCTATTTTACGCGATAATGTAATTAACTTTGATGATAGTTTTCTGATGATTTTATGTGTAAAAGAAGGGGCCAGCCAGCAGCCCCAAAGTATGTCTGTGAATTCTCTTTTTACCCGCGAACAATTCGCAAATGGAATCAGTGCTTTTAGATTAAACGTGTTTTATTGTATTGAAACAATGGAATTGAACAGTCCTAAATACTAGCTCAGCAGCTTCCGCTGAATATGAGCCTATTTAACTTAAACTTACCCCCCCTGCCCTTCTGAATATGCTCACATATACATGTATACGAATGTCAGTAGCCAATTATCAATGTTAAGATTCCATAAAAGTGCCTAACAATTTTCATCTGTAACTGGAGAATTCTTGCTGTATGCACAAATCTATCCCAATCACACTTGTATCTTCTTCATCATCGACAGCACCATAAATGAGCCGCGACAAATGGCATGTGCACCCAGCGAACTCAGATCAGCCTGGGCATCCACCCACGGTCTGATCAGACTCTTTGCTGCGCGCTTACAGGGTAGCTACGGGTCTCATCTAGCTCAATGAGGGCAGCAAAGACTCTGATCAGACTGGGCGGATGCCCAGGCTGATCTGAGTCTATGCTGGGCGCACATGCCACTCCGAGACCTTGATCTCTTGTACGCATGAATCTTCATGTACTCATTAAGATGACTGTATTTACAATTTTTAGGTCTAAATCCTCAAAATTTTCCATGAAATCTTATGTTCTGGCATTTTCCCATATTTGACCTTGCTGTAAAAAGGTCAAGGTCAACCCAAGGTCATCATTTTAACAATCTTGATAGTACTCCAGTACCCGATGCTACATACAAAGTTTCAAGGCCATCGGTCAGTTGGTTCTGGAGAAGAAGATTTTTAAAGGATTTTTACAATATATGGGCATGGCGGTCATAATGGTTATGTGACCCAGACCGATTTAACAATTTTTCATTCCCTTAACTCTTGTACTAAAAAAAACATACATACTGGGTCAGCAAAATTACTGGTGAAGCTGAAAGGCCAGTGACCTATATAATGTATTGATAGGTCACTGGAAAGGCATAGGTCTCTGCAGTTCCTCAATATTCATATATGCCAAGAAAGTCACATCCCTTACTGAATATGATTACAGGGTCTACGAGAGAGACCAGTCGTATCCATGTTAGACTGACAGTTGCTACAGGTACCTACATCTTACAGTCGAACAGGGTGCGCTAGATGGTGGTCTATAGTGGGAACGAGAGTGATGTTAAATGTCTGCTGTGTGGAGAAGACAATGAGACGTTGTTTCACTCGAACCCAAAGAAAAATAGACTAAAACATAAAGTAACTTTAATTAAATGCTGATCAAGTAGAGGCCAATAGCTGATTTGTAAACATTGGTGACGGGTTTATCAACTCACGTTGTGGGATACTCCTTTGAAGGAGGAAATTGCAGCGGAACAAGGTGAACTGATACTAGACTGACCATGAACTCGGCCCAAGTGCATCATGAAAACCTTTCTTTATCCATTAAAATGTCCATTAAAATGTAGACATCTCACTTGACTAAGAACTGGACAATTTATCAACATATGGACAATGTTTTTTCTTCAAGTCTTGCTCATCATGTTGCCGTATCGTCGGACGCATTCTCCGACGGCATTTCGTGACACTGCAAAAGTGGAACGGCGTAGGCTACATGTTAAACGGCGTAATTCCTGTTTGAATAAAAGATGAATCCATATTTTGGAGGAAAATTTCAAAGTTAAAATCTTCGTTTATTTCGCTGAATTGCGGACAGCGTGCTCATGGTGAGGTGTTTTGATCTGTCACCGACCTTCTTTGGTCTGTTTTTCTCATTTTCTACAAATGACATATCTGTACCCTTGGCCGTCTGGGCCAGAAATGATGGATTTTTTTTTTACGCGTGTTTTCGACCACTGCCTAATTTCGACCCACTGCCTATCTATCTTCATATACTGCCATACGCCCTCGCGGACATTCTAGGCAGATGCGCTGTCGAACAGAAAAAGGCTGAAAATTAATGAAAAGCCAGGTTAAAAGCATTCAGTAAGATGGATAAAAGATGATAGGTTAAAATAGTGAAGATGAGGTTAAAATCAGGTTAAAAACAACTATCTCAGGACTTATGGCCTAGTGTGCTGCAGTCTACTAACTGCTACCTTGAAGGATTCAAGGTCTGGTAGACATGCAACACTTGCAGGGAGGGCATTCCACTGAACAATAGCCAGTGGAAAGAAGGAGTATTTATAACAGTCCTTAGAAGTATGCAATTGACGAAATGTCATTGAGTGACAATACCGAGATATTCTGTGAGATGGGTAGATGTAGTCAGGGAGGGGGACAGCCACCAGGCCATGGACAATTTTATAAAAGAGGCATAAACGCGCATCTGCCCTTCTTTGTTGCAAAGTTCTCCAACCTAGTTTATCTACAATGGCAGTGACACTTGACCTGTATTCAAAACTACTTGTGGTCCAGCGTGCCGCCCTACGTTGTACCTTTTCAAGCTGAAGTATGTTTTCTTTAGTTTTCGGGTCCCAGACAGGGGCAGCATACTCCAGCTGGGGGCGGACCAGTGTATTATAGGCAGTCTCTCGTACCTTTTGATTTTTGGTTTTTATGTTACGCTGGATGAAGTTGAGTGTTCTGATGGCATTTCCAGTAATTCGATCTATGTGGGGGGTCCAGGATAGGCCACTGGAGATATCAACCCCCAAGTACTTTGCACTGGTGACAATCTCCAGGACCTGACCATGTAGAGAATACACTGTGTTAAAGAAACTCCTGGATTTTGTCACCCGTACCACCTGGCACTTAGAGGGGTTGAACTCCATGTCCCACCTGTCCTCCCACACAGACAGTCTGTCCAAGTCGTTTTGTAGCACTTTGCCATCTTCCGCACCTCCGATCGTTAGGTAAACGGCCGTGTCATCTGCAAACAATCGGACTTGTGATGACAACTCATCCGGTAGGTCATTGATGTAAACCAGAAACAGGATCGGTCCCAGAACTGAGCCCTGGGGGACTCCAGAGCTCACTGGAACCGAACCTGATTCCTCGCCATCAAGAACCACCGTCTGTGACCGATTACCTAGGAAGGCACGGATCCAGGCTAGTGCAGTTCCTCTGACACCATACTGGTGGAGCTTCCAAAGGAGCTTCGAGTGATTTACCTTGTCAAAGGCCTTTGAAAAATCCAACAGTATCAAGTCAGTTTGTCTATCTTGGCTTACATTCCTAGCAAGGTCCTCGACCAACATGGTCAGCTGAGTTTCACATGACCTTTTCTCTCTAAAGCCATGTTGTAAATCGTACAGAAGGTCATGTGAGTTGAGGTGCTTAACCAAGTGTGATGCCATAATATGCTCAAGGACCTTACAGAGTATGCAAGTCAAGGATATGGGTCTGTAGTTGGCAGCTGATGATTTGGATCCTTTTTTAAATATAGGGGTGACTTGAGCTCTACACCAGTCTGCCGGAAGCTTGCCTGTTTGGAGGGAGCGTTCAAAGATAATTTGAACACTTACAGTGTACTAGACAGCTCTCTACCTCCTAAAACTTCAACACCAATTAAAAAGAAAAAACCTCAGAAGAAACAATATAAGCTCAAAATCCTAAACATAAATTTCCAATCTATAGTCAACAAAGTACCTGAGTTCCACTGTATGATTGACATTGAGAAGCCGGATGTTGTAGTTGGTACGGAGTCTTGGTTGTCCCCTGAAATCTCCAGCGGCGAAATTTTTCCCCCTGGCTACACCGCGTACCGAAGAGATCGCGATTCTAAAAAACGCAGTGGTGGAGTATTCATTCTAGTTCGTGACGACATTGTCTGCACAGAACAAGCACAGTTCCACACTAATTGCGAGATGGTATGGGTTAAGCTGGAGGTTGCAGGTGTGCACCCTTTATATATTTGTGCATACTATAAGCCCAAGGAGGAGGATGAGGCAAGCATATTAGAACTGAGAAAGTCTGTTGAACAAGTCAAAAAGCATACCAAATGCAACATCTGGGTCCTCGGCGACTTCAATCTTCCCAATCTGACATGGGCAGATAACATACCTTCTGTCAAATCAGATTGCTCATGCACACCAACCTACGACTCTTTCTTGGACATTTTAAATGACTTTGGCCTGACACAAATGGTAACGAAACCCACACGACATGACAATATTCTGGACCTATTCCTAACCACAAACCCTACCTTGGTAGATCAGGTTGCCTATAAAGAAACTGTCCCCAGGCACGGTACCGTATCTCTAGACCCTGGATCTCCAGGTATGGTACTGTAGTAAACCTAGACACCCAATCACCGCACCAAGCGGCTTAACCTGGGTCACCCATCCACGTTGTTCTAGGACTAGAACTGATATTTGACTGCATATCAGTTCTAGGTCATTTGGGCTGAAAAATGAACAAAATGCCAGAGTGGCATTTTTGCAAAATTGCCACTAAACTACAAACCTGACTTCATTTAGACATTTTTCTTGTGGTTCAAGAATAATTTTTCTTTCGGAGCATAAATAATAGACCACCTCCTCTCATTTCAGATGTGTTTTATAAAGTTTTTTTTCTTCATTTCCTGATTTCAAAACAGATTCGACAAACTGCAGGCTTTCCATGGGGGAACTAGTTGGGTAAAATCCCATACCAGAGCAGAACTGGTCATACTAAATACCACAAGTCGGGGTACAGGTCTACCTTGTGCTGTCATAGCACAAGGTGGAAGTTACATATGATGACCACAATGTATAATAAAATAATGAAGCGCTAAATTAAATATATATGTGCAAACAGCTGAAAACGGACAGAGGTTTATCTATCTATCTATCTATCTATCTATCTATCTATCTATCTATCTATCATGTTGTTGTGTGCAGGTGTTAAATTTATAATCTAGCATAGAAAAAGATATGACAAGAAGCAAATCCCAGATATGCTCAAACACATACCTCTGGTATGGCCGGGTAGTATGGAGCCCTGCAGTTCATTCCACTGTACAGTAGTACAGAGGTCTGCCTGCACTTCTTCTTCTCCTCTGGCATTTGACTTTGGAACCAGCTTTCAGAGTTCCCTGCCATGTCAGAGACCCATGAGGGCTTCAGGAGAGATGTATCACAATACTTCACTGAGGAGCTGTCTATAGAGCTTTTCACTTGGGGTAGGGGGGGGGGGCATGCAGAGAGGAGGGGGTAAATACTTGGACGTCAGCATATGAACCAATTAAAGCTCTAATTCCAACCGATACCTACTGATGCTAATCTGACTTGGTGGGAGAATCCAAAAGCAGGAATGCCCGCCAGACTGTTAGTGATGCGGTATACCATCACTATGGATTCTTCTCAGTTGTTAGAGTGTTTGCCAGCTGATGACCTCTATAATTTGGGAGGTTCTATTTGCTATGTGATAGTTGAGACCGATGAGATGCAGTGTGGCTTCATGCCTGGCCGTGGCACTACTGATGCAATTTTTATTGTACGTCAGCTACAGGAGAAGCACTTGGCTGCTAACAAGCTGCTCTACATGGCCTTTGTGGACCTGGAGAAAGCATTCGATCGTGTGCCACGGGATGTCATCTGGTGGGCAATGCGCAAACTAGGAATTGACGAGTGGCTGGTGCGCTTGGTCCAGTCCATGTACCAGGATGTGAGAAGCAGGGTAAGAGTTGGCGATGGGTACAGCGAGGAGTTTGGTGTTGGAGTGGGTGTTCATCAGGGCTCTGTACTTAGCCCGCTACTCTTCATCATTGTGTCAGAGGCTCTATCCAGGGAGTTTCGCACAGGCTGTCCATGGGAGCTGTTGTATGCAGACGACCTGATGATCAGTGCTGAGTCTATGGAGGAACTGCTAGTAAAGGTGCAGACATGGAAGTCAGAGATGGAGAAAAAGAGCCTACGTGTGAGCATGGGGAAGACAAAGATTCTGGTGTCTGGCATTAATCTGGACGTGCTGAAGAAATCTGGAAAGGACCCTTGTGTTGTCTGTCAGACAGGAGTAGGTAGCAATGCAATCTTCTGTGGTGGCTGCAAGCGCTGGGTGCATAAGAAATGCAGTGGCATTAAGGGACCCTTGCGCCCTGACCCTGAGTTCAGGTGCGCCCGATGCCTTGGGACTGCTCGGGCCATTGATGAAAGAGAAAATACAGAGGTTGAGGTTGGAAACGAAAAGCTTGAAGTTGTCCCAGAGTTCTGCTACCTTGGAGACATGCTGTCTACAGGAGGTGGCTGCGAGCTAGCTGTGATCACACGCTGCAAATGTGCATGGGGCAAGTTCCGGCAATTGCTTCCCCTTCTCACAATCTGCCACTTCTGACCAGAGGTCAGGTGTACTCAACATGCGTGAGGAGTGTGATGCTGCATGCAGCAGAGACTTGGGCCATGAAGATGGATACACTGAACCGTCTCCGGCGTAATGACCGTGCCATGATCCGTTGGATCTGCAATGTCAAGGCAAAGGACGAAGTTAGCTCAGACTCCCTTCTCACAAAGCTTGGCATCCAGGACTTAGATGTGGTGCTCCGAACCAGTGGGATGAGATGGTTTGGACATGTAGAGCGCAGCACAGGCTGGATTGCAGAAGTACGCAAGCTGAATGTGGTTGCACAGAAAAGACCGGGCAGGCCAAGAAAAACATGGGATGAAGTGCTTATGAACGACAGAAAGAAGCTATGTATGGATTCCGCTGACCCTCAGAATCGTTCTGAGTGGAGAGGACGCCTTCGAAGAAACTTGTCAAACAAGCCCAACCCTCGGTAGAGGAAAACAGGGCTTTAAAATGGATATGATGATGATGATGATAGTCACCTTAGACAAATCTGGCTGCTCTAGGTTGTACTACCTCAAACTGTTGGATACATGATGTGGTATAGGTATCGTGCTGAAGTGGCATACTCGATGATGGGTCTGTCTACAGCCTTGTGGCTCTTGATAGCCTCCTATACCTCAAGATCTCAAGTCTAGCTGACACATCAGCGCTGCAGAGGGACTTGGAGTGGGAACAGGACTGACAGATGTCGTTCAACCCCAGCAAATGCGAATTGGTCAGGGTGACCAAAAGGAGAAATCCAATCGAAGCCGCTTACAAGATCCATGGCCATGACCTAACAATCTCCGAGACTGGGAAGTATTTGGGCGTTGCCATTTCGGAGGATCTCTCATGGAAGGCTCATGTGGATTCTACCACTAAGAAAGTGAACAACAGCCTAGCCTTCCTGAGAAGAAACCTTTCCAGTTGTCCCCAGGATGTAAAAGCCCAGTGCTACAAGACATTGGTCCGGCCTGTCATTGACTACGCCACATCAGCATGGGATCCACACACCACATCATGCATACAGCAGTTGGAGGCGTTACAACGACGAGCTGCCCGGTTTGTAAATGGAGACTACCCTACCACAAGTAGCACCTCCCAGATGATACAGAACCTTGGCTGGCAACCGCTCCAACAGAGGCGCCAAGATGCCAAGCTCATCATGATGTACCGCATCACCTATGGACTAATGGACATCCCTGCCTCCAGATTCTTACATCCAACTGGGACATGTACAAGAGGGTAGGCCCTTCGATATCTGGTACCGTGCTGCATGACAGACGTCTTCCAAGACTTCCTGCACTCCTTCTTTCCCGCGGGCATTAAACTTTTGAACAGCCTACCAGAGAGTATCCCCATGTCAGACCCTTGAGGGCTTCAAGAGGGGTCTGGCAAGTCTCCATTAGCCCGTACAGAACTGTTTTTACAGATTTTAATCAGCAACAGTTGATTTATCGTCACTTGTTCGTGCCTCACCTCAGCCTTGTACATAGTTCAAGTAGACAATGCTCCAGAGTGGGCCCTGTACGGGTCCGTGGAAACACCCCAAACCTCTACCAAACCACCCCAAACCAGCCTCCCCAGATTCACATCTGCCCCCTGTCCCCTCCACACACACACACCAACACTGCTCCCACCCATCCCAAACAGTATCTATATAGATTCAAAATAAAAAGAACACTTCTATAAGTGATTGCCCATGTACGTATGTATCTCTTTTAATAACTTCTTAAATATATTAACAAAAAAAAATATAATCTCAGTATAATAAAGCAAATTGTGTGTGTGTGGTGGGGGGGGGGGGGGGGAGGTGGCGACCATTTATACCACCCTAAACCAGCCACCCTGGATACAAACTAGAAACCCAGCCCTCGCGCAGCGACATGCTTATTTAAAGTAAGAAGGGTGCGGATGGAAGGAAAAAACTAATCGCCAATTGACCTCAAATGTTGGTGTTTTGGTGGGGGGAGGGGGGTGGGGTTCTAGTTTGTATCCAGGGAGGCTGGTTTGGGGTAGTATGAAAGTGGTTTGGGGTATTTTGGGGTGGTTTTGGGTGTTTCCACGGACCGGCCCTGTACTGTACAGCTGTACGGGAAGAAGGAGAAGATTGTTGAGACTCCACATTCTTAGTAAATAAGTTAAATTTATTATCAATTTTACGATCAAAAGACTCATTAAAATACTCTTAGTCATCTAAAAATATGAAATAGTATGCTACAAATGATTCCCTCCCTCCCTCCCTCCTCGACTCCCCCGGTAACACCACCAACCCTCCCACATCCACTTTCTGTTTATGTAATTCCAGGTGCCCTTGCATTTAGTAATATTTCTTAGTACTGGAAATGTAATACAGGTATTTCTTTAGATGTCTTTGTGGTGTTTCAGCAGTGTTTAGTAGGACCCAAGTTGGGTACTGGATTTTACCTAGCACGGATTTTTCGAGCGTATTTCCTACTCAACCAGGGCCCAATTTAATGGAGAATAAACAAACAGCTGTCAAAAGCATATATCTTTTTACTTTGACTGCATACTGCTTTGTGGTGTATTGATGCTTTGATATTTTATAATGAGTGCAAAATATAGAGGAATAACTTAATGATGGACTAAAATTTGTATGGAAAAAAACTTCAGAAAAACTCGAAAAGGTAAAATTTTGTCGCGACTTTTGTCTGCCCATATTGTTAAAAATCTGAACGGTTAAACTTACAGCTCTAAAGGGTCCATCAGAGTATAAAAAACCCTTTAGAGCTGTAATTTACATCTACCATCCACGTACAAGCCAAGGAAAACGTTGCTTAACTAGCAACAATAGCCTACCACTCTAACCACATCGCCGTAAAAGCAACAGCAAGGCGCTAGTAGTAGTATTTATACCCATTCACTATACTACTCCCTACTTTTTCTTGAAAGGTCCCGGAGCACCCTGTAGACACATAGTCTACATAGCCTTCCATCCCTCAAAGGCAGAGCAGTAGCCCCCCGTGAGCTCCTCAAACACGCTGCCACCAATGTAGTTAACCTGGTCACCCAATCACACCCCGTCCAATCGAAACGCCGGAAAAGTGGTACAAACGCAGGATATGCGGTATTTTCACGCCGAATTGTGGTCTTTTTGTCAGAATCGCCGCCATTAAATTCGGATGCATGAATAGTTAAAAACGGTAAGTGAGTAAAACGAATTAGCCTATCTGGATCTACATAGATTTTACTAACTGTTGAGACTTCATTTTAGTTTAGAAACTACGTTTGTTTGTCGTAACATTCAAAGTGATTTTTGTCTTATATGTTCGGCCTTTCGCTTAGACCTTATTCACGTCCTCAAGTTTCGTACTTTTTTAATTTTCATTGAAAAGGGTCACAATGAGTTAGCTAAAGTAGAATTTTAAAGATCCTCATACCATTATTGGGAACCGAGTGATGCATTTTACACCGAGGAGTCGGAACTGGAGGCTCAGTCACAAAATTTGAAAGTAACGCCGGATAAAATGGTATCAGTTTCTTTTGAAACTGCTTATTTTTTCCATTAGACAAATAAATGTGTATACAATCAGCACATATTTATAGTCTGGTCACTCATCCCTGCTCGCATGAAAAATCTACGATTCCTAGTGAGAGGCGAAGATTGATCTGTGCTGATGGCTAATGAATGAATTGATGGATGAATTATTTGGGAATTTACGGTCTTTTATCATATAGGGTCAATAGGGTTACTAAGTAAAGAAGTGGCGCAAAGACTACAGAAGAACAGAATTGAAACCTAGTTCATAGGAAATTTAAATCAAAGGTGTTAAGTTACTGTTAACCCACTGTCCAAAACGATCTGACTCCGAAAATGCTGATGTGCAAATGTTGTAATACCTATTGTTTCGTGACAAGCCATCTAATGACATAGCCAAATGGGCCACGGATGCTGTCCACGGCACCTCCAACTGATACTATTCGAAAACAGTCCCACTGGATAAAATTAGGGGTGACAATTGCAGGCCAAAATGACTATTGCAATACTATTACTATTGCAGAAATTCCTATTGCAATACTATTACTATTGCAGAAATTCCTATTGCAATGCAATGCAATAACTATTGGAGACGGCATTCTTATCCAGAAATTCTGCTTTTATGTATAAAATCTTGTTTGTTCACATAAGTTTGGGGCTAAAAAGCCTTATTTAATGACTGTCATTTCACAATGTGCACAACATGACAACAAAATACAAGAAAATGTTATATTTTCCATTCTTTGAAATCCAATGCAAGCTAAAACACATACTTTCCTATTATTCTTTTAGCTAAATATACTTCCTTCCAGAAATAGATGCATGTCTAGAAACTATTGAAACTATTGCGATACTGGAAACACTATTGCCGATAGTATTGACATTGCAGCTTTCCCTATCGATAGTGACTTGCCAGTGTCACTATTGCGATATATTGATAGTCCGATGTATTGTTACACCCCTAGACAAAATCCAATCAATGTAGTGACGTTGAATCAACGTTGAATCAGTGCTGATCATGTTCAACGATGTGTTCTGCTAGGGTAAAATATATACTTCACAAATGCATACATATTGTGTATGAAGGAAAAAAAACTCAAGTAAACAGACTTTATTCATAACGTCTTTTATCCTAAATATTGGGATACTATCCGGGAACCAATTATTTTATTTAATATGTATTTACCTAAATATTGGGACACCAACTGGGAACAAAAGGTTAAATCAACATTGAACTTGCGCCATGACTGACCCAGCTTTGTTTTAATGTTTCATTGTTCAGTGCCTGCTGGGACACATAAATTCAGTATCCTAAAATTCGAACAAATTAGAATTTACCATCAACAAAACAGTGTAGATCCTGATCAGGCCAATGCTTTGATCTTGGTCGACACTGTTTGCTCGGGTACTTCTGTCGTCATGATGTTGAACTGATGTTGATTTAACGTTGTTTCGCTTTTGTGTGCCTATTGGGAATACTTTGGGTCAAAAGGCAACACCAAGAAACCCCTGACACAGCAGTCTAATCGAAAATGAAACAAACACGACTTACCTGTATAACCATTACTACACATCTGTATCCTTGAGATTTGAGAAAATGTATACAGTTAGGTTATATACATGTACACTGTATATATGAATATTGATTATATTTACAAATAACAAAATAACACGTAAATAATTATTAGTGCATAATTCTATAAAAATGAGAAAGCAACTATGTGTTCGTGGCTGGGTTCCAATGAAAATGAAAGTATACCAGCACATAAGCACTGGGCTCCAGTTAGGCAGCCTACTAATTCTGGGTCCCAGAAACATAGTGACACTAGGCCAACTCATAGGTAGGTTTACAGACTTAGAGCAGCAGCTACTAAAATGGTCTCAGGAACGTCAATACTACTACATCTTATGCCTGGAAATATGCTGATTGTGTACTTACTTATTTGTCAGATGGAAAAAATAAGCACTTTCCAAAGAAATTGATACCTGCTTATCCGGCGTTACTTTTAATTTTAAAGACTGTGCTTCCAGTTTGGTTTCCTCGGTGGAAAATGCATCACTCGGTTCCCGATAATGGTATGAGGATGTTTAAAATTCTACTTTAGCGAACTCATTATGACCCTTTTCAATGAAAATTAAAAAAGTACGAAACTTGAGGACGTGAATACGGTCTAAGCGAAAGGCCAAACATGTAAGACAAAAATCAATTGGAATGTTACGACAAACCAACGTAGTTTCTAAACTAAATGAAGTCTCGACAGTTAGTAAAATCTATGTAGATCCAGATAGGCTAATTTGTTATACTCACTTACCGTTTTTAACTATTAATTCATCTGACTTTTGTAACCCGCTGTCAAATTTAATGGCGGCGATTCTGACAAAAAGACCACAATTCGGCGTGAAAATACCGCATATCCAGCGTTCATACCATTTTTCCGGCATTTCGATTGGACGGGGTGAATCACCACACCAAGCAGCTTAATGAAATTTTTACAAGGAGTAATTCTATTTTTAGATTAACTATATATTAAAAAGTTAAAACTACTTAATACACAGTAGTGAAAACTTACTGCCGTACCCAGAGCTAATCCTCATAGGAATCTCGGGGTACGGTTCTGTACCTGGAGACGCAGGGTCTAGGAATATGGTACCATACTTGGAGACACTTCCTTACATAAATTCTGACTTCAAACTTTAATAGGCTGCGGGTTATAAATGCAAGGTTGAGATTTTTGTAAGAGGAAGAGTTTGGGGCTCCTGTTGTTGTGTAGATAGCAACATGAAATTTTGTATGAGGACTTATAGTAAACAGGAATATACAAGAATCAGGTCATGATGATCCATATAACACGGTCCACTGACTTTGGACTTAGGCTGCTGATGTTTGCAAGGTTAAGATTTTTGTAAGAGGTAGATTTAAAGGTAGGTTCCTGGCCTAGCGATAACAATTATGTTCACAAAATAATTTTGTTTTTTTCTGGGTAGTATTGAATTCTCTTATTTTTCTGAAACTGTTGCTACTGAGAAAATCGTCCGATGTTGTAGAAAATAGTCGTTTTCCCTTTAGTTTATTTTCTTTTGTTGGAATTCCAGTTCTAAAAATAAACATGTACATATGTCTACAAGTCCGCGGTTTCTGATGTCATTTGCCAACGGTAAATTTTCTCTTGCCGTGAGCTCTTCTAGAGGTCCTGGCATGGCGGATGGGTTAAAACTATCCCGAAATGCAATGCAGCATGACGTCAGCTATATTATCTATTTTTTGGCGCGAACTAAAAATAGCGCTAACTGGTGTGCGAAGCAGAGTTAGGAAATCCCTTGCAAAACGACTTTTCTACGATTTTTTGATTTACACTTTTTAGTGAAACTTATTCATTTCCTCTTTCAAGTGCTGTCCAACAACTTGGATAAAAAATCATCAAAATTATGATGCATTCCAAAGTACAGGAACCTACCTTTAAGGGTTCCTATTATTGTAGCAATTTTTAAATTTTGTTTGAGGATATATGACTATGAAAATACCACACAAAAATCATGAAGTCAGCATGACATGTAATCCCCAATGTTTGTTATTTGTGGATGTGACTTCCTCGGTCTTTATCCTTACGAATTAACCATTTTTAGCTCACCTGGCCCGAAGGGCCATAGTGAGCTATTGTCATACCAATGCGTGCGTCGTCACGGAATGTGTCCGTCAACACCTAAAAACAAATATTCAAACATCTTCTTCTGTAAAACTACTGGTCCCATGGCTCTCAAATTTCACATGGAGCATGACCTGACTCCAGGGTCTTAGAATTGTAAAATTGGGTCAGGTTGAAAATCCAAGATGGCCGCCGTTACTAAAAATAGCAAAAACAACAAAATAAACTTCTTCTCCAGAACCACTGGGTATATTTGTCTGAATTTTGGCATGGAACATCAGTGAAACCTTGGTATTCAAAATTGTAAAAATGAAAAAAATCTGTAGCGGAGTTTTGTCACAGTGACCTACTTTCTGTTTACGTGTGTAATTTTGCTCAAATGCCAATGTCAAAAAATGACCTATTTAAACAACTTCAAACAAGTTCTTCTCTAAAACCACTGCACCCATGGGTCTCAAATTTCACATGGAGCATGACCAGACTGCAGGGTTTCAAAATTGTAAAATTGGGTCAGGTCAAGAATCCAAGATGGCCGCCGTTACTAAAAATAGCAAAAACAACAAAATCAACTTCTTCTCCAGAACCAGTTGGTATATTTGGTTGAAAGTTTGCATGGAACATAAGCAGTGTTAGAAATAAGCAATTGCCCACTTGCCCGACACGGGTTAAAGTTGCAGGGGGCAAGCTGATAGTCTTGGAAGGTTGCCCCCTGGACAACCTGAAATTCTGGGAGATAAAGTTCTGGAAAATAATTTTGTTTCATGTCTTTTTTGTTGTTTTGCATGAGAAATAGTGTTTTGAAGGAGAAAAATAAATAGAACCCTAGTCAAAGTAGCACTGTGAAAATGATTAGGCAGCTGTGATCAAAACTGTTCGTCAGTTATCTCCAAAGTTCATAATTTATGCTTAGTCACTAAGTTAGTGTCTTAGAAAGTGAGAGCATTTTTTGGACTACGTTAACTTATGTGACTTCAGAAGAAAATAACATGTAAACAGTTTAATTGCAATGAAATAAAGGGGGGATAGGGCAAGTTGAAATCTTGGGGGGCAAGTTGAAATTCATTTCAGGTTGCCCCCCGGGCAAGTTGCTGCCTGGGCCTTATTTCTAACACTGCATAAGTGGGACCTTGGTATTAAAAATTGTTAAAATAAAAAAAATCTATAGTGAAATTAGGTCGCAGTGACCTACTTAGCGTTTACAAGGCCGATTTTGCTCAAATGTCAATATCTAAAGAAAATGCAACCAATTCTGACCAGATTTGGTCAGAATTGGTTCTTGAATGGAATTATTTCAATTTTGTGCCAGTTGACTATCCAAGATGGCCACCATGGGGGTCATTACTAAAAATAGCACAAACATAAAAATGACAATTACTCAAGAACCCTTGAATGGAATTGGACCAATTTTGTGTCAGGATGTTCCTTGCATGAAGCCGTTTCGATTACTTGCAATTTGGCATTCCAAGATGGCCGCCATCTGGTGTTACTAAAAATAGCACAAACATAAAAATGACAATTACTCAAGAACCCTTGAATGGAATTGGGCCAATTTTGTGTCAGAATGTTCCTTGCATGAAGTCGTTTTGATTAATTGCAATTTGGCATTCCAAGATGGCCGCCATCTGCCGTTACTAAAAATAGCACAAAACATGAAAATGACAATATCTCAGTAACTGCTGAATGGATTTTGACGAAATTTGTGTCAAAATGATTCTTGCATTGAGATGTTTCAAAAATATCTAACTGTAGACCATTCATATTGGCCTCTGTTACTAAAAATAGAAAAATGTGAAAATTAGAAAATCTCAATGGAGTTGGATTAATTTTATGTCAGAATGGTCCTTTCATTAAGCTTTTTCGATTTTTTGCATTTTGGCATTCCAAGATGGCCGCCATTTGCCGTTATTAAAAATAGCACAAAACATGAAAATGACAATATCTCAGTAACCGCTGAATGGATTTTGACGAAATTTGTGTCAAAATGATTCTTGCATTTAGATGTTTCAAAAATATCTAACTGTAAGACCAGTCATATTGGCCTCTGTTACTAAAAATAGAAAAATGTGAAAATCAGAAATGGACCAAATTTGTGTCAAAATGGTCCTTGCATGAGGGCTTTTTGATTTTTTGCATTTTAGCAATCCAAGATGGCCGCCATCTGCCGTTACTAAAAATAGCACAAAACATGAAACTGGCAATATCTCATTGACCCCTGAATGGATTTTGATGAAATTTGTGGCAAAATGATTCTTGCATTGAGGTGTTTCAAAAGTAAATATATAAAGACCAGGCAAGTTGGCCTCTGTTACTAAAAGTACCAAAATGTGAAAATGAGAAATTCTTAGTGGAATTGGACCAATTTTGTATCAGAATGGTTCCGTTGCACAATAGCCAGGTGAGCGATATCAGGGCCATTTGAGCCTCTTGTTAAGGAGGAAAATATAAAAAATTCATAATTAAAATTCACAGAAAAATAAGTTCTATTCAGCTTATAATTCAAGTAATACATATACAAAATGTAAGGTTTAAATAATCCAAAGGATTTTCCACAATCAGATTTATTTAGCAAGATGTTCACATCAAAAGTTGGTAATGTTTCAACGAAATAGTCCAAGGTTTTCACCTCCACCGAGTGAGAGAAGGTGGCGCTTTCTATAACCAAAACATTTCTTTTGACTGAAGAGTTCCTTTTCCGACTTTATGAATAAACAAGAATCATGTCATCATAACCCATATGTCACAGTCCACTGATGCTTACTGCAGTACTGGAGGTACCCAAGGTGGGGGCATCTGTGTACATTGGACACATTTCTAGTTGGGATTGTTTTGGAGGGGAAAACTAAAAAAAAATGGTGTACCTTAACATATGGTCATCAGTTATAGAGAAAACCATGTAAGTGTCTTTTGATATCAAGTTTATCGGGCGAGACCAGAAACAGCGTAGGAATTGGGAGGCTTGCCGAGCCAGTCCGACATGTTTCTGGTCGAGCCTGATAAACTTGATATCAAAAGACACTTACATGGTTTTCTATTTATCATGCATTACTTCAATATTTTCAGGTGTAAAGAGGGTCAAACAAAAGAAAAGTGAACACAGGTTTCTTTGAACTTGTTGACGTTGCGAATGCGTTATAACGTAAGTCGGTTATGTCATTTAACCAATCGAACGTTGTTATCACGGCCAAATCAGCATGTAGCCAATCGTCTGCTGAGATCGCTTCTGTAGGCATCACCTGATAACATTCGCGTAAGCGCAGTTCTAAAGTGACTTGATATCACATCACGTTATCATACCCCTGTTATCGGGTGAATTTTGCAGCAGATGCATGATAAATGTCTTTGTCATTGTTATGTTTCAGAACTGAGTCAGCAGTTAAGCTCAGTTTCTCAACAAAGATGAGTGGTACAAGTGGGCCAGATCTAGCTGAACAGCTCCACAAATGGGCTTTAGAAGAGATGCACTTCTACTCTCATGGTCACTCTGGGAGAAATATACCTACTGTTGAGGACTTCAGAGTGTAAGTTAGATCTGTATGCAAGTTGTAAAGGCTCACATTAGCCTACACATCCATACAGTCTGGATCCTGCTAGTGCTGTTGGCACACAACATATGGGTCTTAAGGCAATATCAGGTTTAAAAGGTATGCCCTAGCTAGACTGCACAGAATTACAGATTGTTTTGGAGACATGGTGTTTCAGATATAGGTCAAGCATGGTGAAGATACTATCTATCATATATAGAAAAATCTGTCACGAGGGCCACTGTGCGGCATCACGAGGCTTGCATGATGCCGAACGGTGATCCCGAGTGAGGATTTTTCTATCCGCACCTCACACCCATGATAGATACTTTTTCTTGCATGCCATGTTTTGTTTTAACTTCAGAACTTGTTAAAATGCGTAATTCTAGTGCTTGAGAGGTTTCAATTTGATTTTGAAAGTGTGCAGCATTCAAAGACCGCCATTCTGCTCTTTACGTCAACGACTGCCGTGCACAACCTGACGTCATTTTTACCGTCTTTGTGATGTCATCATCTAAAATGCCAACGTCACTTGACGATGCAGGTACGTGAGCTCATATACAACCATTGCATTGACAGCTCATGATCTTTTTTCTGGTAATGGGACAGAACACCAGGGTAAGATAAGATTTTCTATCCCAGGTGAAAAGAATGGCATTTTCTATCTGATGTGCAAGAATATCTTTTCTGTAAGTTGAAACTTTCTCAAAAATGAATTTTAGAACAGATGCAGTGATTAAAGAAATATATTTTACTTCCCTAGGGGCCTTTTCTTTCCTAACCAAAAGGGTCTACATGATAAGGATTCCTTTGATAGTAGACCCGTTTTGGAAAGGTTTTGTTTTCTAGGGGAGCAAAGAGGGAGTCATAAAAGTTGTCTTTCTTAGTAAAAAAATGGGGAAAAAACATGGAACCATACCCATACACCTGTAAAAAGAAGTAAAAAAAATCTTCATCAAAGGTAGTTTCTTTTGCATTTACAGGCTGTGTCGGGGACCAAGTGCCGCCATCTGGGAGTGGGTTGCTACACATGTACATTCTGCAGAGTAAGCATAGTAGATTTGTATACTGCAAATATTCTTAAATATTTCACCACTTACTGTCCTGATCAAAAACATTTATGTCCATGAATTAGTCCACACAGTGCCTTGTGAAATAGCAAACTGTAGAGCTTGACTGTAGTGACTGTACTACTTCCTCTGCAATGGTCTGATGTAGGTCTTTATTGTTTGCCGAAGATGTAATCTGTTCATCCAAGCATTTCTGGTTTGAATTTTTTGAAAACTTACCATATTTTCACTAATAAATGTGTCAGGCATAAGTAATTGAATAATATCAGTGGAATTTTATGTTCATGCTTTTAGCCCACCTGTATAAAAGTACAGGAACATAATATGTCAGCCACCATGGCATAGATCCACTTCCCACTTTTGCAGAGAAGTGTCAGGGAAGCTATCCTATACATGTAGGTGGACAGTCCTGTTGTTTCTTTCGAACAAGCAGAAAAACAGACATAGGTAATGCTTTTCCTGGGTCGGCATTTGCATTTCTGGCAGTGAAAAACTTTTGTCCAATTTTCTGCCTCCTCTGTGTTTTTTTCTAACATCGGGCAGACAGGTCAGGCATGGCTTTCCAAAAGACGAATGTATTTCAGTTCAATGTTGCTGACAGTTTCTGGACTTGAGGAATTTACTTGAAGCACATTTCATGATTGAAGATACATATCATATTCATTACATCCTGATTTATGTTGGGTTGATTTGTGTGGGATATATGGCAATTTTCCTGAAAGACTAAGTGGTCAAAGCTCTTAACTTTAAGTTCCCAGGATCACTTGCTTTTTATTGCAGGACAGTTAAAACTGTGAAAGGAAATCTAGCACTGTATCCTTTACAACTGATATCTATTAAAGTGGGTGGATACACATCCATGTTTTTCTGCCATTTTTACAAAGGGAAACAACCTGTGACTTCCTGTTGGCATTTGTGGCTGGCAAAGCACTTTCAAAATAAGAGTTTATCTTAAAAGAAAGAATAGGCTCCTCAAGGATAGCTTTGGTATGTAAACAGGTTAACAAAACTTGCTTTCCTAAAGTTTTTTGCATTGCAAATGACACACCCATTAGACCTTTACAGACTTACTGCATTTCTTTAGTTATAAGATGGGGGATTGGATGGGGGGGGGGGGGGTTCTCTTCTGAAACAATCCCCAAAATCTGAATCCGTATAGTAAGATGGATGGTTTTAAAAGGGAAACCCATCTCACAACAGAATATCATAAGACTGAGGTCATTCTAGATTTGGAAAAAAAACACAGTGTTATAGTGGAATAAATATGGCAGAAGTTTGCCTGCAAGATGAGCAAGCATCAATTTGTGTAAGTTAAGCTGTTGAGCATCTCTTTTGTTCTAGCTTATGTAGAACAGCCAGAAATTAGATAAAAAGTTGTTTGTTGGAAGAAGTTTCCAATTTCAGGTAAGCTACCCTGCCCAGGGACAGCTCTTGTTTTCCTTAATAGCTGTTAGTAAACATAGTTCTCAGCCAGTGAAATACAGAGTAGGCTATGGAGAGGAGGGGAAGTATGGAGATGAAAAGAACAAGTTACTTGAAGAGAGAGCAGGACTGACAGGGGAGATAACTAGTGGGCTCAGAGATATTGGTCATCTGGAGACAGAGCTGGATAGGTTATCACATGATATTGCTGAAACTGGTTAGTATATACCCATGTTTATTATCCCCCCGGCATACAAAGTATGTCGAGGGGTATATAGTTTTTGCTTCTCCGCCCGTTCTCCGTCCGTCCATCCGTCCGTCCTTCTGTCCGTCCTTCTGTCCGTTAGTTAACATTTGCGTTAAAGTTTTGCATTAAGTTTGTTCTATAGCTCTATTTGCATGAGAGTCTTTACAGGAACTTGTTCATATGTACTTAGTGTTACTAAAGGATGGATACCAATCAGTTTGCATCACCTGGATGCTGCTGCTGGCCTAAGGTCAAGGTCAAAGACTTTGTAATTTGTACAACAGTTGCGTTAAAGTTTTGCGTTAAGTTTGTTCTATAGCTCTATTTGCATGAGAGTCTTTACAGAACTTGTTCATATGTACTTAGTGTTACTACAGGATGGATACCGATCAGCTTGCATCACCTGGATGCTGCTGCTGGCCTGAGGTCAAGGTCACAGTCTTTGAAATTTGTATAACAGTTGCGTTAAAGTTTTGCGTTAAGTTAAATTTGTTCTATTGCTCTATTTACCTGAGAGACTTTACAGGAACTTGTTTATGTGTACTTACTATTACTACAAGATGGATACTGATCAGTTTGCTTTGCATCACCGGGCTGCTGCTGCTGGCCTGAGGTCAAGGTCACAGTCTTTGAAATTTGTATAACAGTTGCGTTAAAGTTTTGCGTTAAGTTTGTTCTCTTGCGCCGCTTACCTGAAAGTATTTACAGGAACTTGTTCATATGTACTTAGTGTTACTACAGGAGGATGGATACTGATCAGTTTTCATCACCTGGATGCTGCTGCTGGCCTGAGGTCAAGGTCACAGACTTTGAAATTTGTACAACAGTTGCGTTAAAGTTTTGCGTTAAGTTTGTTCTCTTGCGCCGCTTACCTGAAAGTATTTACTGGAACTTGTTCATATGTACTTAGTGTTACTACAGGAGGATGGATACTGATCAGTTTTCATCACCTGGATGCTGCCGCTGGCCTGAGGTCAAGGTCACAGACTTTGAAATTTGTACAACAGTTGCGTTAAAGTTTTGCGTTAAGTTTGTTCTCTTGCGCCGCTTACCTGAAAGTATTTACTGGAACTGGTTCATATGTGATTAATGTTACAACAAAATAGATACTAATCAGTTTGTATCACCTGGACGCTGCTGCTGGCCTAAGATCAAGGTCACAGACTTAGAAATTTGCACAACTGTTGCGTTAAAGTTTTGTTAAATTTTTGCTTTTGCCTTGTTTTCTAAAAGCTTAAATTGGAATTTGTTCAGATATGTTGAGTATTAGTACAGGATAGATATATATTAGCTTGCATCATCTGGATGCTGCTGCAGAAGGTCAAGGTCACCGACTTCGACATTTGTATAACATTAGCATTAAAGTTTTGGATTAAGTTGTATCTGCTTATATTTTCAATATACTTAAATGGAACATTTTGATGTGTGACTAGGTTTACTATTAAGTTGAAACAGTTTAGTTGACATTATGTGGATGCTGCTATGGACCATAGGGCAGGGTCACAGACTTTGAAATATATTCAACATTTCTTCAAAATTGTACTTTTGTGTTCTTTTGCTGATTGGGAAATCTTGGGATGAAACCTTTTGATATGTGACTGGGTCTGTTACTGGGCATGATTGGTTGTCTATCTGTTTGTTTGTTTACATTCGCATTAATATTTTATGTAAAGTTTTGTTTTCTGTAGGCGGTGGCACTGGCCGGGGGTTTATGTGAGCTCCTGCTCATTTGCTGTAGTTTCGTTTAGTTTTTTATTTGTTTTTGAAAAAGAACAAGGAAAAATATACATAGACAAAATTTATTTAAGATGCAGGCAGGGGAGATAAGCTCAAAGTAGCTATTTTCATAGAAAGATTTTGCTTTGTTTTTCTATACTTAAGACAAAACCAAGGGGTGCTTTTATTTAACCAGGCTGAAAAGTGTATGCTTCATTCTGAATAGTTTCTCAGTAGCTGCTCTAGAAATTTTAATGCTACTTGGCACACTCTTGCATCTGAATGCAGTAAACCATACATGACCTTGACCTATAAATAATTAAAGTTCTATCTACTACATTTAGGCTATTTTCTTAGTATATACAAGGGTTAGAGTCTTAAGTTTTTGCATACTTGAACATACAGGAAAGACGACAGGGAGTAGTAAAGCGTAACTATCACATTTGTACACATGTATATTCAGAGAATGACTACGAGAAACAGCTGTCCTCTATTAATGATACAAGAAGAAAGACTGCCCTGGTACAGGCATATTCCAACAAATCTGAAGACACAGGTGCCCAATACACAGAATACACAAAGTGTATAAATAACAGGTTAAACTCCTCCAGACAATTGGCTCAGTAAGTACATGTAAAGTTCTTATTCATGTAAAATATTTGTTATGAAGGCATACTGTAACATGGAATGTATCTATGGATTTAATGAAAAGTTGTTGTAGTGACCCTTACATGTATGTCTGGCTTTACATCAGTGTCAGAATTCACAGCGTATATGAGGACTCTTTCAGGGGAAGCAACTCTTGCTGTTAACTTGTGTATGAAAGTTTAGGATGACTTACTATTGTCACCTTGGCATTGGCTTCAGCGTCAGTGTCTGCACTGGATGTTTTTGGTTAAAGGTTTTTATGTTTTATGTGACAGGCAAGATTCTGTCAGGGGCCAGATATCCTGTACGCGGATAGATGAGGTTTTGTCTATTAATGTACCCTTTGGGTCCTCTTTTGCCCCCCCCCTCCTCTACTCTGTACATGGGGGCCAGCTTGTAAGGAAAGAATTTTTACCCATTCCTGTAATCCCCCCACCCCACCCCTCTTTAAATGGGAGCCAGCTTGTAAGGAAAGAATTACACATAATTTACATTGATTGTAGTTATGACTTCATAAGCCAAGTGTGTGTGGTTTACTTTAGCTTGTACTGATGATCAAGGTCTTGTTCAAGTTTTTTCATATACTGTAATACAGTCTAATGAAAGAGTTTGCTAAATTAGCAGTTTCATAATGCTCTTATTGTGGACTGATCTGTTTGTACTTTTCTTTGCATGTGCAGAAAACTGTCTTTTCTCATGATATGAGCTATATGAACCATGCTGTGCAAAAAGGTGGCCCAAGATATCGGCAAATAATGCACATTTGACCAGTTGCTGAAATTGTGCAGTTTAGCTCTTCTAGATTGCTCAGGGTCCATATATGAATTGTGCAAATATTAGAGGCTCTGATCAGATTGTATGGATATTTGCATATGAATTGTATACCATTTTGCATGTTTCAGCTCTGATTTATCAGTTTTTGTTGAAGTTTACCTCTATGTTTTTGTGTTTAGGAAAAGCCTAGAACCCGAGCAGTTTTACAGTCGTGAGACAGACAGACATACAGAACACACAGATACTACAGCATTAGAAACTGCTTGTAGTGTAAGTGATTACCCAAGCGATGAAACCTATACTTTGTTCTTATGACAGTCAGCTATATTGCATAATAGACACGGTTTTAGTTGCACCACCTGCCTTTCACAAGTTGAGATATAGATATCTGGCGGCATTTAGTCAAGTTCTCTGAGCTTTAATATCTAGAATTATCAGACCTAGCATAAAACTGCTTCTTCTGATGGTTTTCTGGGATAATATATTAATTGCTTTATATTCTTGACATGAATTTCATGCTCTGTTGGCAGGGAAGCGTCAGCCCTGATGTTCAAGTACACTTCTCTTAAACTTGATTACCTACCTATAAGTAACAAAAATTTTCCGTGAATGATCTCATGGGATATTAGATCATTTTATACTCTCGCACTATATAATGCTTTTTTGACTTAGTGAATTTGCTCATCAATCATAGCATTCACCTTGATGTTTGAATCCATGATACCTACATCTATCAAACCAAACACGTAGATTCTCCTTGGATGGTTGTGAGCCAGAGTACACTGTGAATAATAACTGAAATGTCTATGAACTTAAAGCTGGGGCTATAATAAGTTAGCCCCTTTTCACATTCTCTTCCTGAAATATATATGAATTGAATTTATTATATTCTGTTTAAGTAGCTACTCCTTGTTTAAATAAAATACTTTGATTGCTACTATTTCTTTTTCTTGTCCGCCGCCTTTACGAAGAAAAGCGGAGGGACATAGTTTTCAGCATTCCGTCCTTCCATCCGTCCTTCCGTCCTTATTTCCATCCTTCCATCCGTCCTTCCGTCCCCCTAAAGTAGTAGGTACCTTGTGTGCGCAACTTCTCTTACAGTTTTATGCCGATTCTTTCGAAACTTTACAGCTGTTTTTGCGATGGTCTGAAGATACTCATGTGGTTTGGATATAATCGTGAGATTATTTTTTGTCGCACCTGCTTTAGCAAGGTGCGATATAGGCGTCCGGTTTTCCGTCCATCTGTCAGTCCGTCCGTCCGTTCACAATTTACGTCGACCCTAGCATTTTAGTCCATTCAAAAGACTTATTCTCTGAAGCCACTGCATCCATTGTTCTCAAATTTCACATGCACCATGATCAGACAGCAGGGCTTCAGAATGATAAAATTCAGGCGGGTCGAGAATCCAAGATGGCCGCCATTACTAAAATAGCAAAACCAATAAAATCAAGTTTTTCTTCAGAACCGCTTGGTATATTTGGCTGAAAGTGGGACCTTGGTATTCAGAATTATCAGAATGAAAAAAATCTGTTGCGGAATTAGGTCACAGTGACCTTACGTCAACCCTAGAATAATTTACGTCGACCCTAGCTTTTAAGTCCATTCAAATGACTTATTCTCGGAAACCACTGCATCCATGGTTCTCAAATTTCAGCTGCAGCATGATCAGACTGCAGGGGTTCAGAATGGTAAAATTCATGTGGGTCAAGAATCCAAGATGGTCGCTGTTACTAAAAATAGCAAAACCAATAAAATCAAGTTTTTCTCCAGAACCACTTTGTATATTAGGCTGAAATTTTGTATGAAGCATATGTGGGACCTTGGTTTTCAGAATTATCAAAATGAAAAACATCTGTAGTGGAATTAGGTCACAGTGATCTTACGTCGACACTAGAATAATTTATGTCGACCCTAGCATTTAAGTCCATTCAAATGACTTATTCTCTGAAACCACTGCGTCCATGGTTCTCAAATTTCAGCTGCAGCATGATCAGACTGCAGGGGTTCAGAATGGTAAAAGTTGAGAATGGTTGAGAATCCAAGATGGTCGCCGTTACTTAAAATAGCAAAACCAATAAAATCAACTTTTTTCTCCAGAACCACTTGGTATTTTCATTGAGTTCTTAATGTGAAGGCATACAGCAGGTGCGACATAGCCTTCCGCAGAATTCTTGTTTCACAAGTTGAACTTAGTCATTTTTTAGGTGTTTTTACTATCAAAGTGACTAGATAGTGGGTACCTTGTGTGCGCAACTCCTCCAACAGTTTTATGACGATGCCTTTGAAACTTCACTGGTGTTTTGGTCATGGTCTGAAGATATGCATTTGGTTTGGATATAATCCTCACATTATTTTTTGTCACTTTTTACACGAGTTGAAGTTAGTTATTTTTTAGACGTTTTTACTAGCATAGTGACTAGATAGTGGGTACCTTGTGTGCGCAACTTCTCCTACAGTTTTATGCTGATTCCTTTGAAACTTCACAGGTATTTTGGTCATGGTCTGAAGATATGCATATGGTTTGGATATAATCCTCACATTATTTTTTATCACTTTTTTTTGCAAATTGAACTTAGCCATTTTTCATACATTTTTACTATCAAAGTGAATAGATAGTGGGTACCTTGTGTGTGCAACTCCTCCTACAGTTTTATGCTGATTCCTTTGAAACGGCACTGGTGTTTTGATCATGGTCTGAAGATATGGCTGTGGTTTGGATATAATCCTCACATTATCTTTTTTATTACTTTTTTCACATTTTTAACTTAGCCGCTTTTCCAGCTCAAACACTAAGTGTATATACAGTGGAGACCTAGTTTCCAAGGCGGGGGACATAAATTCGTCGAATTTGCTTGTTTTTTTTTTCAGAAAAATGTTCGAGAATGCTGTGAATCAATAGGGTACTTCCTACAAGAGACCTTAAAGGGAACCTTTGGTTCTGACAAGAATGAGTTGTAAGTATGGTAAAATTTATACCTGCTAAATTTCAAGTAGACCTACTGACAATATCCATGCAAAAATTTTCTTGAAAATCAGAAAATACTTTTTAACTTATTTCTGTCAGGTCTGTATAATGTATTAATCATGCCAGATGGTCCTTCATAATAGTTGTACATTGCTGAGAGCGCTTGCATTTGGTGCAAAGTAGAGCTGTTTGAAAATGTGAAAAAAGTGCCATAGAATGGGGATATCAGAATTTCCAGTTATCATTTGGGAAGGAAAATCCTTTATTTTGTGTAGTCAACCATACACCCAAGGATTGACCTCCCTTTAATGGCAGTTTTGGATACTGTTATCCTCTCAATATTTATATTTCAGCGCACGAAGAAAGGAACCAATATGGCAGCGGGTGGAGACAGTGTCCAATGAATTCTCAGCTGATCAGATAGTCAGCGCTCTAGTTACTAACTCTCAGCTGTCAACATTAGTAGCTAAAGACATGACCTCCCAAGTTGATATTAGAAGGGATGCTCAGAATCTCAGGTATGTTTTAGTTATTGCAAAAATTGTAGGTATGGGAACGGAAAGGTTTGAACAAACAGTGCAGACCCTGATCAGACTGCTCCTAAGGAGCAGTCTGATCAGGGTAGACACTGTTTGCTATTCCATTTGCATCTTTTGAATGCTTTACTTCATTGTAAAACAAACTGTTTCATTTTTTAGTTTTAGGACACTGATGGTAATTGCTGTCCTAATTTTTAAAAAAAAAAATTATGAGTACAGATTTGTTCATTTTGCAGGCTGAAATATGGAGGACATAGCAATTAATGTGAATGGAAGTAATGACAGGGGAGGTAATTCTTACTAACAAGAACTGGTTTCCCGTTTCTTTAGGCTTTGCATTAAGGAAAGACTTTACTTCCTTCTGGAACAAATTCTTTCAGTTAATAGTAAGTTCCTATTTCGGAAAGTTTCGTCGTGCAAGGATGCAAACAGAGTCAAAATAGTTGTTTCCCATAATAAAAAATGGCAGAAAAGCATGGAAGTATAACCATACCTCATAAATAAGCCAGTTAATTTTGTAAGGAAGTCCTTAAAATGGAAAAACTGAACACCCCTCAGTCCTTGGAAATATCAGGAAATCTTGAAGGGCACTTTGTTTTGAAAGAAAATTTACGATATACAAAGCTGAGATGAAAAATGTTTGTAAGGTGAAGTGACACACATTTATGAAACTGACCATTCAGAGTGTATTGCATGGTTTTCATTGTCTTTCGCCGATGATCATAGTTTTTAAATTGATATTAACATGCTAATCAAATTATCAGATTAACATGGTTCAGATGAGAAGAGTGTTTGATGATAGTGAAGGAATAATTTCCATATTCTACTATTAAACTGATGTTGTGACAGTCATTAGAGTCACAACAATTTTACAGAAAGAAAAGATATTAAGTCATTTGACAAAATTTATGTCAGATGACTCTTTCCTCCCCCTCCCCTCTTCTCCACCATTATTTGAAGTTCTGCTAATGGACTAGGTTGTGTCATCTCTGTTTTATCCACAGGTATAAGTATGAGCCAAATGGTGAGGTGTGTGATCTTTCATCTCCACCATCTCTTCTGCGTAGTGTGCATCAAATATTACAAGTGAGTACCATGATAACAATTTGTCTTTACTTTTACTTGATGTCTGTGCATTTGCTTGCATGTAAAGGGGCACCTCAGCCATTACCTACTCACTTCAATGCTTGACTAGCTTAAATTAGAAAAACAATTTCAAAGATTTTTATTGATGCTGCTTCCAATTTGTAAACCAAGGTACTGAATCTGTTCCATTTGACAGCTGAATAGAAGCAGTCTTCTATGTTGTCTGCTGTTGCCTACTATATTGTTTACATACATTATGTAGAAGAAAAACATGGATTGCAGATGTTTTGGTTTTAGGAAGCTTTTTTCTCTTTACGTCTTTATTAGTTTGGAAGCAAGAAAAAAATAAATTGTGTATAATAACTGACTCCAGCTGTCATATGTCTGTGTTGTCAGATGACATTGATTTTTCAGATGATAACATTGAAGAGACGACAAAATATTGTCAGTTAATGCCACTCCCGACATCAGCAAGAACCAAGCATAGTACATTGATAGGGTTGATTACTCTCAACATTAAACAGAATTTCTTAAAACCAAATTAATGCATTTTTAACAAGTTCTACATTTAAAATGAAATGCTGTTTATCAAATTGTATGCAAAAACAAGTATCTATTATGGTTATGAGGTGCCTATAGAAATATCAATCCTGCCATATCACTGTACAGCATCACTCTGCAAGCCTTGTGATCTTGAAGAGGGACCCTTGAGATTGATTTTTCTACCCACACCTAACACCCATGAAAGAGACTTGTATTTCCTCACTGAGTTGCAAATATTTCTTTTCAGGATAGAACAAATGAACACTTAAAGACATTTATAGAAAGCCAAAAATATACCAATGAAGCTAGGACTCTGGAACAATCTGTGAACAATATCCAGCTACAGATCAATAAGAGGCTTCAGAAATTATTGGGCCAGAAAAATGCTGACTTACAAATAGCCAGGTAATATTTATCTTTTATCATATGATTACTTTTTGTCGCACCTGCTTTAGCAAGGTGCGATATAGGAGTTCACTTTTCCGTCCGTCAGTCATTCCGTCCGTCCGTCCGTCCGTCCGTCCGTCCGTCCGTCCGTCCGTCCGTCCGTCTGTCCACAATTACCTCGACCCTAGTGTTTAAGTCCATTTCTCTCAAACTATGATACCTAAAATCATGAAACCTGGTATAAAGTTTCTTCTTGGAATGCCCTCAAGGTATGTTGCACTATTTTCTACCCTTGACCTATATTTCACGCTCTGCTGACTTTGTAAAATTCAATGTCCAAAATTACCTCGACCCTAGTGTTTAAGCCCATTTCTCTCAAACTATGATACCTACAATCATCAAATTTGGTATAAAGTTTCTTCTTAGAATGTTCTCAAGGTATGTTGCACTATTTTCTACCCTTGACCTATATTTCATGCTCTGCTGACTTTGTAAAATTCAATGTCCAAAATTACCTCGACCCTAGTGTTTAAGCCCATTTCTCTCAAACTGTGATACCTACAATCATCAAACCTGGTATAAAGTTTCTTCTTAGAATGTTCTCAAGGAACGTTGCATTTTTTTCTACCCTTGACCTATATTTCATGCTCTGATGACTTCATAAGATTTAATGTCCAAAATTACCTCGACTCTAGTGTTTAAATCCATTTCTCTCAAACTATGATACTTGCAATCATTAAACTTGATACTAAGTTTCTTCTTAAAATGTTCCTGTGGCACGTTACACTTTTTTCTACCCTTGACCTATATTTAACCCTCTGCTGACTTCGTAAATTTCAGGTCAAAAATTACATCAACCCTAGCATTTAAGTCCATTTCTCTCAAAGTATGATACCTAGAATCATCAAACCTGGCAAACAGTTTCTTCATAAAAAGGTCTCAAGGGTTGTTGCATTTCCTTAGAACTGCCCTTGACCTTTATTTCAAGGGCTGCTGATTTTTAGCTCACCTGTGAAGGTGAGTTTATAGTATAGACTTGGTCCGTCGTCCGTCGTTGCGTCGTCGTCGTCGGCGTCGTTGGCGTTGGCGTCCACAATTTTAAACATCTTCTTCTCAGAAACCACTGGGTGGATTGAAGCCAAATTTCATATGGAGCCTTAACAGGATGGGGGAACGAAAGTTTATATATTTGGTCCAGGTCACATGACCAAGATGGCCGCCACGCCCATATATGGTAAAAACCCTTCAAAAATCTTCTTCTCCAGAACCAAAAGGCTTATGACCTTGAAACTTGGTATGTAGCATTGGGCATGCGGGCCCATTATAATTTATATAAATCATGACCTTGTGATGACCTTGACCTAATTTATGACATGGTCAACTTTGGTATGTTAGGCTTTTATATTGGAAAACGCTTAAACGGTGGATTTCTCAGAAACTATTTAAGTCTAAGGTACAATACTTGGTATACATGGTTGACTAAATGACCAGATGAAGATATTATGTCACTAAAGGTCAAGGTCATTCCGTCGGACCATCCGTCGTCAAGATTTTCAAACATCTTCTCCTCTAAAACCACTAGGCAGATTGAAGCCAAATTTCATATGGCGTCTCAGTGGGATGGGGGAATGAAAGTTTATATATTTGGTCCAGGTCACATGACCAAGATGGCCGCCACGCCCATATATGGTAAAAACCCTTCAAAAATCTTCTTCTCCAGAACCAAAAGGCCTATGACCTTGAAACTTGGTATGTAGCATCGAGCATGCGGGCCCATCATATTTTGTACAAATCATGATCTTGCGTTGACCATGACCTAATTTACGGGATGGTCAACTTTGGTATGTTAGGCTTTTATATGGGAAAACACTTAAACAGTGGATTTCTCAGAAATTATTTAAGTATTAGGTACAATACTTGGTATACATGGTCGACCAAATGACCAGATGAAGATATTATGTCACTAAAGGTCAAGGTCATTCCGTCGGACCATCTGTCGCCAAGATTTTCAAACATCTTCTCCTCTGAAACCACTGGGCCGATTGAAGCCAAATTTCATATGGAGTCTCAGTGGGATAGGGGAACGAAAGTTTATACCCGGGGTCTGGGTCACATGATCAAGATGGCCACCATGCCCATATATGGTAAAAACCCTTCGAAAATCTTCTTCTCTAGAAGCAAAAGGCCTATGACCTTGAAACTTGGTATGTAGCATCGGGCATGCTGACCCATCATAGTTTATACAAATGATGACCATGTGTTGACCTTGAATTAATTGACGACATGGTCAACTTTGGTATGTTAGGCTTTTATACGGGAAAACGCTTATACAGTGGATTTCTCAGAAACTATTTAAGTCTTAGGTACAATACATGGTATATATGGTCAACTAAATGACCAGATGAAGATATTATGTCACTGAAAGGTCAAGGTCATTTTGTCGGTCTGTCCGTCATCAAGATTTTCAAAACATCTACTCCTCTGAAACCACTGGTCTGATTGAAGCGAAATTTCATATGGAGTCTAAGTGTGATCAGGGAATAAAAGTTTGTTCTGAGGGTCTTGACCAAGATTGCCGCCATGCCCGTATATGGTAAAAACCCTTCAAAATCTTCTTCTTCAGAACCAAAAGGTGTATGACCTTGAAACTTGGTATGTAGCTTTGGGCACTCAAGCCCATCATAGTTTATACAAATGATCGTGCGTTGACCTTGACCTAATTTATGACACTGTCAACTTTGGTACATTATGTAGGCTTTTATATGGGAAAATGCTTAAATAGTGGATTTTTCAGAAACTATTTAAGTCTAAGGTGCAATACTTGGTATATATGGTTGACTAAATGACCAGATGAAGATATTGAGTAATTTCAAAAGTTTTGTTTCAGGAGTCTTATTGAGACAGAGATTGAGCTGGAAGGTCATAGATCTGCCTTACACTGCCTCACCACTGAGTCTGAGAAACTGAAAGACATTGTACAGGGAAGTTACAGAGAAAGGCAGGAATTGGCACTGAAACATCACAAGATAGAGGAATTTAAAGATCTCTCAGTAAGTACAGTAAAGAACCTTTATTTTTAGACAGGATTGCTTTAGGAAACCATTTAAAAGAAGATCAGAATGCTTATTAAGAGGAGTATGATCAGCATCTACACAGGCTTCCATATTCTGTAAACAATATTGTTACACATAGATGGATAGTAATTAGCTGCTTTACTTTTCAGGATTTGACAAATGTCACCACTGTGTGATGTGTCGAGAAATGACTGGTTAAGAAATTCTTCAGGGGAAGTCTGATATAGGTCTTCGCTGTCTCTTTAGGCACTTTTATGATACAGATTTTCATGCTTTTACCCTGCTTAATTGTACAACACTATAGCTTTTCATTGAAGAATTTTACATGTTTGCTTTCAGAAACAGCTGGTTTCACATGCTGCTCTCGATTGATTTGCAATATTATATTTTTGAAGGCATTAGTATCCAGGGATCCTCATACTTTGGTTTAAACATATTTATTTTCTTCACAACATGTATATACATTACAACATGAATTTTTAAGATTAGAATGAAAGCACATTGCTTATTTAGTTCTTCTCCTACTCATACTTTCAGGTTATTTCGCTTGAGACATTGAGATGTTTTATTTAGGGTTCTCAGTGTACATATTCTAGATTGTATCCTGGACTTGGACAGTCTATTCATCGTTGTTGGATGAGTGTGTGATGGAGTTTGGTGTGTGTGTGTGTGGGGGGGGGGGTGTTACTTTTGGAATTAAACAAAATGGGACAAACATTGCTGCAAACCATGATTAGACTGTTCCTCAGATGAATTCTGATTGGGGTCAGCTAAGTATCCTCATATATCATCATCACATGATTAGATATTAAAACACGTGCAACCTAGTATACTTTCTGCTTTCTATTACAGGATAAGAAACAGAACTTAATTCAAGTATTAGTGAAACAAAATATCAACTCTCAGTCAAGGCTCGATGCTCAGATTACAGAGGTATTGTTACTGCTAAAAATAATGCATTTAATATTCCTGCAAACTAGCACATGAGTGCATGACAGCTATTCATTTACTGTACAGCTCAAAAGAAGTTTGGCTTCACCTTAAATTTCCACAGAAAACCAACTCTATGCCAAGGGATAAACAAGCATATTCATAAAGATGATGTTTCTCATTGCTATCCTAATGAACTTACAGAAATAAGTGTGAAAAAAGGCTTAAATTTGCATTAGCTATAAAAGCTAACAGTGATGGAAAAGTACCACAAAATTTGTAAAGGTGATATATGTATGTTGGTGGCAGAGTATTATGTTTTCATGTCAGCTGGCAGTCCAAGGTACACCCGGTCATCTGTCTGCAATTCAGTGCTATCAGGTGGCTCAAGTATTTATTAACACATTGCATATAAAACTTGCATATACATTTTGTATTAAGAATACCTTGCTTTTGATTGTTTATGGATAAATCTAGATGATTTCTGACAGAATTGTGGCACTTGTCAATGTCCTAAAAGTGGTTTTTAGCATCTAGTTCCTTTGCGTTTTGGAATATTGTGGTGGAACTTCACACAAATGATTAAAGTAACAAAAGCTTCCTATTACTGCAGAATTTTTGTCCTCAGGGGTAAACTGCCCTTGTTCTTGTCACCCTGTTACATCTCTGCTTACATGAAAGGAGAGCAAGTTCTTTCCTTTAAAGATTGACTCCATTGAAAAAGAAGGATAAAAAGAAACTGGAAGAGTTACTTTGTCTTCAAATGTACCTGATTACATTAAGTTCAGACCTTTTTTTTGTGTATTTCAGATATTACGGTACATAGAGAGGTCACTTAGGTCCCACCAGAGTAAGTTAGAGACTGTGACATCACAATTATCTAACAGTGTAGACACAGAGGTCCAGCAGTTTGCATCACTATCACTGCCATACCTGATGTTTTCTAGTATAGAGAAGTAAGTGGAGCAGATCTTGACACAAACAAAGAGGGATACAGATATACAAAAGTCGACAGACTTCCTTCTGAATCCCTTTGTATAAACGTGTGTTCTGTTAACCATTGTCTGTACATAAGTGTATGTTGTTTATACAAATAAATAAAGTTTAAACTAAACAAAGAGGCATTTGTTCCAAGAAATGTTAGGCATATGAAGTCTTTAAGGTGAATGGCTATTTTTCCACGTTTTGATGCCACTTTCACAAAGGGAACTAACTTTATGACTTTCTGTTTAGTTTTCTGGATGATGAAAACCCTTCCGAATAATTAGGGGATAACTGTCTTGAAAATGGTCATTTGGGGAGGTAAATCATCGGTTTTATGGTCGGAAATTTCGTTTTACGGCGACGCGCCAGCGGAGCGGTAAAACGCAATTTGCGACCATAAAAACGATGATTTACCTCCCCAAATGACCATTTTCAATACAGTTATCCCCATTCTAATGCACTTTTCTACATTTTCACCTTTCATAATGTACTAGTTTGCAACCTTTTCAAGTGCTGTCAGCAACGTAAAACCAAACGTCAGCCAATGAGAAGCGACGTTACTTAATGACTTCGGGTTTGCGACAGTAAATCGCAGAATATACTGTCGCAAATTTTTGACGTAATCCAATCAAACGTCGCGTTATATTCGTAAGTGCATTAGAATGCAAATTCATTCCTGTAAGAGGGATGTTGCTCCATGCTGAAAGGGGATGCAAAATAAAAATGACAGAGTTGCTTCTTTTGAAAGAGTATTCAGTTATCTTGGATTAGTTTGAAATTTGGCTGTATTGTACATTTTGCTTGAAGCTACTTGCCCTTGAGTGCTTAAATAGCTGTACTTCATCAACAAGCATTAAATCCTAGATGCATTTGAAATTCAAACATATTGAACAATTTGCCTTAGACTTATGTGCTGAGGATGAATGGACTCAGGTGAGCTACAGGACCATTGGTCCTCTGGTTTAAAGGACTTCTCCTCTGAAACTACTGGACCAATTTAAAGTAAATTTCATATGCAGCCTTCAGGCATAGCGGGAAACAAAATTTATATATTTAGTCAATGTCACATGACCAAGATGGCCACCATGCCCATATATGGTAAAAACCTTAAAAAGTCCTCTTCTCTCCAGAACCACTGGACCAATTGCCATGAAACTTGGTATGTAGCATCTGAGTCTGTAATACTACCAAGTTTATATAAATGATGACTTGGTTTGACCTTGACCTGTTTTGCGGCAAGGTCAACTTTGGTCTCCAAGGCTTTTGAATGGGAAATGCTGAACAAGAGGACCATTGGTCCTGTAGCTTACCTGAGTCCATTCAGCCTCAGTACTCTAGGGTAAGTTACTCTATGGCAAATTGACCTATTTGATGGCAAGGTCAAATTTGCTGTATTAGGATTTTGAATGGGATAAGCTGGAAAAGTGCATTTTTGTGTTGCTATTGTGCTCTGTGATATGGAAATGCAGTCATCGTCAACCCCTATGAATACTAAAGGACAAGGTCATTTAGTGACCTTGGGCAAAGATCATTTGTGTGTTGTGTGTCAACATTTTTAAAGGACTTTTCCTCTGAACTACTGGGCCAATTTTAAATAGATTTCATATGCAGCCTTCAGGCAAAGCGGGAAACAAAATTTATATATTTGGTCCAGGTCACAGGACCAAGATGGCCACCATGCCCAGATATGGTAAAAACCTTAAAAAATCTTTTTCTCCAGAACCACTGGGCCGCTTGCCTTGAAACTTGGTATGTAGCATCTGAGACTCTAGTACTTCCAAGTTTAAATGAATTATGACGTTGGGTTGACTATGACCTGTTTTGCGGCAAGGTCAAATTTGGTCAGTATTGCTTTTGAATGGGAAAAGCAAAAAAGGTGCATTTTTATCTCGCCTGGACGAAAGTTCAGGAAGAGCTATTGTTTTCACCCTGGCGTCGGCGTCCAGATTGGATGTTTTGGTAAATTTTTTTAAACACCTATATCTCCCTAACCCATGAATGGATTCTTTTGAACTTGCACTGTAGTTAAATATTGCGCCAAAGTTTAACAGGGTACCACCATCTCACTTCATGACCTTGATGTCAAGGTCATGGACTTAGAAAATTAGGAGTTTTTTTTTTTGGACTGGATGTTTTGGTTAAAGTTTTATAAAGCCCAATATCTCCTTAACCCAGGGGTGGATTCCTTTGATACTTGCACTGTAGTTAGATATTGGTCCAAAGTTTTCCAGGTTCCACCCCCACCCCCCTCAGTGACCTTGATGTCAAGGTCATGGACTTAGAAAATTTTCTTTTTATTGATTGGATGTTTTGGTTAAAGTTTTATAAAGCCCAATATCTGCTTAACCCAGGGGTGGATTCCTTTGATACTTGCACTGTAGTCAGATATTGGTCCAAAGTTTTCCAGGTTCTACCCCCAACCCCCTCAGTGACCTTGATGTCAAGGTCATGGACTTAGAAAATTTTCTTTTTATTGATTGGATGTTTTGGTTAAAGTTATTGAAAGACACATATCTCCTGAATTCATAGATGAATTCTTTTTACATATGCACTGTAGTTAGATATTAGTCCAAAGTTTTACAGAGTACTACCCCAGCCCCGCTCAGTGACCTTCATGTCAAGGTCAAGGACTTAGGAAATTTGGTATGTATTAGATTTTCTAATTGCATACTGATTCATAATGCTTGGCAGAGATTAAGTTTACACTTGAACTGATGTTAGACACTTTTTTTAGTTTTTTCAAAACACTGTATACTTACCCAACTGGATGACCTTGATGTCAAGGTCATGGACTTTGAGTTTTGTCTTAAAGATTTTGGTTAAAGTAATATATAAATGAAGACATAGATTCACAGTGCCGTGATGGACTCAGTTGATACTAATACTTGGACTGATGTTAGATAATGGTTCAATGTTTAGATAACTTAGACTTATGTGCTGCAGATGAATGGACTCAGGTGAGCTACAGGACCATTGGTCCTCTGGTTTAAAGGACTTCTTCTCTGAAACTACTGGGCCAATTTAAAGTAAATTTCATATGCAGCCTTCAGGCATAGCGGGAAACAAAATTTATATATTTAGTCAATGTCACATGACCAAGATGGCCACCATGCCATATATGGTAAAAACCTTAAAAAGTCTTCTTCTCTCCAGAACCACTGGACCAATTGCCATGAAACTTGGTATGTAGCATCTGGGACTGTAGTACTACCAAGTTTATATAAATGATGACATGGGTTGACCTTGACCTGTTTTGCGGCAAGGTCAGTTTTGGTCTCCAAGGCTTTTGAATGGGAAAAGCTGAACAAGAGGACCATTGGTCCTGTAGCTCACCTGAGTCCATTCAGCCTCAGTACTCTAGGGTAAGTTACTCTATGGCAAATTGTACAATATGGTCTACTGTCAAATGCATCTGAGATACTGGCAGGTGAGTGATCGTTACCCTTGGGCGACTTGCTTGTTTTGTAACAGCTCTTTTTCGTTGTGTAACATCCTTGAAAACACAATTAACCAGGTGTGAGTTACAAAAAATCAGTTACAGCAAATTGTTAGAGTTAAATTTCTTATTCTTTCAGTGCATTAAAGACAGCTGTTATAGATTTGTCAATACACCATACACACCCCAGTTATATCAGGGAGTCTCTAGTCACAGTCTTAGAGTGCCTGAACTTCCCTAGCTTCCAGGTAAGATAAGTTAGTGCTCTTTCTTTCAGACCAATAATTTTGCTTTCATACTCAAGGGAACAATTGACTGTACCAGTTCAACTGTACACGGCCGGGCCGGGTGGCGCAATCGGTAGGGCACCTGACTCGTAAGTCAGAGGTCCTGGGTTCGAATCCCGGTCTGGCCACATACTTTCGTTTCTCCTTCCGCTGATTCAAGAAGGGCAGTTGTCAGTTACTGGCGAAAGTATGTGCACTTAGTACTGGTTAACCGCTTAGGAGGTCTAAGCCTGCCCAGGAATAGTGTGGTTAGGTTAACTGACCGTCCCGACATGACCTTAGTTGTTTACCGTGGACGTTAAGCATCAAATCAACCAACCAAAACCAAATCAACTGTACACAGACATGTTTACCACTCCAGTATGAAAGTTAAGAAAAGCTATTATTGACAATCGTCACCCTGCCTTAATTGCTGATGTCCAAGTCAGCTGTGTTATTGGCATTTGTAGGTTTGGGTTACATTTTCAGTTAGCATTTAACATAGAATACAAATAAAAAAAAAAGAAAAGAGAGAGAGAGAGAGAAATTATAGTTTATTTATAGTCATTACTGACTCCTGTCTAAATTCAAGAAATTTGGAACCTTCAGTTAATATATTGTCATTAGTATGTGGAGGCTTTTGTTTTTACTGCATTGTGTTCATACATTGTTAAGTTTGGACAAGTCGGTTTCTTTTGCAAACAGTGCACACTCTGATCTCTTAATGAGCAGTCTGATCAGGAGCTGCACTGTTTTTATCTAAATAATTCAGGGTACAGTATTATGAGAAAAATTAGAATGTACGGGTACAACTCACATTTTTTCCACCAGTTTTACTAGGAGGGACTTCCTGTTTGCTTTTTGGATGATAATGCCTTTCTGAAATGGTTGACTCTTAAATGAAAGAATTTTCTCACCTAGGAGCATATTCTTTTCATAAGAAAATTTGCTCTTAGAGGATCAAATTCTTAAATAAAGCAGTTTTTTTTCCATATAGGACTTGAATTCCATGGAGATGGGAAGTAAAACTGAATGGATGAAAGAGTACCCATTCACTTTAAGATTAAAAACAGATGTCACTATTTAACAGGGAATTAAATGACTTGAAGATAATTGTTTGAGAAAATTGAAGTTTCTATTGAAAGAATTTCAGTATGCAGTATCATTGAAAAATTGGGGGAATGTAGCATTGTCTGTCATGCTCTGATACCAATGATGTCATATATCTGTTACCATAACATCTAAGAGTTCATATTGATGTCAAGTGACTTCACTGAGACATCATTCTGCCAAGGTAGAAAGCATAACAGTTGGTAATTCTATTATTGCTGTGATAACAGATCTGTAACATCACTGATATCGAAGAATGGCATAAACTTGGAGCATGGTTTACAGCGTATGCCATGCTTCTCTCGAATTATAAGTGGAATGCTACCTGAACTTCATACAATGGAAAAGTGTGATTTTCTCAAACCTATAATTCATTCTTAAATAAATTTATTCTCTGTTTACTTATTTTTATTCTCCTTTCATACTTAGGCACCAGATATGGTGTTAAGAAGCTGTCTAAAGTTGAAATATGATATAGAAGATACCATGGACAAACTGGAGAGAGAGAACTGGTCAGTGGAATGGAGAAAGAAGAGGGATGGAGGGAAAGATGTAGCAAGTGTGATATCAGGTATGAACTTTATGTTTGATGAGCAGTGCTGTCGCTTACTTACAGAGGCTAAACTCAGCCATGTATGTAAGTCATAAATCAGTCTCAACAGTACAATACAAGTTTGTAATGAAAATAGGGGACTGTTGAGGAATTTATTTATTGTCAATGTTGACTTTCTGGCATTCTCTATGAGGAACAGTCACAATTTCTGTGGATAGCAGATTAGTTGGAATCTCACTTGGATAGCTATTTTTAGATTGCTTTAGTATTTGAATTAAGTTTCAGCTTCAGCATCTATATGGTCATTTCTGTATGGCCAAATGTATGTTTTGATTTTTTAACAATAGAGCATGAGGTGAGCACTTTATTGCTGTTAATTGCTGTACATATATATGAGCTAGTCTGTGTGAGTGTGGAGTCTGCATTTAACTGACAAATTCGGGGTAAGGCAGAGGCCAGCCTGGAGCTTTTAGACAGAGAAGTTTTGCAACATTTTCAGGACTTGAGGGAGAACTTTTGGCCTAAATATTGGATTTCCCCATATGTTCTCTATAATTTCACTTCTTTCTCAGCTCAAAAAGGGAGAAGTCAGCCAGCTTAGGGAGACTGTTTCTCCCAAATCGCCCTCTAGGCTGAGCTCTGGTAAGGATGAGCCTATGTGGTGTAGATGAAACTGGGTCAACAACTTCAGAGCCACATTCCAGAAACAGAGCCACACCCTTTAGGTGCAGATTTCATAGAGATTACCCACCATGCAGAAAGCTTTGAGATGTGGCCATAAGTTCCCCATAAGATAAAGGGTGTGGAACCACTGACTCTATATGGAGATTACTTCTACAGGGCACAATGAAGGAAAAAAGAAAGTGGGAAAACAATGGTAAAAGTGGATGGGGATGCACTTTGTCAGCACATCTAGGGCAGCAGAAAACAGGTCAAGATTATGGGATTGTTGCAAAAGTTGTGGGATAGAATACCCGTTTGTGCGTAAAATTTTGGATACCTAAAAACCCTTAATTTTCCATTTGGGACAAATGGAAAATTAATAGTTTTAGGTGTCCCAATACTTAAGCACATTAAATTAGAAAAAATGTCTTTTCATTGGCCAAAAGAAAATTACGGTACTATCAAGGCCTAGTTAAAAATTGTAATAATTTAATATCTGATCTTCACAGAGTTGTGTGAGGCTGTTAGGGAACAAGATGAGAAACAGTTACAGAAATCTCTTCCATTGTTACAACATAAACTCTCCAAGACAGGATCAGCATTGTCAGACTGTCTACACACTAAAGATGTTGCTCAGGCATGGTATGTCTCATCATACATGTATCAGTTATCTTTCACACCTCTTTTTTTAAATTTTTGTCAAGCCCGCTTGCGGTGAGCGAGACATAGCTGCTACAACTTTAGTTCGTTGTATGTCCGTGCGTGTGTCCGTTTGGATTTGTCCTGGCCATAACTTCTACATTTACAGATGGATTTCAAAATAATTTGGCACAATTGTTCTCCTTGATGAGTAGAAGTGTCATTTGAAACATTTGTTCAGGTGAGTCCAAGGTCAAGGTCACACTTGAAGGTCAATTGATAAAATGGCCATCAATTTAGCTTGTCCTAGCCATAACTTCTACATTTATGGATGGATTTCAAAATAATTTGGCACAATTGTTCTCCTTGATGAGTAGAAGTGCCATTTGAAACATTTGTTCAGGTAGGTCCAAGGTCAAGGTCACACTTGAAGGTCAAATGATAAAGTGGCTATAAATTGAGCTTGTCCGAGCCAGAACTTCTTCATTTATGGATGGATTTCAACAATTGTTCTCCTTGATGAGTAGAAGTGCCATTTGGAACATTTTTTCAGGTAGGTCCAAGGTCAAGGTCACACTTGAAGGTCAAATGATAAAATGGCCATAATTTGAGCTTGTCCGAGCCATAACTTCAGCATTTACAAATGGATTTCAAAATAATTTGGCACAATTGTTCTCCTTGATGAGTAGAAGTGCCATTTGGAACATTTGTTCAAGTAGGTCCAAAGTCAAGGCCACGCTTGAAGGTCAAATGATAAAATGGTCATAAATTGAGTTTGTCTGAGCCATTACTTCTACATTTACGGATGGATTTCAAAATAATTTGGCACAATTGTTCTTCTTGATGAGTGGAAATGTCAAGTGACATATATGTTTGGGTAGGTCCAAGGTCAAAGTCACACTTGTAGGTCAGATTTGTAATTGTCATAAATTGAGCTTGTCTGGGTCATCACTTCTACGTATTTTCCTTTGTGAAAATTTGAAAAAAAGAAGAAATGCTGGCTAAGCATGATGTTGTTTGGTTTCTTTCTAGAGTGAAGCAGTTACTTAGTCTTGACATACTTATAGGTCACTATAGCAAACAGTGGGCTCAACCAGTTGTCCCTGGACAACCTTCTAGTTTGATGATAAAGAATCTGTTAAAAGTTATGAAAGGTAACCATGCCTCTGCTTATTTTAGTTATTGACTGATTCATTTTCAAATTGGGACATTGTCATTTATTCTGCCAAAGTTAAGAGATATCGGCTGGATGGCAAACAGTGTAGACACTGATCAGACTGCTCCTGCAGGAGCAGTCTGATCTGGGTCTGCACTGTTTGTTCATGTATCTCTGCTCCTGTATTTAGTATTTGTGTATTACTACCACTGTATGACTAGATGAGAAGGCAGTGATCAGGAACTGACACAGTTGGTTACTATAACTTGCCCTAAACTTGTTGATTTTGAGTTGTGGTGTAACATCCCAGTAAACAATATTTCAGTCATGTCGAGGGGTTGTCTCCAGATTTACAGGACTTTTGCCTGTCCTGAGATAAACGACACCCAGGTGCGGCTACAACTACTAGCAGCTCTACTCCAGACTGCCCATTTAGTTTGCGGACCCGATGGGCAGGGCCACTAGCCCTAAACACAAAATACAAGCAAAAAAGCAAAAAGGTCAGCTCTTTCGCAACAGATAGCCACGCGGCTTCTATAAATAATACACAAAAAGTCAAGGTCTAACAGAAACCCAGCAAATAATGACAATAATAGCAAACCACATTGTCTTGAGTGACATATTAAGTATAAATCTCTGATTATTTGAGGAACAAATTTTTGTAAGGTGAAACAGAAGTTGAATACAATGTAAATAGAAATGGTAATGTAAAGGAAGACTCCCAGAAGTGTATTGTAATAATTTTGTATATCACAATGACTCTGTTCATAGGAAATCCTGAAACTGTACAGTACTATTTTTTGTGATATATATGACCGTTTAATTTGCAAGTATATTTGTCAAATCAAGGGAACATATGAAATTTTTAGTTTGTTTAGATTGCTTATTTTAGGTCTTAAATAAACTCACAATCTGATATAGGAATGGAATATTCGGTGAGAACTTGAAAAACATAATCTATGGTAATGTGCCTAAATTTTGGGACACATACAATAATTAATTTTCCATTTGGAACAAATGGAAAATTAATTGTTTTAGGTATCCCAGTAGTTAAGCACATTACAGGTATATTGTACTTATTTTCAGGTGGACTCAACCAGGTCAGAGGTGTGTTCCTTGGATAAGTGTGGATGGTCATAATTTACAGTATTACCTTGATCAATGGACAATTTTAGCTACTGAACAAAGACAAAAGTTAGTTGAATCATAGCAGTTGTTGAATCAAAGCAATTGTAGATAAATTTACAGGCGGACTCAACCAGGCCAGAAATGTGTTCCTTGGATCACTATAGATGGTCATAATCTACAATACTACCTTGATCAATGGACAATATTAGCTACTGAACAAAGACAGAAATTAGTTGAATCATAGCAGTTACTAAATCATAACAATTATTTAAAGATGAATGGGTACACCTTCAGGGGAAGCAACTTTGCCATTTGCACCATTGTCTCCCTTTCCAATGGGGTCAACTCTTAAAGGAAAGAATTTGCTCCCTTGGAGCAATTTCTTTCCTTTGAGATAGACTCATTTTGAAAGGGCTTCAAGGAAACAAACAGGAATTAGTCACTGTTGTTTCATGTGTGTAAAAATGGCAGAAAAATATTTTGAATCCTAGAAATTGTTAAATTGAGTCTGAGAGCAAAAACTGGTTATCATTTTTCAAAACAGCTCCATGTGGGTCTTCAAACACAGTCTGATCCAATTATAATTTATCTATTTGCATATTTTCCTTTATCTTGCCCCATACCTGTCACAGGGCTTCTAGGATCTCTGAGCAGCATGTTTCAATAAATGGTCATTAGGGTATTATGCAATAAAAATTGTGTCTTTAATGTATAAGATATAAGCTTACTTAGTTGAAAGAAAGTTTGTATCAGTAGTCATGGATCTTTAAAAACCTGTCTAACCATCTGTAATATCTTTGATTTGTCACTGCAGATTGTGCAGGATAACCTGAGATAGGCTATTTCTCAAGATCAGAATATTGCTCTGATTCAACTAGGGTTGACTACGCAAGCAGCAAAAGAGGACAGTTAATTCAGTGTTAGGTTTTTCTTACCTTGAATTGTATTTTATATGAATATGCCAGTACAAAGTGTATCATGTCTTTGTTATGAAGGTATACATTTGAATATGACTACTGTATTACACAGAGCTTCAGTAAAATTGGACTGTGATGATAGGAATGGAATAATGTTTCTTATTTCTCCATACAAACTTGTTGTGACCCTCATTTCAGGTATCACTCAATGTGTCTTTATAGAGGTTTAGCAGAAATTATCTCATAATTTTCATCAAAGCCACCACTAAGCTGTAGCTTTGTTGCACATATTTGAGCAGCAAAACAACAAAGTCAGCAGAGTGGCATAAGCGCCTAGCGAAGACTCAGATCATCCAGCACATCCACCCAGTTTGATCAGAGTCTTTGCTGTCTTCTTGGAGCTAGCTTAGGCCCTTAGCTACCTTTTAAGCCCAGAACAAAGACTCTGATTAGACTTGGCACATGCCCAGGCTATTTGAGTCTTTGCTGGAGGGACATATGCCACTTTGTTGGTTTTATTGTGTCGTGACTCACATTTGACAAAGGTCTCAATTAACTTTTGAAGATGAAATTAAAAATAAATTGTTTTTGTTTTCTTTTTTATGAATTAGGGTTTAGTGCATGCCCAGTGGTAGAAAATATCCCATCCTGTATGTGTATGGTTATACCTCCATGTTTTTCAACCATTTTTTCAAGGGAGACAAACCTGTCATGACTTTGCTTCCCAGGACAATGACAACATTAAATGGGATAGAAATAGCAAATTCTTTACTCTTAAAAGTAGACCCAAACTGAAAAGGGATAGCTCTTTTGGATCCCTTTCAAGTTAATCCGTTCAGGAAAGGGACTTATATGGCCTTGTATGAGCCAAAGCTTTCTTTGTGCTCGCAATTTTGATTGACGACCATCATATGAGCAGCGACATGACTAAACCAACAATGTGGTTGTGTGCCCAGCGCAGACTCAGATCAGCCTAGGCATCCGCCCAGTCTGATCAGAGTCTTCGCTGTCGGCATGGAGTTAGCTTGGACCCTTAGCTACCCTTTAAGCGCTTAGCGACGTCTTATCAGACTGAGCGGATGCCCAGGCTGATCTGAGTCGCGCTGGTTGCAAAACCACTTTGTTGGTTTTGCCATGTCGCAGCTCATATGAAGTTGACGGTTTTAGAGCTTATCTTAGGGTGAGTAGGTAGACTTTCAGGGGAAGCATTTTGCTGTTTTAAGCCTCCCTTCCCATTGACCCAGTTTGTTTCTATTATTTTACCAGGCTGATTTAGTTATTACATTTAGTTACTCTTATTATTTCAGGTTTATTGATCTATATTACTTATTTCTCCTTCTCATTTATTAATTATATACCATCAGTTCTTTTAAGAGCCAAACTTAAAACATCTCTTTATGATGCTAAAGATGTGTTCTGAGTGTTATAATTGCTTTCCAACTCGTTTTGTTTTCACATTCTAATTGTCTTTTGGTAAGCAGTATCAGTAATTTCAAAATTATGTTATATGTATGTCATTGCCTATATCTGTCCTGTATAGCATTCTCATGGGGAGGACCGTAATTAATGTTGTTAGAACTTGTGGTCCGACCCATTTGTCAGTTGTTTTTGGCAATAAAATATGTTTAAACTAGAGGCTAACTTTTAAAGGAAAGAATTGGCTTTCCCTGGGAGCAAATTCTTTCCTTTAATAGTACTCGTAGATCTTATTTTAGAAGGACATCATTGTCTATGGAAGCAAACAGATAATCACAAAAATTGGTCTCTGTAAAAATGGCAAAAAAATATGAAGGAGTATCAATACACTTTAGAGCACTTGTCAGTCACATGTGCTTATGCAAGCTTGTTCAGTCTCCTCAGAGCAACAGAAGGTTAGAAGTGCAATACATTATTATACCCCCGCTTTGAAAAAGTGGGGGTATATTGGTTTACATCTGTCCGTCCGTCCTTCCGTCCGTCTATCCGTCCGTCCTTCCGTCCTTCCGATTTCCGTAATTCCGTAACCCTTTTTGATAAAATTTTTCGTCCGTCTGTCCGTCCGTCCTTCCGTCCTTCCGATTTCCGTAATTCCGTAACCCTTTTTGATAAAATTTTTCGTCAAAGATATCTCCACAACTGTACAAGCTTAATTGGTCATATTTGGTATACAAGTTGGTGACAGGTTAGTGTATCGTGGGATTGACAACCAGACTTCTCCTGCTTATTCTTCCTGATATTTGTTCAGTTTTTCTTTCTCTCCATGCTTTGAATAATGAAATTTTTCGTCAAAGATATCTCCACAACTGTACAAGCTAGAATGGTCATATTTGGCATACAGGTTGATGACGATGTGTTGTATCGTGGGATTGAGAACCAGCCTTCTCCTGCTTATTCTTCCCTTTATTTGTCCAATTTTCTTTCTTTCCATACTTTGAATAATGAAATTTTTTGTCACAGATTTCTCCACGACTATTAAAGCAAGCTAGAGTAGTCATATTTGGTATGCAGGTTGATGATGACATGTTATATCGTGGGATTGAATACTATCCTTCCCCTGCTTATTCTTCCCTTTATTTGTCTGATTTTCATTCTTTCCATACTTTGAATCATGAAATTTTTCGTCAAAGGTTTCTCCACAACCGTGCAAGCAACAGTGGTCATATTTGGCATACTGGTTAATGATGGTGTGTTGTATTGTGGGATCAAGAACTAGCCTTCTCCTGCTTATTCTTCCTTGTATTTGTCTGATTTTCTTTCTTTCCATAATTTGAATAATGAAATTTTTTGTCAAAGATTTCTGTGCAACCATGCAAGCTAGAGTAATCATATTTGGTATGCAGGTTAATGACAACTTACTGTATCTTGGGATTGATGGGATCATGAACTAGCCTTCTCCTTCTTATTCTTCCTTGTATTTGTCTGATTTTCTTTCTTTCCATAATTTGAATAATGAAATTTTTTGTCAAAGATTTCTGTGCAACCATGCAAGCTAGAGTAGTCATATTTGGTATGCAGGTTAATGACAACTTACTGTATCTTGGGATTGAGAACCAGCCTTCTCCTTATTCTTCTGTGTATTTGTCCAATTTTCCTTCTCTCTTTACTTTGAATAATGCAATTTTTTGTAAAAGATTTTACAGCAACCCTTCAAGGTAGAATTTCATATTTGGTATACAGATTGATAACGACTTATTGTATCGTTTGATCGCATACCAGCCATATCTGGCGTACTCTTTCCTATATTTATCCGATTTTCTTTCTCTCAATACTTTGAATAATGAAATTTTTAGTCAAAGAATTCAACACAACCATTGCAGGTTAGAACAATGATATTTTGTCTATGCAGGTTGATGATAACTTGTTGTATTTTGGGATCAAGATCCAACCTTCTCCTGCATATTCTTCCCTGTATTTTTCCAGTTTCCTTTCTTTCCTTTCTTTGAATAATGCAATTTTTTGTAACACATTTTACAGCAACCCTTCAAGTTAGAATGTTAATATTTGGTATACAAGTTGATAAAGACTTATGTCTTACATGTATTTCCTAATTTTTCTTTTTGTTAATGTGTAATCATTTTATTTCATTTTACATAGAAAGGAATTAAATAGAATATTGATATTTAGTATACATGTTGACAATGAGTTCTCTCTCTCTATTCTTTATGTAACAAAATAACACCATTTGATTAAAGCAGTTAAGCGGGGGTATAGTCGGATTCTCTGACAGTTCTAGTTACTTGAGGGATCATTTAGACCATACTGATTACTTTGAAGGTCAAGTACAGCTTAACCTAGTGCCAGTGGGCCCATGCAGCCTTGTAAATGCCATTTCTGCTATACATAGATGCATTCAAACCTACTTAAATTGGGGTTATTATATGATGAGTGTTTGGAAAGTTTTGCAAATGACTTAATTTTTGGTAACTAATTCTGATAGCAAAACCACATAATGCTGTGATATGCCTCAACAAGTCTGCAAATACGGTGTACTTTTTTTAAAGGACACATTTTTAACTTTTTTGAAAGAGGCATACCCTAAAAGCACTGCAGAATGTTAATTAAGAGGCAGTAATTCATATATTAGCAGTTTTCTTTGCTACTTAAAGGCAATGCCCAAGCAATGTTGTTCTATAAATATTGCGGAAATTGTATTTAATCTAGATTCCATACTGTCGCGTAGATATGAATCATCTGTATTTTATGTTGTAGCAAATTCTCCCTTTCTACTGAAGTAATAATGATTTTTTAATGAAAACAAGTGTGTTAGCATTCAAAATCTTGTCAACAAGACAATTTTCATTGGTCAACGAAAACCTGTCAATAAATTCAAATTATTGCAACAAATGAAGTCTCTACATTCTTTCAAGAATGACGATTTCAATAACGTCATAAAAACTGTGCATTGCTTTGCAAGGAATAAATTGATAACAGTTGCTATCCTACTGACTTTTAAATGGACATTGTAGGCAGGTATGGACAAGAAGCTTACAAAGATTAATTTTGTATGAACAACAATATTAGACTTGAATGTCTAACACTGAAAAAATTTTACATATAAAGTTAGCCCAGTGGTATAACTGGGGCCTAATAAATTGCATTGTAGGTAAATAAGAAAAAAGTGTATTTGTATAGTGTTTGGTATTATCATAAAAACAAAATGAAGTGCTTTCAGTAAATGCAAAGCTTTTGTACCCAGCATGCCCCTAAACATAGTTGTTACAGGGTATAGTTTAAGTGTATTATATTCCTAAACTATACCCTGTGACATAGTTATGAGGCCATTTGCAAAACTTTCGCACGCCCCTCATATGTGTTCTTTGTTTCCAAGGCTACATTTCTGTCATTTTTCCTGGTCATTATGTCCTTCCTTCCACAATTGTGTCAACTCTAGCATTCATTATGTTCATTTCTCTCAAACTGTGATAATTTATGATCAGAAAACCTGGTATACAGTTTGTTCTATGAATTCTCCAGGATTGTTGCACTTAGTTTTACATTTGACATTATTCATGGTCTACTGAGGTCATAAAATAGTTCTTTCAAATTTTGTTATCTGGATATTTCAGCCTATTTCCCTCAAACTATAATACCGAGAACCCTGGCATAAAGTTTCATCTTTGAATGACCTCCTGGGATATTGCACTTATTTCTACATTTGACCTATACATATTTAGTTTATGCTCTGCTGACTTCGTAAAATTTCACATAAAAAATTCCATTGACCCAAGCTGTGAAATCCATTTTTATGCCCCCAAATCATATGATGCTGGGGCCATATAGTGTTTTGGTCCAATGAACATGTGTATGTCTGTACCTACATACCGGATTCTGTTAGACTCAGGTTAAGATTTTAGTAAGAGGAAGATTTCAAGGCTCCTATTATTGTAGCAACTTGAAATTTTGTATCAGGATTTATATCTATAATAACAAGAGTAATATTCAAGAATCTGGTCATGATGATCCATATGTCACTATCCACTGACTTCGAACTTAGGCCAGTTTTGCATGTTAAGATTTATGTAAGAGGTAGATTTCTGGGTTCCTGTTATTGAAGCAACTTGAAATCTTATATGTGGGTTTATATCTGTAAGTACTACAGGAATACACAAGAATCGGGGTATGACGATCCATAGGTAACAATCTACTGACTTCGGACTTGAAATTTTGTATTAGGATATATATCTATAGTTACAACAAGAATATACAAGAATCAGGTCATGATATATCATGGTCCACTGACTTCTGACTCAGGCTAATTTTGCAAGATTAAGATTTTTGTAAGAGGTAGATTTTAGGGTTCCTATTATTGTAGCAACTTGAAAGTTCATATGAAGTTAATATAAATTTTAGAAGTCAACAGGAATATACAAGAATCAGGTCATGATGGTCCAAATGAGGGTCATCCAAGAAGTCTTGCAAATGCCATCACAACTTTGGGTTATTAGTGGAGCTAGAGTAATCAAATTACATCTTAACCAGATGATGCATTATATAAAAATATATGCTAAATATCATGTGTGTGGCATACCTTTCTGAGAAATAAGATGGATTTGATTGTACATGTAAAGTTGTAGGCAATACCAGCGGTACAACCACATCTTTTACAAGAGGTAAGGGGAAGAAATTGTTAGATATAGATATATTATTCTTTCCAATGCATAAAATTAGAGTTGCTAAACCATTGCCTTATATTTAAAAAACAGAATAACAGACACTTATTATTCCATGTTATCAAAAAATGTGGTTGCTAGGACAAACAAATATTACAGAATTTTACACTTTTCTGCTTTTGGATGTTTGCCTCTGGTATTGAAAGGCTGCAAATGATATGAAATGAGGTTAGCAGTTTATATTTTCTTTAACTTTGGCATCAGTAGCATCTCTGGAGTACTTATTAATCACAAATAAATGCCATTCTAGGAAATGCTTCATCTGTTATGCACATATTTTCTTGAAACACCCGTTTCATATGAAACTAGTGCTCCGAGAAACATGGTGATTTTACTTAAAACAATAATTGTATCATGATTGACCTTATTATCTTAACTGTGATATTGTATATGTATTTCAGTAATGTTTTTGCGTGTCTCCCAACAAAATCTGAATAAGTGCAAGCATTTAAAACAAAGGTATGGGACCTAAAATAGACCATCAGAAGCCACCACTGTGACCCAAATGTATTCTTCCTTGCGTAGCAACCAGATTTGCAAGCTCGAAAAGGTTCTAGGAATAGTTGATGGAAAAGAAGAGGCAATTCATTTGAGAAAAGTGAGTTGCATTTCCCTGTGAATTATCACATGGCTAAAACTATGCTGTTTGCAGGACTTATTGGATTACCCTTGTATAGCAAGGTTCACTGTCTTTGTTTCTAAGCAAGTTCTGCAATACACAATATTTTCTATTTTGGCTATGCAGTTGTGACTCTGAAACTCTACAAAGGGCTGCAGTTTGTGTCACATTTCAAACGTTGGACGATGCTTGGCCTTTGGTATAAGTCTGCCTGTATGAGCCTACCTATCCACAGGCACCACCTTATTCAAGGCACTAGGTGGGGGCATCCATGTACTCTTGATACATTTGTAGTTTCTTTCCTACAATGTCCACTATCATCAAACCTGGCATAAAGTTTCTTCTCCTACAGAATGCTACTACTGTTTGTACCCTTGATTTATATTTCACCCTTGATGGGCTCCAGGAATTTTAGATCATCCTGATAGTCAAATTGTATTGTCAATTTTGTTTATATCAATTTTTCTATATAGTTCATATAATTATCAAACATAGCATAAAAAAAGTAAAAAGATGGGCAATGATCAGGAATTAATACAATCAAATCCCGGATTCCGCTCTCAAAACCAATAGGGAATTTGTTCTTTTGGGGCTCTATTGGATTGACCAATTTATACCCTTAACGACCAGAAGTCCATGTTTCATTTACTCTGCAATTTTAATTCCGGAATTGCATCCTTCCTAACTTATGGCCAATTCTGTCAAACTTTTATATGTAAATTTGTTAATTCTTGCTTACACTGTCTTCTGACCATGATCTTTACTGTATTGGATGAGCAAGGCAGGTGCAACATAACGCTCTGCAGAATCCTTGTTAAGATGTACAGAAGCATGTGCACCACATTAAGAGTTTACAAAACAGCAGGGAGAGTAATACACATGGAGACTGAGCATACAAAGCATACTTAGGGGACCTCCATACGAACGAACTACCAACAACGAACTACCAACTAATTGTGTGCACCGCGGCGGAGGGTGAGGGTGAAGAATTGGGCCCAGTAAAACCGGTTTAAACCCCCCCCCCCCCCCCCCCCAGTAGTTATTACTGACCGTCCCTAGGCGGTACTTTCGTTGCGGTTGCATTTGTTTTATGTTCGATGTTGTTTAATTTATTGTGTTCTCATTTTAACCCTTCTATAATAAAAATAGAAAATAGGCAAAAATAATTGTTAAATGTTTTTCGTATAATTTGCTTAGTCTGTTGTAAACCCTTCTGTTGGTCTAAATTATTTAGTTCAATAAAGATAGCTGAGTTGCCACCTATTTGGGAAAGAGCTGCTGACTCGGCTTATCACTTGTAATTTATTGTTTGTTGGGATGACTTTGTCAATCTTTCCCTTTGATGTTGGGGATAGGGTTTGGGATCTGATTCAGTCAGTTCCTGAAGTGTAGTTACTTTACCTTGTGTATTTATCAAGGCACTGTCTTGCATCTTCTTATTCATAATATGTGGCTCTTCTGAATAAGTATGTGCAATACCCTGATCTACTTCTACATTTTGTGCTTGTCCTACTATCATACACTTCTTTTCCCACTGCTAATTTCTGTAAGGTATTGACTTTCCTTCTATATACTAATGTATTGCTCTTTCTGATATGTGTTTACCATTCTCTAAATTCTTGATTCATTAGGAAGTCGAGTACACATGACAGAAATAGCAATGCAATTGTAGGATGAATGTGCAAAATAGAAACAGCAAAAGGCAAATAAGCACACGGTGTAGGAAGAACAATACATAGAAAGTAGGAAGAGATGATGGATAATGAGACTAAAAATACAAAGTGGGAAAGGCATTACATTAAGAGCGGACAATCACATAAAGTAAGAAAGACAAAACATTAGCTGAATCAGCACAAAAGATACTGAGACCAGTAACTTTTTGAACAAGCGTACAAAGAAGAAGGTGCATTTAATTCTAGGCACATGATCACAAAAGGCGTGGAGGGCAATGTAGATGTAGGATGAGCATTTAAAGCTGAAAGCAAAATATAGAAGAAATAGCACAAGCAAGTGTGAAAAGTAGTCAAGCTGTAAGAGCAGTACATAAGGTTGCACAGCACACAAAATATAAGGTACAATTCTTTCAGAGGACTCCTGGGCACGAACATGGAAGTGCTGTTTAATAAGGAATTCTAGCATACAGCATTGACTATAGGAAGAACAATCATTAGAAGGACGTTAACACACAGAAGAACCATATTTCAGGTGATTGAGACTACAAACACATGCTACATATTTGGTTGACGAGCACACGAGATAGTAGTACGAACACAAGTGCAATATATTAGAACGATGAGACTACATAAAGAGGATGAGAACATAATAGTAAAAATGGCAATACCTTGCTACAATACAGGAAATCGAGAACATATCGTAAGAAACGTAATAAATGAAAAGAGGATCAAAGGAAGTGAAACTCATGAGGACAAGCACGGTAAATAGGTAGTGCAATGCTTCTGGATGCAAAGAACACAGGAAATGGAAAAAAAAAACCTTCACAAGGAGGACTTCAGAACACAAAGAAAAAGCAGCGGCACAGTAGTAGGACAAGCTTGCAGAGTGGGAAGATCAATCATTTCTAGGGTTGGTGTTGCGAAGAACAACACATTTGCATATTGAGCATACAAAGTACGATGAAAGAGATGGAAAGAGCAAGTTGCATACAAACTGGGACGAGCAATACATTAAAATGAAGAGAATACACGGCAGGAAGAGCAGTACAATACAACGGTAGAGCAAGCATACAAAGCAGAAAATCGATACATGAGGAATGCGACCACGCAAAGTGTAAAGAACGGTCACAGACAGTGGGAAGAACTTTCAATTTAGAAAACGAAAATGCGGGATTGTCAGTACAGGAAGAGAATGAAGATACAATGTGGGCTTAATAGTTCATCTGCAGAACGGGCAGAAAGTGGGTAGTGAAAATCCAGCATTCAAAGTTGGAAAAATAATTAATATAAAAAGTCGAGCATTTTAAGTAGGAAAAGCAGTACATTAGGTTATAAGAACAGTACATAGGTAGGTAGAGCAAACTGGGAAGAATTAAACAGCAGGAGAACGAGCAATTAGAGAGCTAAGAGCAGTGAGGAGGTCGAACATACAAAGAAAGAAAGTCAGGAGAGAGCTTACTTCGGTGGAAGGGTAATGCATTTGGGAGAATTAGATAAAGTGGAACCATTAAGGGATACTGTGTATAAAATTGGATGAACAATACATTTGGAGATTTGGCATACAAAGTGCATACCTTTAGGGAAGTGGGAAGAAAAATACCGTAATCGAACATACTCACTAGGAAGAGCAATACATTGGGAGAACAAGCAGGGTAGGAATAAGTGTTGGTAGATCGAGTATGAAAAGTAGGAAAAGCTGTTAGGAGATTGGTTATACATATGTTAGAGGAACGAGCATATAAAATAAGAAGAGCAGTCAGAGATGGAGCATACAAAATGGAAAGACGAATACATCAGAAGATCGAAGTTCGGAAAGGTATTAGGAGTACAAGCTCAGAGTGGAAAGAACAATACATTACAAAGACAGGCAAACGAAGTAGACAGACTAGCTCATAAGAAGATGGGGCATACAAAGCGGGAAGAGTATTAGGAGAAGGAGTATACAAATGAAAAGTAAACTTCATAAGGAGATTGGGCACACAAAAGGGAAGACTAGAGTTTTCAGATAACGAAAATACGAAATGGGAAGAAGAACGGATTTGAAGAACGGACATTGTAAGTGAGAAAAACAAGACAACTAGCACACGCAGTTTAAATTGGAGAACAACATAAGAAGGGGGAGCATTTAAGGAGAGCGGATTGAACATTATGGGACGAGCTAAAATTGGGAACTGAGACTAGTGCACACAGAAGGAAGATCTATATTTGTATGGTAGGCGTAAGCAATAATTAAAGCGCATAATAAATGCCGAAAAGAAGCAAGAAAATGTAAGTTGTTAACTATTGGATATAGTTAGATATCAATTCAATGCTTATTTTACTTGTATTTTCAGCGCTTCATCATATGTATCACTGAGAAAAAAAATGAATCGCACCCGATGTGGATCTGCGAAGAGAGAAGATTAATAGTCTTTTTTAGATGTTATAATAGTCTATGTACCAGTTTTCATTTTGCAATATAAAGATTTTGCCTTTTTCAGCCATTTCCCATAAGATCCATTTACAGTTAAGGCAAACAACTGCAGCAATGCTATGTTCCTGATTTACTAACCTTTAAAGCACAAAAAAGTTGACGAAGAAAAAAATTACGCCCGATAATTTTCGAAAAATATTTCGCCCAATTTATATCATAATGAGAATGGGTAAATGGTGCAGATCAAGATAACTATTCCTTAGGCACCTGCATACGGAGTTTCTGTCTATCCTGTTACCTGATGGAGAGAAGCTACTCGCCAGTAAATTGTTGTCACAGGGTTATCGCAGAGTGAAGGAGACACCTTGACCTTGTTGAACTCTACTATATGGTCGTTTCTAAACTTATTTCCGATTTAATTGCCATGACTGAAACGTAGTTTGACTTTCAGTTACCAGCTTTTATCACCACAGACTGGTCCCGCAGATAAATAGACGTGGCGGATGTATTTTAAAGGCAGGTGATCCTGACTACCTTGCAAGCACATGATCACACCTTTGTTTTGGTCTCTCCGGTTTACGAGTTCGGACCCAATTTGAGCCACATCATTTGAATCTACACTGTTTGCTAATTCAGCTAGCTTCATTTTCGACACTTTATAAGTGTTAGGATACATATATGTATCATATAAGCAAAACTTAGGTCAGGGCGGTGTTTTTTTATTTATTTCATTCTGCCTGAAAACTGGCGAAATAAGATAGTTTTATTTGTTTCCTAAATATGGACAACCATAATCACAGGGTAAATATACTGTGAGCAGTTTCCACGCAAATCAATAAAAATATGAAAGGACCTCATTTTTTATTTACATATGAATGAACACAGAAAGCTTATTGAAATTCATTAATCAAACGTATTGATCATAGACTCCATTCAGAGGATGGAAAGTGTATTGTATTTAGACCTATTGCATCCAATAATTAGTTGACCATATTTGATATGATAGTAGAAGAATTTCATCAAGCATTATCAGTGCACCCGTCTATATTTCCAGAAATGTAACAATAGCTGTTATAATACAAAGGAATTAGATTATGTTCTTGCAATAGGCTTGGTAAAATGACTGAAACCCATTATGGTAGAACATTAACGGACAAAGCCGTATCTAAATGACTTTTACGACCCACCTGCAGCCAAATTTCCCTATAAACCTTAATTTTTTTTTGGTGTGCATGAAACTTAATTTTAGAGTAGTCATACGAACTGAACTAGCAACTACTTATTTGCGCCGCGGCGGAGGGTGAGGGTGAAGAATTGGATCCAGTAAAACCGATTTAAACCCCCCAGTAGTTATTACTGACCTTCCCAAGGCGGTACTTTCATGGCGGTTGCATTTGATTTATGTTCGGTGCTGTTTGGTTTATTGTGTGATCATTTTAACCCTTCTGTGATAAAAATTGAAAATAGGTAAAAATAGTTGTTAAATGTTTTTCGTATAATTTGCTTAGTCTGTTGTAACCCTTCTGTTGGTCTAAATTAATTAGTTTGGTAAAGATAGCTGAGTTGCCACCTATTTGGGAAAGAGCTGCTGACTCGGCTTATCACTTGTAATTTATTGTTTGTTGGGATGTCTTTGTCAATCTTTCCCTTTGATGTTGGGGATAGGGTTTGGGATCTGATTCAGTCATTTCCTGAAGTATAGTTGCTCTTAAAATTTGCTCCAGAATGAAACATGATTTTCATTTTCCGCGAACACTTTTGAGAGATATTAGAGTTATGATTTGGTTATTTTAATTTAAACATTGACAGTTCATAACCAAATTATAGTTTTAACTTTCATTCCAGTTGATGAATTTTAGAACTGTGAGTCAGTTACATTTGTAGGACCGAATCTACATATGAGTTGCATATTCATAGTTTTTTATGTGAACCAACGGTTTACTGGGACTACGATGAACGGACTTTATTTTTAATCAAGAGTCGATGGCCTTACAACAGAACTATGTTGTCCTCTGTTCGTTGGCGGCCACTTTCACCATTCTGATCATTTCTAATTAAGATAGGTTGGTTTAAAAGGATTCTGATATGTATTTAATTACTGTATTTGAAAGACATTTGATTCTGGGTTCGATACTATACTGCTCAAAATAAGAAAGGGTATTAAGACATTTAAGAAAAATAAGAAGATGAATAATACTCTGTTATAATTCATCAAACAAATTTTCATATTATTCTGTTCTTTTCAATTCTCTTAACGATGTTTCCCAAGTGGCTCAGCGGTACATAACCATGGTCGCACGCACCTGGCGCCGAGTGTCCGTCCAAAATTATAATTCATCAAACAAATATTCATATTGACCTTCAACATAAATATTTAGGCAAAGGGTCAATGGCCAAAGTTCGCACGAATCGAGCATGGCATAACTAAACATTTCTATGCAAACTTTATTAGGATAGACGCCTAATGCCGCAGTAGTAAACAAGATACAGACATTTTTTTTTCATGCGGTTATATCAAAGTACAAAATGGTAGTCGTACAAGAAACCATTGTCTGCTGAATTGTCTCACCGAGGTTGACATTTGCAAGGGCCCTACACCTTGGATAACGCAATAAAGCCTACCAAAGTGGATGTTTTTAGTTTGGAAAACTATGAAGAATTTAAATATTACATAATATGAGTGTCCAAAAGAATGTTTTTCGCCGATGCGAAATTGAGGTGTAGACCCCATAGTCCTTTGTGTTGCTCTAGGCCATGTGACCTGCTGTGACTGTTTCTGTCTTAGCTGAATATTTTCACTTGAATAGTGCTCTGTTCATACACAATAATAATCTAACTAAACCATTATTATTATTTTCTGTACTCGCTTGTATGTCATAATATCCCCTACTTTTTGTGAGCAGTATATTAGAAGCTAGGAAAACCTTTTTAAAACGCTTTTCTACAACGGCGGCTATCGAACACGCCTCAGTCTTGTATTATGATATAATTGCCTGGGCATACAGTGCGCACTAACCCTTGGAAGAGCAGTTGTATTCATAGTTAATTACACTGACTATGAATTATAGAAGAGAGCAGTCAAGTTCTTCCTCCGCTATATCACTTATTGCCTGTTCCGATTCACTGCCTGTTGCAATTAAATACTAGTAATTCATAACTAGGGTGTTAAAACTCTATTGAGATGATAGAGCCGTAGTACCCTGAGGAGCTGTATTGAGACTATTGAGCCATGTGTAAGAAAACCTGTCTGCCAGCACTTGCAAACTGCGCAAGCCCAGACCCGACCACACATGCGCAGTCGGACCAGAGCACGCAAATGTTGACCAAAGACTTAACTGGACATTATAGGTTGAAACTGGAAATGGGCACAGATCAGACAGTACACATGTATTAGCTGGTCTGGAACTACACAGTTCACGTAAGTCACAAAACACCTGTTCTCGCAGTTCAGTTCATATAAGGAATATATGACTGGTTAACGCACAAAAATGGGTAACGGAGAAATAAATGCTTTGAATATTGGTAATCTGAATAGGCTAAGCATTTCGGATGTAAAGGTTAGGTAACTGCCGGTTTGTGAGGCGCATCAGACCTTTGCAACAAAGACGTAAACATTGTCACTGATTGTCACTGACTTTCACCGTCACTGAATTATGCCTCCGCAATAAAATAGACCTATGGCATCGCATATTTTATTTCAACTTCTAAAAAATAGTCCGGAGGGTATTTCATAGAAATCCCGAAAACCCTCAACGAAAGAACAGATGTACAACCATCAGACATCCGGGTACTAAGCAGTTCTTACCTGTCCTTCGCCATTAATAGAGGATAGCCTTCCCATTCTCTGTAGATTTGTAGAGAAACCAGGACAGGCTTTCTTGGCTCACGCCAAAAATTGTACTCTTGTTTAAACTGAGACTTCACTGACGCTTTACTGATCAAAGTCCAAACCTCTGTATGTGCTGTTAACTAGAAAATAGGTAAAATAGTCTTTTTATGTATTTTATATGGCCTTTAATGAGCGTTGTATTGCTGTTACACTTCATTTTCTATTCGATAGACCACATAAGACATTTTGCAATCTCTTGTAAAACTATTTGCCAGATTGTTTTGGGCATTAAGTTTGCTATATATTACTTAATAACCAACTTCTAGGCAATGAACCTTACAAGGTTCAAAGAGTAAAGATTAATAACTGATATTTAGAACGAGAACATTTAATAAGGGGATAACTGTACTGGCGACCACTCAACCAATGATTTACCACCCTAAAATTGAATGCAGTTATCCTTATCCTTATGCACTTTCCCGTATAGCCATCTTTCAAAGTATACTACTTTAAATCCACGACAAGCGCCTTCTGCAACATAGAACCATGCGTCAGCCAATGAGAAGCGACGTTTCATTATGACATAACTATTGCTATAAATGTTTGACGTTATCAAATCAGACGTCACGTTATTATGCCCCCAACTTCAAAGAAGTTGGGGGGGGGGGCATATTGCTTCTAGGTTGTCCGTCCATCCGTCCGTCCGTTTGTCACACATACCATATTTTAGGAACCGTGCATGCTAGAGTTTTGAAATTTCACATATGGATTCATCATCAAAAATGAGCTGACCCGTATTTTTTTTCTTGTCTGAGTTGTCTCACTTTTTGGAGTTACGCCCCTTTCGGAAAAATCATAATGAAATCTTGTCAGCAAGATACCTCACAAAGTTATTGAGCTAGGAGCTTGAAACTTTGCCAGCTTATAAAGAAGGATGACTAAATGAACTGATTAACTTTTGAACGAAATCCGTCAATTATTTTGGAGTTATGGCCCTTTAAAAATTTCAGCATTTTAAATTTTTCAGCAAGATAACTCGAAAAGTATTTAAATTAGGGACTTGAAACATGGTTAGCTGATTAGAGATAATGTGTAGATGAACTGATAACGTTTGAATGAATTCCGTCAAGTTTTGTCAGAGTTACGGCCCTTTGAAAATTCCAGCATTTAAACCTGTCAGCAAGATATCTTAAAAAGTATTTGAGATAGGGGCTTGAACTTTTGCCAGCTTATTAGCAATATTGGTTAACATTTGAATGAAATCTGTCAATTATATTTAGAGATATGGTCCTTTGAAATTTTGGCATTTTAAACTTGTAAGTAAGATATCTAAAAAAAGCATTTGAGCAAGGGACTTGAAACTCGGTCAGCTGATAGGAGGCGATGAGTAGATTAACTGATAAATTTATTAAAAAAATTCCGTCAGTTATTTTGGAGTGATGTCCCTTTGAAAATTAAGACATTTTAAACTTGGCAGCAAGGTTATGGAAAAGTATTTAAGCTAGGGTCTTGAAACTTGGTCAGCTGATTGGAGATGATAAGTAGATTGACTGATTGATATTTGAAGGATTTCGGTCAATATTTTCTAGTACTGACCATGCCCTTTTAGGATCAGGCATATGGTTGGGGGCATAGTGTTTTATAAACACCTTTTCTAGTACTATTAACTGCATTAGAACAGCATTGTACCTGAAGCAATTTCGAATACGAATAACTACAGTGTGAGTATACCATTCTTCTGAAATTAGATTATTCACTCTTAACAGCTTCTGTTTTCCGGAGATTTCCAATAAAGGATTTTGTTTTAGTGTCAAATAAAGTCAGTTTAAACGTCAAAAATTGTAAACTGGTGATAAAAAAGCGTGTTATTGGATCTTCTGTAATAAATCTGTGCCAGAAACTGTTAGCTTTCAGGCATGACTCCAGGAGGAGAATAAGATTAGAGATCAAAGGAAAATAGGACATTAATACAAAAATGGTGTCATGTTAGACTCCCGATGAACTGAAAAAGTTTTAAAACTCTATTGAATTCCTGATGGAATGAAATGATTTTAAATTCCAGGAGTTAAAAGACAAACAAATCAGGTAAGTTTATGCATAATCTTGTCAAAAATTTACGCTGTGATTTACAGTGAATTTTCCATGACAAAAAGTACTTATAAACACAGAAATTACGAGTTTTATTTTTATTTCCACTGTACTCGTTGGTATCTAGCATCTCATGGACGGAAAAAGACAAGAACGTAACGTTGTCACGATTTTTCCATGTTTAAAGCTTCAGGTTGACTACTCAGCGCCATTGTAAGATGACAATACCGCAGTTATTCTGTAGTTTGACTATAGGGTAAAGTCGGGTAAATTCGGACAGCAGGTAAATTCGGACAGTGACATTGTTTCGTTTATATGTCAGATGTTTGGAATTAAAAAAAAATAACTGGGCAAACAGTGAAAAACCTGATGAGTGTGTCCGAATTTACCCACTGTCCGAAGTTACCCGACTCTACCCTACTTGCTGTATCTGCCGCAGGAGAATAAAAAAAAATTCGAAGCAACAAATGGTTGCCTACTGTATCGTTAGTGTCAGTTTTTGCCAGATGAGAGGACACTGAGGCATGAAAAATACCTCTTATTCATTTGACAATATACACATAGATCCAAATAAATAAGAAGTCTTCATTATTTAAAGGCCCCATTGCTCTATCAGCATGAAAAATTTTATAATGAGGTATTGCTGCAAGCTTCTCACTTTAGTTTCGTAATTGTAAATGACCGTAATTAGCCAGCTTAAAAATATTAAAACATCCTTGGGTTTCACATAAAAAGGGTTTGAAAACTTATTTGGGTCATTTAAGTTGGCAACTAAAATGACATACTTTCGGTTTCATAAAGTGGTAAAAGTACAATGTACAGGCGTGGAGCCCCAATGACTATCCCGCGTATGTTATATAGCATTGCTAGACGGGAAACCAGAACAGGAAATTGTATTTTGTTGAACGATTTGTCATTTTTCAAAAACTTGTTTTCTCTGCTTTTTCCCAGTTATATGACTCAGTATATGCACACCAATCCACGTTATATACCAAACGTGAAGTTTTAACCGCTTTTTACAATGATTCGAGTTTAGGCGTTTTTACCGCTGATAGGACTATAGAGACTTTTAAGAATTTTATGCTAACATTGACCAGGACTTGTACACGTAATTTGGGAGAGGAAATGGTAGTGATATTTAGTGATATCTTGATAGCTTCTACCCAATGAGTTTTGTTTCAGTATGCCGCCATGTTCTGATGAGTCAAGTCACATCTGAAAGAAAATGGCGAACCAAGACGAGGAGATAGAACACATATCTGTTGAGGAAACAGATATTTATACTGAAGAAATTCACACTTGTCCTTCAGAAGATGAGATCCACTGTTCTCTTGACTTTGGTAATAATTCTGCTGATGAAGATGAATTAAATACAACGAACTCGTCTCTAGCTTACCTCACACAGGTCAGAGAGACAAGAAAGAAAGTTGCGGTCGGAGAACCTCGGCGAACTTGCACAACGCGCGTGGTCGCGTGCACAGCAGTAGGATTTTTGTTAGTTTGTTTCTTAATGGTTGGTGTTTCTCTCTTGATGTCAAAGAACATTGACAGTTTAGGTAAGTTTTTAAGGTGGACGGATACACTGCAAAGAGGTATCACTCTGATACCGAAGCATAGGTTTTCTTTATCAAAAGTGCAATTTTTAACACTTAACACTTTAAGCACTAGCAAATACGAAAATAGCATAATTTGCAAACAGCGTAGATCCTGATGCGGCGGTTCATAATGAGCCGCCTCATGTGGATCTACACTGTTTGCCCTCTAGTCTTTGAATTCTCAATATGAAATGTCTTGGACGAGGCATTTTTTTAATTTTAGCAGACGTAAATTTTGTCGTCTGCTTTTTGGTACTTAAAGAGTCAAAACGCCAAAAATGAAAACAGTTGAATTTGCAAACAGCGTGGATTGAATAAGGCGTGTCATAATGAGCCATCTCGTTTTGGATCTACGCCGTTCGCCCACTAGTCTTTGAATTCTTAATATGATTTAGCTTGTACGAAATGATCTTTGTTTTTGTCAGTTTCTTCAGTGGTATCCTGACTTAGTATTCTAAGGTTGTTTCCCTTGTTAAATGGCCAGCTAGCCAAGAAGACTATTTATACTCCTTATCTTGTGAAATTATTAAGACCTTCGTTGTAATTTTCTGTCAGGATCTTACCGACACCTAGTAAAGCGTGCTTTGGCATTATTTTTGCTAACGACTTCATACCGATTGACTTTGATAATGGAAATAATCATTTAGAGAATTTTTTATCAAACAAACAGATTGTAACCGATTTGAATTCGGTCGGTAATCGTTTGGTTTCGAGCGATAGAAGCCCGAAAAGGACCCTTTTAACGTTTTATATATAGCCTCAAAATGCTTTATCTAAAGAAAGAAATTTGTGTCTGTGATTCAAGAAAATAATATTAGTTTTACTTAAATTTGAATGGGTCTTATATCTGGTTCTTTCCCGCCTACTGTAGGGTTTAACTAAGGAGACTGTATTTTTTTTGTTACGTGTATAGACAGCAAGTTCAGAATCTGATGACATAGCCAGTGCAAAACTTTGTAAGAGGTAGCCTATTCTTGACACTTACCAACTTTTTGATAGTGTCTGCCCAACTCCGAAGGAGTCCAATATAACACACACCGGTAGAAGAGATTTTTGCTTTCTTATTTCGGATTTAATTAGTCGATACTTTTCACTGACTTAGTTAATTTGTTTGGCTAACATTAATTTTCAAAATTGCGGTTCTTGTCAGTTCGGAAGATATAAATACTTGGAATATGCTGGTTTAAACGCTTAATTGCTCAACTTAATGCTTCAGTTTGTCGGAGTTTTCTCGCGGAACAAAATAATGGAGTTGCAAGACTATTCATTTTGTGAGCCGTGACGCGAGAAAACCAACAATGTGGTTGTGCGCCCAGCGCAGACTCAGATCAGCCTAGGCATCCGCCAAAGTTGATCAGACTCATCGTTAAATGCTCAAAGGGTAGCTAAGGGTCTAAGATACCTCCATGCGGACAGCGAAGACTCTGATCAGACTGGGCAGATGCCCAGGCTGATCTGAGTCAGCGCTGGGCGCACAACCACATTGTTGGTTTTGTCGTGTCGCGGCTCTTGTGATGTGTTCGCCGTAATTATTGGTATAGTCTAGCTTGAAGCTTCTAAGAGGCATGTTATTGCTTCATTTAAATGAAACATACTTCCCTAGATGACAGTTAAGAAATCAATGTTATGAAATAAAGACGAAAAATAGATTGGTTTTCGAGAGAACCTATTATATGGGTCTTTTCTTTAATTAAAATCTGCCACTTTTTTCATTTCTGATTGGTAGATATTGTTGACCCTGAAGTGTGTGTTGTCTTACAAGAATTAGTAGACGTTAAGGCGTCAAAACTAGAATATAAAATTCAAGTGTTATATTGTAGACAAACATATTTGCCTTATTAGTTCTCTGTGTTTTGTCGTTATTGTTAAGTAGAAAAAAAATTATATGAAAAGGACTTAGAAAAAGATGCAGCTGAGATATTTAGACCCTGTGCTCACACACCTTTATGTTTTACAAGTACATGCAGCTGTCCCAGCTACCTATATGGCTGATACAAAGTCCCACAAACTGTTGATAAACGTAGCTATTGACAGGGATATAATGGTGCAACACGCTTCTGTACAATAACAATTTCAGAGACAATTGGATAAACATAAGTAAATTCAAAATGATTTTGCACGCCTCTCAGAAACATCAATATCATATCACATTAACTATGCAGTTTTGTGTCAGTAGAAACGACAACTCATGAATTATTAGCAAATCTGACACTCCCATCGCGCATCCTCAAAACATCTTAGATTTTGTACACAACGTCAAATCAATAAACATATGTATGGAAGATATAATTAACTGTATTTACGTCTGTGTAAAAGATACAATACTTAATTGTTCTTGGACATTAATTCCTATGCAAATTTTGAAAAAAAAAGGTTTTGATGAAGTATTTGCATAGTAGCTGTGAATGTTACAGAATGTTTTTCTCCCGTACTGTTGCCTTATAATCTACAATGTATATGAATGAAAATTATAACAAAATTAGAAGAATGGCAGCCCGCGATTAAAATCACATGATTGGCCAGAATAAAATCAAATGACTCCTTAATCATGTGCGCAAATGAGAAAATTAACTGGGCATGATCACATGACTATAAAGAGTGACTGGGTTTCGACTAAATTGCATATCAATCGTAAAATTATTAATTAAGTTCATATTTGTCTTATTTCAAAGTATCATATTTTCTAAAAACTTTTATTAATGATTTAGATATGATAAGATAATGCCTGACGAAATGTGGTAAAAAGATTTAATCAATCTTGACAGGGTAAATCACTGTATGTATGTCTTATTAAGTTGTGAAAGTAAATAGAACGAATATTCAAGCCTCATAGGACTGTCTCAGGGTACAGCTCCGTTCCGTACATGGAGACTTAGGGCTTCTAGATACGGTTCCGTACCTGCAGACCCAAGGTCTCCGGATATAGTACCATACTAGGAGACACTTCTAAACATAAATAACAACGCGGATGGTTGGTTTCTTGAAATTTGAGGGGGTGCCATATAATTTCAATATGTTAAATTGTACGCCATAAGTCAATTGGTCCGCATCGAAGTTTTTTTTTTTACCTGTCTCTCAAAAACGAAGCGTTTCGTTTTGGCATAAATGTGTTAAATAGGCGTGTAATGTCCAGTAGTTTTACAATAACTGGTATCAAACTTCTGAAAATGAATAACTCGCAGAAACACGACGTCCTTAGCCTCGGTATTGACTTTTCAATGCATGTATTATTGTCGCCAAAAATAATATCTGGGAAATTCACGGTGTTTTCCGGTAATATAGGTGCCATTACAATCTCTAACTATTATCTCAGCATATGACATTCCCCGATTTTGAACAAAATCTAAAGTAAGTAAATAAACTGACGTTGAATGAAATGACCCTCGTTGCTTGGCGTCTGTTTATACAGGTCAAGTAGTCTACCGGAACTGGTCAACTTACTCTTCTATAGTACACCGGCGGCGTACAAGTTGACCGTTTTCCAGGCATGAATATAGTGAAGACTATTTTTGTGTTTTTATTATCGACACTATTCAGGTCGTTTTTTACATTTCCTAACCCACAGTAGTAATAAATATTGAAGAAGAGGAGTTTCACAAATAATGACAGCACTGATGACCTCATTTCGGAAGCACTGTCATTGGCACGTGATAAATTTGACGGAATGAGTCTTAACTAGAACAGTACAAAAGTAATTAAAACTCGGATGGTGATTCGTATTGACGTCAGGCACTGTATTTGGCAGATGTTTAAATCAGAATTCAGCTCAGGAATTACGGGCACCAAGCTGAGCTTTAAAAAAAAGCATACATGTAAACCAGACTGATGTCAAATTTAACTTAAATCAATACTAAGAAGCTCAAAAACGAATACGAAAACGAAGTCTAAAGAAGAAATATAAGGCAATGATCAGGAACCGATTTTATAAAATTCCATATTCCTCCCAAGGCATTAACAGAATTAAACAATAATAAATACCACAAGCAGAAAAGCCCGGGTCCCCCAGCGCTCGCGACTGCCATGCAACCGTTTTGCAACTAATTTCTTTTGCATCTGACTGGCGACTTCTTCGAACATTGCAACTACTTTTCCCCTACCAATATGACAGCCGTTCAATCGCTGGTAAAGTAAAAAGATAGGCAATGATCAGGAATTAATACAATCAAATCCCACACCCCGCTCTCAAAACCAATAAGGAAAGAAGCACATACATACACACAGAAATTGACACAAGTTTACGAAAGACACGCACAGTAAACCGAATGAGCAGCTCTTTCTCAAACAGATTGTCATTCAGCTACCCCAATAACAGCATCAACATCTTTTTTTAATTATTTTTTATTTTAAATACAAAACAAAACAAAACAGAAGGCAGATTGGGCAGCAATACAGGTGACCAAACCGCCAGAGACCATAGACAAGCGGACACAGCACATTTTAACATCAATGAACCACAACAGAAGTACCGCCTTGGAACGGTCAGCAAAAGATTACTGGGGGAGCTTAAACTAGTTTTACTGGGCTCAAACCACTTCTGCAGTGGTTTGAAACATGAAGTTAGCTGTTTGGTCCGCTTGAATCAATGACTCATCACCGGTAAAACATACAAATCACGGATAAGGCCTATGATGAATCAGAGATGAGGACTCAACGGAAAGAACGTGTTACGACAGCAGGAGACTCCTGGGAAGTCAGACAACACCACTGAAATACCGCAGCAAAAGAAAACTATCAGTTGAACCCCGAATAACCAAGCAACAGACAAGGCAAACTCAGGCCCCAACCAACTAAATTAAGTAGCTTTATTTTGAAAGCATGGTCAACCAAATTTACCCACCTGAACTTAAATTGAATAAAGCTAATACTTCAGATACCGAGGCTGCCTTTTTGGATTTACATCTATCTATTTCTCACGGTTTTGTATCTTCTAAAATTTATGATAAACGTGATGACTTTGACTTTGATATAGTTAATTTTCAATTTTTGGATGGTGACGTTCCACGTCGTCCCTCTTATGGAGTGTATATTTCTCAACTTATAAGATTTGCTAGAGTGTGTAGTCATGTAGATGACTTTAATGCTCGTAATAAATGTTTAACTGCTAAACTTCTTCAACAGGGCTATCGGTATCATAAGCTTAGAAAGGCTTTTTCTAAATTCTATCGCAGACACCATGAATTGGTTTCAAAATTTGATGTCGGATTAAAATTTCTTTTACACCAAGGCCTATCGGAACCAGAATTTTATGGTGACTTAGTATACAAATTCAAAAAGATTAAGGGTAGGACTGATTTTTCTGATCAATTCCGAAAAATAATAATACGTCACAAACGTATTGGCTATAATTTAAATGTTATGCGACAATCTGCATGCTTAGTGATTAACCCAATCACGGTTGATAACTTTGCTGCACTCTTTAATTGCACACCGGGGGATCGGGCGTCAGACTCTATGATGGCCCCGACCTAAAGCTATATATTTTAGTTGGTTGGGACCGGAGCCTTTTTGTCTGTTGCTTGGTCCACCGGGGCTCAACTGGTGACCTTCTTTTGCTTCAGATTTCCAGTGAGGTTGTTTGGCAGGACAGGGATCTCCACCTGTCAGACGACCCGTTGTATCTGTTGAGTCCTCGTCTTTGCTTTTTCATGGTATTGAAATTTGATTTATGTGTTTACCGTGATGATTCATTGACGAGTTAGAGGGTTATCATGCGAACCGAACAACCAACTAAATGTTTTGTACCACTTCAGATACTGAGGGTGAGGTTGGGCCTGTAAAATCGATTTAAGCCCCCCAGTAATTCATTACTGACCGTTCCAAGGCGGTAGTTCTGTTGTGGTTTTCTGTTGCCTGTTTTTGGTGTCAGAGTTTCTGTGATGTTTTACCTTATGTATGTTCTTATTATTTTTGGTTCGGTTTGGGTTGCTGAGTGGCCACCTTTTGGGAACAAGCTGATCACTCGGTTGGCCATATGTTCTCTGTATCTTGATTATTTGTAATCTTAGTTGTTTCCAACTATGGTTTGAGGGCTGGATTTGGATTTTGATTGTTTCAGTTCCTGGTCTTTGCATACTTTTTACTTTTATGTCGGGCCCATCATTTAGTTTGATGCCTGACCAGCCGGCGGGCAATTAAAGAGGGAAGCAAAGTTTTTAAACAAAATTGGGTTAACCACTAAGCACGCAGACTGTAGCATTTTTCTTGCATTTTTTTAAAAATGTAAAAATATACTTATCAAGATAATTGCAATTTTTCTTACCAGTTTGTTTCAAATATCCTAAATTAAAGATTATATGATTTGCAGGAATGAAAGTGCATCAATGTGATAGAGACTATTTTAGTGGTCTGTTTTTTTCTTATCCAAATGTTTTATAGCCCTTTAGGTTATTCAGCTGGTATAATGAAATGAATGCCCCACCAATTTTTTTATTCAGTATCCGTCTACCTTTAATCGGTTTTACGTACTTCAACGCTCGCAAAATATTCCGTCGTTATTCTTGCGGGAGTTAACATGGTCCATGCGTAGGTCTCCTGACTCATAGTCTGTGAATCAGTACAGTAAACAACACTACGCTGAAAAAAAGAGAGAAAAAAAAAAGATAAAGCCTCATCAGAAACACAGATACCGCAACTCCGGAACAAAAGAAAAACAAGCCAGAGCAAAGACAAATATACTATAGATGTGTGTGTAGTTTTAAGTCCGGGCCTCCATGTAGCCTGGTGTCTGATCCAAAGCCCTGCAATTCAAGAGGGCAGCAAAATTATCAACCATGACTGGGTTAACAACCAGGTATGCAGTCTGTTACATATCTTTCATGTCATGTTCAGTTCTATTATAAAGGTGGTTTAACAGGGGTCATCAAGCAAAAGCCGTTCATTAAATTAATTTAATTAGGCTAAAAATTCATTTGGTCGTTGTTGTATGTGAGCTAAGAGATTGCAATACTATTGGAATTTCCTTGTGGCAGTAGCCGCCCTTACTACGTACAAATAATACTATACGTTGATTTGAATGATTACAACATAAACGCTAAAAACAGAAAAAAGACGGTAACAAAGAGTAGCGGCAAAGTTCAAATCAGGAATAAAGCTTTTTTTTCTTTTTCTTTTTATAATTGTTAAAAAACCCAAATATATACCAAATAAGCACATTGGAATTATACTTATACAGCTAAATTCGAGAGTTTAAGGTCGCTAAAACGGGAGAAAAATACACAATGTATGACAGGGACACTTCTTCAAAGAGATGTGCATTTTAACTAGAGACGAGGCTTTGCTGATCGCTCAAATGAGATTTTTTATGAGAGTCGAGGCTTTTCTGACCCCTCAATCGAGATTTGTACTGTCTAAGGTATATCAGTTGTTGTTGCTCACACGTGTCGTAAAAGCATGTCCTCTTAACAAGGCTCAGTGACAAATACCCCGGCGTAACCCGGAAATGCAGGGCCAATTTTACTGCAAAAAAATGTTTCAACTCGCATCAGCAGAAAGTCTTATGATGCGTCACAACCGTCTTCGGCATTTTGTGATTTTGGAGAATTAAAAACCATGAATAATATTTGCACTCATCGGTAAAACGGGTATGCATGCACGGTCTTATAGAGCAGAATTATACTGTAAAATTATAAAAAATGGGACACCTAGTATATCTATTGTAATTGTTTAAAATGGAACAGTTTGGTTTTACATGGCAGTAATGTGTCAACTGATGCAGAATGTAAACCCTGATCTGGGCCCGCGCCGTTTGTAAAGAACTGTCTGTCCAACGTTTGCAAAGAACTGTCTGTCCAACTTCACGGCGTCTGTTTGTATGGGAAATATGGCACAACCCTTCAATACTTACCGGATAATTGTACCTGAAACATCTAAATATCAGACGTGGATAGCGCCACGATCTTCCATACCATGTTTATTGATTTCAAGAAGAGCATTAAATCACAGATGCTCGTAGGATGCTCACTGGGATTGTCAAGTTAACTAATAATAACTGAATATAATCATGACTGTTTGAATAATTCATAATTTGTCATTTCTACCAGCACATAACTGCATAATTAATATGATATGTTATTGCCGTTCATGGAAGTCACATATGAAATAACTTCAGATCTACTTAATGTCTATCTGTCGCGTTTCCTCTCGGGGGATAATCGTTCAGGAGATTGTACTTATTTGACATTTGAGCCGCGACACGACAAAACCAACAATGTGGTTGTGCGCCCAGCGCAGACTCAGATCAGCCTGGGCATCCGCCCAGTCTGATCAGAGTCTTCGCTGTCCGCATGAAGGTAGCTTAGACCCTCAGCTACCCTTTAAGCGCAGAGCGAAAACTCTGATCAGACTGGGCGGAAGCCCAGGCTGATCTGAGTCTGCGCTGGGCGCACAACCACATTGTTGGTTTTCTCGTGGTGCGGCTCATTTAATTCTTTTATTTATGATTGGGTATACTTTCAGGGAAAGCAACTCTACCGTTTCCATTTTACTTCTCTTGACAGAGGTCAAGTCCTCAAGAAAATTATTTGATCCCCCTAGGACCCCATTTTCGAAAGGGCTTCGACCTCCGGGAAGGCAGGTAGAAAGTCACAAAATTTGTTCTCTATTGTAGAAATGGCGGTAAATATAGGACTGTACCTATAAACCTTAAGTTCTTTGTAACCTTACTGGTATTTGATGGCGTCATTGCAGTCTGCCTCCATCGCACCCTGTTCTCAAATGCCCTCTGTGACGATGCAAATTCCATGCCTTTACATGCAGTGGCGTTGCCCTGTAATAGGTACGTCTGCCTTCGTCGCCTTCTTGATCAGTTAATAATTTCGTGGAGTAACTGGGTATAGTCTAATCTACTTGTCTCTGTCACCTCCCGAATATCATTTGGGCTGTTGCTCATGAATATCCTAGTTCAAGCGTTGCACAAGACTCGATCCGACGTAATACTTAATCCATTACACCCAACCGTGTGCATTTGTTACTTCTAAGTTAAGCATATGTAGTCATCGACCAACCTTAATTTAGTACACCACAGTTCAGTAGTCAACGTCTTTTTGGATATTATTTCAAGTCGGCAATGTTGGGGCATTCACGCCTACAACAGTATACCCGTATACTGATATAATACCCGCTTAATATTATGCTGTCAGAGTTTAAGATGATAAAACTGTGGAGTTTCTTATTTTTGTTTAGATAAATGGTGACCCTTTCAGGGGAAGCAACTCTGCCATTTTATGTTTACCTTCCTTTGCAATAGGTGACAAATCTTAAAGGAACGACTATGCTCCTCCAGGAGCAAATACTTCTGTTTGAGAGTAAAGCCCATTTTCGAAGGGCTACATCGTATAGGGAAGCAAACAATTGTTCCTCTTTGTAAAACTGATGGAAAAAACATAGAGATATGAGCCGCGACACGACAAAACCAGCAATGTGGTTGTGCGCCCAGTGAAGACTCAAATCAGCCTGGAAAGCCGCCCAGTTTGATCTGACCCTATGTTAAGTGCTCAAAGGGTAGCTAAGGGTCTAAGCTACCTTCATGCGGACAGCGAAGACTCTGACCAGACTGGGTGGATGCCAAGGCTGATCTGAGTCTGCGCTGGGCGCAACAACCACTTTGTTGGTTTTGTCGTGTCGCGGCTCATATATCTATAGACACCTAAGCTGTTACATTCTTGATACTATACTCGGTCAAAAAAGTAACGATACCAACTATCGGCCATATTTTCAAGGAACCAAGTGCATATTGGAATTAATTAAGGCACATGTATGTTTGGGGAGACGCCAAAGCACAAAATGCTCAGAAAATTGTCAACCCATACTTTTCCACATTAGAGTTATCTGTCATTATTCGATAGGAATCAATTTGAATGCATCTCATTTCTGCGCATGCGCAGGAATAAATTTTGTAGTGCGCAGAAAAGTCCATAATGCAGGAAGCTCGAAAAACACTTAAAATGTTTAATGTCTTGTACTCAGGCTTTACAGGCAAGGTTTTAATTCTTCAAATTCTCAGATTATTTCCCTTTTAATTAAAAATATAGCGATTTTCAAGGCGTCATTATTACTGTACCTGTCGGTCTTTTTTCAAAGTTTCTTTATAAACATTTTTGTTATGTCATTGTTTCCATGGCATAATGACAAAATTGGAAGAATTGTTACACACCCGCTAGCCATTACGATTTCCAGTTCCTATGGAAATCCCACTGAAAGTGGCATTTAAACAGTCTTTAAAGGAATCACAATTCCCTGACATGTGGTTCAAATTCTCGTATCAGAAGCGGTCAAATTTTGATTTCTTTGGCAAGTATGGAGCGCAGAATTTTGGAAATCATTATTCACAAACCAATTTTAAAAACTGTGAACTTGAGCAATTTTAATGATGTTACTCTGTGAAAATGAAAAAATTACCCCTTGCATATTCAAACGACCCTTGTAGCATGTGTAGTCTTAGGAAACCAAAACAAATAAGTTTGTTCAATAAGCAAATGGATACTCTTTTGAAATTAGTAAACTATATATGTTCTTAATTTCTGCAATTGCCATAGCAACAGAAGAATTTTCATGTATAGGAACTTTTTTTGACCTAGTATAGTTGGGAAAGACATGAAACTATATAACGCCTAGTCAAACGTATTTGAGCCGCGACACGACAAAACCAACAAAGTGGCATGTTCCCCAGGCGAATACTTAGATCAGCCTGGGCACCTACTCAGTCTGATCAGAGTCATCACTTGCGCTTAACGGGTAGCTAAGGGTCTCAGCTACCTCCAAGCGGATTGTGAAGACTCTGATCAGACTGGGCGGATGCCCAGGCTGATCTGAATCCTCGCTGACCGCATATGCTACGTTGATGGTTTTGTCGTGTCGCGGCTCAATTTTATCTGAATAATTTATGATATATCGTCTACGCTAGTATACAGCTGCATGCTCTATTGTGATATGATACTGTTGTTCTTAAGAATTGTGTCAAATATCGGACTTTGATAATATGTGTCTGTCACGTTTATATTACTTTCGAAGCAAAAGGGTCATCAAGTATTACTTAATGCAATCCAGTGACGTCATTACTCAATGCAATACAGTGACGTCGAGTAGGCTGTTGACCTCGCATCGTTGTTGTTTCCGTGTTCTTTGTTTGCTGGTATGAAAAACTACAAAAAATAAACAAATAAAATAAAACAATAACAACGAATAAATAAATAAGATGATAATAAAATAAAAATAAAACAAAACAAAATAAATAAATAAAACGATAATAAAACAATAATTAAAACGATAATAAAATAAAATAATAAATAAATAAATGCAACATTTTTATTTCGTTTGTTAAGTATTGGTTCCTAAGAATCGCCATTTCTTGTTTAACACAATATGAATTTTAAGGTATTTCTTTTTTGGATACTCTTCCATGTTTTCCCATCATTTTCACAAAGGGAACAACTTTGTCACGTCCAATTTGTTTCCCTGACAACGACGTCTGACAAGCCCTTTCGAAATGGGACCAACTCTGAAATCCTGTTTGAGAAGGACTGCAAAATACAAATGGCAGAATTGCCTCTTTTCTATACACTGCAGAAAAAAGTATATGATCAGACTTGCTGGATGCGCAAATGCTTTGAGTCTCATGGTATGGTTCCCAGTAACTTCAGAAGGAACACCAATAGCACCAGGGTACATGCAACTGATACTTGCGTGACTAATGAAGTACTGGTCGTCATTTTAACCAAACTGAGTATACCGGGTCAGTTTATCTGAATATTTGAAATCAGTGCTTTTGAAATAACATTAAGTGGAACTGTCATGTAAAGTTTGCACGTCGAAGTTTTACAGAATCACATGAATAATGCACAGTCTGTAATATGTGAAACAGGTCGCAGTACCCAAATAATAAGTCCGAAACCGTAGGTCAATTAAACATTGACAATTCTGGAATATTCTAGATATACCGATATGGACCCCAAAACAGAGGTGTGATCTGGTGCTCGCGAGTGGGAAGCATCGCCTGCCTATTATAATGCACCCGCCTTATCTATGTATCAGTGGAGCTTCGGCTGAGGCCATCAGATATCTACTACTAGCTTCAAAAGTATTGTTATATCATATTAACATGTCTGAATAATCTTTCAGATTTATTTAAGTCTGACACTTCTTTGGTGAACTACCGTATCCTTCACTGGACTCCGTATTGCTTTATTGGTTTCTCTTTCAGTAACAGGGAAAGGCTAACAAATATACACACGCCGCAGATCTAGTAGCGTTGATTTGGGTTGATTTGGGTTGGTTGGTTGTTTTGGGTTTAACGGCCCTTTGAGACAGTATTTCAGTCTATATCGGGCCGTCTCTCAGGGAGAGGGAAAAAAAGATAAGTTATAGACGAGAGAAAAATGTCCAAATACCCGCACCTACTGCAAGCACAGTAGTCCCTTGCCCTACCACTATCCAAATCAGTAGGACGCCCGCGCACTGGAAGTTACACGCAGCACCATCGCACCATCCGACCACCCCATAGTAGCGGTTGAGAATCTATAGAATGACAATCTCTGAAACTATGGCCGAGTGAAAATCTTCAAATGGACATCACGAAGGCCACCAGTTCAAATTTTGCATATTTGCACTCGGATTATTGTTGCATTTTTCAAATTGAAGAAATCATAAGCATGTAATATTTTTTTGGTGTGTGTTCTCGATCTATTCATTTAATCTCCAAAACCTGACTGTAAAAAGACACCGTCTCGAGCTTAAACTGTCTTCGTGAGGTTATTACGTCATGACCTAAACGATTATCTGAATCCAAACAAAGGTCAAAACTCCAGATACTTTCTAATGCCTAGTCCGATTTGATACAATTTGCATATAACACTTAAATACTTCAATATCTTTCATTTAATTTACTTTTACTAGAAATTTTCAGAGCATTTCGCCTTTAAAAGGTATATTATTATTTAATCATCCTGCTGATAGTACCCGTCTTTCTGAAGCAAACTATCGTTTCTTCTTTAGAGTAGTATACATTTTGTACATAGCAGAGGGATTTCTATTGCTGCACTCCCATGGGCAATGTATCATTGGATCTCTCACATGCTGTTCTGTCTGAGGAGTATTTTAGGAAAGTAGAGTTGGAAAATAAATTAAGAGAATACAACAACTCAATAAGCATGACCGACTATTTATTATCACAGCAACGCCCTGGGATGCTGCTGAAATGAACACGATCATTATAGCTTGTGACCGTATTTGTCATTAATTTCTTCTGTGCTACACAAATGTACGCAGATAATACACTGAGTGACATTTAAAGAGCTGGTCCAAAATAGAAGCAGTCACTGCTAGAATTGCTCTCTACCAGTAGTCAACACTGTCAACAGTCAATGGTCATCATTAGCATTAGGGGTGGTGGTCGGGCGATGGTGCTGGTTATAACTTCCAGTGCCGGGGCGTCCAATTTAGTTGGATAAAAGTAGGACAAAGGCCTACTGTGCTTGCAGTAGGTGCGGGTGGGGGCTGTTTGGCTATTCTTCTCTCTCGTTTATCATTTCTCGTTTCTTTCTCCCCTTCTCTGGGAGACGGCCAGATGTAGACTGAAATACTGTCTCAAAGAGCCGTTAAACCCAAAACAACCAACCAGCCATTAGCAGTAACAAAATTTATACTGTCTGTCACTGCCAGCGGTGAGCAGTGACTGTTAGTAGTATGCAGATGCTAAAAGTGACTGCTAACTGATGTTAATCAGACAGTTTCTTGTTTCACTTGATACAAAAAGCAGACTGCCCGAATTATTATGCATGAGTCTGTGCTGGACAATACTGCCCTTCTGTAGGCCAGGAACTTTGTAATCGTTCAACTACTGAATAACTTGTATTGTATTGTTACGTATATCATACTCAACATGTTTCGTTATGACATAGGTCCATGAATCTATTATATTCACTCAAATCATGTAACAGCAAATACTTTTTCATATCAGCAAATGGTTTGGAAGTGCGAGAAGAAATTATAATATACAATCAGCGATCATAACTATGTTACTCTTTGTTTTGTATATATATTTGAGCCATGACACGAGAAAACCAACAATGTGGTTGTGCACCCAGCGCAGACTCAGATCAGCCTGGGCATCCGCACAGTCTGATCAGAGTCTTCGCTGTCCGCATGGATGTAGCTTAGACCCTTAGCTACTCCTTAAGTGCTTAGCGAAGAGTCTAGTCAGACTAGGCGGATGTCTAGGCTGATCTGAGTCTGCGCCGGGTGCACAACCACATTGTTGGTTTTCTCGTGTCGCGGCTCATTTGTATGCAATATATAATAACCAGTGGACTGTCTTTCGGATGCAAAGTCGTGCTGTTTAGAGACACAGAATTCTTTATTGATATTGCACATTTTTACAATCCAAAACAACCCGGAAGCAAAACGAAAGTTCTGGACAATCCACAGAGTTTTGTCTTTCATGCTTTGATTTGTATTAATCAACTTGGTACTCTTTCTGATTCACAGCATTTAAATGCTTTGCCAATATTTAAAAGCAAATAACACTTATTATACAGATAAGTAAACGAATAAATACAAATGAAACAGATGCAATACAATGACACAGCAATAAAAATAGCATAAATGACTAAACAAATAAACTATACGACTAGTATTGTTCTTGCAGTGTTCCATTTCGATGGTGCATTGCACTTGAAATGTGTGCACATTTTATCCTATAGTCTATTTTTAAAACCGTGTATCATTTTAAACACGGCAGATGAATGCAGTTTACCTAAAATAAATAAATAAATAAATAAATGACTAAATAGATAACAATAAAACGTTAAACGCACGTTTCAATAAAAATATGATGACAGTAGCTATGAATTTAAAACTAAATTTTGCCTTAAACGGATGTGAACCTGATCATGATTGCAAATAAAGAGAGAATATCGTGTAATGTATTTTTACAAGCAAACTATGTCTTGAACATGTGACATCATTTTTGATGTCTGCAAATTGCTACGAAAACACTTGCATGACGGAAAAAGGTGTCATTATATATACCTTTAACTGCCTACACACATATGCAGTTGTTTCTGAATGTTTCTTTTTTTGAAAAAAAAAGAAAAATAGGTGGTTTGTACCGTCTGTGAAAACTGCTCCAGCTTTGACCAAACTGCGTATTTGCTATGATTAATGCAGGTTTCTCTGTACATGCCTTAAGTAAAAGTAACGCGATAGCTAATATTAATAACACCTACAATTCCTTCTGAAAATCAGCTTCAAAGGAAATCTTGTAAATGGAATGCACCTATTGCGTAGTTCTTCGTTTTTTTGTGTGAATACAGATTTGTATTTGGTATCTGTCAAAGAGCTGCTTTTTATGCTTGTTATCTTTCTATCAGTATTCTGGAATGCTGTTTGAACGTCTATTTTAAGAAGCTTGAATAAGAAACCAGATTATAAGAAAGCTGGATTCTGCATTAATGCATGACTGATTCCTCATTATTATTTAATACACTTAGCCAAATTCCGATTTTCTCAAACTTTGTTCCACGCACGATTCGCACATGGTTTAAAACAAATATTCTCTACCCTAGCCTTTATTGGTTTTATGACCCTGTTATGTTACTATCTATGTGAGATGGGATATTTCTTTTGATGAAATAGCAGTGTCACTGGACTGTTGCATAATAAGATTATGACAGCCAATTAACAAAAATATTTGTCTTTAAACGATGCTGATATGTTTTATGAGACCATTAAATCGTCACTTTTCATAAACTCATCTTTTCAAATTATTCAAAAGTAACACAGAAGAAAAAAAGCTTGGTGGTGAAAAAGCATTGGAAAGGAAAAAGAGCGTGTCATTCTTGATCATTAATCAACACGCTTAGTTAAGCTTTCAGATAACGGACTTCAAAATTTCACAGACTTTTTCCACTGATGCATATATATGGCGGGTGTATTATAATAGGCAGGTGATGCTTACTACTCGCGAGCACATGATCAGAACTATATTTTGGGGTCAATGTCTGCGTATCTAGAATATTCTGAAAGTGTCAATGTTAAAATGACTTTTGAGTTCGGACTTATGATTTGGGTACTTTGACCATTTTCATTCACAAGGAATTTGAAAAACCTTATTAGGATACTAAAGACGAAATTGCAATGGGTCTTATTGGACTGTATGTATGTAACGTTTGTATCTGCTGGAATATAAAGATGAAAATGTTCAAAATCTTGTTCGAAAAAAATTCCACATCGCAGCCTCAACACCAACTGGGAAACATATCATATTCTATCACAAAATGTAAGACAGTACGTAAAAAAAGCCGAGAGAACATGTTTTCCCACATGGATGGTGATATCCAGTAGCCACAACAAGACTTACATGTACCTGAACATTGCATTTTTATCTACTTGGAATTTTTGCATGAACTTTTCAGCATTTCATATTCAGTCACAATATCGTTTATCTAAAATTGGCATATATTAGTATACATTTCTATTTCGAACGTCAGATACTTGTTTGTGTGTTTCCTTTCCTGCAGGTCAATGTTGAAATCAGAAATTTAAATGCATTTGTTTTATGTTCGGTGCTGTTTAATTTATTGTGTTTTCATTTTAACCGTTCTATAATAAAAATTGAAAATAGGTAAAAATAGTTGTTAAATGTTTTCCGTATAATTTGCTTAGTCTGTTGTAATCCTTCTGTTGGTCTAAATTATTTAGTTCAGTAAAGATAGCTGAGTTGCCACCTATTTGGGAAAGAGCTGCTGACTCGGCTATCACTTGTAATTTATTGTTTGTTGGGATGTCTTTGTCAATCTTTCCCTTTGATGTTGGGGATAGGGTTTGGGATCTGATTCAGTCAGTTCCTGAAGTGTAGTTACTCTTTAAATTTACAAATACAAGTAGTGAAAAACAGATCAGCAGACATAGCAGTACGAAATATGAGACTGATAGACAGAAGCACTACTTTTGTACACTCAGTAATTTATATTTAAACCGAATTTAGGTGGTAAATTAGTTTAGTTAAGTTTATACATATTTTGTTTCAATAAGATATAGACAACTTATCCACCATTTTATGTATAATGTCATGTAGGTAAAGAGAAGCACTAAATAAGTTTGTAGCTTCCGTTCTCATCCTTATTAATATCATTTATCATATGACGTCGCATCTGATAGTGTAATAAAGCCATGTATTAAAAACGATAATCCACTAGTGGATTAAATATGCAAATTACGTCGTAACGTTATACGCTGACGTCCATTAAAACGTCGCGTTTTCTAATGGCGAAATATTGACGTTTTAGTGCGAAATTGCTAATAAAATGCGATTTTAGTGTCATATGATAAATAGAATCTTGCATTCGTGCTCCTGTATTATTGAATTTATTAAACTCGTTGGGAAAACCGAGAAGATGCTCGGCAAAGCCTCGCATCTTATCTTTTTCCCCAACTCGTTTAATAAATTCAATAATACATGAGCAATCATGTAAGATCCTCTATATCTTCAAGATTATTGTATATCTGTATCTTGTTGAAATAAAATATGTTTCATATATTTACAGCGATAGATAGTCTCCTGAGATGCAAAGCTGAAAGAACTGAAAGTAGGGCCATGCACTTCTAATAGTAAATAGTTTACAAAGAATTCAGACGGCAAATGCTAGCCTGTCATTAAATATATCATTGTATCTTTGAAATGTTTAACACAGTAAGTGAACGTGTTAATCAGCCTGCTAAACGTGGATATTTATCCAATTCTAGCTGATGAATTGGAACAACAGAAAATTAAGTCTGTTTAAGACAAACATGATGATAAGGCAACCGCATACGCAGTTTTTTAAGTTCAGGAAACTCACAATAATGTTTAAGATGTATATGACATGCGTTTATGAATAACCACGACCGAGCAGCAAATATTGAGGATGCGGTCTTTGATGATCTAAATAAAATGATTTTGTCTTTTCATTTATCGTTTTTGTTAAAGAGTAGAAAATATCATTGTTGGCAATAAATGACATTGTATTCTGCTACGATCTATTAACTGCTGTAGTCTAAGAGTTTATGACTTAACTTCAGTCTTTGAAGTAGCAACTAAACTGTTTGGAAGCTAAAGTCTTAAAGCGTAAATTTTGAATTTACCTACGAAATAGATCCCTTATGAAATGCTATTCTTAATGGAAGAATGGATTTGTTCACAGAGAGAGAGAGAGAGAGAGATGATGATGATGGTGGTGATGCAAAAGTATTTAACAAGGCTTAAGTTTCAACAAACGAAAATGTATGATAATACGGCACTTTTTAATCGGTGTATCTATTAATGTTAAAGGCTGGAATATTAAAGATTGAATTTAAAAACAAATTAAGAGCTATTGACATCACAAAACCGGTGATAATTTGAACATATCTGTTGACGACAATGCAAGTTTCCTTGACTTTAAAATATGCGTAACTTTCGAAACTTTGTACCTGAACATTGCATTTTCATCTACTTGGAATTTTTTCATGAGATTTGCAGTATTTAACATCCAGTCACAATATCGTCGGTTAGTGTCGATTTCTATTGCGAACGTAAGATACTTGTTTGTGTGTTTTTTCCTGCAAGTCAATGTTAAAATCAGAAATCTAAAGATACGTTTGTTTGTAAGCAGGTATGCATTTACTTGTAAATGAAAGTGGTCAAAGTACCCAAATCGTAAGTCCGAACTCGTAAGTCATTTCGGTATTAACAATGCCGAAATATTCTATATACACAGACATGGGCCCCGAAATAGAGGTGTGATCAGGTGCTCCCGAGTAGTAAGCATCGCCTGCGTTTGAATTTATCTACGAAATACACCTCATAGGAAATGCTATTCTTGATGGAAGAATGGTTTTGTTCAGAGAGAGAGAGAGAGAGATGATGTAACATTATTTAACAAATTAAAATCTTAAAAAGGTTCCTTCAAGAGCAGAGAATACATACAGAAGTAGGAACATGGCCAGTCTACGTACAAGGCTTACATTTGAGACTAAAAAGTACGATAACACGGTAGTTTTTCATTGGTGTATCAAGTAATAATATTAAATGCAAAAGGCTGGAAAGTTAAGGACTTATTTATAAACAAATTATGAGCTATTGACAATGAACCTTAAACTGAAAACATATAGTAGTATTCGTTTATTCTAAAGCAGTATTATCGGCCCAAATGATCAGTTACTCATAAAAGAATTCCCGACAGGTAATCCATACATTTTGATTTTCTTGGATATTGCCTGTATATAGCAAGAGCGCTTGAATATATTTCACAAAAAATGCATTAGTCTCTTAGTTTACAGCAAACATACTTGAAATGACTTTCTCAGAAGTCTTTATACAAGAAGTTTCATATTTTACCTAGGATGTTTTTGTAAGAAACAAGATTGATTAGCTGATCAGAGTTAGTGAGCCGGAGCAGTTAGAAAACATAATACAAATGAAATGTGTCATGTGAAAATGTATATGATGACATTTGGTAAAAGAAAGTTTGAGATCAGCCTGTGCATTCTCGCTGTCTGTTCAAAGTCTTCCATTCTCGAACAAATTATCTATAAATTCCTAGAATCTAAGACGTGAAAGGTAAAGAGTCAGACCAGCTTTCAAAAAGTTCAAGGAGTTGGGTACCTGCAGTTTGAACATGGCCTGAGGTATCTTCTTACGTGATGCCACTCAAAATCTCGAAGGTGGTATTAATATATTAAACAGCTCTTGTGGATTATTACTTCAGACGCTCAAAAGTAATTATATTAGCAAAATTATTCTTCAATAGAACCTTCTACAGGATGTTGAATTGCTGTTATATTTGAACCACGACTTGTTAGGTCTTTTTTAGCATTTGGAAAATACGTTGTACTTAAACCAAGCTGTACATAGTCAAAATAGTTCTGAGGTTATCCATAGTTGCAGTATCAAATTTAAGTGTATAATTGGCAAATTGCCTTACGACATGGTTCGTCATATCGCGGTTCATTTGTATGTTGCAAGTATTTTTTGTTGCAGATGCAGATATTCCAGTGTTTTATCTGCATGAAAGCGTTGGATTTTAAGTTAAAAATAAAGGAAAATGTGCAGGTGCCCTTTATACATGTCATAATAGTGCCATAATACTCTGTGTGTCAGATTATTCGTTGTGAGTCATATTGGATACATCATATATGGATATATTGTATAACGGTATTGAAAACCTTGTTTAATAAAACAAATACTATTCATTATAAGATAATACAAAACATTATTTATTAATAATATGAATAGTATAGTAAACTTTGGATTTCTTCTTGTGAAGTTAAGTTTAATTTCTGTTGGACCAGGCATGGTTTGCAAATGCTCGTTTAAGACGTCCTTTTAATAAAATGTGGTAGTTCTGCGAGCAAGCAACTGGCTCAAAGCAGAACTCTTATGTACGGTAATGAATGGAATGCTCTTTATTACATACAGTCGTAGTTTTGACGAAATAACCAGCGAAGATGACTTTGAGAAAATTGAAGTGCTTTCTTCACACATTGACGACTCAGACGAGTTTTTCCTTGCCCCGCTATCAAGTTTCAGTGGCGGGGATGCTCAGTCTCTTGACAAGAAGGAGAAAAAACGGAAGAGGGTTGTTCGTGTTGTCGCACTGGTTTCTGGGATATTATTATTGGTCAGTGTGACTTTAGTGGCTGTATCATTGTACATGTCCAAAGATATCGATGAGATGGGTAAGTTCAAATTAATGCTCTTGCAAGTATTCAGTAATGTTAGGCATCTACTTAATGTGCGATTTAAGTGCTAAGATTGTAATGGCACATATTCTTGCCGACTTAGGTCCCGGGTATGAGGCGGAATTTATATAGTGACGCTTAAAAGCAAGTAAAAACGCTTTGCACACAAATTCAAATTTAGTTGATGTTCTACTTATGAACAGTTAAAATAAATTTAGAATTTCTTTCGTTTCACCAGTACATGTGAAACAGGTGTCAACATTTTAAAAGTTCAATATAAATAACGGTTTCCCGTAGCCTAATGCCCGTAGGGCAATCGGCGTTAGAGGCTTACTGTGTCTTAGGCAAATTTATGAAAGGCGGAGCTCATCCCTCTGCTTTCGCTGTATTATCCTTCTCTGATTCGAAAGTTTATTAGAAATATGGCCGCTTTAAAACTTACATAGCCAAGCTTGCAGTAATCTGGCAACAGAGAGAGAGAGAGAGAGAGAGAGAGAAAGGCCCTTATGCAAGTTAACTAAATATGTTATTAAGCTGACTTATACCTGCAGAGCACATTATTATAATGTAACTTTCTTTTACATTTGTCTTTCCCTACACTAACTGAATGTAAGTTATGTTTCTGATGGGACTGAAGCAAAGATAATGGGTACTTCTTAAAATATCATTTGCACGTGATAGAATGCCCCACACATCTGATGAAATAGACAATAGTCCTCATTAGTAAATGCTACTGATCGACATTTGAAAGAGTATTAGCAATTGTGTTACCAAATTTCATTGGAATAGCGCAGTGGTTTGACATGGACCTCGAATATTTAGCAATGTTTTGGATCTAAGTGAAACCTTTCAGAAGCTGCTGCAAACAAGACTAACCCAACCACTGATTTTTGAGTTTGCTTGGACGAGAAACCGGGATAATATTTCCATTTTCAAGTTTCTATTTCTACGTTCAGGGCTATTTTTTGCAAGTAATGGTAGCCGCGATACCGCAAGGTAGCACACGGTACCGCAAGGTAGCACAAGGTAGGCACAAGATTGTACAGGGTATCATAAAAAACAGTCTACCGGTTCAGTACCTATTTCATTTTAGCGGTTTTACTTGTTCACTCGGCTTTGGTACGCTTGCCTTGCCTCAGTATTGGAAAGGCTTGTGTACTTTTCAAAGTCATGACAGTATAATGTCAAATTCGGCTACACCAAGTTTTCCCATTTCTTTGGCGTATCATTGAAATGCAATCAGCATGGATCCATAGATGGCATGAAGAGCAGCATATTCAGTTGATGACACAATCGGTTTTCTTGATTTATTTTTTGTTTCCCCATGACATCCTTTAAGATTTAACTCTGCCTAGTAGGTGATTAATGATACTTATTTATGTAACTATTGCTTACTATGTAGTGAGTCTAATGATTTAACAATCTTGTTCTACTTTCCCTGTACCACCTCGTGTTTACCTTGTGCTACCTTGTGGTACCTTGTGCCTACCTTGTGGTACCTTGTGGTACATTGCAATACTTTGTGCTACCTTGCGGAATTTAATATAACCCGCTGCGATGGTTGCCATCCCAGCAGGTACACAACGTCAAAATAACGTTGTGTTGACGCAATAACTCGTTTGCAATAATGTATTGATTAAAAAACGGTTCTTAAAAGCATGACCAGAAAGTATAAATAGCAGTAGTATCAGCATCCGGTAAGAAAACAGGTTAAACCTTTAATCGATCTGTTATTAATATGTCTGCCGAAAAATCACAGCTGTAATGAATTTTTCATGTTTTCTTTGTGAAAAATGGTACTGCTCAGTACAGAAGAAGTCTGCTGTACTTATTAACTAAAGTGTAAAATGGAACAACTTGCGAAATGTTTTTTGAATGACCATTGATCACACAGTTTAGGTTAAACATAACAGAAACTTTGCTTTATACGCTAATGTCTGAAGACACAACGCGGTTTGATATCATGTACTTTCAATACAAAATTCAGCATGCTAAGACCAAGTGCACTAAAGTTTTTGAACGCGCTCTGCACCTGTGCCTCACCCTCTATATTTTTAAGGATAGGCAAAAAATCAGCTGTTTTGTAATAATGAATTACGAAAACAAATCCTCTAATTTACAAATTGATTTCAACAATACTCGCACATATGTACATATAAATGACACAGTGGAGTAATAAGGATCTGACAGTAAGCATGACGCTTATATATAAGTAATTTACTGAAAAAATGGATACTGTACAGTAATACTGAATAGCTAGATGTCTCAAACTAATAATTCTAACAAAGTTGATCAGAGAGAGAGAGAGAGAGAGAGAGAGAGAGAGAGAGAGAGAGTTAAACGAACATTAATTAGGTTCATTTCGTTAAGAGTTTAAAGAAAATTAGTATCAAGTTCAATTAAACACATTTCTGACTTAAAACCATAATGATTGCAGTAAAGTATACCGTACTGAGGGCAAACATTATTCAGTATGACGGAAAAATAGTAAAGTGCCATTATATAATGTAACCAGCCTTGAAATATACGAACTAGTAATTCATTTAAATCGAAAATACTAAAAAAGACTACACGATTCAGAACTTAAAATGACAGGAAAGAAAGAAAGCAGTTGACCGGTATTTTCTTTTCCAATAAACGTTCATGGGTTGCGAAGTTTAGGAGGTCGTTCTGTAAATATAAGTTTCTAGTGACTGTATATCTCGGACGAATAAATAAGAAGTGATATGAGCTCTCGAAACCGGACCTGTAATTCATAATTCTTTCTTGAAATTCTAATTATCCAAAGCCTCTCCGTAGACAAATCCTTGTATAAATGTCAAACATTATATATTTGGAGCAAAGATTATATGAACGCTGACTGTGTTTTATTGGCCGCACATTTTGATGCAACTATCATTTTTATTCACTTGTTCTCTTGAAACGTACATAAAATCAGAGAAAGTGTTGTTGGATCTATAATGAGACACATTATGGTCCACTTACTTGAAATAAGTTATCTTTTTTCCTGTTAAATACCCATCTGTTGATGACTGGCAGGATTAGTTATGTACTTTGTGACAATAAGATACTATGATGGAAAATTTATAATGCTCGACCGGTTGTATCTAGTGTCGAAAGTAGGTAGGATAATTATCAGGAACTGACACAACTCAAATATTGCTTCACATCATGAGCACTTACACTTTTCTCTGACAATCAACTGCGGAACGCGCTAATGTGATATTTGAATGGGTCGTTATTGTTAATAGCTTCACAAGTACAAAACTGAGATGTTAATTTACATCAATGTTTCATATGGTGTTAGTTATCCAGCAATAATTTGTCGGTAGGCTTTAAAGTTACTCCAGGAACAAAGATTTAAAGACAAATCTGTTGAAAGCGATGCTAGAGTACTTATAAGTGTTTCAAATTACATCACTGTTTATGAACAGGTGCAATAACACAAAGTCTGCCTTTTCATTTTTTTCATTATGCCCCTCACTGCCAAGGGATATATATTTTAGTCTTTCCGGAGCTAGAGGGTTGGCTGGTGTTGCATATTTGATTATTGTCACGAACAAGCTTATTCAACTACTAACTACGTTATTTTGGTGTATTCCTTGCTGCCAAAGGATTTACCTTTTCAGAAAGCTTTCGATGATAATTACAAAAATAGATATCCTGCTAATTTTCCAACGACAGCTTCTTCCCGTCAGTTTACAACAACCTCTGACTTTCTTTAACATTTTAATTTCATTGTCAGATCAGTTCTTAAGCCACTGATGAGGCCTCAGTAGCCGAAAGTACATGTAGCCAGTATGTTTCATAACTGAGACTACTGTTGTCACTCTTGTTAATGTGTATATTGCTGTCAATGGCCAATCCTTCTAAAACCTATCTTTTTATCTTTACCGTTTAACACTTGTATTTGGTGATAACGTCTGGTTGGCTATGATGGCGGTAAAAACGAATGAAGCCAAGTAAAAGACCACCAATTTTCAATTTTAAAGCCGCAAATTAACTATAAATGTTAAAGTTGAAAAAGAAATAAATTGTGTCGACATTCCATTGTCATAAAGCCGCAGACATCTGATACCGCAGATGTGAGCTGTTTTTATTGTTAATTATTCGGAGATGAGAAAAGCTGGTTGGAACTACGCTCAGACAGACATGAAAGGAGCGCTTTCACAAATATCAGTTTTAACTTTGACACTGTGACGTTTTATCTTCAAAGCAGATGAGTCCACGTGCATTTTATAGCGCGAATATGCAAACTCGACATCCTTTCCTACTTACTTTTATACACACACATTCCACCGTCGACACATTGATATGAGTTAACTTGGTTCATGAAACTAAACGTTTTAAATATCATTAACTTGAGATTAATGTAATAATATTACATTTTATTGTATGGCTCTATTATTAAAAATTTATGCAGTATCTTTAAGAAGGCATGTAAACCGTTTCATACACAGGATTTGAATTAACAGCTGCTGTGAAAGAGATTTAAGTCAAATCCAATGGCTGACGTCGTGCTTAACATTTGTTGAAAATATTTTGTACTATTTTAGGGTATGCCACACATAGGATGCATTTTAATACTAACGCTAACTTAAGATTCCAGATTTGTAATTCGCTGATGCAATAGAAGTGCCTCTTTCGGCTCGGTTCACAATTTGCTTTCCTGCACGTAATCTAACAACCATGCACTAGGTCACTGTGCAAGATACCTGATACCCGCACTGGAAGTTAATGCACTTCACGGCAAATGCAAATTAAATTTGCATCATTACCGTACAAATTCTTAGTATTGGGACAGACAGGGCTGAACAAATAGTGCCGACCCAAATCAGACTGCTCCAAAGGAGCAGTCTGATCAGGATTTTTTTCGGTTTGCTATTCCATCTGCATATGTGCAGGCATAATTGCATTGTTAAACCAATTCCCATTTTAGGACAGTTACAATTATTTAAGGTGTCCCAATTTATAGAATATTACGATACATTACTTTTACTCGAAATTTTATTCTTGAGGTAGGCACAAAATGTGTATGAGTGGCTAGGGCATTGAATATACCAACAATTTTAGGGCATATGTCATACATGTACCATCGGTGCAGTGCCATTCGTCTGAAGTATCTTAAGATCTGCTGTGTGTTTGATCTTAATTGGAATAACTTTTCACCGTCTCCAGATTTCTTGTTACTGTTTTCTATACAAAAGCAATGTAATTTTGTTTACAGATTACACTGCATGTAGCATTTTGATTCTGTGTTTCCTGTCAAGTATTCAAGTAGGATGCGATTTCATAAGTTTTGACTTTTGATTTTCAGAGAAGGAATTTGCTGAGTCTACAGCGCAACTATAATGATTCGAACCCCAACCTCTTTACCACAAAGACAATCTAAAATAAAACCGAATGGAAGCATACGAGATGTTACGTATCGACGTTATTACCTCATTTGTAACACCTGTCTCTGCTGTCTGTTGGTGGTTGACCTAAAATTGCTTAGAGCAACTTCCCTTCCCTCTTTAATTGCAAAAGGATGTGTCGGACCTAGGTCAAAATGACAGCTTCATACTAGGTTTGTGTAACGGGTTTAGGTATATAAATACTTCTACAGCCTTGCTGTTGAAGCCGGCTTTTATGATGACGCGGGAAGAGTCGGTGGCTCTTTCACGAAGTTAAGCAACGGAGATCGCGGTTAGTACCTGGATGGGTGACCGGTTGCTTGATTTGGTGGGCGACCTTGCAAATGCTACACTTGGTGGCAGCGGTGGGATGTGAGATGATATGACTTTCATCTTCGGACCCAGTCAAGCAGGGAAAGGTGCCCCTGGTTGTATTGCATAGGCCCTGCCCTTTGACCTGCTACGTGAGCTGTTGGTGACTTCGGGATGAAGTCAAGAGAAGAGAGGAAGAAATGCAACGGGTTCAGGTATATAACCACCTCTACAGCCTTGCTGTAGAGGCCGGCTTTTATGGCGACGCGGGTAGAGCTTGACTTGGTGGACGACCCTGCAAATGCTACAATCGTTTTATAAGGCTGGCGCCTGACCACTCATGTCTTTGTTGGTCCACCGTATATTAGTTTTGTGACTTTTTTTTACTATGGCTGAGATTTGTTTGTTTAGTTATTGTTTGGTAATTTATTGAGCAAAATTTCAGTTGGGTAATTTACTGAGCAAAATTTCTGCATGATGTAGTCATATTATGTTATCATTATTGCTCTATTAGTTGGTAAAACAAATACAAGTATCTTGTTTTTCTCGTATCAAGCGAAACATTTTAAGCATTATTATTATAGTATCAATGTCATTATTGCGGTCATGTTTTACGATCTCGTTCTTTAACTCACAATTCCAACTGTCAGATTCTGCAACGAAGGAAAGGATAGACTTCATTACTTATCCATATGTTTCTCTGGGTGGTTTTCCTACCAGATTACAAAAGAAAGGCAAAACGCACACAGACATTCAAACGAATATTAGTGTTACAACAATGAAGAACAGCTGTAAAACAATTAAGGTCAATGTTACCAATTTACTGGCGCTAAAGTGATATCCTTCACTTTAAAGTGGTTGCTATGTTTAGTAATGTGAACACTCATTAAACTGTCGCAGATGCTTATGAATTACTCACGTGTACGTTGTTATAAGCCTCTGACTGTCGTTAATCCTGCAAAGCTGAAGCCAGTCTGGAGAAATAACAATAAATCTTTTTAATCAAAGGTGAAACGTATGTGCTTCCTTGTCATTTCCATATTTCTATATGCCGGTGAATCGTGGACATTGACAGCAAAGTTAGAGAAAAGAACGCAGGCCTTTGAGATGAGACGCTATCGAATGTTACCGAACATTTCGTACAAGGACCATTTCACCAATGAGAACGTTCGCAGAAAGATCCAAGCAGCCATCGGAGAATATGATGAATTCCTGACCATGGTCAAGAAACCAAAACTAAGTTGGTTTGGCCACGTCTCAAGATCATCTGGTTTAGCAAAGACGATTCTACATTCATTTTGAACAGTGATTTTTTCAGTTGTAAATCAACTGTTCTTGAAACAGTTTCAAACTGTCGTTTTGAGCCAGTGGTAAAATAAATAGTATCATGAGCGTGGAGGGTTAGAGACACATCTACATGTACATCTCACTGACTGGCGAACAGTGATACATATAAACAACGGAATATTGCGGGTTTTCTTCTGTCTCAGATTCTAACAAGAATACTTGAGCCGCGACACGACAAAACCAACAATGTGGTTTGTGCGCCCAGCGCAGACTCAGATCACCCTGGGCATCCGCCAAGTTCGACCAGATTCTTCGTTAAATGCTCAAAGGGTAGCTAAGGGACTAAGCTACCTCCATGCGGACAGAGAAGACTCTAATCAGACTGGGCGGATGCCCAGGCTGATCTGAGTCTGCGCTGGGCGCACAACCACATTGTTGGTTTTGTCGTGTCGTGGCTCACTTATAGTAGTAGTTGAAATGGTCTTCAGGAACCTTAATTTAATACGGGACTAAGAATCATTTTTGAACAAGCCCTGTCCGAACCTGAATTTAATGGCGACTTAGTGAGCAAATTTAAAGAATTGTTGGTGAGAATGATATTGCTGATAGATGTAGGGCAAACAACCCCTGTTATAAAATATCTTGTTGTGACATTAATGTGATGCGGCGGGCAGCATGCTTAGAGGTAAGCTCAGTCACCGTTAGTAACTCAACATTGCTGTCTTCTTTATCTCTCTGCGGCTGGATCTGACCTCTGAACTATTTTTAGATAGGCAGTGATCAGGAATTAATACAATCAGATCTCACATCCTGCCCTTAAAGCCAAAAAGAAAGGAAATATGTACTCTTAAGCAAACAAATGGTCTCTATCAGCAAAGTCGTTTCTTTGAATATAGAACCCGTTTTGAAACAGCTACGTCGTCCTGGAAGGCATAAAAATTGCCCCCCCCCCCACCCCCACCTAACCGAAATGGTGGACACACATGGAGGTGTACCAATTCACATTACTTTTCCTCCATGTATGGTACTCTTACTTAAGCAATATTTTGCTTAGCCAACAAATCTAGCCCCGAGGTTATAAAACTTGAGTACATTCTCAAACTCAAAATAAAGCACACTGATTGGCTGCTTCCGAGCACATGCTCGGAAGCAGCCAATTAGTGTGCTTTATTTTGAGTTTGAGAATATTCTCAAGTTTTATAACCTCGAACCCTAATTTCGAATTATAAGACCGACATAATAAGTTTCTTCTTATTATTTTCAGCATGCGGTTTCTTTAAATGGAACCACTGTTGTCTGTCTTATCACTGACAAGGCAATTTCCTTCAAACTATAATTAGATTTGAAATTGTTAAAATAAAATAAAATAAATCTAATCAAACCAGTGATGAATCGATTTTAGTTTCAAACTGCTTTGTTCTTGTATATGAGCCGCGACACGACAAAACCAACAATGTGGTTATGTGCCCTATGTAAACTCAGATCAGCCTGGGCATCCGCCAAGTTTGACCAGACTCTTTGGAATGTGCTCAAAGCGTAGCTAAGGGACTAAGCTACCTCCATGCGGACAGCGAAGACTCTGATCAGACTGGGCGGATGCCCAGGCTGATCTGAGTCTGCGCTGGGCGCACAACCACATTGTTGGTTTTGTCGTGTGGCGGCTCATATAAAGTTTACGGATTATTCTCTGGTATTTTGAACTTGATATGTTCAGGACAATCAGACTACCGAATTCTTTCATGATTTTTATGCTAAATACAGATGAAACAAGCACCTGAGAATCATCATCTTAGGTGAAACGTGCAACATTTCTGGTAAACGGATACCCTATTATAAGAACCGGTAATGCCGCTGATATTGTAAATGTCCTGATTTTGTATTGGACAAATGAACAAACAAAAATAAATAAATAAATCATAAAAACAGCAGACGACAAAAAGTTACGTCTGCAAAATTTAGAAAACTATTTAACCATAACTGTGGTCTGGACAGTTAAAAGATAAGAGAGCAAACAGTGTCTATCCAGATGAGACTGCTTATCATGAACCGTCTTATCTGAATTTTTGCTATTTGCCAGTTTTTGACTCCAGAAACGGTTAATTATCATGTTCACTGCATTGCAGCTGATCACTGCTTTAAGGGTCCTAAATGTTATCCGTCTATGTCAGAAATCTGGGCATAATAATGGAGACACTTTCAGCTCCTGCTTCCTAACAGCGGTCTGTATTATACGAAACTATTTACGCACTTTTATTAATCAGTTTGTCAATTTAAAAGGACTATACGGATAATGGGCTTTAGTTTACTATATTAAGTCATGGGATTTAGTTCTAGTATCAATATTTCCTTTCACCGACATCAAGGAAGCTTATAAATCATTTCTAACACAGGTTTTGCATTTATAACTACTGTGAAATAGAAGCCAGTCACGCACTATTCTATGAGTTGACTTCGTGCTTCAGTTTCTTAAAACGGTTTGTAAAAGTGCTTGCCACATGACGTTAAAAAAATTGATTACATTCAGGCTTTTTTGCTATAACACACCATAATGCTTTTAAATGAGCTGCGACACGACAAAACCAACAAAGTGTATGTGCGCCTAGCGAAAACTCGGATCAGCCTGGGCATCGGCCCTGTCTGATCAGAGTCTTCACTATCGGCATGCAGTTAACGTAGCTAGCCTTAAAGCATACAGCGAGGACTCTGACCAGACTGGGCTTATGCCCAGGCTGATCTGTGTTTTTGCGTGGCGCACATGCCACTTTGTTGGTTTTGTCGTGTCGCGGCTCAAATATTAGAACACGGGCCGTATTCATAAAGCCACTTAAGTCGTTACTATGCGGTTGCTAAGGCTAAATATCTTACAAAGACTGTTCCTCCAGAGCAAATTTCATAGTTGTAGTGAATCTCCTTTATAGATATTTAGCCTTAGCAACCGCATAGCAACCACTTAAGTCGTTTTATGAATACGGCCCCTGAAGCCTAGGCAGCAGAAAAATGACACATACCACTCTTTGTACTGTTTGCCACTCCGTCAGTAATTTCTTTGACGCATCTCCAATTCATTCAAAATTTGGAATGGTTGCAAAATTCAGAATAACTACAATAAATGCTAGCAGTTTCCCAATGTTTTTGGTGATTGGGAGGACTTTCATGCTTTCCATCAGTTTTTACAAAGTTAACATAAATTGCATGTTTGCATCACCTGATAACGAAATTCTTTAAAAGGGGGGTTTACATTTAAAGGAAAACTGTTCTAGAGAAGCTAAATTTTAAGTGTAAGTGCCATTAGAAAGGGAGAAAAAAAAATGAAAAAAAAGCAAATGATAGAGTTGCTTCCCCTGGATTTGTACATATTCACCTTAGTGTCTTAGTGTAGTAAGCCAAAATCTTTTAAACGCTGATATGTACTGAAAATGTTCACAGGCCATTGCTTTCCGATATGCGTACCTAGTGTATTAACTATTACCAAAGCAGCCAGGGGTTCATAGTTAATCTCATTATGACGTTATGTAAAGATGTCCAAAGGGTCTGTCTTAACCTCCTAGTTGCGATGGTAACAAAGCATTCATGTTACCTGTTTCTGCCATGGTATTCTCTGCATGCTCCCGAGGATGTGCAAATCCCACCATTGCTAACTGTAATGAAATTCTAATACGTGTGTAATTAAAAAGTGAGATTTTATTTAGTTTAATAGTTGATTTTTGAGTTATTTGAATATGCCGTTTCTTCTTTTCCGTTTTACACTACGATTAGCGAAAAACGTACGAGGGACGATCAAAACGTTCTCGGCCTCACCACGTTTTGAAAACCTTACAGCTATTCTGCAGAGCAACAATCACCTGATTTCGGGAATTTATTTTCAATATTAATCGGCAGACACTTCACTTTTTTACAGCTACTCCCATGGGTTCACTGTATAACTCTTTGACCGACCATGATTTTAGTTGACTCAAACATTTTGCAATAGCTTTTGCAAATATGTGTCTTACGGCATCCGTGTATTCCATTCTATTCTATCTATCCTATAACCTAACATCGTCGTTGGGGCACCACTGATGACTTCCTTATCCACCTTGTACAGCTGCCCTAGTTGAGCTGGCAAAGTTCATCCCTGGCCACTCTTTAATATCATCTTCCCACCTCTTCTTCTGTCTATACATATTCTTCTTTCTTCCTTTCACTATGCCCTGTAGAATCATCTTTGCTAAGCCAGAAGACCTTGAGACGTGGTTTCCGTTTCTTGACCAAGGTCAGGAGTTCATCATATTCTCCAATGACTGCTTGGATCTTTCTGCGAATCTCCTCATTGGTTATATGTTCTTTGGCAGCATCTCATCTCAGTTCTGTGATAAGTGATGATAATATTATATGCAAACAAAAATTCAATTCCATTTCAGAAATAATTGTTAGAAAGTGTATGTTTGAAGAGTTTTTGCAAATAGAGCACAATCGGAGTCGCATGTTGTACGCGTCAGGACTAAATATCTTTCAACTCTTTGTGACGAAAATTATGTAGGGTCTCAATTTTCATTTGTGTGTAAACATTGTTTGATTTAGCTAAAGCATTCCCAACAAACACGAAAACAAGATAAGGGTCCCTGAATTTCAGGGTTGCAAACTTTAAGGGTTTACGATAGAGCCACTAGATATCAAAATATTTTGCATTTCCGTTAAACCATTGTCAAATCACCAGATTTGCTTGTTTTACGATAAGAACCAATTAAATCTTGTTGAATATCGGGAATGATATTTCAAGTAATGCAAGACAAAATTGAGCCGCGACACAAGAAAACCAACAATGTGGTTGTGCGCCCAGCGCAGACTCAGATCAGCCTGGACCGCCGATTCTGAACAGACTCGTGCTAAGCGCTTAAAGGGCAGCCAAGGGACTAAGCTACCTTCATCCGGACAGCGAAGACTCTGATCAGACTGGGGGGATGCCCAGGCTGATCTGGATCTGCGCTGGGCGCACAACCACATTGTTGATTTTGTCGTGTCGCGGCTCAAATAGATTTTAAAAATAACTTAAATAGGCTACCCCTCCTTTGTTTGGGGTGCTGTATAAAAGAAACCTTTAGCCGTTTTTTTTTTTAATTTTCCACAGAAAGTTAGTGAACATGTTAATACTAGAAGTATCTTGGGCCGAAAATGTTTTCATAATCTTTTAAGTTGATAGAGGCGTATAAATAATTTTGATAATATATAATATATTATTACGAAAAGAGAAGACTCTGGTCAACCTTTCGCTAATACACAGGCGAGCTATGGCGTAGCTGTCAAGGCTGTAATGTTTTCTTTAGTACACTTCAGTGAAGACCAAACTTGATCTTTAGTATTGGTTTGGCTTGAACGCAAAGTAACAAAAACAGTACGTGTACAGTAGATAAAATATAGCATTTATGACCCTCGTTAACAAACATTAATATTAACAGAACATGCATTTTGACGTTATCAATTGATATATGCATAAAATCCGTAAAAGCTATATCGATGTTTCTTGTTACCAAGAGAGTGCATGTTATATCTTTCAATTTCTTAGAAACTATGCTATATGAGAAGTGCGTTAGTTGTCATTCATGATTTTTCTTGGAAAAGATTACTTTGTAAATATAAACTGGTCTTCTAAATACACATGTATATCCGATGTACATTATAGAATTGTTTGTAGTATTCAATCTTTAATTTCGACTATGCAAAAGGATTAAGATAATGTTGTTACAAGCAGAAAACAGTCGCTGTGTTTACATATATAGAAATATTACAGATTAAAGCAAAATATTATCTTAGAGGTGACCGAAAATGACTTAGCAATTAGCATGATTAAACGAATAACCTCATGCTAAAGTTATTTATATTTATCTGTCTGAATTTGCCAACATTTGTTCAAAAATTGCAATACCCTTAGAATAGAAAGTTATTGCCGGAATGCTTTACATAACATGTACGAGAAGCTTTGAAGAAATAACAAGTGAAGATCATATTAACAAAGTTGAAATGCTTTCATCAGAAATTGACAACTCGGATGAATTTTTTCTTGCCGCTGTATCAGAGGTTGATGCTCAGGATGACGGGTGCCTCGACCGGAAGGAAATTGAACGGAAACGGAAGAGGGTTGCACGTATTGTTGCATTGATTTCCGGGATATTATTGTTGGTCAGCTTGTTTCTTGTAGCCATATCATTGTATATGTCCAATGATATAAATGGAATGGGTACGTATGGATACCTATATTCGAATATTTTTGTCATCTGAAAAATGCGTTGGCGCCATCGCAAAAGGAAAAAAAAAATATTTCCAGCACTGAAATGACTTCAGGGCTGAACATCGCTGTCTTAGCTGAACACCGCTGTCTGTACATGACAATCCAATTTACTGCGAGCCAGAATTAGTTTCTGGGCTGTTAAAACAAAATAAAATGTGTATTAAAACCAATGATATATCGATTTAAGATCCAAAGAAGCTTTTTTGTTTTGATAGATGTTAGCGAAAATCAGACTGTTAGTTTAAAACTTTAATCTGATTTATTATATATATGAATAACCTCTATCCTGTCGACAGGTAGTTGGTTCCATATCTATAACTCACTATGTTAGAGGGTTCCTTTCGAGTCACAGTATCACGGTTCAGCATTCAGTGCAATTTCAGGGCCAGTGGGGGCGCAATGATTATTTGCAGCTTGTCAGGATCTTACTTCAATATCCAGTTGTGAAAAAGAGCATATTTTCAGAACGCCCTATTAGTTCTCTTCTTCCCTCAAGACTGTTAGGGAAAAGTTGTAATTTTATTTGTTCCGTTTTAACATTTGCCTTGCAAAACTAGCATATCCTTAATCAGGTAAGAATGGTATATACTTAATTCGAACTGGATAATTTGTTGTAGACCGCGTCAGCTATATAAAAGCACGACGAAGGGGTATTTAGCCAGCATTACCACTAGTGCGCATGGAATAGCAACTGGATTTACTCCAGCGTTATGCATTTAGCAAGGCCTATTTTTTTTTACTAGAGTAGGTGATGCGCGATGTAGGTCTTCCCGTTCTGCAAGGAATTATAGTTTATAGGTGTTGTCAAGGGTTAAGTCTCTTAGTATTTACTTTTTAAACAAAATATGTTAAACTGTCTGGGTACGCCTTCATTTTCTTCACCCCATTTTCACAAAGAGGAACAAATAATATGACTTTCTTTTTAATTCCCGGGATGACGAAACCCTTCCGGAAAGGGATCTTCTCTGACAGAAAAAATTTGGCTACTGGAGGAGTAAATTATTACCTTTAAGAGAGTAACCCCTGGTAGGAAGGCAAAAACAGTATTGCTTCCCTTGAAAATGTACCTATTTACCTTAACATGTCATACATCCGATCACTTTCGGGAAGTAATGTAGATCTAATCAGCTTCCGTGGTTTATCCATTCTCTGTTGACGCAGGCCTTTAGTTCGAAAAATAATGTAAACACAAAACAAAACACACGTGTAAAGAAATGAAAAACAAGGCTCAGACAATTAGTAACAGCTGCAAATTTACTTACAATCAAGTTACGTTTACGAAGGCTTTGAATATTTCTACTAACCAATTTCAAGGCATTGTTAATGTAGCATAGAACGTTTGTAGTCATTAAAATGCCATTTGTACGAAAATAAATTTTACACACCTGTGAAAATGAGTGAGATTACATCAGAATCTTTGAAGATCATTAGAGTTATCATATGGAACCTGGACACTTTAAGTTGGTATTACCTTGACTTTTAAAAGACACTATTAGTTTATCAATTTGCGAACCTATGCTTTTCTTTCTAAATTAGTAGATGCGATATTATAACGGCCTACATACTACAGAATGCTTGGATAAAACTTAACAATCACAGTTTCTGTTTTGGTGTTAGGTTTATACGAATTTCATTCACTTTATGTTAAAACAACAACAACATACATATATCAGTCAAATCAGGATTTTACTGTGAGATTTTGGCTCATGTACAAGCAGCACAAAATATGGGGATTCTCGACCAACCATAAACTAGCCTTAGCTAAATCTCGGACACTCTCAATCATATAAATTTCATGATTTCTCGAGCATTTTCTCTTCACAGTTAACCCCTTAATTTGGGCTTCTGAACCAACCAAAAGAACAGCCCCACTCTCACCCCATATAACCTAATTAGGGCCCCGCCAGACGAAGTCTGCGGAGGCCCTATAGTAATCACTTGTCGTTCCGTCATCATTTCGTGTCCGCTCAATAACTCTGAAACCGTAAGAGATATTTTCACGAGTCTTGGTACCAATGTAAAGCATTATCAGTCAATGTGCATGAGTACAGAAATCGTGTCCGCTGCATAACTCTGAAATCGTTCAAGATATTTTCACGAGACTTGGTACAAATGTAAAGCGTCATCAGACAATGTGCAGAGAACAAGAACCATAACTCTGCCTATATTATTCACTGAATTATGCCCCTTTGTAATTTTGAGTTCAGAAATCGTGTCCAGTCCACTATATAACTCTGAAACTGTTAGAGATATTTTCACGAGTCTTGGTACAAATGTAGAGCATCATCAGATGATGTACAGAGAACCAGAACCATAACTCTGCCTACATTTTTTTACTGAATTATGCCCCTTTGCATTTTTGAGTACAGAAATCATGTCTGCTTCATAACTCTAAAAGCGTTTGAGATATTTTCATGAGAGTTGGTACAAATGTAAAGCATCATCAGATGATGTGCGGAGAACAAAAACCATAACTCTGTCGCCAAATTTACTGAATTATGCTCATTTGTAAATTTGAGTACAGAAATCGTGTCCGCTCTTTAACTCTGAAACCATTAGAGATATTTTCACAAGACTTGGTACAAATGTAAAGCATTAGCACAGAAAGTGCAGAGAATAAGAACCCTAACTCTACCTACATTTGTTACTGAATTATGCCCCTTTGTAATTTTAAATATAGAAATCAGGTCCGCTCTATAGCTTTAAAATCATCAAAGATAATTTCAGAAAACTTGTACATAATATAAAGCATCATAGGACAATGAGCAGAGAATAAGAAGTGTAACTTCAGCTACATTTTTTACAGAATTATTCCCCTTTGTAGTTTAAAGTCTAGAAAACGTGTTCGCTGTCTAACTGTGAAAATGTTGAAGATATTTTCACAAAACTTGGTACAAGTATAAACATCATCAGACAATGTGCAGAGAAAAAGAACCATAACTACACCTTCATTTTTAACAGAATTATAACCCTTTGTTATTTTAAGCATGTAGCTCTTGTCCGCTCTATAACTTTAAAGCCTTTGAAGATATTTTTATAAAACTTAGTACAAATATAAAGCATCATCAGATGAACTGAAGGTGTGCAGAATGCAAGAATGGTTACATCAGTTTCCTGCTTCACAGAGGTGCTGCCCATCTTTATTCAAACATGATTTTGTATTTTGTCCATATCTTAATGACACTACCAGAGGCTTAATTTCAAACAACATATTGAATATGAAGGAACAACATGATAATAGAAAGCTAGTGTTGTTATTTCTGGTTGGGCACATATGACCTAAATGTTGTCAACAATTTCATAAAGGCGGGGCCCTATTAGTTACAGTGTTTCTAGTTCCAATAAAGTTCACGACTTTCCGAGCATCAGTGGTCTCATTGCACCATTAATCCCTCAACTTGTATACCAGACCACTATCATGACATCCCCTCTCCTGTGCATTCTTATCAAATAACTTCTTTTCCAACCACCATTGGTCTAGCATATGCAACTCAAATGCATCGTTAATTTTAATGACTTGGCCCAGCTTTAATTTCGCCTAACTCAGCCTTTTCATCCTCAAATCTCATAATAACCAATGATCCATCAGGCAGTTACGACCATTCTAAATCACCTATGCAATATTTTGTAATGATAAAGACCCAAACAACACATGTCTCATTAATCTCTCATATAAAAAATGCGGAAACTCAGCAGATCATTTCATTTCAAAGGGATCCGGTTTTTGTTTCAATATACAAGATCTCCTAGGCTCTAAGGGATTTGAGATAGTTTGGTCCCAAGCTATGCCAAAGACCCATATATAGCTGCCATTATATCAGTGTCTGTAAAGCAGTGTTTAATACTTGTATCACCTTTCCTTTCTCTTTTTCTTTTGAACGGAACACATTTGTTTAACTGCTTATATGAGTTCGCTTTGTTCGTCATCCGGTAGTAAATCAGGACTGTACCATTAGTCAGGACGCTGAAGCCGAAAAAATGCAACTTTAATGCCCCGGTGATTCGAAAGGAAATTTTTACCAAATTTGATAAGCACAGCATTTGGGCTTTATGATAGGGTATGATGTGGTCACTGAAATAGGATCCCGTGCTTTTAATTACTCCTTTCTACCCCTACCCCTTTTAAACCTTAATTTGCTCAAAATGAAAAAGCTATAATTCTGTCCATTTAGAGGTGCACTAAAGTTTTCTGATTAATTCATGAAATGACGTATTTGTGTGTAAAGTATCAGTTTCTGTAATAATGTACAGAATGCATGCTTAAAATATTAAGATACACGGTGTATACACATATTTACACAAGGATAATTCATCCTACCAATTGTTGGTGTTTGAAGGTACTAAATTTCATTTTAAGTCGCTGTCTTCCAGATTCTCATCAAACTGCGCATAGAATTATGAGGCAGCTGACTCGCAAAATATCCAATGATAATGACACTGCATTCTGTACTTCATAAAACGTTTCTCTTTGGAGTCTAACCACCACCATGGATCCCGTTTTCCTCTGACGTTCATTTCAATTTGAATTTCAATTTAAATTTTTCCCCGTGCTGTGCAGATTTAACAAGAAAACCAACCCAACCAGTTCTGGGTCTGCAAAGACTTCCAACAACTTACGCATTCCCATTATCACTGGCGTTTGTCTGTTACAGCTCGATGGTTACATAAGTTGCTTCTTATAATTTTGTTAAAAAGAATTATTATAATGAATGAAGACGATTCAGAAATTATATAAAGATGTAGAATACAAAAACAGAATCATATCTGTTTTACTGCATTAGAGTACAGTTACTATAATTTGTAAAAAAAAAAAAGTTTCGAAAAGCTTTTCATAGCAAATGATACAAATTATATATGTCGCCCATATAACGAAAATGATAAATAAAATGAAATAATAGTTCAACTTTAAACCATTTCGTCGTTCAAATATGTTTTTGAAAATAGTGTTTTTAAACTCTGCATTTTCCCTTGTCTTAAAAGCTAATTCAGTACTTTAACAAAATGAAGTTTTATATATGTAATTATTATTTAGTGTGTAAATGAAGTATTTGACAGGATCTGTAAATATCTTTAGTTGGATTGGCACTAATGTAATGATAGAAGTACCAAAATTGTAAAAGACAATGTACTAACGAATATTTGCACTTACTGAGAGGCGGAAAAATGAACGGCATTCAAATTTATATTCTAACAATAACCAAACGGCATGGTTTGAATAGTAATTACAACGTAAACTACTTAGATACCAAAAGAAGCTATTCAGTAATATGCATATGGTAGATATTAGCAGAGCTGTGGGATCACTGTTTCCTCCAGTAGGTGGTTAAAACTATTGTCAACAGCGTTATTTTGCAAGTTCATACGTCTCTCCAGAGAATATACAACTAGTTTACATGTTGACTATCTTAATTTGGTTCTTGCTATTTTGTTACAGTGTATTTATTAGATATGCACGCAGACCCAAGTTTACGTATATGAGATGTAGAAAACGTAAATAGAAAAATGTAAATAAAATTACCCAGGAAAGGCCACAATTACAAAACACAGCCCACCAAGACACCGAAAGAAGATGAGAAACATGCATACGACAAAACGGAACATAACATCTTTGGTAACAGACACTCCATTCCAACACAGAGGAACTGTACATACGTACAGCACCAAAAACAATACAAAATACATTCAAACATGCAATACATCTAATTTTACCTATGTTCTATTTATAAACCACCAAATGAAATAGAAAGCACACAGGACAGCTATACAGGCGAACACAAGGCAAGAAACCAACCAATGGGGTTCGCATGTAGAAGTGTTCATATTTGTATACTGTTAGACATTTGAACATAATCTACTGGGGGCTTTACCTAGTTTTATTCGCGGAACCTCACACTTCCTTTTGATGCAGCAACAACACATAGGCGTTGCGTCATAAACATGGAATGCTTTAGATATTTGAATACGCAACGAAAAATGAAGTTTCAAACGGCTCTGTCGACAGTCATCATATGTATATCACGTATATAACAGAAGAAATAAAAGCGTCAGCACAGAATTCAGTATCCGAATAAATAAGTAATATAAAATATTCTTTCTAAACATCTAGTATAATTTCTCAACGTTAAATCTTGCCCATCGTAGACTTAACTGCTTGAAACATTTTGAATCAGTGTGTGCTGCACTGGCTATACCAAGTGAATACTTATTAAAACTTATTTTCTTAGAAATCTGACATATGCCGGAAAACTTCGATATATGAAAAATTGATAGCCATAGATGCTACAGCCATTGATTATATATAAAAGTAGTGGGTGCACATGCCACCATGAAAATAAATAAATAAGTAAACGAGATTGTTAGAGGTATTTAACTTTCATCTGTTTGGCATGTATCTGAATAGATGTTATACTGCGTTACATAATTGTAATTTGAACATTGTATCATTCAGTACCAAACGATAATATTTGTTTGTGAATAAGCTGCTTTCAAGATATCAATGTCTGCATGCCTCAAGCATTCAGTCTTTACAATTAACTTATCATGTGTATTTAAACTGTATAATTTTATCATTATTGAGCATAAAATCGCAACAATGAAGCACGAAAACTTTTAGGCCAGCTAAAATTTTATGATACTTCATTCCATCTCAACTTAAATCTAAAATAAAGTCTCAAAATTGAACTTAAATAGCGTATTCAACAATTAATTACGTGTCCTTTAAAGAAATTATCAGTGTTTCAATTAAGTACCAAGGTCTATTTGCTGAAATGTGATCAACGTTACCAGTTATTAGCGCTCTCATCAGTATTAAGGCAAGCTATTAAAAATATTCTTGTTGTGACGAGTTAACGAAAATACCGAAACTTATAAGATGTCCCATCATCAGTCTATTCAGGAGTTTTGTCAGTGTTTATGGTAACGGGACGGGTAATTCACAATATTTTATTCCTACATGATATTATCTGCACTCAAAATATTACAAAATGATACATTTTACTTACAATTGGACGGCGAGTAGTTGACCGGAGGCTGTGAAAATACATTATCTCAACGTGTAGCATTTCGGCATTGAAAATTTTGATTAGCAATAACATTAACTAATAAGAAGTTAACAATAAAATATCGTAATAGTATTTTATATAATTGAGCTGATGCTTGATTTTAACTGAAACTTTTACTTGAGCATTGTCGTTTTTATTGGTAACGAAAAATACTTCCATGCAAGTCTCATTCTCATATAAGAATGCGTACTTTGTAAGCAGATGCTTATTTTCGATTTGGCAGATACTTTTCTGTGCCTCATGTCATTAAATTCCAGTGTGTATTTTAGTTTTCTCACATTTTTGTAGTCTTTCAATTTCTATGCTCTATGAACCGAATTTTTTCAATAATCAATGTAACTGCAGGTTTTGTAGTGTAAATTACTAGTAATTCCCTAATTTTATATTTACTTATATTAAAAAGAACGATGATCTTTAATTGTCACTTGATTGACACCACTATAAATAACAATGTTCAGGGCATCAGTAATTTTATTTCCCTTGGGATAATATCTTCTTTATCTCTCAATTTATCTAATTGTTTCTTTTTTATTGCTTTGACTAAAAGTCACGTATGTTAGTGTTATGAGAAGCGTTGCAAGAAAATTGAACCGTTGTATAATCATGCCAGCAAAAATGTTTCAAGCGTTGCTACAAGAAGAAAGAAATAGCAAAAATGAGTGTTTGTTCAGTATTTGTCAAGTCTGTTAACACATATTAACTCTCTTTTCTGTTTCAGGTATAAAACGCAGCTTTGCGAGGGCCTTAAAATGCTTGGTGAAAATAGCGACAAACTTCTGTCGATAATATTTCTTAAGAAATGTCTGAATACCGTATTTATGAGAATTTCCTGGGAGTTGGTGAAGGTTGCTAATTAGCTGTGATGTAATAGAATACATTTTTTATATATGTTGTCTACGTTAATTCTACGTTAATTCAAGTCGTAACGTAGGCGAATGACAAGGAATCAAGCAGGATGTAATTCTTCTAATTTCTAAAGATGATTTTAAACGAGGATATACTAGCAAAAGAAAACAAAACGATTCTGCCTTCAATTTATTTACATTTTGGGAATATTCTCATATGTAACGTCTTTAACCGAATGTTACGGGCTTAAGCCAAAATGGATAGAAAGCTAATGAGTATCAGCCGTTAGCAGAATAATAGGCTTCTTCTAAAACTTCTGTTGTTTGCTTGAAACTCCGCTTCAAATGACATAAAAATAAGGAGAAAGGCAGTCGATCATTTTTAGCATTTCTTTGGTACCCAGTTATCTCCCCTTATTTTACATCCTGGATCCACTTTTCAGGACCACATCATGCCCTAAGTTAAAGTTGGGATGATAAACTTTCATCATATACCAAATTCATCCATTCGAATTGTCGGGGCATTAAACTCGAAAAATAGGCCCTTTTTGAATTTCAGCGTCCTGACTACATCCTTCTGCGTTCAGTTTCTTTACTTTCTTCCAAAATCGTTTAGCTTACAATTAGTTTTCTAAATAACTACCAATAGCATTATAATCCAATTCAAAGAAAACTTATAAACACACACACACACAGACAGACAGACAGACAGACAGACAGACAGACAGACAGACACACACACACACACACACACACACACACACACACACACACACACACACACATTGCAAGATAGATATATTTCGATCTACTGCTTTAATTAACAGACACAGAACGAGATCAGGCGCCCTTGAGATGCAAATAGCCCCTACATAGCATACTAAACTTAAAATAAATAAATGCATTAACATTATATGTACTTTTATTATACTCGAAAAGGTATGTCTAGACTATCTGACAGATTGTTGAAATCTCTTGCATGCTTAGCGTAACTTGTGGATAAGATATTTAATATCAAAGACATCTTCTGACAGTCTTGGGACCTGAATGTTCTTCAGAGTTTTGTTTGATATTACAGTGTTAATTTCTGAACGTACATTAGCATTCTCATATGATATATACTATATTTTGTAGACTTGCACATCATAGTAAACACATTTAGCTGCATTAGCAGTCAGTTTGGAAACATATGTAGTGAATAGGATGCAGCGCGTCGAAAATTTAGCCACAGGGATTCTGTTATGAAATTGATAAGAAGTTGAAATATATCCAGTGTGTGCTGTTGTAAGAAAAATTAATTGCTTTACTAATTTGATCATGGGCACAATTCATTGGATTGTCGCAAAAACTTCAACACAGGCTTTTTAACCAGGAGTGCATTAATAATCTGGAACGAGCAATTCTGTCTTTGTATTTGATCCTGTCTATTGTTCAGCAAAAGATGTTTCGACGGGCAATAACGAACAGAAAGGCAAATCGTGAGAGTACTGTCTGCAACTGTTGTTGTGTTGTAAGAAGGACTGAAAGGTATTCATAAAATCTCTCGCTAGAAATGGCGGAAAGACATAAACTAGGAATCAATTTCAGTTTCTGATACTTGTTTCTGTGATCGTTTACTTAATTGATGAGAAGAACTCTTAAATAAAATTATACCTTATATTGTCTTCTTTGCACTCATTCCCTTTGGACAATTGTTTTGTACTCATAAGTTGTAAAGCTTATTGTTATCTAACCCCGATGCATATTTTTGTGTAATTATGATTGTTATTGATCATTTGAATATTATATTGTTTAAACTAAATGAGCCGCGACACGAGAAAACCAACAATGTGGTTATGCGCCCAGCGCAGACTCAAATCAACCTGGGCATCCGGACAATCTTATCAGAGTCTTCGCTTTGCGCTTAAAGGGTAGCTGAGGGTCAAGGCTACCATCATGCGGACAGCGAAAACTCTGATCAGACTGGGCGGATGCCCAGGCTGATCTGAGTCTGCGCTGGGCGCACAACCACTTTGTTGGTTTTATCACGTCGTGGCTCAAATAAAATTACTCCTGTCTGTCAGCTTCTTCTTGCAGTAGTGAACTGAAAACAAATAACTGTCTTTGTAGAAGAGCTTTCGATAAAACCTAAACAATTTGTAATTGCATGATGCATGCATATATTATAAGTGAAATAAAACTATATACAATAGTCATTTTCATAAATAGCTGCTGATTTTCTTGTATGTCGTATTTGTGTACAACTATGAATGATATATAGAAAAGTGGTTTGTTTTCAAATTACATCCAAAGAAATGCTTGGCGACTATATATTATTTCCATGAGCAATCCAAAACTAGAGATTGTAATCTTACCTTTATAAGCAATGCAGAGCACGAGACTGTAGTTTTATTTTCCATTCTTCGTAGAGCTTATAGGAACTGGAAACAATAACCTAGCTTTCTTGTTGAGTATACGTTTTGTATCAATGAGATGAAACGAAAACGTACTAGTTTATCTGTGCATTCTTTCGAAAATGGTTTCATTTCGGAGTTAGTTTATCAGTTTATCAAGGTTCTGAAGCCTTCTAACCTATTACACTAGTTGGTTGGTTGGTTGATTTGATGCTTAACGTCCACGGTAAACAACTAAGGTCATGTCGGGACGGTCAGTTAACCTAACCACACTATTCCTGGGCAGGCTTAGACCTCCTAAGCGGTTAACCAGTACTAAGTGCACATACTTTCGCCAGTAACCGACAACTGTATTACACTAGTGTTTGGTGTTTGATAAACCACAAATTACTAACTCAAACATTAGAAGTACTATGTTTCGCTTTACTTGTTACACATAAGTTCATTTTCAGAAACAGTAAGATATAGTTCATTTGCGAAAAAGGTGGAGGGCAAAAATCGACCCCACCCACAGAAGTGGGTGGGGTAATCCAACATGGTTTTAGCCTGTCTTGTAAAAACATTCTCATTTGGTAGAAGAGTACAGCAGACAGACAGGATTTGATAAAATGATTAACAGAACATCTGAACTATATTTCCATATAATTCTATTTGGTTTAATTTGAACATATGTTGTCAAAAAAGACTTCCCTTGACATTCAGCATTTTTTAATATTTTTGACCTCAATTTTCTATATTTCTTGGCCTTATTGTTAAATAAATGAGCCGCGACACGAGAAAACCAACAATGTGGTTATGCGCCCAGCGCAGACTCAAATCAACCTGGGCATCCGGACAATCTTATCAGAGTCTTCGCTTTGCGCTTAAAGGGTAGCTGAGGGTCAAGGCTACCTTCATGCGGACAGCGAAAACTCTGATCAGACTGGGCGGATGCCCAGGCTGATCTGAGTCTGCGCTGGGCGCACAACCACTTTGTTGGTTTTATCACGTCGTGGCTCAAATAAAATTACTCCTGTCTGTCAGCTTCTTCTTGCAGTAGTGAACTGAAAACAAATAACTGTCTTTGTAGAAGAGCTTTCGATAAAACCTAAACAATTTGTAATTGCATGATGCATGCATATATTATAAGTGAAATAAAACTATATACAATAGTCATTTTCATAAATAGCTGCTGATTTTCTTGTATGTCGTATTTGTGTACAACTATGAATGATATATAGAAAAGTGGTTTGTTTTCAAATTACATCCAAAGAAATGCTTGGCGACTATATATTATTTCCATGAGCAATCCAAAACTAGAGATTGTAATCTTACCTTTATAAGCAATGCAGAGCACGAGACTGTAGTTTTATTTTCCATTCTTCGTAGAGCTTATAGGAACTGGAAACAATAACCTAGCTTTCTTGTTGAGTATACGTTTTGTATCAATGAGATGAAACGAAAACGTACTAGTTTATCTGTGCATTCTTTCGAAAATGGTTTCATTTCGGAGTTAGTTTATCAGTTTATCAAGGTTCTGAAGCCTTCTAACCTATTACACTAGTTGGTTGGTTGGTTGATTTGATGCTTAACGTCCACGGTAAACAACTAAGGTCATGTCGGGACGGTCAGTTAACCTAACCACACTATTCCTGGGCAGGCTTAGACCTCCTAAGCGGTTAACCAGTACTAAGTGCACATACTTTCGCCAGTAACCGACAACTGTATTACACTAGTGTTTGGTGTTTGATAAACCACAAATTACTAACTCAAACATTAGAAGTACTATGTTTCGCTTTACTTGTTACACATAAGTTCATTTTCAGAAACAGTAAGATATAGTTCATTTGCGAAAAAGGTGGAGGGCAAAAATCGACCCCACCCACAGAAGTGGGTGGGGTAATCCAACATGGTTTTAGCCTGTCTTGTAAAAACATTCTCATTTGGTAGAAGAGTACAGCAGACAGACAGGATTTGATAAAATGATTAACAGAACATCTGAACTATATTTCCATATAATTCTATTTGGTTTAATTTGAACATATGTTGTCAAAAAAGACTTCCCTTGACATTCAGCATTTTTTAATATTTTTGACCTCAATTTTCTATATTTCTTGGCCTTATTGTTAAATAAACAGACATATTATCATCAAACTCATGTCAAGGAAGCACCTTGACAAGGACATTCAGATGATGTGACCAGAATTTCACAATGGCATAGTTTTCATGGTTAAATAAACAGACATATTATCATCAAACTCATGTCAAGGAAGCACCTTGACAAGGACATTCAGATAATGTGACCAGAATTTCACAATGGCATAGTTTTCATGGTCGACTGAACACATAAACTTGCTTGGAAGATGGTTTTCTTTCTGTTTTGACCTAGAATTACGAACCTTTGGTCAAATTACAATTTTAACTGCTATATTATGCCCCACGCTCCCGCCACTAAAGGTGAGGGAATACATATTGGCTTCAGTGCGGATCTCGTTGGCATCTGCATTTGTGTATGTGTCACATATTAAGTCCTTCTGTGATCTTGGAAACAAGGTCAAGGTCATCAAAATCTGACCTTGACCTTGTTTCCAAGGTCAAAGTATGTGACACAGACACAGATGCAGACGCCAAGGAGATCCGATCTGAAGCCAATATGTATTCTCTCACCTTTAGTGGCGGGGGTATAGGGCATAATATAGCAGTTAAAATAGACATTTGGCCAAAGATTCGTAATTCTAGGTCAAAATTAAATGAAAAAACATCTTCAAAGCAAGTTTATGTGTTCAGTCGACCATGAAAATTAGGTCATTGTGAAATTCTGGTCGCATCAGCCGAATGTCCTGGTCAGGGTGCTTCCTTGACATGAGTTTGATGAAAATATGTCTGTTTATTTAACAATAAGGCCAAGAAATATTGAAAATTGATGACAAAAATATCAAAAATTGCTGAATGTCAAAGGAAGTCTTTTTTGACAACATTTGTTCAAATTAAACCAAATAAAATGATATGGAAATATAGTTTAGATGTTCTGTTAATCATTTTATCAAATGCTGTCTGTCTGCTGTACTCTTCTACCAAATGAGAATGTTTTTACAAGGCAGGCTAAAACCATGTTGGATTACCCCACCCACTTCTGTGGACCCATAGCTCAGTAAGTAGGGCTTTCCGACCAAAGTCACATATGGTCCAATAAATTAGACACATTGGAGTATACCATCAGTTAAAAAAAGAAAACTTTGGTAGGATGCAGAAAACCCACCTTATTGATACCCCCCCCCCTTTTCATGAAACTTTGCCTACCTAAATGTTACCTATACGAACTCATGCAAGGAATTTCAGAATGTTTTGTCTGTTAAATAAAAAGTTGCTTTATAATAATTACCATTTTTCTTCTCTATGTTATGCCATTCTTACATAGGAGGTAACCATAAAAGTACAACAGCCATTGTTGCTTCTACAGTTATTATACTAAATTTTATTATTCATTCACGAATTACCATGTGGTCTGAAATGTGTTCATCCACTACTTGGTAAACAGTAGGTTTTAGTAATAATAGGCCAGTCACTTGAGCTGGATTTGCTTACATATTTCTTCTTAATTGGGAGTATATGTCCTTATAAGGGATGCACAGTAAAAGTCGTTACAACACTGGCTGTTCCGGAAACTACACAAATCAAAGATTAGAGAAAGTTTTAACATGCAATTGAACTGACAAGTTTTTAGCTCACCTGAGCCTTTAGGCTCATAGGTGAGCTTATAGTATAGCCAGGCATCCTTCGTCCGTCCGTCCGTCCGTCCGTCGTCCGTCAACATTTTCAAACATCTTCTCCTCTGAAACCACTGGGCCGATTGAAGCCATATTTCATATGGAGCCTACCTAGGCCGGGGGAACGAAAGTTTGTTCCGGGTATCTAGGTCACATGACCAAGATGGCCGCCATGCCCATAAATGGTAAAAATCCTTCAAAAATCTTCTTCTCCAGAACCAAAAGGCCTATGACCTTGAAACTTGGTATGTAGCATCGGGCATGCGGGCCCATCATAGTTTGTACAAATGATGACCTTGCGTTGACCTTGACCTAATTTACGACACGGTCAACTTTGATACGTTAGGCTTTTATATGGGAAAACTCTTAAACAGTAGATTTCTCAGAAACTATTTAAGTCTAAGGTACACTACTTGGTATACATGGTCAGCTAAATGAGCAAATGAAGATATTATGTCACTAAAGGTCAAGGTCATTCCGTCGGTCCATCCGTCGTCAAGTTTTTAAAACATCTTCTCCTCTGAAACCACTGGGCCGATTGAAGCCATATTTCATATGGAGCCTACCTAGGCCGGGGGAACGAAAGTTTGTTCCGGGTATCTAGGTCACATGACCAAGATGGCCGCCATGCCCATATATGGTAAAAACACTTCAAAAATCTTCTTCTCCAGAACCAAAAGGCCTATGACTTTGAAACTTTGTATGTAGCATTGGGCATGCAGGCCCATTATAGTTTGTACAAATCATGACCTTGCGTTGACCTTGACCTAATTTACGGCATGGTCAACTTTGTTACGTTAGGCTTTTATATGGGAAAACGCTTAAACAGTGGATTTCTCAGAAACTATTTAAGTCTAAGGTACAATACTTGATATACATGGTCGACTAAACGACCAGATGAAGATATTATGTCACTAAAGGTCAAGGTCATTTCGTCGGACCATCCGTCGCCAAGTTTTTCAAACATCTTCTCCTGTGTAACCACAGGGCCGATTGAAGCCAAATTTCATATGGAGTCTCAGTAGGATGGGGGAACGAAAGTATGTACCTGGGGTCTGGGTCACATGACCAAGATGGCCGCCATGCCCATATATGGTAAAAACCCTTCAAAACTCTTCTTCTCCAGAAACAAAAGGCCTATGACCTTGAAACTTGGTATGTAGCATCGGGCAGGCCGGCTTATCATAGTTTATACAAATCATGACCTTGCGTTGACCTTGATCTAATTTACGGCATGGTCAACTTTGGTACGTTAGGCTTTTATATGGAAAAAGGCTTAAACAGTGGATTTCTCAGAATCTATTTAAGTCTAAGGTACAATATGTTGTATACATGGTCGACCAAATGACTAGATGAAGATATCATGTCTATAAAGGTCAAGGTCATTCCGTCAGACCATCCGTCGTCAAGATTTTCAAACATCTTGTCATCTGAAACCACTGGGGAGATTGAAGCCAAATTTCATATGGAGTCTCAGTGGGATGGGGGAACGAAAGTTTGTACCCGGGATCTGGGTCACATTACCAAGATGGCTGCCATGCCCATATATGATAAAAAACTTTCAAAAATTGTCTTCTTCAGAACCAAAATGCCTATGACCTTGAAACTTGGTATGTAGCTTTGGGCATGTGGGCCCATCATAGTTTATACAAATGATGACCTTGCTTTGACCTTGACCTAATTTACAACATGGTCACTTTTGGTATGTTAGGCTTTTATATGGGAAAACACTTATACAGTGGATTTCTCAGGAACTATTTAAGTGTAAGGTACAATATGTGGTATATATGGTCAGCTAAATGACCAGATTAAGATGTTATGTCAATGAAGGTCAAGGTCATTTTGTCGGTCTGTCCATCATCAAGATTTTCAAACATCTCCTCTGAAACCACTGGGGAGATTGAAGCCAAATTTCATATGGTGTCTCAGTGGGATAGAGGAACTAAAGTCCATACCCGGGGTCTGGGTCACATGACCAAGAAGGCCGCCATGCCCGTATATGGTAAAAACCCTTCGAAAATCTTCTTCTCCAGAACCAAAAGGCCTATGACCTTGAAACTTTGTATGTAGCTTTGGGCATGTGGGCCCATTATAGTTTATACAAATGATGACCTTGCGTTGACCTTGACCTAATTTACGACATGGTCAACTTTGTAACATTAGGCGTTTATATGATAAAAACGCTTATACAGTGGATTTCTCAGAAACTATTTAAGACTAAGGTACAGTACGTGGTATATATGGTCAACTAAATGACCAGATGAAGCTATTATGTCACTGAAGGTCAAGGTCATTTTGTCGGTCTGTCCGTCATCATGATTTTCAAAACATCTTCTCCTCTGAAACCACTGGTCTGATTGAAGCTAAATTTCATATGGAGTCTAAGTGTGGTCAGGGAATAAAGGTTTGTTCTTGGGGTCTTGTCCAAGATGGCCGCCATGCCCGTATATGGTAAAAACCCTTCAAAATCTTCTTCTCCAGAACCAAAAGCGTATGACCTTGAAACTTGGTATGTTGCTTTGGGCACACAAGCCCATCATAGTTTATACAAATGATCGTGCGTTGACCTTTACCTAATTTATGACACTGTCAACTTTGGTACAATATGTAGGCCTTTATATGGGAAAATGCTTAAACAGTGGATTTTTCAGAAACTATTTAAGTCTAAGGTGTAATATTTGGTGTATATGGTTGATTAAATGACCAGATGAAGATATGGTCAAGGTCATTCTTTGACTTTTGTACATGGTCATTGAGATTCTGTCACCCGTCAACATTTTCAAACATCTTCTCAGAGGCCACTAGGGTCAATTGAAGCCATATTTCATATGGAGCTTCACCGGCTTAAATGAACCATAGTTTGTTCAGATGGTCTTGGTCACTTGACCAAGATGGCCACCATGCCCATATATGGTAAAAACTCTTCAAACGTCTTTTTCTCGAGAACCGAAAGGCCTATAACCTTGAAACTTGGTACCGGTATGTATATATCATAGTTTATACAAATGATTATTGTATTTCATTTCGAGCTTTAATACTGGGTCAAAGGAATCAAAGTTTGTTCAGATGGTCATGGTCACATGAACATGGTGGCCGCCACGCCCATATATGATAAAAACCCTTCAGAAATCTTTGTCCAGAACCAAAGGCCCAGTGACCTTTCTGGCTTGGTATATAGAATTGGGACTCAACATTAATCCCCAAGGGAGGGGGGTTATCTGCCCCTGCCCTGGTGCTATATACATGTATAAAAGCATTAAAATATATACCAGGACCAAGTGGCAGGTGAGCTACAGGACCATTGGTCCTCTGGTTTTATTAAATGATCAAAAATTCTGAATGCCCTTGCATGAGTTTGTATAGGTAACAGGCTAATGTCGAAAAAATTTCATGATTTTTTTTCAGTAGTAATGAAACGAAATTGATTTTTTGCCCTCCACTTTTTCGCAAAATCCCTATACAGCTTATTTAAGTCATACGTCAAGCTGTATAAGTTATGTTGTTGTTAGATTGTATTCTTTATATTTGTTTAGTAATTGATCAAAATGTTTAGAAAAAAACAACAACAACAACAATAACAAAAAAAAATCTAGAAATGTTTTTCAGAGAAAAACTTATGTCCCCCCACCAGCCCATTTCCCATCCCCTATGAATACAAAGCATGTACAAGTAAAATATCAAGGCAAGTTTGGAGACAATCCATCCACTGGTTCTAAAGATATCCTACATATATGACTATGTCCTTGAAAAATGGGTCAAGGTCAGCAAATACTAAACATGTCTTAAACCTGTCCCAACAATATATTCATGAAAGTCTGATGAATATCTGTCAATTGGATCAAGATAGAATTATTTTTAAGAGAAAAAATAAACATTTTTGTGTTAGCTTTTGACCTTGAAAATGGGGTCAAGGTAATCAAAACACAGTAAACTCTTGAGATCGTCCCAAAAGTATATCTATGAAAGTAAAGTGGAAATCAAGCCAAAGGCTAATGAGATATATCAGTGAAATTATCAAATATCTAAGTCCTCCTATGACCTTGAAAATGAGGTCAAGGTCACCAAAATCTAATCAGCTCTTTAGCTAGTCCCAGTGATGTATCCAAGCAAGTTTGGTGAAATTCCATTAATTGGCTCAAGAGATATTGTTGAAATAGCAAATTGTCATCTCAGTTCTCTAGTGATCTTGAAAATAACGTCAAGATCATCAAAATCTAATAGGCTCTTAAACTTGTCCCAGTGGTGTATCCATGCAAGTTTGATGAAATTCCATTCATTGGTTCAGGAGATATAGTGGGTACAAGAAATTCTCATCGAAGTCCTCCAGTGACCTTGAAAAATAAAGTCAAGGTCACCAAAATCTGATGAGCTCTTAAACTTGTCCCAATAATGTATCCACGCAAGTTTGGTGAAATTCCATTCATTGGTTCAGGAGATAACTTGGGTACATGAAATTGTCATCGAAGTCCTCCAGGGACCTTCAAAATGAGGTCAAGGTCACCAAAATCTAATCAGCTCTTAAACTTGTCCTAATGTTGTATCCATGCAAGTTTGGTGAAATTCAATCCACTGGTTCAAGAGATATCGTGCACGCAAAGTGGGTACAAGAAATTGTCATCGAAGTCCTCCAGTGACCTTGAAAATGAGGTCAAGGTCATCAAAATCTAATCAGCTCTTAAACTGGCCAAAATGATGTATCCATGCAAGTTTGGTGAAATTCCATCCATTGGTTCAAGAGATATTGCGCACGCAAGAAACTGTCACGCCGACGCTGACGCCGACGCCGACGCCCGGGATCCGCACTGAAAACAATATGTCCCCCCTCACCTTTGGTGGGTGGACATAACAACAAAAACAAAACTAATAGTAACAATAATAAAAACAATAACACGAAATATATTGATGTATGATTATAAGACAACAAATTTCGTAGCAGAATTAGTATTTTAATCGTTTAAGAAGAGGTTAAAGTTCGAAGTTATTTATTTTTGACTCAATTGTAAAAGTTCGATACTTTAAAGTAGTATTTCTGCGCAGAATCTACAGTTTCTCTTCATGTTTATAAAGTGTGTTATGCAAGTATATAGAAGATACCGACAATATAAAAATGAAGTCAGACATGATAACAAAAAAGTCGAAAATATGGCTGATACATACAACTAGATCTATATTTATTTTCAAATAGTCGTTGGAAATCTCTGCTTTGTGACTGATATTTTTCTGAGCGTCTGCATTCGTATGTGTATGTACTATTTCTAGAAAGGACACACTCGCAGTTCAGCGCCACTAGTACGTGTAAAGGAAAACAAATATTAATCATTATAATAGAAAAGCGCATTTGGCTATGGACCTGATCACCCACAATGCATGTTTGCGCAATGCATAAAACAAATCTATCTAAAAGCCAGTCTCATAAATCATCGCGAATATGTTAGGAAATATCTAATTAGAGAGTTGAAGCCACTTTGCATCATTTTGACGAGCTTCTTTGAGGGGAATAGAAGTGTTCCCATTTATCTCAAATGAAATTTGAGCCGCGACAGGACCAAACCAACAAAGTGGCATGTGCGCCCACCGAAACCTAAGATAAGCATGGGAAGCCGCCCAGTCTAATCAGAGTCTTCGGTGTCAGCATGGAGATAGCTTACACCCTTAGCTACCTTTTAAGCGCAAAGCAAAGACTGATCAGACTGGGCGAATGCCCAGTCTGATATGAGTCTTCTCTGGGCACACACGCCACATTGTTCGTTTTGTCGTGTCACGGCTCAGATTATTTTCTCTCTTTTAAGAGTTACATCAAGTGAGAAATGAGTAATCTAATTCCAATCCCCGTGGAGCCCCATTGAGAGGCATATATATTGGGTGTGCATACAACATATGTTTACGAGGATCGTCCAAAAAGTTCTGTCACTGGACTCATAACTTTGCTCAAAGACGTAATAGCTTACCACGGATTGCAATAATGAAAAGAACAATCTTTTATCTTTATACTGATATCAGTTACATTGTGAAAACATGCCATCTGGTTAAGTTATAAGCTCAAATACAGCCATTGTATTTGACACTGGCCTATTTTCATGTTTTTTGTCTTTCTGCTGGCTTGTTATTCATGCTGCATATCTCGTCAATTACGTATCGCAGGATTTTGAAATTTTCAGGGTTGCTATTTTTTGCATTCTGTGGGGCACTACATAAAAATTACCGACTTTTGTCAATTACATGCGATGCAGAAGATTGATATCTATGGTGTCAAAGAAATATGGTGAAATACACAGTCACGTGATTGTCAAGGACCCACTGTGTCATCATTTTAGAGAACTGTTTTGAAATTCTGATTGAGATCACATTGTCATGAGCTACTGCAGTAAATATATGCTTGAGAATTTGAAATATTATACATTTCTGACGCTTTTGTACTAAGAGCATGACCTAGTCGATTTTCATATGGCGTTGTTTGCATAATGCTGAGATTACGAAATGCAGTAAACTCTTTAAAATTGAGAGAATGACTTGGAGATTTTTTCACTGTGTTAATTAGCACCTGAGATCTCGTAGACACCAGGCAGCGATAACAGACATCCCTTTATTGGACATTGCCGGAGTTGCATTTACTAATTTGTCAGTAGGGTGAGGGTACAGATTGTGAATGTTATTTCATTGACTCAAGGATCAGTTTTTTTAACAGCTGTGTGATAAAAAAGGATTTCTGAATGTTTTTTATTTTAGGTAAATACCACCTTTCATTTTCGAGATATAATCCAGTGACAGAACTTTTTGGATGACCCTCGTAGCCTCATACACATATTTACTCTGTATTGTGAAAACATCTCAAATCACAAATAATTAACTGATTTGTTTGCAATATGGGATACAGATTACAAACGTCTCATGACTTTCTTCTGAATCCCAGTTTGTATAATCATGTATTACTGTTGTCTCTGTCATTGTAATATGTATGTTGTTCTTTATACAAATAAAATATGGTTTAAACCAAGTGAGAAAGGAGGCTCATATTTCTAGGTATTAGTGTTCCTCCTTAGGCGTTTATGCATTATATTCGCCAGGGAAAGTAAAAACGATGAGGTCATTTTTGATCTGAGAATATATATAAAAAACTTCGTACAAAGGAAAGACCGGCTAATTTGCTGTTTCCTCATTTATGTGGATTAACAAAAACCTCAAAAATCAAAGACTGATCAGAATTCGCTAAGTAGCCGGTGAACCGAGTCTGCAGTAGTCCACGCATAGGACACTAGGTATAGCTTGGTTACCGTATGTTTACATACTTGTTTTACGGGAATAATTAATTGAGCGGGTAACAGAATCGAAACGATTTGAAAAAAAAACAAAAAAAAAAAAACAAAAAAAAAACAGCATAGCCTGATTTAATTACCATAACGTTTTTGCCTTTTATGAATTTTGCTAAAAAGCGCTCCCGACTCTATCGGCTGTTAAAAAAACAAAGACAACGCTTCTGGATAAGTAATAATCAATTCACTAGCAGAACGATCTATAACTTCTTATACTGTGGTGTTGAGGTTTAAGACTGTCAAGTTAGCTATCGTAGTTTTATCATTATTTAAGCCCATTCCAAAATTGTAGTATGTACCCTACTTCAACAGACAAGTAACTCTGCTAATTTTGAGAATGATACCAAACCTAACGACCAGAGAATAGCTTATTTTATATGACGGGTATTTATTAGTTTTATAATTCTGTCTAGTTTATCATTAGGGCTTTATTTTGATCAAAGAAGCTTTGGTTAAAGATGTTAGCATTTCATGAGCCAGATATATGAGCCGCGACACGACAAAACCAACAATGTGGTCGTGCGCCCAGCGCAGACTCAGATCAGTTTAGGCATCCACCAAGTCTGTTCAGATTTTTTGCTACGCGCTCAAAGGATAGAAAAGGGTCTAAACTACGCTCATGCGGACAGCGAAGACTCTGATCAGACTGGGCGGATGCCCAGGCTGATCTGAGTCTGCGCTGGGCGCACAACCACATTGTTGGTATTCTCGTGTCGCGGCTCATATTAATTTGGCAAGTAAGCGAAATTTTACGAAGCCAGCATGAAAATTGTCAGATAAATTATTGCAGTTTACGACCTGCGTTCGGAAAATGCATATTAAACGTGAAAACGCATTTGAAGTAATCAGATGGTTTGGATAAACTATCGCTTTTTGTGTGAGAAAGAATATATTTCGGATTTGTTATGAGGATGCAAGAACAGCGTCTGTTGGCTTAAATGAAAGTTTGTCTACGAGAATGTTATACTTTTATGTAATAAACTCGCCTAAGGATTGTGTTTATAAAAAGATATCAGTTAACCTGACCAAAATATGTTCCGGGGTGTTTGGTCTTTGAAACACTTTGCTGAAAATAGGTCAACATAATTTAGTAAGATAAGAATTTCCTGCAATGGAATATTATAGGATACCTTAACGTGTGGCGATATTAGTTCACTCAGTAGAATCAGACAGTCATACTTGTTACTGGAAAGTTATATTTGAAAAAAAAAAATACAACAAATTAAACTTTTAAATGTAGACAAATTCATATAAAATAATGAGGTTTATTATTTTGTACGACCCTGGATGAGTTGACATACATGAACATTTTCTACGCTGGTATGAATGGTATGCTTTACATCACATATACGGGTAGATTTGACGAAATAAATAACGACAATGACTTTGATAAAATTGAAGTGCTTTCATCACAAATTGATGAGTCAGATGAGTTCTTCCTTGCTCCTATTTCAAACTTAGATGACGGTGATTCTCCGACTGTTGATCTGAAGGAGAAAGGGCGGAAGAGAGTGGCACGTGTTGTTGCTTTGGTTTCTGTGATATTATTTTTGGCCAGTGTGACGTTGGTAATTTTATCATTATTCATGGCCAAGGACATTGACGAACTGAGTGAGTATATACTGTACAGGATATTAATTGTTTTTCTTTGACATAATAATGCACATGATTTAAAATTAAGGCGATACATTGATCTGATTTGGTTGCATTATGTTTGCTTCAGAACTTTATCTTATTTTATGGCGTAAAGAACAGACATTTTGAACGTTTCAGTAAATGTTATAGTTCAGTAAAATTATCATGGTCTTGCATATTAATAACGATTTGAATATAATCAAATATATGACATAAACTGTAAATACATAAGCGCTAATGGGCTCTCAATGAATATTTGACCCATTTTTATTGATAAAATACATTTATTTTAAATATTCGTAATGTAATTACTATCTCAGTCATTAGTGATATACTAATCATGTTTTAACGATGATTTGTTTGAAATATAAAGTCTTTTAGATTAACAATATTACGTTTCAAATAATGTCGTTGTTTTACAACAGTTAAAGTTATATTAATATATATATATGTCGTTTAATGTGAATTTGAATAGTAAATTGAGAAACGTTTTCATGATTATTTTGTTTTTTCTTGATTTACCTGTAGAAATGTTGAAATTTTGATTTTTTTCTTGTACCTGTAAACTCTGAAGAAGGCGAAAGCCGAAAGCGCTCAGTAAATATTGTTTTGCACTGTTGATGATTTAATCCTACCATATACTTATTTCAATCATTTTGAATCCATTTGTTGGATCCAGTGCTACCGGGAAGATTTTTGTTTGATGTTTGTCTCATTTCTCCCTATATATATATATATATATATATATATATATATATATATATATATATATATATATCTATATTACGGAAACGTTTCCCCGCCACCCTTATATTATCTATACATCGTTATATTTTGATAGTTTTATACTGATATAACAGACAACTCGCTTTTTTGTAGTACTTTTATATATTAAATTAAAACAGATATCGCGTGTGAAAGTGGTGATATATTATTCGTGTTCAACGCAAAGTATATTATAAATAGACGTTAAGTAAATGAGCTACAGTTAATTGAACGTTAATGAGCTGGGAATCTTCCACGCATACCGAACAAATAAGTGTCTGATGAACCAAAGCAGAACCAAGGGCATGGGTTGGTCCCGACCGCAAGTCGGTTACATGTAAATCCCCCCCCCCCCTCCGTCACCCCCAACCCCAGTAATATCATTACTGGCCGTCCCAAGGTTTAGTTCATCTTGGTTGTTTTTATATGTTGTGTTGTGTTATTGTTTAACGTCCACTGTAAACAGCTATGGTCAAGTCGGGACGGTCAGTTAACCTAACCACACTATTCCTGGGCAGGCTTGAACCTCCTAACCTCCTGGTTAACCAGTACTAAGTGCACTTACTTTCACCAGTAACTGACAACTGCCCTTCTAGAATCAGCGGAAGGGAAAATAAAGTAAGTGGCCGGACCGGGTATCGAACCCAGGACCTCTGGCTTATAAGTCAGACGCCCTACCGACTGTGCTACGCGGCCCGGCTTTTATGTGTTGCTATGTCGGTTTTTAATGTACAGACAGTGGCGAGGAATATATGTTAAGTTTATAAACTCTCAATAGTGAAATATATTTATATAAGTATGTAATAAAACGTTCAAATTACAACGATGAAAAGATAATATAAGGGTGGCGGGAAAACGTTTCCGTACTATATATATATAGTATTATTTCATTTATATATATATATATATATATATATACACTCAATCCATACAGAATATGGCATAAGAGGTACATGATACAAAATATACATATGTGACAACTGCATGCGCGGATTCGTAAGCAAAATATATCTAAACAGTCTGGATCACAATAATAAACTGGAGGAGGGTTATTATACTTAGCATTACTGCTAAATCTATAATTCTATAGATGACTGAATGATAATAACGAACACAAAAAATCAAATAGCTTAAGGTGAACGGGTACATTTCAGGGGAGGTAGCTCAGTCCAAATGTTTTTCTCTCCGTCCCTCCGAAATGGGGTCGAGCTCGAAAAGTGCAGAATTTGCACCGCAGGAGCAAATTACTCACTCCCGGAGAAGACTACATCCCGGAAGGGCCCAGTTCTACAGGGAAGCAAACAGAAAGCCACAAAAGCTGCATCCATTGCCTAAAATGGCGAAAAGACATGTCCGTGCACCCATACACCCTAGTACATTTTCATCTTTTCTCACAAGACATTACACTTCTATCTTTGAATTTGTACATACCCATCGTTTTGAAGATTTTACAATCAAGAGAAACAAGAGGGCCATGAGGCCCTGAATCGCTCACCTGAACAATTGGCAAGGTGGCTTTTTCTTATCATGTCTGAAATTGTCAAAATATAAGTCGTGGGTCATGTACTCATTTTTAGGCCAAAATCTTCAAAACTTTCCATGAAATCTTATTTTCTAGAATTTTCCCATATTTGATCATGCTGCAAAAAAGGTCAAGGTAAACCCAAGGTCACCATTTGAACAGTCTTGGTGGTACTCTAGTACTCCATGCTACTTACCAAGTTTCAAGGTTGGTTGGTTGGTTGATTTGATGCTTAACGTCCACGGTAAACAACTAAGGTCATGTCGGGACGGTCAGTTAACCTAACCACACTATTCCTGGGCAGGCTTAGACCTCCTAAGCGGTTAACCAGTACTAAGTGCACATACTTTCGCCAGTAACTGACAACTGCCCTTCTTGAATTAGCGGAAGGAGAAACGAAAGTATGTGGCCAGACCGGGATTCGAACCCAGGACCTCTGACTTACGAGTCAGGTGCCCTACCGATTGCGCTACCCGGCCCGGCCCAAGTTTCAAGGCCTTAGGTGTATCGGTTCTGGAGAAGGAAAATATTAAAGATTTATACCATAAGTGGTAATGGAGGCCATGTTGGTCATGTGACCTGGACCGTTTGAACAAATTTTTATTCAATCAACCCCTGGAGGCTCTATATAAAATGTATTTACAACTGGCCCTTTGGCTTTTGAGGAAATGGTTGAAAATGTCAAAATATGAGGGATCTGGATCAAAGGTCAAGAAATGACCTTGATCTCATAATTCTTCATGACCTCATTTAGACAACTGTATATACCAATTTTTAGGCCAAAATCTTCAAAACTTTCCATGAAATCTTATGTTCTAGTATTTTCCCATATTTGACCTTGCTGTAAAAAAGGTCAAGGTCAACACAAGGTCATAATTTGAACAATTTGATAGTACTCAAGTAGCCAATGCTACATACCAAGTCTCAAGGCTATCGGTCAATTGGTTCTGGAGAAGAAGATTTTAAAGGTTTTTACCATATATAGGTGTGGCGGCCATGTTGGTCATGTGACCAGGACCATTAGAAAATTTATTCATTGCGTCAACCCCTGGAGTCTCTATATGAAATTTTGTTTCAATTGACCCAGTGGATTTTTAGGAAGATTGTTTGAAATTGTCAAAATATGAGAGTTCTGGGTCAAAGGTCAAAGAATGACCTTGACCTCTTGTACTCACAAATCTTCATGTACTCATTAAGATGACTGTATATACCAATTCTTAGGCCAAAATCTTCCAAACTTACCATGAAATCTCATGTTCTAGCATTTTCTCATATTTGACCTTGCCGTAAAAAAGGTCAAGGTCAAACCAGGGTCATAATTTGAACAATCTTGATAGTACTTGAGTATCCAATGCTACATACCAAGTCTAAAGGTCATCAGTCAACTGGTTCTGGAGAAGAAGATTTTTTAAGGTTTTTACCATATATGGGCGTGGTGGCCACGCTGGTCATGTGACCTGGACCGTATGAATAAATTTTCGTTCCCTCAACCTCTGAAGGCTCTATATGAAATTTGGTTTCAATTGGCCCAGTGGCTTTTGAGGAGTTTGTTAGAACTTGTCAAAATATCAGAGTTCAGGTCAAAGGTCAAAGAATGACCTTGACCTCTTATACTCATAAATCTTCATGTAGTCATTAAGATGACTGTAGATACCAATTTTCAGCCCAAAATCTTCAACAGTTTCCAAGATATCTTATGTTGTAGCATTTTGCCATATAAAAGCATAAGGAAGCAAATTTGACCTTACCGTAAAAAAGGTCAAGGTCAACACAAAGTCATAATTTGAACAATCTCGGTAGTACTCGAGTACCCGATGCTACATACCAAGTGAAGAAGATTTTTTCAGGTTTTTACCATATATGGGCATGGCGGCCATGTTGGTCATGTGACCAGGACCGTTTGAACAACTTTTCGTTCCTAAGGTCCCAGGAGGCTCTATATGAAATTTGGTTACAATTGGCCCAGCGGTTTCAGAGGAGAAGTCGTTTGAAATTGTTGACGGACGGACGACGGACGGACGACGGACGGACGGACGGACGACGGACGACGGAGCCTTACCATCCTATAAGCTCCCCCGGAGCCGCTGGCTCAGGTGAGCTAAAAAAGGTAGTGAAGATCCGGATGAGACCCATCCCATCCGAATAATCACCACGGATCAGACAGGTTGAAATAGTAAGTCATACTGGTAGCATAATAAAATGAGAAGTCCTTAAGACGTACTGAAAATCAGCAATTTTGCGTGCGCTGTTACATTTAGAAAAATTGATCGCTCAGTGCGAAATGTTTAAAGAAATAGCGTGAAATGGCAATTCATATAATGATTTGGAATATAAAGTTCGTTTCCATTGAAAAAGGGAATATAACAAATGTCTTGTAATGTTGTAAGTATATAAAACTTGCCAGGCATGAAACGGCTTGAGGAGCATCCCCTTCACACTCCATGCCAGTCGGAATATCAGACTGGCATGGGGCGTATAAAAGGACGCTTCTCAAAAAAAAAAAAAAAAAAAAAAAAAAAAAAAAAGAAAGAAAAGAAACGTACACGAGCCGCAACCTGACTGGCATTGAGATTAGATCTGAATAGGTTTTAGATATAAATATAGTGACGACTAAATAAGATATGTGATTACGGAAAAACACATGTACTATTTACATTAATATACATATACAAACGTAGATACAATCAAAGGACGCTGGCGCTTCATCAGAGGGATCGACATGGGCTATGTACACAGTATCCGAACTGACTGTACAATCTCTTCCGGTTTTCATAGCGTTGAATCGAGAGTACATACATTCGCTTATAATCAGTAGTCGGAAATCATTATGTTTTGAGATATTATCCGAAACCTGCTGCGTCATTTATAGTTATTCAGCTTTGAAAATATAAAGAGGTAAGTCTAATATAATTTGCTATTCGGTATTTTACTTTATTGCCCTGTACAATGACGTGTATGGGTGGGTAGTAATTGGTACAGTATTCAAATCGCCCTTGGCATGATTCTAAAACCATTTTGAGACTTCTTTTTACATGTTTTGTAAAAAATCTTTAAAATAAACGGAAGGTGTTATCAATCTACAGTTTGTTAGTTTTGATAATAGGATGATAGCTAGGTTTTGCACGACACAAACTCGTGTTAAATTAAGCAGCTCGGAATAAAATTTCTGTGACGGCCATGAGGTTTTCATTGTACAGGGTAATAAAGTAAAAGACCGAAGAGCAAATTATATTAAACTTACCTCTTTGCATTTTCGAAGCTGAATAACTATAAACGACGCAGCAGACTCCGGATAAAATCTCACACATAATGATTTCCGACTACTGGTTACAAGCGAATTTTGTACCCTCGATTCAACGCTATGAAAGCCGGAAAAGAGGGTACAGTCAGTTCGGATACTGTGATGTAAGGAAATCACAACGAACAACACCACCGAAAAAGAAAAAAAAATCTGGATAGAAATTGTAGCTCAAGGCCTCCTAAGGGTCCCCCATCTCGACTGCTCCCGTGAAGCGTCAGTGTTGTGTACTTTACAATTCAACAGTTTACGTTTCATCATCATTTTATATCCGGTGACAGATCCGAGCAGTGCACAAGAGTCCTGCGAAGTCTGGTGTAGGCTCCCGTGTCGCACATGCAGCATGTGAGTCCACAAACTGCAAATGCGAGCCGGTGGCGTAGACCAGCCGGTGCAGGAGCGCATGTTTATCGTCAAGCTTCAATCGCTAGGAAAAGACTTAACATTTAAGAAAAAAGAAAACTAGATATATATATACGAAGTGAGCATCCTACAATGGTACCGTGTCCACCCAACGCTGGTGCAATGTCATAGACGTCGCACCAGTGCCGGGTTGACACTGTCCAATGCCAAACGCTCACTTGGTACGAATAAAGTCTACTACATTATCTGAATTGTTTCGAGCTGTTTTGGTATTCAAATACAGAGTGAATATATACGGCATTAAAACAGGTATTACACCCTTTTAAAGTCCTTACTACATTCACTAAAGAAAAGTGTAAAAAAGGCATCCAACATCATTTGTGAGTTTAGAAGGCTGAGGCGAGTCTCTGCACTCTGACAAACTTACAGAGATACAGGGCTTTATGTAGGGGATACCGCTAGGTTTTGCTTTCGCGATATCCAGGCTATATTTACACGTCACAGCGCTGATAAAGCTCAGTTGATTCTTGTTGCAAATGAGCCGCGACACGACAAAACCAACAATGTGGTTGTGCGCTCAGCGCAGACTCAGATCAGCCTGGGCATCCACCCAGTCTGATCAGACTCTTCGCAAAGCACTTATAGGGTAGGTAAGGGTCTAAGCTACCTTCATGTGGACAGCGCAGACTCTGATCAGACTGGGCGGATGCCCAGGCTGATCTGAGTCTGTGCAGGGCGCACAACCACATTGTTGGTTTTCTCGTTGTGCGGCTTAAATATGGTATCTTGTTGCCTTTGTTGGGACCACTGTGAAATGTTTCTAAGGTTGTCGGGCATAAAAGATGACTCTAAAGCAATATCTCTTCAAGCTTCCCTTGTTGGGATCGTAAAAATTGCGCCTGTTTATTTTAAATAATGTTTATTCATTTCTCTGATTATCTCTTTCTCGTTTTTACCCCCCGACCGAAAGGTTCGAGGGAAAGAGCGATGAGCCTGGCGTCCGTCCGGCCGTCCGTAAACATTTTCTCGTCCGCTCTATATTTTGAATACCCTTTAGAATATTTTCATGATACTTTACAGATATGTAGAACAGGTCATGACAAAGTGTCGCGTACTAGAATGGTTACTCTTTCTATTGTACTTTGTGAGTTATCTCCCCTTTGGTGAATTTTTGGCAGATTCGTGTCCGCACTGTAACTTGAATACCCTTTGAAATATTTTCATGATACTTTACAGATATGTAGAACAGGTCATGGCAATGTGTCGCGAACAAAAATAACCAACTCTTGCTCTCTTACTTTTTGAATTATATTCCCCTTGAAGGTTTTAGCTGTGATTTTGTATTGATTTCGTGTCCGCTCTATAACCAGTAGAAGAAACTCCCCCGATCGGGAATCAATGACCTTTGGTGAACTTTGAGAATTTGACAGGTATATGTTACTAAAATTAGTAAATTGTCACTCGATCGGGAACTTTTTAGTCATTTTTATAGTGCCCTCACAAAACTCAAAAAATGTGTCACAGTTTTCACTTAATCTGCATGAAACTTTACCAACTTAAAGATGAATGATATATCTAGATTTCTACCGCGCAGAATTTTTTTAAAGTTCTTAATTTGAAAGTTATTGAATTATGAAAATATGAAATTTTTAAAAATAATTCTGATTCCCAATCGGGAAATGAAAATTTTTATGATGCCTGATCGGGAATCAACTTGGTCATTATCAAAGGCTAGCTGGCAGTCAGATAAATACACATTATTACAATAGTCACTTGATCTGGCGTACTGTATCACGTCGAGTTGATGAGCTCATACCATTGGATCATCCGAGACGCTTGCGTCGAGGGTGATCCGGTGGTATGAGCTCATCTACGAGACGTGATACAGTATGCCAGATCAAGTTACTATTATAATGATTTGTTTATTATATACCTTAGGGAACAGCCAACCATTCTTACTTGCCAGCGCTAATGCAGCGACCCGGATTCGAGCCTGCGCGGCAGAAGTATGTAGCTTGTCGTGAGACAAACATTACCGGCTAAACCTACGACACGCGCCATTTTTCACGTGTTTGTTGACGTTACGTCACTTGTTTTGTTTCTCTGGTTCTCGTTTCTACGATGCACGTTAAAAAGTGACGCGCCTGAAGCTGGAAATCAGGCATAGCCTCGTTTTAAAGGATAGTGATACGGATTCAGAAAACGTCAGTTTGATACGGCTGTCTGTATCAGATGGCCAGAAAACAGACAGTTCACAGGGTGTATCATTGATAGGTATATAATAAATACATACACATTATTATAATAGTAACTTGATCTGGCGTAATGTATCACGTCGAGTGGATAAGCTCATACCATCGGATCACCCGAGACGCTTGCGTCGAGGGTGATCCGATGGTATGAGCACATCCACGAGACGTGATACAGTACGCAAGATCAAGTTACTGTTGTAATAATTTGTTTATTATATACCTTAGGGAACAGACAACCATTCATACTTGGCAGCGCTAACGCATCGACGCGGATTCGAACCTGCGCAGCAGAGGTATGTAGCTAGTCATGAGACAAACGCTGCCGATTGAGCAATCGAGGCGCGCCATTTTCACGTGTTTGTTAATGTCACGTCACTAGTCCCGTATCTCTGGTTCTCGTTTCTACGATGCACGTTAAACAATGACGCGCCCGAAGCTGGAACTCAGACATAGCCTCGTTTTAAAGGATAGTGATACGGATTCAGAAAACGTCAGTTTGATGCGGCGTTCTGTATCAGATGGCCAAAAACAGGCAGTTCAAAGGGTGTATCATTGATAGGTATATAATAAACATTATTATAATAGTAACTTGATCTTGCATACTGTATCACGTCGAGTGGATGAGCTCATACCATCGGATCACCCGAGACGCTTGCGTCGAAGGTGATCCGATGGTATGAGATCATCCACGAGACGTGATACAGTATGCCAGATCAAGTTACTGTTATAATAATTTGTTTATTATATACCTTATGGAACAGTCAACTACTCATACTTGCCAGCGATAATGCATCGAGCCGGGTTTGAACCTGCGCGGCAGAGGTATGTAGCTAGTCGTGAGACAAACGCTACCGACTGAGCTAACGTGGCGCGCCATTTGACGTGTTTGTTGACGTTACATCACTAGTTCCGTTTCTCTGGTTCTCGTTTCTGCGATGCACGTTAACAAATGACGCTCCTGAAGCTGGAACTCAGAAATAGCCTCGTTTCAAAGGATAGTGATACTGATTCAGAAAACGTGAGTTTGATACGACCCTCTGTATCAGATGACCAGAAAACAGGCAGTTCAAAGGGTGTATCATAGATAGGTATATAATAAAGGAAATGATATGGGTTGTGTACCTCGTGAAGTCAACAACTTCCACAAGGCCCTACCATTCCATTCATGTCAATGCAAACTCGACTTTGAGACGCCTGATAATGCAGCACATACTGGTGCTACCGACGAAGGAGAACTCAAACTGTATACTTGTTTGATTGCGACACACTTTGCCAGTAACTGGTCTGGTCCTGTATTGTCTTTTATTCCATTCAAGATAGACAGTAGAACTTTGTTTCGTTTCTTCAGAAAGACATCTATATTTAGAGATTTAAGCAAGTCAAAACTTTTATAGATAGAGCCTACTTCTGCACATTTGTTCACAATATTTCCCTTCCTCCACTACCGAGAGCATAGTCAAGTCTTTGATTTTCTTCATATGTATAAGCTACAAAGGATAAATTATGGTGTAAAGAGGTTTCATAAAATGTAAAAAGCACAGACAGCTATTCTGCAAGATATAAACTCCGACCTTAGACAGCAATGAAATTGTTTGTGACCACATAAATGCTTCAGCTGCAATCACAGTGACGAGTCGTCAATAGCATCCTAACTGTCATCAAAGTGATATATGCAGAACCAGTCCAGCTGTCATATACCTATTGTTACTAAATAAACCATTGATTTAAATGTTTAAATGAAAAAGGAAGAGTAAACCACTGAGCATGGATTATCTTGGCTAAGTGTACAGATTGATTAATTCCAATGTCATTCTTGAACAAACTTATCATACTGGTTATTTTTATTGCAATCATTTTTTCGAGTAAAATGAAATTCTTTAATTCTTTTTTTTCCATTAATTCCAATACAATTTTTTGTTCTGAATTCTGCATTTATAGATATAAAATCTTGCTAACAAAAGAATATAATTAATAGGTTTGTTTAAGAGTTTAATATATGAAACCCCCAAAATAGCACAATGTTTATGAATATTTTACTATGTAGTCACTTTTTTCGGCAATCCATAATTCTATTTTATACCAAAATTCTTGGACTATTTCTTTGTTCAAGACTGGGAAAATTGGTTTGTTCTATTTGAGGATAGGGATATTGAATAGCAATGTAATTTAACTTCGCTCCTTTGTTAAATACTCTATGTGACAGTTACTACTATAGTTATATAGGGTTAGATGGACAGTGCAGAACCTGATCGGACTGCTCCTAGATGAACAACTGACCAGGGCTGCTTTGTTTGTTGCTCTATTGAGTCTTTCTTCTATATCGGTATAACGTGTCACAAAAACTATCATTTATAAGAGTTATAATAAGGATTTTGGTTGCCTAAATACGAGAAATTTTGTGAAAGTAGATGGTGGGGACCAGGATTTGACTGTTCTTAGAGGAATTGTGTGGTCACGGTCCACACTGACTGCCATCTTATTTATATCTATTGAACGTACTGCTGTATTAGGGAACAAAACTGTTTTTTTTCTCTCTCTCTCTCTCTTTGGTACGCTTAAAGTGTTTTATCTGGAGTCTTTCACTCCATTTATCTACCATATCAATTCTTGACGTAACACCTATTAGTGGGGCAGATATGTAACAAATTTGGCCGAATTGTGCACTTTTTGATAAAAGCATGAAATTTGGTACATAGTTAGATTGGGCCAATATATGAATTTTCAGGGTGGATGCCAAGCTGAATTTTGCCTATTTCGGCGGCCATCTTGATTTTTCAAAATGGCGTCTGCCTTATAGGTAAGTTTCATACTGATCAGAGCCCATTACATTTTGTATAGACTTTGAGCTGATAAAAGTCCCCCTGTCATATGGAGGAACTCTAGAGAGTATTGTTTGCAGAAGTTCCTATTAAAATTGTGTTGATTATTACCTGTAAACCCTCTGATTATGGGTTAAGCCCACATGTGTAAATAGCATATTTATATGGCCCGTTTCATATTTACACAAAATCTGACTGTCTGAAATGTTTCTCTTTTTAGACTGAATTAGACAGGATAACGGTTTTCTCCGCTACTAAAGTGCAGGTGTACAACGGTAGTTTAGCTTCAAAGCAAACCGTCTTGTCACAAACTTAACCAGTCTGGGGACTTATGGATTTCCGTCACGCATATTTGTGATGGTCAGCCATACTTCTTACATTTTTCAGTCCAACTCTCTAAAATGGCAAATTAACCTACTGGCAGTGTTCAGTCTGACCTGTCTACACTTAAAATTAATACTTGGTCCAGCCCTTAACTATTCTCAGTATTAACAGTTTTATTTTGGTTATGTCTGAAGAATTATGGTCAAAATTAGGCAAATATTGCTGTGCATTTGACTTGTTTCATTTCCAAGAAAAATAGATATTTACTTTCATTTTTTTATAAAGTGTTACGATCAAAATTGTCTACAATGCTTGCTTTTTTGTAACTGATGCTAACCGTACGAGGTACTCAAGGTTTTGCATCAGTTACGCGACAGAAAAGTACTTGGGGTATTTAGCCTTTGTTATGGTCAGCCATAACACCAGAAGAAACCAACGTTATGGCTTCCCATCACGTTTCATCCTTCGGACATGTAGTAACATCTTGTGGTAAAAATTTCAGTAATTACATTATGGTAAGCCATCATGTCAGTTAATTTAAAATGCATGGTTAACCATCACAAATATGCGTTATAGAAATCCATAAGTCCCCAGACTGTTAACGGTACCTGTCAGCGGTATTATTAACGCATAAATCACCAAGCACGTGGCAATGCTCTTCAACTATGAAGTTACTAAATACGGTGAAATCAATCGAATAATAATAGTGAAAAAGGATAAGCAGTCAAGCCCGACTGCGTAAATAATGCGCTATAAAATGAGATAAGGCATTGTTATTATTATTATTATTATTATTATTATTATTTTTTGATAGAAAAGTGCAGAGTTCCTGGTGGTTTGAAACGGCGGTGATAGTTTAGCACTAAGGGGTAAGGATGAGACAATCTGCAAGTATACGACAGTCAGGCAATAAAGATAATAGCATAATTCGCCGCCCGTGTACATACTGGTAATACTGGTCAATAGCCCTACCTGAGCTGTCATTTTAATTGAGTCGCGACGTGAGAAAGAAGTACCTTTAGACATGGGCAAATAGCGAATATTAAGAACAGCCTGCACAGTCTGATCTGAGCAGAGTGTTCGTTATTTGCTGTAGGCTTCATTTATTGTTGATCAGGAACGAGGTGATTTTGCTAACATTGCATATGCACAGGCTGATCCGAGTTTGATCGAATAATCATTATATACGAGCAAAAGTGGCTGTCGTTCGAGACAGTCTATAAAAGGATCTACTCAGTCGACAGTCATTAGCTATAGTACTATATATTTTACAGTTATTGGTATTACGACCGAAATTTTGGTCAACGGCCACTTTAGACAACACTGGAGCGGTACCCAGCAAAAGTAAGCAAACTGGTAATATCCCTGTAATGTACTAGACTCAGCAGTATAAACTGAAGAAAAGTTTGAAGTTGTAGGGTTGGATTATAAAGTAACAATCCCGTTGAAGGAGAGTCACGAACTTGGCTGGATTCGATACCCCGACTTCTTCATTATGAATAGAGAGCATTTATATTTTACCCGTCGGGGAAGACGACTCGGCTTTTGGAACGCTATTATAAAAAAGATCCGCGTGTTATGTGTATCTGCGCAGTTTACTGTACAGTCTGGTCAGAGCATGCACCGTATGATTCACCTATCCTGCAACATGTGCCTATCATGCTGTTTTTACATATAGGCTTGAATCCAAATGATGTCATTGTCATAGGGTCAATACTTTAAGAAAAGGATTTGCTCCATTCAGAAAGGGATGTAAAAATGAAAATGGCAGTGTTGCTTCCCCGAAAAGTGTGCCCATTTACCTTCACGCGTTGGAAGCGGGTATCTTTTCAGTCATAAACAGCCTTTCATTATCACCAACCCATCGTCCTGATATGGCTGAAATTATGTTTAAAAGGGCGTAAAATCGGGATTCATCCACCATCGACAAAAATTTATAGGTTTGATTTTCAACAAATTAATCTAATAAAGGTAGCAGATCCGAATTTGTTAGCTAGCAACTAAACATCTTTCCAAGCGCAGAAACTGATTGACACTTCCGGCTACTGATTACATCTCTCTACCGTTATATTGTCATGTGTACTCAATACAAGAGTCACAGGTCTTTGAGACGTTACAGTTATGTCTGTCACTGACCCGTTAAATCGTCTAGAAAAAGTAAACGTTGTAGACGCTCAGATTTCGCAAAATTATGAAATTTGCCATATTTCCATGGAACCATATAATTTGAATGCAGAAACGTTTCGTTTTCTTTCTGTCAGCCTTTCACCCTTTTTTTCCTATCTTCAAATAGTGGAATAATTACAGTCTGCGTGATTTTTTATCATTTCCAACTACTGGAGGTAACGTAAATAACATTTAGTCATAAAAGTCCATTATAATACCACTTTTGAACTTTCTTCACTGTGTCTCAAAAATATTATAAATATGACATTCTTTCAATTCTTAAGAAACGTTGCTTCTTGAGACCTCTGACACTAAAGGTGACATGACGTGTGTTTTATACGTTACGAAAAATAGGATGCTGCAAACTAATACCGTTTCTATACATAAAAAGGTCTGAGGACATTCACTCTTTTCTGACATTTTATTACCTAAATTAACATTTTTAATAACGTACTTGCCTAACTACTTAACTTTTTTGTCATTATTTTAATGATACTTGCATACATAATATTTATTATAAAAAATGATTAAAAAAGTTAAATTAAATAAAAAGAACAGAGACATCACTGTAGAGAAAATAAAGCCCTGCCGTTGTAGGACAGCACTATGGTTTGAGGGCTGGATTTGGATTTTGATTGTTTCAGTTCCTGGTCTTTGCATACTTTTTACTCTTATGTAGAAGTAAAGTCAAGAGATAAGCAGTCAACAATCAGTCTTATAAAAATAGCGCCCCAAAAGCGTTAATTTAGTAGCATAAGAGCGTCTAGTATGACATATGTAATCTACAAAACATACAAGAGCATTGTCTTACAGTGTTTATTGAAAAGATGTAGCATATTAAGTGCAAACAAAAGAAAGACTGTTGATAAGAGAAATATAAACAGACATTTGAAGATTTTGGGAACAGAATGTTACATTTAAACTTGGGTTGCAGAGCACATTTACTTTAGTTAAGGTTCTATGGGTAGTATACGTTACACGAGAAATGCCATTTCTCAACTAAAACCATCATATAAAATACAAAATTACTGCATAATGTCAAAATACTACAAGTTTTACAACACATCTTTACGTTGATTATTTTGTAATGCTCCTACCTCTGATGCCTTAAGCAGGACTTTGGGAATAAAATATCGAAACATGAACTGAAAGCTAATTATACGAGGAGTTGAGTAATAAGCTATGTGGATATTTGAAGCTGTTTTCGATAAATTCTTCCTTTTACGACAATCTTCATTCTATGCCGCAGTTTTGTTTTATTATTTTTTCTTACCTTATCAATGCTTATATATTCAACAGTTTTTTGAGGGGTGCCTAAATATGGGAACTTAAGTTGTTGTTGTTGACAAATATTTTATTTTTAGAAGTAATAATAATCTGCAGTGTTCCAACTGCACGAAATGCAATGGCAAAAGAAAAAAAAAAGACTACATATATTAATCAACATCAATGTTACTACTTATGGATTTAAAGGCAAATCTCAGTTCCTCATCTCCTAAATGAACATGCAGTATGACTAGAAATTAAACGAGAACAAACATAACAAGTAATGTATATAACCATTTTATTGGGCAATTTACTAATAAGTCACACCTTATATGTAGTAAAACGTTATGTATAGGGCAGAAACAAATAAAATAAGTTATACGTATACATATCAGGGACAAACCAAATTAACTGTTATTCTAATTAATCTTTTTGCCTAGTTTGTTGTAATCATTTCGGGAAAGGGGTAGGGGAGGTGGGGGTCGGGGAGTAAATAATTTATTGATGATGAAGTCCTGCTGCTTATGAAAAGTGTTCTCAATACAACTTAACAATATAAAAGAATACACTAAATCAATAAATAATCTATTACAAGTTGTTTGAAAGTAATTATGCTGTTTTAATATTTTAGGTGTTGATAATAGTAAGCCGTAATATGCAAAGATGGTGGTGCAAAATTACCAGATCAGAAAAGATTATGTCTTTTTATAGTGACAGTTATACTTTTTGAACAGAAGATGATGGGAAAGCTCTAATTTCCATGTCTCACTATAAAGATTTGCACTTTTTTCGTTTTCTTTACAGTAATATGCGGCAGTATAAATGACGAGAGCTAAAGGTATACAAACAGATAAGGTATATTACCACTCAGGTACACATTTAACGTGATATTCAACCTTAACCCTGATCAAAATATTTACTTGTCGACTGTGTCATTAAAAGGATATTATAGTGCAGCTGCTGCAAAACTATGTTTTAAAAGAGTCAGAGCCAGAGTATGCCATTCGTAAAGATCTTTGTTTTTCCTCTTGTACTACAGGAAATATTGAAAATCTACGTATACTACATGTATCTGAATATCTGAATATAGTTGACAGGTTAACACTTAAAGCATTGAAAGCCTAGCTGTAGTCTGAAACTGACTCTTTACAACTGTTTGCAATTCTAATTATCTGACACCACTAACAATTATATACAAACTATAATTGTGTTACTCAACGTTACCACTAAACCTACCTTCAGATACATGTTTAAATCATATAATTATAGTTAAAAACATACAACGATGGTTTTCCAATATAGTGGCATATGCTTCTGGCTACTTAAGATGAAATACAGATCAAACTAGTTACCATTTACACGTGTATCTATTTCTCGAAGTCGTTCTTCACAATTGTATGGACTCTTACAAAAATGTTTCGTTCTAGATTCAAGTAATTTTTCAGTGCTGTATTGAATAATTCAAAAGGAGCCAATCTGTAAAAGGAGCCAATCTGTTCTCTCTAATATGTGCATAATTTGAAATTGAATAATAGTGTTAGTTCAGTAAGGACCACATTTATCAACCATCAATTTTGGTTTATTTAGATTATTGTTGTTTGTTAGTACCTTTGCTACTGTTATATACGTTACACATCGAATATGATTTTTTTTCCTTTTAAATCCTTATATAACTTTGTGCATTAAAATAAACTCAAACACATTTACGGATTAAAGTATGTTTTTTGCTTCTTTTATAAATTATGAGTTAGGCAAAATGATTTATTTTGTAGACTAAAGCAACAAGAAAAAATAACAAGTACAAGAATTGCTATCGTCATCCAGTTAATAAGTTTTATTCACTAGAAAAAGAATTAAATCTGCAAAACAATGATATTTTGAAAGGTATTGTTTACCAGGTGGTGAGGAATTGTGATTCACTCAATTCCATTTCCATACTTACAAACATGTAATTATCGATTAGTGTCATGTCTACGCCCAGAAGCATAGATCAGAAATGCCAAATAACAGACAAGTTTGAGAAAATCATGGCGAAAGTTCAGCTAAACATGTTCAGAAACACAAAACTGGTCTTTCTAATGATTTCCGATTCTGTTTGTCATAAAATGCAGTTTCAGTGGCGGCCATTTTGAAATTCAAGATGGCCGCCATAAATGGAATTTTCCGGCTTGGCATCCACCCTGAAAATGCTTAGAATAGCTTTGTCTAGCATTGTGCCAAATTTCATGCTTTTATCAAAAAGTGCACAATTATTTCACATATCTGCCCAGCTATATCTAAATTATTGATAAGGTATGATATGCTGATTTACAAGTTTTGCTATGAGAGTATGATTCTGCGTGACTGTATAGAAATAGTATTCATTGTATATTCAGCTTAGATATATGAATATTTTCGATTATGTTGTATGTAGTGAATGCGTCAGTATTATGAATAAATTATATATAAAAAAAAAAAAAAAAAAATCCAATGTCATTTTTTTTGCCTATTGATGGGCATGTACAACTAGCTAGTCAGTTATGATGCTATTTGGGGAACACAGACAGCTGTTATCACCGCAAAACTCATTAATGTGGTGGAAAGAGATTGGCTGATTGTTACATCAGTGATCTTCTTATTGGACTTGAAAATTGAAGTCTGCTAGAGCTACTGACCGTCCCAAGCTGGTCCCTTCATTGCGGTTACACATGTTTTGTGTTCGGAACTGATTGGCTTATAATGAATTCATCTTAACTATTCTGTAGGTCTAAATTATTTAGTTGAGTAAAGGTAACTGAGTTGCCACCTATTTGGCTGTTCGGCTTATCGCCTGTGATTTTGTTGTCTGTTTGCGTGTATATGACAATCTTTCCCTTTTTTGATGTTTGGGATAAGGTTTGGGATCTGATTCAGTCAGTTCCTGAAGTTTATCACTCAATTGACATGTACACTGTAGCAAAACTCAGTTGAAACTTGTTATCAAGAAATATTTTCACTCTGTTTAGTTACATGCGTAGAATTACAAAAAGAAAAATCACTAACTTAAAAAGAGAATTAAGACTCTTGCAGTATACCTTCTAAAATCCCTCTATAGAAGCGTTAGTCTGTGACTCTGCAGTTAGCAAAGGCACAAAGACTTCTGTTTGTATTACTTTGTCTTTGCTTTTACCACACCCTGTACAATTGGCAGTTACATACCGGTAGTCAACACAACCTTTACAGTAAGACACTTTTGTAGAATGCTTGTCATTTTTATCAGTCTTGTCTAGTGTTCCTAGAATAGATTTCCCAATTAAACTGCGATTTTCTGACCATCATTATCCCATTCCTGATGAAAACAAGCAGTTCCACGTGTTTTCCCAAAACGACCAGCCACGTTGTTCATTATACCCCCGGCATACGAAGTATGTCGAGGGGTATACATGTATAGTTTTTGTCTTTCCCTCCGTTCATCTGTTTGCCCGTCTTTCTGTCTAACCGTTAGTCCGTCCGTATGTAAGTTAACATTTGCGTTAAAGTTTTGCATTAAGTTTTCGTTTTGCTTCTGTTAACTGCAACTTGTTCATAGATGCTTATTATTTTAGTAGAGAATGGAAACTGATTAATTTGCAATATCTGGATGCTGCTGCTGGCCTGAGGTCAAGGTCACAAACTTTAAAATTTGTACAATAGCTGCATTAAAGTTTTGGGTTAAGTTTCTGCTTTTGCTCTGTTTTTCTGAAAGACTTACCTGTACTTGTTCACATGTGCTTAGTGTTAGTACAGGATAGATATGTACATATAAGTTTACATCATCTGGACGCAGCGTCTGAAACAAGGTCAAAGTCACAGACTTAGGAATTTGTATACCATTTGCGTTAAAGGTTTGTATTAAGTTGTATTTTATGCTTATATTTTGAATATACTTGAATAGAACCTTTGCAATTCTACTAGGTTTACTTCAAGGTCGAAACAGATTAGTTGACATCATCTGGATGCTGCGGCTGACTTAATGTCAAGGTCACAGACTTCAAAATTTGTAAACTCTTTGCGTTAAAGTTATATGTTAATTCGTATTTTTGCTTTTAGTTTGAATGTACTTGAATTTCGCCTTTGGTTATGCTACTAGGTTTACTTCTAGGATGAAACTGATTAGTTGACATCATCTGGATGCTGCTGCTGACTTTAGGTCAAAGTAACAGACATAGAAATAATATGTAAATTTGTGTTGAAACTTTGTGTTAAATTTGTATGTTTTTTGCTGATGCAAGTTTTAAATGGCACCTTTTGTCTATAGGCCTTTCACTGGGTTTATTATACAATGTAGATTGTCCGTCTGTCTGTTTGTAAACATTTGCTTAAAAGCTTTGTTTTTATTATACAGTGGCACTTGCCGGGGGGTTACGTTAGCCCCTGCTCATTTGCTCTAGTTAGCAATGTTTAACACATGGAGCAGCTGACCACTTAAGAAGAATCTGTTCTCAAACAGGAATCACTGGTTCCTAAACAGGAATTGGTGGTTTCATAACGGGAAGCACTAATAGTCAAAAATCATATATTAGGAGCCTCTGTAACCTTTGTTTCACTTTTTATGACAAATCAGAAGCACCAAGAAGATGAAGAAATATTTTTGCCTTGATAGGACTTAAGATGGGTTGACAGAATCAAAATGATCATTGCATTTTTATCACATTTTGTTGGAACATGTACCGAATGCCTACATTTTAAGGTGAAATGAAAATATTCTGCCAAATGCTCCAGATTAGGAACATTCGAGTTTAGATGTTGTTAAATGTTTCCCGATCAGGCATCTTAAACATTTTCAGTCCCCAATCGGGAATCAGAATTATCTTTAAAAATGTCATATTTTCACAATTCAATAACTTTCAAATTAAGAACTTTAAAAAAATTCTGCGAAGTAGAAATCTAGATATATCATTCATCTTTAAGTTGGTAAAGTTTCATGCAGATTAAGTGAAAACTGTGACACATATTTTGAGTTTTGTGAGGGCACTATAAAAATGACTGAAATGTTGCCGATCGAGTGACAATTTACTAATTTTAGTAACATATACCTGTCAAATTCTCAAAGTTCACCAAAGGTCATTGATTCCCAATCGGGGGAGTTTCTTCTACTGATAACTTGAATACTCTTTGGAATATGTTCATGATACTTTACAGATATGTAGAACAGGTCATGATAATGTGTCGCGAACCAGAAAGACAACTCTTGCTTTCTTACTTATTGGGTTATTTTCCCTTGATGTTTTCAATTGTGGTTTCGTGTCCGCTCTATAACTTGAATACCCTTTGAAATATTTTCATGATACTTCACAGATATGTAGACCAGTTCAAGACAATGTGTTGCAAACAAGAAAGACAGCTCTTATTATTATTTTTTGAGTTATTTCCACTTGATGGTATTAGGTGTGATTTTCTTTCTGTTCCATGACTTGAATACCCTTTGAAATATTTTCATGATACCTTACAGATGTGCAGAACAGATCATGACAATTTGTCTCATACATGAATCACAACTTTCTCATTCATACTTTCCCCTCCCCCCCCACCCCCCCAAACCAAAAAAAAGAATAAAATATATATTTTTTCAGATTTGGAAATCTTGTTCAAATCCAAATTCACTTACTAGAGAGCTCAAAATTAGATTCGTAGGGCTTGTACTTTAGAAGTTATTCACACATTGAGATATTGTTGAGTGTATCATATGCTGTGCATTGTGAACATGGTGGCTGTTTGAGATTTTACCTCTTTTTAGCAGTCTGGCATGCCGTTTTGGTCTGAGTGTTAGATAATCATGCATTTGTTAAACAGGTAATGTCAATCAGTAGCATAAAAGAATGACAACATATCACTTATATGTGTTTTGAAGTGCATCCTGTTTACCAAGGCACAAGGGGCCTTTGGTCGGGGGATTTGCCATCTCCTCTGATGGCTATTTTTCGTTTAAGGTATGATTAAACAAATCTGAAGTAAATTTTGTTTTACTCTGTTCATAATCGGACTGTTTATGTTAGAGTGTCAGACTCTATGATGGCCCCGACCTAAAGCTATATATTTTAGTTGGTTGGGACCGGAGCCTTTTTGTCTGTTGCTTGGTCCACCGGGGCTCAACTGGTGACCTTCTTTTGCTTCAGATTTCCAGTGGGGTTGTTTGGCAGGACAGGGATCTCCACCTGTCAGACGGCCCTTTGTATCTGTTGAGTCCTCGTCTTTGCTTCTTCATGGTGTTGAAATTTGATTTATGTGTTTACCGTGATGATTCATTGACGAGTTAGAGGGTTATCATGCGAACCGAACAACCAACTAAATGTTTTGTACCACTTCAGAAACTGAGGGTGAGGTTGGGCCTGTAAAATCGATTTAAGCCCCCCAGTAATTCATTACTGACCGTTCCAAGGCGGTAGTTCTGTTGTGGTTCTTTGTTGCCTGTTTTTGGTGTCAGAGTTTCTGTGATGTTTTACCTGATGTATGTTATTATTATTTTTGGTTCGGTTTGGGTTGCTGAGTGGCCACCTTTTGGGAACAAGCTGCTCACTCGGTTGGCCATATGTTCTCTGTATCTTGATTATTTGTAATCTTAGTTGTTTCCAACTATGGTTTGAGAATGGATTTGGATTTTGATTGTTTCAGTTCCTGGTCTTTGCATACTTTTTACTTTTACGACTCTGTACGTGGGAATACAGTAAGTTTTTGTTTGCAAGATATCTAGGTTTAACAACCTACGTCTTAATGCAAATATCGAAAACTTCATTGGTTTAAACAGATTTTATTTTCAAAAATACACATTACAACATACAAATAACACAGTTACACAAAGCAATAGGATCAGAACGAAAGCTGATAGCTTATATAGCTTTTCTACTGAGAGAAACATCATTCGACGGCAATTTTGAAAGAAAAAAAAGTTAGAAACGTCTTTCCGTCAGAATAGAAAAATATGAAAAGGGATTTTTGCACAAGAAAAGAGGATGATATAGAGCCCACAAGAACATGTGTTAAGGCTACACAGGACAAGACTCTCTTAAACGTGAGATGAGCAAACACAAACACTACAGTTGTCTGTATTGAAATATGTGCTAAACAAGTATTAAGCATCAAAACAGATAGCTGTTACTTAGTAGTGAAGTGTTTGCAGAAGAAGTGAGACCAAAACTCCGATTGGTACCACATTGACTTGATATTCGGTTATGTCAAATGTTTACACCTTCGTTAAGCAAATCATGAACTTAATACACGTGAAGAATGCCGTTTAGTGAATGTTTCCGATACCACCGCTATGACGTAGGTTGTCAATTTTCATATCACGTGAACTGATTGACAGATTTTAATAACGTAAATTCAGGTTAAGTCGTCAGGCTCATTAAGTCGTCACTTTCCTTTCCCACACTGCTCTCTTTGCCTACGTCATCATAGAAGTGGAGGAGCGGCAAAAATTGAAAATACAATTATTCAGCTTTTAAATTCTTTTGCCATAAATATTATTATCTTTAATATTTGCAAGATATAGGCTTTTATTTAGGGGTACTGTTTTTCGACCCTGATCAAAAAGTGGGCGACGGAATAGTCCAGATTAAACGGGTTACGGCGAATGAGTTTTAAAACTTTCCGATGCGACCATGTGCCGTAGTAAAGTGCTCGGCCTTGAGAAGAATGGTTAAAGAAGCGAAAGAGTGGTTTCCCTTGTACCAAATCATGCGATTAAATAAAATATTTACCACGAAAGAGCACTGACGACCTAATAAGACATCTGACGACTTAATGTGACATTTTTATGTATTCTTTCCTCCACTCTTTTACACTAGATACCGAACAGATCTATAAATCGCGAGAATGTTTCACTTCATCAAAGCGACTGTATTGATGTTACTAAAGAAATGAGTTTTATTTCCATGGAATTTATCGATGTGTAAACGCCGGCGAATCACTCTTAAACTGAATAAAGCCATAGAGGCTTTGTGTTATGTTTGTTGGTGAATCGCCGGCGTGTAGACATCGATAAAGTTCACAATATTTTATGCCTTAAATTCCAATTGTATCATAAAAACATGGAAAATAGTTGTAAATACTTGATTATAGAAGCCTCCGGAAAAAATAGTTCTACGAGATTATGACGCTTGAATTTACAAAGTCTTAAAGTTTATTCTTATAGCCAATCAAATCGCACGAAACGAATTAAGTTGAGAAGAATGGGATGGTGGTAGCACCTTGCAAGCATCCTCCAACAGCATTAGATACTTTTTATAACAGCAATCATGTCTAAATAAACTCTCTCTCTCTCTCTCTCTCTCTCTCTCTCTCTCTGATTCAAATTATTCAATTTCTCCTTCCTATTATCTGATTTTCAGCAACGCATTCAAGGCCTGGTTCTACAGGACCTAAAGCTTATGCATGCAGTCACTTAGGTCTCAGACTTTGCAGATGCTCAAGCACATCTGATACATAGTTTGAATAAACTGCCCAGAACCGCTTTCCATGTTTCTTGGAACACCAGAAGGAAATGCACACAAACAGGAATGTATGCACAAACACACATACACCCCCCCCCCACACACACACATGTGGTTATGGTTCCAGTGCTCTTTTATTGAGTTACTTTCGTCATGATAGAGCTCTGTTCTTTATATTACGTGTTATTATTTGCAAGAGGTCGAATTAATTGATTGAATAAGTTTCCTTTTCAAAAGAATCCACGAAGGTTATAACTTAAGATCCTACTGACGACATTCCAGTACATAAGATGACGACTTAATATGTAATGTCATATAAGGTCGTCAGGTCCACCCTTCTGTCATTCAGTGATGTTTCACGAAAAAAAGTTAGTATTTCGGGAATGACTGAAATAAATCATCTTTTAGATAAATAATTCTGGTACCCGTTGCAAAAAACCGTTCTCAAATACCTTAGTTCGTTTGTGCATAGTAATACAAAATATGCCGCAACCTGACGACTTAATGTGCATTGACGTTACAACGTTCAAATATTATTATAACTACAAGGGTTGATCCAGAAGTAATGTCACTGTGTCCACTGCGCGCTTATTCATCGTAGCATTATTATAAAAATCATATCAAGCTGCACTGTAATTCACTTCTGATTTACAGAATAAATATGTAATTGGAATCTTTTTTCTTTCCAATTATATAGACGTTCAAAGTATGCCACCGACGCCATCGCGCCGCACGCCAGAATAACGTTAATTACATAAACATAATTTTCAAAGGCAATCGCAAATCAAATTCAAACTAACGCGCCAAATCAGCTGAAAATTTGATACAATGACGAAATATATTTCTGTCGCCCACTGTTGAAATTTTAATATCGCCACTGCAGTTGAAGTTTGCTAGCTAGCGCTAATGTTTGTTACTGCCGAGAGTAAAAATGTTGATTTCTGACAAAAACGCGTCAGCTGATATGTGCGGTTTTGCCTCGAATTTGGAATATCACCATTAGAGACTCTAGAGCTGTTAGACATGTGGTGAAATAACAGTTATTATAAGGCTTGTTTATAGCTGCAATCAGCGCGATACGCGTGCAGATGAGTCGCTAGAGGATAGTCTGAAAACCGGAAGACCTTTATGTCCAATGTCAGACAAAAACGTCACTTTTGTTTGGACCCCATATATAAAGATCAATGTTCTGAAATTCGAATATTGTGTAAAATTCTTAAAATTGAGTTGTGGGGCCCTTCAAGTAATATTAAAGATGAGATAAACATGGGTGAAGAGACATTAGTGCTATGCTGGAACAACGAATATGCTACTTTGGACATGACACAATATCGAAATTTCGTCTGGTGCGTCAACAACGTCATTGACGTGCGGCGCGTTTCGTTACCATGCCTTCTGTCTATCTCGATATCTCAGTTACTGTGCACTGTATTTCTATGACATTATCAGCCCATAATGCAAATAGATTAAGGTGCTTAAATATGAAATTTTCTTGGTCTCCCTTTATTCTACATGATTTTCTAGCTGCAGTGACATTACTTCTGGATCAACCCTCGTATCTGCAAAAAATGTTATTTAATATAGGTTAAGATCGGATATTTCTGCCAAAGACACAAGCATTGCTGCAAACTTACAAAATTTTCACTGTTTAAAGTAGCTGAGACAAGGAGCAATTCCTATAGTGATCTATTTCTCCGTATTGAGTCATAAGTTTAGATGTATTTGAAAAATAGCCAAATTATTTCCGACTCGAGACGTAATGTTTGTATTGGTTTATCAGATTTATTACCCATATAAAGATTCTTGTCTAGACAAGCATATCCACGACTCTTAAGAAATTTAGGTCGTGTTTTTCTCTTTGGAAAATTAAACATGCCTGTAAATTACCTAAATCGTTATAAACCAGCAATTCTCTACGAAACAGAAAATAACTAATTTAAGTTTTATCTGTCTGCATTGACCAGATCGCAGTTTTGAGATTCAAAGTACATATGACATTCAAACGAAAATTAGCTGAAACCTAAGTTTGATAAAAAAAAAAAAAAAAAAAAAAAAGGTGAAAATAAACAATATGCTCCCTTGTCGCCATGTTAATGCTGAAAATCTAACGGTAAAGGAACATCAACATCTTTCTTTGATGATGTAGATTAAGCAGTAGTATTGTGACATATTAATATCATTCCATAGAATTGCTTTTAGAAACACTGAATCACATAAGTTGGATTTGTTTAAATAAGTCATGCAACTATATGTACTTTCTTTCAAATGTCGGTGGAACCCCGGTAGTTCAGCGGGTTAAGCGCTGGCCTACTCATCTAGCGGTCGCGGGTTCGAGCCCCGTCGGAGGCGGAGTTCTTTCCATCGTAAACGGGTCTCCATTGCACACAGCCTTTCATTATCACCCGCCCATTGTCCTGATATGACTGAAATACTGTTGAAAAGGACGTTAAATCGCAAGTCATCCATCCATTAAATGTCGGTATATGTCAGTCGGAATCTGTGCAAGTTTTAGATCATTTGAATGAAATATAAATGAAGATATAAGGAAACACCACGGTCACAAACACAATACTCATACGACATCCATTCATACTGCTTTAGAAATGTTTTACTGCACACGTATGACCGGGCGTTTATTTAATCGAATCCTAAATTAGGCCATACAAAAGTTTCCAAAGTCTTTACATCCACACTGTCACTCCTGTTAAATTACACAATGCAAAGAACTCAGCACTATTTTGTCCAAATCAAAGTTGCATGTTATATATTATCAACGTGTTTTATTTTACGCATCTAATCAACTTTCTCTTTACAATAACATAATATGGCAACCAGTTAAAACAACTGAAAAGGCTTCGCTACTAATGTAAGAAAAATAAAGGGTTATAGTTCGACAATCTCAAGATAATTTCACAAAGGAAAGGTACTTCGTTTCTGCAATATTTTTCATGTTGGTCTTTCGCGTTTAGTGCCATTGTGGACTTGCACATATTCATCATATTATACTCAGCCAGAATACGTTAAGGGCCACTTAATGGAAAGTTCCAAATATGTTATATTCTATCAAGTTTGTGCACAGAACTGTTGAAGTTCTCGAACTGTTTTAGTTTGTTTGACGAGATTTACTGTTTTTCGTCAAGACATTCGTTTCTAAATGTTTCAGTTTCAAGTTTGCAATACTTTTAATATCTACTGTTCATTTGAAATCCAATTAATAATGAATTAAAAAAGAGTGCATAAATTTCAACGTTGTTTCCGCTTTGTGTGCTCACTTGGTCTGGTAAAAATGATGCGATTATAACCTCTCAAAACTTACCTACTACAGATTGCCTTTATAATATCTTGTGTATTATATAAAATATGCAATTTGTGACTGGTATTGCATCTGTTGAGCATGGTAGACATCAAGCGTATCGTGGAATGCAACTGTTGTCTGAAGTTATATTAACCATTACTCTCAGCAATATCAGACGCGTCACAGGAAAAGATAGCCATATGCGTCCGGGAAGAGTTTACCTGCTGTCATGCTGTGACAGTTATAAACATGCTTTTAATTTTTCGTGAATGCAATGTATATCCAGCAGGCACAAAACTTCGTAATACCATCACAGTTACATCAGGTCGAGGTAGTGCCGTTAGTACGACGCCATTTCGACATGGTGTGCCGACTGGGTGTGCAATTGAGATAAAAATGCAGCTTCAATGCCATTGCAACCGTGCACTGATTTTGTGTGGTCTGTCGTTTAATAACGACCTGCTGACAAAGTTTGCGATCACATAACGAGGAGACAGGCCTGAAAATTGACATAAGGTCGTGCCTTTTGTAAATATTTAAATCAGAGTGCGCATAATCTAAGAGCAGTAAGGGTGCGTAGTTTTCAATATAGATTGTACATGCAAATGGAGAAGATTCTGATTAGTCAGCGCAGAGAGCAGGTTTACCTGTTTACTAATACCGTGAGGCGTCTTTTGCTGCGATGAACTTTTATTTATTTTTTATCATCCACCATATGTTGTATTATATAGTTGCTGTTTTAATTGGGTGTATATATTTGTGTGTATATAGTCTCTCATAGCTCTAACTCAGAGCCTCTCATTTATGAAAGTTATTTTATTGTATATTATGCTTTCTTATGAGGTGAGACTTTAATAAAATATTTGTATTGTATTGTATTGTATTGCGACGACAGTCGAATATATAATTGAAGCTGAAATAATCGTTCATGAATCGGAATGTTTCTATTATCTTTAAGAAGTGATACTTTGATCTTCCTTCGCGAAAAGTTCTTCAAAAGCTTATGTGAAAGCATATCAGTGTTGTATTTTGCATCGTGCAGTAGTGCGAAATTAAATCAATTAGGAACAGTGTTTGATCAATTAGCACTGCGATGACTGTGCAAGAAATGTTAAATCTTTTTATCATATGACGTCGCTATTATTCCCTCGATAACGGCGTGTCATAAAAATCATATGATCACACGTGTAATAACACTTTGGCGCGTGCACATAACGTTATTGACACCGTCCGTGTCAACAATGCGTTTTCTTATTGAAATAATGTACAGTTTGAAGGAGATACAATTCCATTCAAAAGGGTCGTATGATAAACAGAATCTAATCCTCGTAGTCATTTCATATGAAATTTATGAAACACGCCGAAGGCTCGTTTCATAAACTTCATATGAAACGACCACTCGTGTGAGATTCTCTATATCTATAGTCTTTCTACGGCCAGTGGTTTCAAGAAACTCGCGGGAAAAGAGGGTGGGGTAGAATATTTGACCCTAAATTTTGACTTGCTTACTTGATCAGTGAAATCTTAAGTACCATAGAAAAGAAAAATCGTTTAGCTACGTAATTAGAAGAAATTTGAATGAAAAAAAAAAGTTAGGTATGTACAGCTACAGTGGAGCACCACATTAATGATTTTTGACGTTTTGTCTTCGTTTAAAACTGCAGTGGTTCTTTTGTTTCTCCGTTTTCACAAACACCCTCTTTGCAGGTTTTCAAGATTTTGACCAATTTTAGACATATCTGCATGCAACGTGCTTGCATACTCGCCTCATTTCTATTGTCTTCATCCATCCAAGCCGATTTTTTGTTTCAGTATTGTGTCCACGTACATTACTTTTGCGGTGTATGTCTAAATGCATGTATGCAACCGTCATCAAATAAAACTTATATACGAGGATAAAAAAACAAAAACATTGAATTTGATCATTTAAAACATTTCTTTAATTTTGCCCTCCTTATCTTACAATTATGTACATTAACTGAAAGTTGCTTATAATACCCGGTAAATATTGGGCGTCACTCTGTCATCTTTGTATGACCCACATACCACATTTTACGCTGCTTATGCAAGCCTAACAGGTGTTGAACTAAATAATTCTTTGATAGTGAAAAGCCAAAACCATAACGAAATAGCATACCAAATGTCAAGCACTTTACTCTACTGCAAATATCAGTCATAGCCAAAGATAAAACAAACAGTTCGAAGTAATAAGGCAATTTTTTTACCGTACTTCGCAGTACTGTGACGATACATATCGACAACTTCCCGAAATTTGACCGAAAAATTAACTATGTCATTGGATAGAGAAAGACGAATTTGTATGTACTGCAAATTTAATAGATTTACTATTGATAATATTCTTTTTACGGAAAAAGTCCACTTATTCTTTTATCATCCCTCATATGCATTCAATAAATCAGTCTTAGAGCTGAACAAATTTAAAGAGTAACTACACTTCAGGAACTGACTGAATCAGATCTCAAACCATATCCCCAATATCAAAGGGAAAGATTGACAAAGACATCCTAACAAACAACAAATTACAAATGATAAGTCGAGTCAGCAGCTCTTTCCCAAATAGGTGGCAACTCAGCTATCTTTACTGAACTAAATAATTTAGACCAACAGAAGGGTTGCAACAGATTAAGCAAATTATACAAAAAACATTTAACAACTTTTTTTTTACCTATTTTCTATTTTTTTATAGAAGGGTTAAAATGAGAACACAATAAATTTAACAGCATGGAACATAACACAAATGCAACCGAAACGAAAGTAGCGCCTTGGGACGGTCTGTAGTTATTCAAACCGGTTTAACTGGGCCCAAACCTTCACCCTCACCCTCCGCCGCGATGCACACAATTAGCTGGTAGTTCGGTTCGTATGGAGGTCCCCTAACTCATCACAGAGTCATCACGGGAAACAATTAAAGTCAAGAAAACACCGTGATGAAGCAAGGATGAGGACTCGATAGCCAAAACGTGTTGAGACACCTGGAGATCCCTAGGGCGTCAGCAACACCACTGGAACACTGGAGCAAAAGAAGACCACCAGTTGAACCCCGGCGGGCCAAGAAACAGACAAACATCCGGCCCCAACCAACATATATAAACCTTTATGTAGGGGCTACCAGAGAGTCTGAACCCCGACCCACCGGCGTGCAATTAAAGAGGACAGCAAAGTTGTCAACAACCGTAATGCGGCATTGTAGCTTGCTCATATGTTCCGTAAAATGGAATATATTTTCGACTTTTAAAGAGTGCTTTATATGATAGACACGAGTCTATGAACACACAAACAATATGATGAAAAGAAACACAATTTCGTTTTTTAGCCTTTCGTTTTAAGTTTGCAACCTTCTCTTTTAATCAGTGAATATCGTTCTAATTTATTCTGGAATTGTTGGATGACAATATATCCCATCCCTTCTCTTCTCTGTATTTTTATTATAACACCTGAGTGTATGAAACTACAGTAAATTGAATTATCAAAGTGTCACATATTATAGTGTCTGGCGTTGATCATTTTTGATCACAGTCGGCTTATTTCAATTTCATTTTCTTTGCATTTCGTTGCTTAGGATGCTTTGCTTTTTCGATCAAACTTGGATATCTTCATGGTATTCTTTTGAAATTAAAATGGTCTGCTCAGTTACGAACTACAGTTGAACAGGACATACAGGAAATTTAAAGAGTAAATACACTTCAGGAACTGACTGAATCAGATCCCAAACCCTATCCCTAGCATCAAAGGGAAAGATTGACAAAGACATTCCAACAAACAATAAATTACAAGTGATAAGCCGAGTCAGCAGCTCTTTCCCAAATAGGTGGCAACTCAGCTATCTTTACTGAACTAAATCAATTAGACCAACAGAAGGGTTAAAATGAAAACGCAATAAGTTAAACAGCACCGAACATAATACAAATGCAACCGCAACGAAAGTACCGCCTTGGGACGGTCAGTAATAACTACTGGGGAAAATACTCTTGCGTCGTTTATATGGTCGTCTTGGTTTGTAGTAATTGACAGGAACTTTTCTCAGTTGCATTTTGTTTCTTGTTAGCTTCGCATGCTCAAGAAAGAGGTAATCATGATAGGTGTGATAAAAATGAAGTTATTCTCCTACTAGTATTGGCAGGTGCTTCATAATACACCCCATCTAAGTAAACTTTGGTAAAAGGATCTCTTAAGCTCGTGCGGTATTTTCCTGCAGAGTTTCTTCTGTGCAGTAATAGCAAAAATGAACACACTTATTCACTTAACTAGACTCTTGACAAAAAATATTTGTACACGTAAATATCTGTATGTAAGAGACAGAAGGCAAAATGAACAATCATTGATAATCAAAACAAAAAACGCTTTTCTCTTCGATAAAAACCCCAATTAATGAAACGGTTGAAATTCTGAAGATTAGAATAAACATACATTAGAATTAGAATTAGAATTAGAATATATTTTATTTCCAAATCAATGACCCTTTCGGGTAGTTAAAAAAGGTACACATATGATTTGCAAAAAAAACAAAAAACAAAAAAAAAACAACCAACACAAAAAATACGCACACACAAACACACATACATTAACTACATTTATCATATGACGTCGCATCTGAGAGTGTAATAAAGCCATGCATTAAAAACGGTAATCCACTAGTGGATTAAATATGCAAATTACGTCGTCACGTTATGCGTTGACGTCCATAAAACGTCGCGTTTTCTAATCGCGAGATCGTGACGTTTTAGTGCAAAATTCGCTAATAAAATGTTATTTAGTGTCATATGATAAACAGAATCTTGCATTCGTGCTCCTGTATTACTGAATTTATTAAACTCGTTGGTGAAAACGATAAGATGCTCGGCAGAGCCTCGCATCTTATCTTTTTCCCAAACTCGTTTAATAAATTCAGTAATACATGAGCACTCATGTAAGATCCTCTATATAACAAACATTACAACTGAAGGCTATAACACGTGCTTTCAAACGCTTGAAATGATCGTAAAACTGACTCATTGGACTATCACACGTCAGTCCTTTTATGATAAAATGAGCCGCGACACGACAAAACCAACAAAGTGGTTGTCCGCCCAGCGCTGACTCAGATCAGCCTGAGCGAATGTCCAGTTTGGTCAGACTCTTCATTAAGTGCTCAAAGGGTAGCTAAGGGTCTAAGTTACCTCCATGCGGACAGCGAAGACTCTGATCAGACTGGGCGGATGCCGAGGCTGATCTGAGTCTGCGCTGGGCGCACAACCACATTGTTGGTTTTGTCGTGTTACGGCTCAAATATTCGTTGCTTCCGCACCGAAAGGACACATAATATTGCCTTGCGACCCTATGTTGATATTAATTCCATTAGTTAGATGGTATGAGACAGTCATAATTGGATCAATTTGTAATAATAATAAAGAAATCGATGCCACTGCATCGCCTGACAGTCTGACAGAGTCAGATGCGTTAGGTTTTCAGGATTAGCGTCGAGTCGGGTAACCACGGACAGCGGGTAAATTAGGACATACCATTGAAACAGTGTAAATCCAGATGAGACGGCTCATAATGAGCCGTCTCATCTGGATTTTCACTGTTTGCCCAGACAATTTTGTTTGAATTCCAAAGAACCGACATATAAGGAAAACAATGTCACTGTCCGAATTACCCACTGTCCGAATTTACGTGACTTTACCCAAACCATTTTGTCTTACAGCTGTTCGATCCTCGGTAGTAAGAAGCTAAATTTCAGTTACTATTACAGGCGATATTAAAAATGATTTGAGAGTCAATGTTGTTGTCGATTCCTGCGTAATATGGTTCTTATGATAGTTTCCACACATAAAGCCTCTAACGTTTTTCTGGGTAATATTGTTAGGATTTTATAGTGATTTCCATATATCAAATAGAGCGCGAGTCAAAATGATGACTGCAAACATCTGTAAACTATATGAAGCTATAAAGATCAGGCGACTGACTGAAGAATGGTAAAATGTGTTACAACAAACAGAAATCTCATCTTTCTGTGACAGTGCCTGGGCGAAACCAACTCTACAAAAATGAAGACTGCCCTTAACGAGAGCAAATCATTCCCTTTAATATAAGATCCCATTGAGAAGATAGTTAAAACTGAAATTGACAGTTGCTTCCCCTGAAAGTGTACCCATTCACCTTAATACAGGTACAAGGCCACATCTTGTGACTCTCACCAATGTGGCAGTTTTAACATGTGATACTCAATTCATCCGTATCGGATACATCTATCGCTTTTTATCCTTTGGACCCTTTTTGTTACTTATCAGTCATTTAATCGACTGCCTTATTGAAAAAAATAAATTGCAGTATGTTAACTCTGGTTTTCGTCACCCGATCATGCTAGAGTCACTGATGAGGCTTCAGTAGCCGAAACTTCTAAGTATGGCGGCCCACGTTCCTTCTTCTGAATGTGTTCTCTGCTCTTGAAGGAACTCTTGATTTTTATAGAGGCCTCACTGTTGGCTGTGTGGTGTAGGCCAATCTTGTAGATGGCTGATGTGACAAGTGAAGGTTCTGATTAGACTGCACCTAGCCTCCGCTTGTCACCAGGGCCACATTCTTTGAAATCACATGATGTGACTCACGTGTATGTACCGCTCGTAATAGTACAATTTCATTTTGTAGCACGGCACAAGTTATGCACTATGGGTAGTATTGTAATTATGCTTTGATCGTCTTATCTTAAAGTATTCTTCAAACGCTTATCTGAAAGCATTTCAATGTTCTATGTTGCATCGTGCGTTATTGAATACGTCAATTAGACAAACTGTCTACGACCAGTACATAGATCCTCAGCATAGTGACGATTTCAGAACAGACAATATGATAAATGCCTATGTGAGATACAGGCGCATTCCACACTTCTATTTCAAAGCAAATCATAGGCAATTTTCAAGAACTAACACAATCAGATCCCATATTCCACCTTAAAAACCAAGACCAAATAAGGTATATACATACAGTCAACTCTCGATATCTCGAAGTCGAACTTCAGCCCAAACTACCGATATCTCAAAGTAAATTTTCTGGTAGCAGAAAATTTACTTTGAGATATCAGTAGTTTGAGATAACAGTAGTTGAAATGTAAACTAAAATAAGAAATACATTCTTTGATATAAGAAGATACTTCGAGATATCAGTGTTCGAGATATTGGGAGTTGACTGTAATTTGATAGCAGTTTACTAAAGGCACGCACGGTAAAGCGGTGACAAAAGCGTTGCCATGGACAACATGAACCCGAAACACGTAACAGTAAGGAACACAACTGAATTACTCATATGCCTTAAAACAGTCCGTAATAAATACTGAGGGGAAAGGGAAGGGAGCGGGGGTATTAACTATTTTTGCGGAATCACAACATTAAAAGATTTATTTTGGTGTCTTGGAAGGGTTGGGCTTGTAACTGTGTCCTTCTCTGGGATGTTTTTATTGATTCAGCTATGTGACTGAAGAGGAACCTGAAAATAAACGACGTCTCAAATAATGTTTGGTATCCCCTATAACCTAACATTTGCTCAGCTTAATCTCAGCTTACCGTATGAGATTTTACCTGATAATCTAACGTAAAATCTGTTGATTCCCATTACAGTGTAAATACGCGAGTTCTTCAGTATTAATTTCTTTCAAATTTACCATTCGCTACATAGCTCTGAAATACCCTTTTATATCAGCAACATGAAATGAGCCGCGACACGACAAAACCAACAATGTGGTTGTGCGCCCAGCGCAGACTCAGATCAGCCTGGGCATCCGCCCAGTCTGATCAGAGTCTTCGCTGTCCGCATGAAAGAAGCCTAGACCCTTAGCTATCCTTTGAGCAATTAACGAAGAGTCTGGTGAAACTGGGCGGCTGCCCAGGCTGATCTGAGTCTGCGCTGGGCGGACGACCACATTGCTGGTTTTCTCGTGTCGCGGCTCAAATCTATGTCATATCGACTGTGTTTAGATGCAAGTAGAGTTTTGCTGTTGGAATGATTAATTAACATGTTTTATTCTCCACAAGAGATTCATTTAGGATATATTTCTAAAGCGTTATGGAGATGCCTGTCTAGACAAGAATCTTTATATGGGTAATAAATTCCATAAACCGATATAACCGTATCCTTTCAAAAGGAAATAATTTGGCTATTTTTCAAGTACGTCAAAACCGGTGACAGAATTCGTAAAGATAAAAAGGCCTGTGAAAATTGTATCCCAGTCTTATAATATGAACAGATAAGTCAATGGCTTTCTCTACAGGTTCCAAATATAACACGGAATTAAATTACTTGAGAATAACTTGTGATTTGAGAAAATCTGAAGTTTCTGTTGAAAGAATTTCAGTTTGTTATGTCACTGAAAAATTGACGGAGCATGACGTGCTCCGATACCAATAACGTCAAAGATCTGGGGCCGTATTCATAAAGCCACTTAAGTGGTTGCTATGCTGTTGCTAAGGCTAAATATATGTAAAGGAGATTCCCTACAACTATGAATTATGCTCTGGAGGAACAGTCTTACAGTCTGGAGGAACAGTCTTTGTAAGACTGTTCCTCCAGAGCAAATTTTATAGTTGTAGGGAATCTCCTTCATAGGAATTTGGCCTTAGCAACAGCATAGCAACGACTTAAGTGGTTTTATGAATACGGCCCCTGGTACTATAGCATATAAGTGTTACATTTATCTATATCGGATGGTTTTGTTTCAGCTAAAATTTATGATAAACGAGATGATTTTGAATTTGATATTGCTAGTTTTCCATTTTCAGATGACTGTTCCTCGTTCTACGTCCTAAAGTATTTACATTTCTTAACTTATTCGTTTTGCTCCAGTGTCCAGTCATGTTGATGATTTAGATATTCATAATACAACTTTGACAGCAAAACTTCTCAAACTAGGTTGTAGATATCTAAAACTTCGTAAAGCATTTTCAGAAATTTAATCGACGGCATTTTGACTTAGAGTCAAAATATGATGTCGGATTGAAAACACTTCTTCTGCGAGGCTTTTCGGAACTTGAATTTTATAGAATCTTGGTGTTTAAATTCAGAAAAATCATTTCCTTATCATTTTAAAAGGATTATAAGTCGATATAAAAAGATTGGTTACAAAATTAATGTTTTGCGACAAACTGCATGCTTGGTGGTTAACCCAGTCAAGGTTAACAGCTTTACTTATCTCTTCGATTTTACGACGATGGGTCGGGCCTCAGACTTTATGAAGGCGCCAATCTAAACATAACATAATAGTAATACAGATGAATGACGCATGGCACTCGTACTGGGACGTCGTGGGTCGGGCCCACCGTGGTTTAACTGGTAGGTTTCTTCTGCTCCGGAATTTCAGTATTGCTATTTCTGTGAATCCTCGTGCTTGTTTTAATTTAGTTTTAATTTTGATTACTTATAAGCTAAGAATCTTCCGAGGGCGAGGATTGGTCGCGACCGCAAACCGATTAAGCCCCCCAGTAAATTCATTACTGGCCGTCCCAAGGCGGTACTTCTGTTTTTTTTTTTTTTGTCCCCCGCCTTTTCGAAGAAAAGCGGAGGGACATAGTTTTCGGCATTCCGTCCTTCCGTCCGTCCGTCCGACCGTCCTTCCGTCTTTCCGTCCTTATTTCCGTCCTTCCGGCCCCATAATGTAGTAGGTACCTTGTGTGCGCAACTTCTCCTACAGTTTTATGCCGATTCTTTCGAAACTTTACAGATGTTTTTGTGATGGTCTGAAGATACGCATGTGGTTTGGATATAATCCTGAGATTATTTTTTGTAACTTTTTCCACAAGTTGAACTTAGTAATTTTTTAGGCGTTTTTACTATCAAAGTGACTAGGTAGTGGGTACCTTGTGTGCGCAACTCCTCCAACAGTTTTATGCCGATGCCTTTGAAACTTTACAGGTGTTTTGGTCATGGTCTGAAGATACGCATGTGGTTTGGATATAATCCTGAAATCATTTTTTGTCACTTTTTCCACAAGTTGAACTTAGTAATTTTTTAGGCGTTTTTGCTATCACAGTGACTAGATAGTGGGTACCTTGTGTGAGCAACTCCTCATACAGTTTTATGCCGATTCCTTTGAAACTTCACAGGTGTTTTGGTCATGGTCTGAAAATACGCATGTGGTTTGGATATAATCCTCACATTATTTTTTATTACTTTTTTCGCATATTGAACTTAGCCATTTTTCATACATTTTTACTATCAAAGTGAATAGATAGTGGGTACCTTGTGTGTGCAACTCTTCCTACAGTTTTATGCCGATTCCTTTGAAACTTCACAGGTGTTTTGATCATGGTCTGAAGATATGCATGTGGTTTGGATATAATCCTCACATTATTTTTTTATTACTGTTTTTCACATTTTTAACTTAGCCGCTTTTCCAGCTCTAACACTTTAGTGTTTATACAGTGGAGACCTAGTTTCCAAGGCGGGGGACATAAATTCGTTGAATTTGCTTGTTTTTTTTGTTCTTCTTGGTTGTTTTATGTGTTGTTTGTTGCTATGAATGTTACTGGCCCATAGTTTGCGATGTTAAGGCTAGCCCGATGACCACCTACGTGGGAAATGGCTGTTCACATGGCTGCTGCTGATGATGTCTTTGGTGGTTACAAAAATAATGTGAAGTCAAAGACGAAAATTCCATTCAATCACAAGTCACATTTTCAATTTGAATTTTGGTACTGCAGGGACCAAAACTCCAATATTCTGAGCCTTATATCCAGATAAATGTATTTCAGCTCAGTAAATCAATTACATGCAGTTATAATTGAGCCGCGACACGACAAAACATCCGCCCAGTCTGATCAGAGTCTTCGCTGTCCGCGTGGAGGTAGCTTAGACCCATGGCTACCCTTTAAGTGCTTAGTGAAGAGTCTGATCAGACTGAGCGGATGTCCAGGCTGATCTGAGTCTGCGCTGGGTGAATTACCACTTTGTCTGGTGTCGCGGCTTAATTATTACTTTAAATGCTAATTGCCCGGATTTGAAGGTATGCTGCTCGAAGACGGTTGGTCTGTTATGCATTTGTATCTTCGGATTTTTTTCATTAACGAAACAGCTGATAAATGGTTCTAATGACTTTCCATTATAATGATGAAGTAGTTTCTTCCAACTGCATTTGAGCCGCGACGTGAGAAAACAAACAATGTGGTTGTGCGCCGAACGCAGACTCAGATCAGCCTGGCCATCCGCCCAGTCCGATCAGACTCTTTGCAAAACGCTTAAAGGGTAGCATAGGGTCTAAACTATCTCCTAGCGGACAGCGAAGACTCTGATCAGACTGGGCGGATGCCCAGGCTGATCTGAGTCTTCGCTGGGCGCACAACCACATTGTTGGTTTTGTCGTGTCGCGGCTCATTTGTGAAACCTTTCACCAAATTTTTAGCTAAATGACCTAATTAGCATGAAAATTTGCTTTCTCTGCATCACCTGCAGAAGTACACAAAAAGAATTGTATTGAATACGTGTTTCCTGGCGTCAGTTATTATCGGGTACATACAGTTTTACAAAAGATTCACATTGTTTAAGTCTAATAAATTTCTCGGTATTTCCTCAATACGTATCGGTTTATTTATCTACCGAGGTGGCAATAACGTACTTCACCATGCTTTTATTCTTTCTATTTAGCTCTTAGGGGCAACGTATACGAGTTTTTTTTTTTTGTTTCTCTGGTTTTTATGAATATTTCATACCGATTTAGAGTTTTAGAATAAACAGTTGTATCCGCTAAAAAGAAGTTTAAGAGTAAAATTCTAGCTCCCATTTTCTTTGGCAGGTCTAAATCATGGCGGTTTCATTAGTTATTACTTACCTTCCCAAGGCGGTATGTTCGTTGCGGTTGCATTTGTTTTATGTTCGGTGCTGTTTAATTTATTGTGTTTACATTTTTACCCTTCTATAATAAAAATAGAAAATAGGTAAGAATAATTGTTAAGGAGATGACTTTAATATAAGCAACACGCTTACCGTCAGATCCTATATTCTACTGATTTGAATATTATGTATATGTATGTATTTAATGAAGAATAAAATACTGTTTAAACCAATTGTTAAATGTTTTTCGTATAATTTGCTTTGTCCGTTGTAACCCTTCTGTTTGTCTAAATTATTTAGTTCAATTAAGATAGCTGAGTTGCCACCTATTTGAGAAAGACCTGCTGACTCGGCTTATCAATTGTAATTTATTGTTTGTTGGGATGTCTTTGTCAATCTTTCCCTTTGATGTTGGGGAAAGGGTTCGGGATCTGATTCAGTCAGTTCCTGAAGTGTAGTTACTCTTTAAATTTTTACAATTAGCAGTAGATGATTTGCGTGTTGGAAAAAGCTGTTTCGTTCATTGAGGATTACTGAAAAAGTTTACTGGTCATGAGCATGTTTGCTGTTTGTTTTCATGATTCTCATTTGCTGATGAAGGTGTCTGAATATATATTAGATGCTGGTGGTTGACCCATAAAGTTATGCAGTGTGACAAAGTGATGTGCAGTCATGGATTTTGTCGTGTTAAAAACAGTGGGTGGGGTACATGCTAATTTATGACCGACAGTTTATGCACAACTGTAGCTGGTTTCTTTATATCATGTCCAGTTTTGCTCCCCTATTCAGTTCCAATATTGTGAGGGAAGCCGGTCAGAAAAATACTCTATTTTACTGTCCCCTGATGCTTTACTGCGAACATCCTCATCATATAAGTGCGTCTAGTACGAAACGTAAATAACCTTTGGTATCATCTCAACTCAAAGGACTTCGTTCTTAGTCCCATTTCAGATGTAAGACAAAGATACTAAACTTCAGACTAAAATGATCTGACTTGAAGATATAATCCATTCCGTAAACGTGAGCAATTCACCCTCAGATTCATTATTTGATAGTCTTTCATTACAGTGCAGTCGATAAAGAACTTCAAATAAACTAGACAATTTAATTAAAACCCATTATTATAAACTGAATTAGTTCTTCTAGAAATCAGTTTGCTAGCTGAGAAAACTTCAACCCAGATGATTTATTCTGAATGACTTTTCATTGTGGCGATACAATTCTTCAAATCATAAAAAGAAATGATAAAAGGCAGAAAAGAAAATGAAAATACAAATGAGTTTAGGACAATAAATGAGGCTGATCAAATGCGTAGACTGCTTAACCCATTTAAGTCTAATAGCCATTAAAGGATATGAGCAGATAGGTCAGACCCAGACCAGCGTTTGATAAAGGTCTACCTTATTTGCATAATTCTCTTAAAACTAGAAAATGTGTTTATGAAACACTATGCCCCAAACCGTATGCTTGCCTCTAAAGAAGGTTCATCTCATAATGTTTAGGTCAGAACGGAGTTTTAATCAATTCAGGTACATCCTAGCCTGTAACTGTATGTTCCTATATATTACGGTTCTTGGCTGTAAGTAAGGGTACCTTTGTACCATACGTTTCAATGCACTATGTCGAAAATGGGACATAACTCAGTCAAAATTCACCAATGTTTTTTAAAAGTTAATCAGGTCATCTATACCTTGGGCAATGTCTTCCTGCAAACAAAAACAAAAACAACAACAAAAAAAAAAAAAAAAAAAAAAAAACGATCCTAGCATCGGGGGTTCTCGGGATATTTTGTTCACAAGGTACCATGAGCTTACAATGCACTAAGTCCAAAATGAGCATAACTCGGTCAAAAATTCATCAATGTTTTCCAAAAGTAAATCAGGTCATCTACACCTTGGGCAATTTTATCCTGCAAAAAAACACGATCATAGCATCAGGAGTTCTCGAGATATTTTGTTCACAAGGTTCCATAGGCTTACAATGCACTAAGGCCAAAAAGGGGCATAACTCGGTTAAATATTCATATTTTTTCCAAAAGTTAATCAAGTTATCTACGCCTTGGGCAATGTTACCCTGCAAAAAGTCATGATCTTTGCATCAGGGGTTCTTGAGATATTTTGTTCACAAGGTTTCATAGACTAACTCCAAAACGGGACATACCTCTGGAAATACGTGACAAGCGGGAAAAAGTAAAACATACGGGTCCACGTATTTTTCATGTACATGCCACGTATAAAATTTCAAGATCCAAGCATAAGTAGTTATTGAGTTTCCCAGCTGCCAAAAAGTGTTACGGACAGACGGACGGGCGGACAGACAAGGCCAAAACAATATCCACCTTCAATTTCTCCAAGGTTGGGGGCATCAGAAAATAAAAATGATAAAAATAAACGAAAGCAGACAACCCTTAAATGACAAATGAACTCAACCAACATAATAAAAAAGCCACTTAGCCTATATGGTTAAGGTGTTTATTCTTGATAGTAGTTTTGGTCCGTGTGAGGGTCTTCTAGTCCATCGACAGACACTCTATGAATAAGACATTCTGTGAATACTCATCAATTAGCATTTTCTATTCCTCTAAAGTTGCCTGCCTTGAAAAATGGCGTCCAATTTGGGGCGGCTTGACTTGATCATGAGAGTGAACTGCGCCACATTTTAGGTCTCACAGAAGATAAGTAAAATAAAAAGATAGGCAATGATCAGGAATTAATACAATCAAATCCCACACCCCGCTACCAAAACCAATAGACCATATTCTGCTAGAGATTACACACAGCTGTTCCTCATGAATAATTAAGTGGAGGTAAAAGGCTGCAAGCCTCCCCTGGTACACACAGTAAAACGATATGTTAATACGTTGTTTTTGCAAAAGCAGTAAATGTCGAATGCTCGGAAGTTGATAATTTATGTTAAACAAGAATAATTTGATAAACATGTAAGCTTGACAGCCAACAGAGCAAATAGACTTGTTGGATTAATTAAACGTGCTTTCTCATACCTTGATGAAGAAACATTATTGGTTTTATACAAGACGCTTATCAGACCTATTCTCGACTATGGTAACACCATCTGGTTTCCATCATTAAAGAAGGACATCCGTGCCATTGAAAATGTACAAAGAAGACTTACAAGACTGCTCCCAGAGATTTCTCATCTCAGTTATGAAGAACGGTTACGAACATTCAATCTTACAACTCTTCACTACAGAAGATATCGAATGGACATGATTCAGGTCTTCAAAATAGTAAACAACATAGACGATGTAAAAATGGAAGGACTTTTTGAGTACTCAGATTTAAACACACGTGGTCATAGTAAGAAACTGAATAAGCCAAGGGCTATAAAATCATATAGAATGAATTCATTTTGTGTCAGAGTTATAGATAGATGGAATAATTTGACTGAGGATATGGTTAACTCATCTACAGTTCTTAGTTTTAAGACCATGTATGATAGATACATGGGGGATCAGAAGTATCAAATTGGAGATATCTACTAATGAAGACATTCATATTATATTGTGCGAGTAGTATAATGCCAACCAAATAACATTACAATTATGAACTTTAAAATAGCACCGGAAGTTAGTTTTAAATTGATTGCTAAGAAGAGGTGTAGAAGACAAGTCGACAGGACTTAATGATTCTACTACAACCAAGTTACAAGTACAAGTTACAAGTATGATGCAATGATGCAACTCATATAACGCATTGAGATTTATAAAATAAATAGCATTGTACCGGTACTTAATGCTCCTCATAAAGGAAAAACTTGTTGATTTGATTGAGAGGGCCTTCAAAAAGTTCTCCAAAAATGAAGATACCCTTTATATTGCCTGCAACGATAAGAAAGCGTTTTTCACTTCTACTGACCGTAAAATATATAGAGGATATAGTCTTTGGTCATGTCAGAATGTATGTGACGCCTTATCATATCTCTTAGATAATATTTACATCAGATTTGGTAATAAGTTATACAGACAAATTGTTGGTATTCCGATGGGTACAAATTGTGCTCCTCTTGTGGCCGATTTGTTTTTATTTTGTTATGAAAGAGATTTCATGACTTCTCTTTCTGTTGATAATCAAGCTGATATCATTGAGGCATTTAACTCAACCTCTAAATATTTAGACGATCTTCTGAATATTGATAATCCTTATTTTGAAAGCATGGTTAACCAAATTTACCCACCTGAACTTAAATTGAATAAAGCTAATACTTCAGATACCGAGGCCCCCTTTTTGGATTTACATCTATCTATTTCTAACGGTTTTGTATCTTCTAAAATTTATGATAAACGTGATGACTTTGACTTTGATACAGTTAATTTTCCATTTTTGGATGGTGACGTTCCACGTCGTCCCTCTTATGGAGTGTATATTTCTCAACTTATAAGATTTGCTAGAGTGTGTAGTCATGTAGATGACTTTAATGCTCGTAATAAATGTTTAACTGCTAAACTTCTTCAACAGGGCTATCGGTATCATAAGCTTAGAAAGGCTTTTTCTAAATTCTATCGCAGACACCATGAATTGGTTTCAAAATTTGATGTCGGATTAAAATTTCTTTTACACCAAGGCCTATCGGAACCAGAATTTTATGGTGACTTAGTATACAAATTCAAAAAGATTAAGGGTAGGACTGATTTTTCTGATCAATTCCGAAAAATAATAATACGTCACAAACGTATTGGCTATAATTTAAATGTTATGCGACAGTCTGCATGCTTAGTGATTAACCCAATCACGGTTGATAGCTTTCCTGCACTCTTTAATTGCACACCGGGGGATCGGTCGTCAGACTCTATGATGGCCCCGACCTAAAGCTATATATTTTAGTTGGTTGGGACCGGAGCCTTTTTGTCTGTTGCTTGGTCCACCGGGGCTCAACTGGTGACCTTCTTTTGCTTCAGATTTCTAGTGGGGTTGTTTGGCAGGACAGGGATCTCCACCTGTCAGACGGCCCGTTGTATCTGTTGAGTCCTCGTCTTTGCTTCTTCATTGTGTTGAAATTTGATTTATGTGTTTACCGTGATGATTCATTGACGAGTTAGAGGGTTATCATGCGAACCGAACAACCAACTAAATGTTTTGTACCACTTCAGAACTTGAGGGTGAGGTTGGGCCTGTAAAATCGATTTAAGCCCCCCCAGTAATTCATAACTGACCGTTCCAAGGCGGTAGTTCTGTTGTGGTTCTTTGTTGCCTGTTTTTGGTGTCAGAGTTTCTGTGATGTTTTACCTTATGTATGTTATTATTATATTTGGTTCGGTTTGGGTTGCTGAGTGGCCACCTTTTGGGAACAAGCTGCTCACTCGGTTGGCCATATGTTCTCTGTATATTGATTATTTGTAATCTTAGTTGTTTCCAACTATGGTTTGAGGGCTGGATTTGGATTTTGATTGTTTCAGTTCCTGGTCTTTGCATACTTTTTACTAGATATAATATGTGACTCCCCATTGTTTTTAATTCTTATTTGTTGCCCATAAAATTGTTCATTGCACCTAAAATGTAAAATGTGTTCTCAGTTAAGCTTTCAGTTCTTTGACTGATATTTCATATCACCTTTCATCAAAAACTGATAAAAAGGATAAAAATTGAGTACCTGAAATTCAAAGACTTTCATTATTCTGACTGAAACCATAACATTTAGCTTACCCAGTGTACATGACTTTTTTTTATCATTTATTATCACCTAAACTATGATCACAAGAAAAACAAATCTAAAATTCAAGTACTTTTGGCACAGTTTATTTCTTTCTCAAATGACAGAAATCAATAATAAAATTAAAAAGAAAGGAAAACAGAAAAAAATAGTCAGACATTCCTGTAGTGTTTAAACTTTATTTATTTGTACAAATTTCTCACATACATACAAATACATTTCATGGACATAAACTATTCATACAAAAGGGATTCAGAAGAAAGTCACAATGACTTTTTTAAATCTGTCTCCCATAATTTACATTGTAAATTTCAGACCCATGATAAGCCGAAGTTACATATAACATTAGTCAGATAATTATATACATTCACACTATACAGAAGAAAAATAAAGAAAAAAAAAAAAAGACATAGACAAGAAATTGATTATGAACAGGGAAAAAAAAGGAATATAAGAACGGGAACCTAAACTGTAAAGAGAAACATATGTTTGATAGCTATGGTTGCCTCCACGGGGAAAGGAGAAGCATTTCATAAATTATCGTATGATATTTATATAGTAAACACGTATAGATTTGCAGTAGGCAACAACAAATACATTTTTTAGGCAAAAGGTAATTTAGTCAACATCATGAGAGTAGTGCTTGGTTTAGATAGTAATATTATTTATTGATGGAATCGTTTGGACTTAAGTATAAAAGTTTGAACAGCTTTGAAAACCATTATGTTGTCATTAATAGAGACGGCGGTACTTCCATACAACAATGAGTTCAATGTAGGTAAACACATTCTTGAAACAGCAGTTAGCATATCATTACGAATATTTTGGTAAAGGTTAATAGTGACGAGAATCTTCTACCTCACCGCACGCACAGTGTGGGTCTAGGACGATATGTTTAGAGAATAAATGCTGGTTGAGGGAACTGCAATTAGTTCTTAACCGAGTATGATAAACCTGACAAGTACGGTTTCCAGATGAATAATACAATGGGGGTGAGATAATATTTGACATTCGTTTTAGGTTATATTTGAAGGCAGCTATACTATTTACATTTTGAATTTCTCCAGGAAGGTCATTCCAATCTCTAATAGCAGAAGGTAAAAATGAAGAGTAATACAGCTGAGTATTAGAATTGACAGTTTTTATATCACCTGCATTGCGTAAGTTATAGCTGACAGATGATCCAACAGTTCCAGGAACGAGTGAAGATAAGTAAGCAGGGCATAGGTTATTTCGCATTTTGTAAAACATTACAAGCTTATGGTTTTTCCTCCTAGAAGATAGGGTTTCCCAGCCTGTTTCAGTTAGAAGTGAATTTATAGAAGCAAGTCTTGTCGCACCCGTAACAATACGTGCAGCTTCGTACTGAATCTTTTCAAGTTCATATGACTCATACTGTGTGCAGTTGTTCCACACAATATCAGCATATTCCAACAGCGGCCTTATAAAAGAGAAGTAAATTATTTGTAAAGATTTGCGGTCGAGGACAAATTTTAGCCGCCTCATGGTATTGATACGTTGCCACGCTTTAACTTTAATATAGTCAATATGTTCATGCCAAGAACAGTTGTTAGAAAGGTATAGACCTAGGTGTTTATGAGAAGACACTTCATTAACTTGTTGGTAATTCATAAATATAGGCGGGTGATAGGGTTTATTTACTTTTCTAGAAAATATAAGTGACTCTGACTTTGAAGGATTAAACGAGACTAGCCAATCAGCTGCCCATCTATGGATTGTTAGAAGATCAGAGTTTAAAGTAATAGCTGCATCTGTTGGATCACCTACTATTATATAGAGACTAGTGTCATCAGCAAAGAGCCTGATAGATGAGTTTATATTCTCAACAATGTCATTTATGTAGATAAGAAAAAGGAGAGGACCGAGAATAGAGCCTTGAGGAACTCCAGCATTTATAATAGACCAGTTTGAGGACGCCCCCGGTAGGACAACCCGCTGCTTTCTATCTTTAAGATAATCAGCAAACCAAGAGAGAAGAGAACCAGAAATGCCTATACGTCTTAGTTTATAAAGTAAACCTCTGTGCCAGACTCTATCAAAAGCTTTACTAATGTCACAAAAGACAGCGCGCACTTCTTTGCCCTCATCAAGCGCTTTACAAAATGTATTATATAGATCCACTAGTTGGTTGACAGTGGAATCCCCTGGAACAAACCCTGATTGTAATGCAGTTATAATACTATTCTCTCTACAGAAGTTGAAGACGTGCTTATGTACAATCTTTTCCATGACTTTACCAACAGTATTTAAAAGAGAAATAGGGCGATAATTCGAGACAACTGAAGGGTCATCCTTCTTGTGAACAGGCGATATATTAGCTTCTTTCCAAGTGGATGGGACTTGGCCTGACTGAAGGGAGAAATTAAACAGGTCACATAATGGCGCGGAAAGCGGAATTGCTAGTTCTTTTAAGAGTCTCTTGCTGATAGAGTCTGGCCCAGCTGCTTTACCAATAGTTAATGACTGGAGAGTTGATTGTACTTCATCCGAGGTAATGGCGATAGAGCTCAGGGAAGGAAAGTCAGGAAATGGGGTTGCAGGAAGAGATGCATGTGTGTCATCCAAAACTGTTTGTTCTGCAAAATAGTCATTTAGCGCGGTTGCCTTTTCCAAATCCTCTTCAACAATAAATCCGTCAACTTTAAGTGGTGGTATAGAAAAAGATTGGTCTTTGGTAATGAAATGTTTTAGTGTTTTCCAGTAGTCTTTGGGGCGCAGGTCACTGTTTAGTAGTTTATTTGCTAGTTTTTCGTTAATGAGTTTTTTTAGATCGTCTTATCTCGTTTGTTACTTTATTTCTATATGTTTTGTAATTAGTATGATCATTGTCATTATTTGTTCGTTTATATTTGTCATATAATCTTTTTCTTTTTCGCATCATTCTTTTTATTTTACTGCTTAACCAGGGAGGGTCAGATTTTCTTACATGTACAGTTTTATTTGGAATATGCTTCTTAGAGGTGTTGATAATAAAATCTGCTACATTTTTCGTATAAGTGTCAATATCTTGGTGTTTTAGTGACTGCCAGTCAAAATCAGAAATTTCCTCACGAAGTTCATCATAATTACCTCTATCGTAAAGCCATACCTGTCTTGAAAATACTTTAGTTATTACTTTCTTAAAATCTAAAACACAAAATATCGGACAGTGATACCTCACGGCTTGTTCAAGACAAGGTTCACCAACTCCACTTAGCATAACACCATGTTTATTAGAAGTCAAAATAAGATCTATAATAGAAGCAGAAGACTCAGTAAAATGGGTGGGCTCGTTTATTAAATTGTGTAGATTAAACTGCTGGCATAAGATTTCGATCTTCCTACTAGATGCCGGTTTTAAAGTGTCGAAATTGAAATCACCTGTTATCAGAATGTTATCAATATTAGTATCATAAGCCAAGCCTATAGAATTTTCAATAGATTCCAAAGTGGAAGGAGGAGAGTTAGGTGGCCTATAGAAAGTGCCGATAAGAAGTTTGTTTCGATTAGAAGATACTTCAATCCATAAACATTCTATGTCTTGAAGCTCCAGATCAACTCTGCGTTTGGCATATACATTTTCTTTTACATAGACACAAATCCCACCATGGTTGTCACCTTGACGGTCCCTCCTATAAGGCTTGTTAAAACCATGCATATTAATATCATTATCAGTTGTTCTTTGGTCAAACCATGTCTCAGATAGGCACACAACGTCGAAACATCTTAATTCAGATTCGAGTATATCGACTTTGTTTGACAAACTCTGTACATTATAATGCACAACAGAAAAGTGTTCCTGCAGGATGATATTAGAAGACGAAGAAGAAAAAGAAGAAGAGGAAGATGAAGAAGAGGAATCGGAAAAATCAGGACCAGGATTAAGCTCAACATCACCACTCTTCAAGAGAAAAAGCGACAGTCACCTAAATTAACCCTTTTGTTGCATCTAGTTAGGAGATATGGTTTAATGGTAATAAATGGGCGTAGCCTGGAGATGGTTGCACAATTCAGTTGTGTCAATTAATTCAGCTATTTGAGTAATAAACTTTTCACACTTTTCAGTTAATCTTCAATTAATTTTAACAAAAGGACAACTTCAGATGCGAAAGATCACAGCGACCTTTTTAAATGACGCCTAATTAGGAAGACACACCGAATCTTAAATGTTTAGACAACAATTATAGAAAAATGTAAGCAGTCTAATGACACGCTAAGTTTTCGAAAGACACGGGCCGCAATTCAAAAAGTTAATTGCACATCAAGGAGCTAATTAAACCTGGTAATTGATAATATTTTCTTTTTAGTAAGTTAATAATGGAATCCTATAATATTATATAATTAAGATATATTAATGGGCATGTAGTGTTCTCTGTATCGTAATTATTTGTAATCTTAGTTGTTTCCAACTATGGTTTGAGGGCTGGATTTGGATTTTGATTGTTTCAGTTCCTGGTCTTTGCATACTTTTTACTTTTACCATATTTTACCATATTTTAATAGAATTTCTTCAAACATTAATTTAAAAACATTACTAAAACCATTCCACACGATTTATTATTATTATTATTATTATTATTATTATAATTGTTGTTAGTATTACCTGTGTATGCGAATACCTAACAGTTTTAACAGTGGAATAGAATAGTGCTAGGTATGAATTGATCCGTCATCAACCGCTTGCTGCAAACTGGTCTTACACCGTAAATGCAGTTTTAGTTGCTTCGTCCACTAGGCTTTTTTGAAAAATGACCTAACTTTTTTTAAAAGCAGAAATATAAATTATATACCTTTAGAAAGATAAATCTTTCTAGTTTTAGGAAGTATCAGCAATTTTGTAATTAATGGAAAAAATAATGTTGTTTTAATCGGTTATTTAATCAAAGGGGTGTCGTTTTTTATGATTTTTACATTGTGGTTAATAGAAAGAAGGGTATGGACATTAAATATAAAAATGACCTAACTTTTTTTCATCCAAAAATTATAAAAGTTATATGTTTGTAAAATAGAGTAAATGTAGATTTAGGAATCATCAACAATAATTTGTTTATCTAAGGTTTTAACAGTTTTATTGGCTCAGAAAATAACATGTCCTATGTCAGCCCATTATAAAATGAACGTGTCACTTATCGACTTATTGATACGTTGGCTAGTTGAATCTACACTCCATTCCTGCCCATGATAATCATCAGTTCAAAAGAAGACAGAAAAGTAAGACCTTTTACCTTGAAATGACGACCGCAATGTAACCCTATTCGCGCCCTATATGTCTGTATATCAATCATTTACGAAATGCAATCAACGAGGGCACGAACAAGCTTCTTGGACACAAATGGGAACATTAGTGTCTGTATGCAAACCTGCATTTCTCTATCGTGTTGATTACATAATACAGAAACAAATATTAAGTCCCCGTGGAGAAAAGAAAAAAAGAAGATTAGAAAAGATATAGATACCAGCATGGCAAATGTTACGCTATTTTGTCCCTTTTTAGGGTATTAAGGTTCTAGACCCACAACGACAAATACAGAGAACTCGGCTAGTGTCGCCACACATCGTAAATCATCGACAAACAGTGATCATTGGCGAACTAATGAACAACGCCTGGTAGCGGCTGAATAAAATGTTTTGGTTTTCTAGGATGCCAATCAACAGCAAAGACTTATCTGTGACTCGCTCGTGGTGGCGGCACTCACCGACCCGCCCCGCATCCGCCATTGTGGGTACAAAATCCTTAAGTAGATACCTTTAATCGAATTTCGTTTTTTTTATGTTTTCTAATGTTCGCACTTGTCCTCCACTGGCCATAAAACGTTGAATCAACTATGAAGCAGTGCCAACTCAACGTATGATGTTGAATCGACGTTGATTCAATGTCGATTCAACGTCGTGTGCTTGCAAGGAGGGTCTAAGAAATTGAAGGAAAATGATAAACTTACACAAAAACATATATATACATATACCTATAAAGACAGTCATACGTGAACGTGTGTGCATGCAGACATACACACATGTACACGTGCGCTTAGACCTACAATTAGAGTGTATATTCCTGTATACATTCCTGTATGGGCGGTTAATAACTGATTAAATGTTAAAGATAATACAAGTAAAAGCAAATCAGTCTGATTTAATTAGATATATTACTGAGTATTACTATTTCATTTTATACATGTATCAGCTAAATAATGTAATTTGATAACCCAGTTATCTAATGCTGTAATAATTGATTAATTGAAAAATGGAACATTAAAGTCTCCATATGCCTAGCAGTGGAAAAGCATTCAAACACAAATCCTCATGAAAAGGCTTCAACCTTTACGTTTGGTGATAAACTATGGGTCGAGGTGAGTCATATAACTGGCAAAAATGGGGGAACATGTTTTTGAAAAATCGCCCCCGCCCCCCCCCCCCAATATACAATTTTCCTTTTCTGGTTTCCTGTCGAGTGATTGACTGTAAACAAAAGTGGGACAATGAATGTGGCTCCATGCTTGTACATTGTATTTTTAACATTTTCAAAATGGTCTTGTACATTGTATTTTTACCATTTTTCATTAACGTGTGTTAAAGTTAATAGTATTAATGGTCATTTTAGTTGCCAAGTAAAATGACCTGAATCATTTTTCGGATATTTTGTTGTTTTTTGTTTTATTTGTTTAAAGGTGGCTAATCAAGGTCATGTACAATGAGACGCGTGCAGCGATGCTTCCTGATAAAATATTTCATGCTGATAGAATAAAGGGACTTAAACTCCCAATTAATGTCATGGTCTGCACCATCAAATATGGAATACTCTGTCAAATCCGGGGCTGTTGTACCACCAGGTTGGCTCTATGGCAAAAATTGCAGATCATGAAAGGAGCAGCCGGTATGGGTTAACACTTCTTCCTCTGGTATCTATCCGCAGTAATATTTGTTAATATTTATGACTTCTAATGCCTACCAGGTGAAGAAATTTAGGGTCCTTGAATGGTTAGCTGATAAAATTTATTCCAATTATTATTTTCTTTTATTCAAACAGTTTAAAATATGTAATTTAAACTTTTTTCGGATGTTTTTGTGAAACATAAGCAAATATGGCACATCAAGTTCTCTTGTTTTGACAAAATGAGTGTTACTCTTCAGCATAGTTGTCATAATGAGGTTGATTTTACCTCCCATTTGTCTTTAAATACTTGATTTAATTCACTGAAAATTCTACTATTTCCCCTGCAAATCCTAGCTCATTATTCATTTCTTACAAGATCCAGGTATTGTATATTACAGCATGTAGTAAAATTGCATCTTCAGCCTTTATCAGTTTTGCATTCATTCTTATTAAAATTTTTTCATTGCCTCGTTAAAAGCCAATAATCAATAAGAGGGTGTTGAGTTCCATGTAAACTCTATAGGCTTATCAGCTGTGTTTACATTTTACTACCTCCAGCGAGCCATGTGCTCTGTTAATGACACGCAGCTGTGCTATTAATAGTAACTCAGAATATCCTCTATAGGGAAAGAAGCACACACACACGGAAAAATTGACACACGTTCACGAAGGACACGCAGGGTAAATCGAATGAGCAGCTCTTTCCCGAACAGGTGGTCATTCAGCTATTCTAATCAAAAACAACATCAACAGTCATTTTCATCTATTTCATCTTTAACTTACAAAACAAAACAAAACAAAAGGCAGATTGGGTAGCAAAGCAGAGGAGCAAACCGCCAAAGAACATAGACAAGCGGACATAGCACAATGTAATACCAAGGAACCACAACAGAAGTACCGCCTTGGAACGGTCAGCAAAAGATTACTGGGGGCAGGGGGGGGGGGGGGGCTTACACATGCTTTACTGGTACCAAACCTCGCCCTCTGCACCTGCAGTGGTTCGAAACATTTAGGTAGATTTTTGGGCCGCATGTAGGTTTCCTAACATATCAATGAAACATCATCGGAAACAAACAAATCCCGTATAAGACCTTTGATGAATCACAGATGAGGACTCGACGGAAATAACGTATTGCAATACCAGGAGACCCCTGGGGAGTCAAACAACACCACTGAAATACCGGAGCAAAAGAAAACCATCAGTTACACCCCGAATAACCAAGCCGCAGACAAGGCAAACTCAAACTGTTGATAACTCGATAAGTTGAAGTGATGGTTTACTGTAAAACACTTATATTTGGCGGTCACTTTATTTTGGCGATATTGGCGGAAAAGAAGAAAAACGCCAAATTAAAATGCCGCCAATATAAGCTCATAATACCGAGAGAAGAAAAAATATTATTGAGCACATGATCCTATTTCCTCTACCAAAATATCAAAGCTAATACACATCACATATATATGCGCAAAAGAAGATGCTTCCCAAACAACAAGAGGGAGGAAACGGAGTATGAAAATGTTCTCACCATACTAATTAGTATTTCAATTAAGTTGATTAAATCAGAAGGAACACATAAATTAGTTTACTTTAAACAATTAACTACCCAAACTGTAACATGACTATAATAATAATTGCTTTTATTTTAACCAACATGACAATATAGAGCTCAAATAAAGAGCAAAATACGACGTCAGAAGAAATATTTTGTTCTTGAGAATCACAAAACCGCCAAAATAAAAATCCGCCAAAAGGTCCATATTTAAAAACCGCCAAATTTTGCTGCCGCCAAATATAAGTGTTTTACAGTAATCGATGGTATTTTTGGGGTACCTAGTATCATAGCTTAAAACTTTAAGTAGCATGTGGTAACAACATAGGTGGTAAGGTACTACAATAACAAAAAAGACTGTTCTGCGTCAGATGGGTGGTCACAAATCAAGTTTTTACAAACTATCAAGCGCACAAAATATCTAATTTTACCATTTTTTGCGCAAACCTTATACCAGCTTGAAAAAGAACAAATAGACAAAACGACAGATTTTGCGAAGACTACAGCAGACATGCGCACACAACAAGCAATAAAACCGAGAAACCACAAACTTTTTAAGGAAGCATGGCTTTGGATTGGTCAGTAATACATTACCGGGAGGGAGTGGGGCTTAGATCGAGTGTAACCGTCCGCCACATTAGAACTTTTTCAGAAACATTATTGGTGACCCGTCTTACAAGAGGGGCACATAATACGCTTTCACAGTAAACAGCACTTCCAACAAAACAGTACAAGCGTTCGTAACTTGAAAGTGCATTCACTGAATTTGATATAATATCTGTCGTAAAAGCATAAGGTGAAACAAATTAAATGGCTGCATGCCAGTCGGGAATAATCAGTTTGGCAATCATGGCGAATGCAAGTGCACTCCCTGTGCAATGCAGTGCTATTATCTGCCTAGTTATTGCCATGTCTACATATGTTCTAATAGAGTCAGACGGAAAACCTTTTCCGGAATAATCGTATTTGACAAGTAATAAAGAATTCGATGCAATTGCATAACAGCTCATTTGTTCAATCATTCTGATGATTTCGGATGTGCGATGTTTTAATCGATAATCGTCTCCACTTTTAAAGACAGGGGTAAAACTAAAGAAGGAGAGCTATGTTCAGCTGTGCTTGTTATTAAGACAATCAAGAAACTATGCTGAGCATTATAGATACTTTACACAAAAAGAAACTATATTACAACAGAATTTAAGCAGCCTTTGTTGTCTTTTGTGTTTTGTTTTCTTCCTTTATAATGATACCCTTAAAACTCCTGTCTAACGCCACAACACATAGAATCTATGCCATGAATATTGCTTGTTAAAAGTTTGAATTGTTTCAGTAGTAGTAGTATTTCAATTCTCATATCGACGTTGTCCCCGCACCTCAGCGGAACGAATCCATAGCCGCAGTAACGGGGCGCCGAGCGTTAGTCCATATTGAATTGTTTCAAAGTTATTATGAATAATAAGTAAATGAGAAAAGCCTAGGTAATGCCATTGCATATCACGTAATATGTTGAATAATATACAAATGTGGGCCACTACCTTTGCGTGCATGTGATATTCAATATGAAAAAAGCCTCGAAACACTAGGACATAATTGAGCCGCGACACGACAAAACCAACAATGTGGTTGTGCGCCCAGCGCAGACTCAGATCAGCCTGGGCATCCGCCCAGTCTGGTCAGAGTCTTGGCTGTCAGCATGGCGGTAGCTTAGACCTTTAGCTACCCTCTTAGCACTTAACGAAGAGTCTGGTCAAACTAGGCAGATGCCCAGGCTGATCTGAGTCTGCACTAGGCGCACAACCACATTGTTGGTTTTGTCGTGTCGCGGCTCATATCACTGAGTGAGTGTACTTAGAAAAGTAAGTCGGCAATGGTAACCGTACAACACGGGACATATTTTTACGTTGCAAGGGGATACTTCAGTTTGGCAAATCTTTGATCTACAGTATGTTACCTAATACGTTTAGGCTTACAAAAGTATATCTATGCCATGCTGGCAAGTTGTACAATGTTCAGTGAAAGAGCACGGGGCATCCACCTAAGAAAAATACCAGATAAATACAAAATGTTACAATTTATCACTTCAGCTGTGTATGGCTGTCTCATTTTGATTGCTTTTTTCTTCGAAATTACCAGTTTTAGTAATAATTAAAGCTTTCATTTTAGAAGACTTTTACTTTAGTCCCTGAAATAAATTAGTTGTGTATATTACTGTTTGGGATGAAAATATAATATTATTTCATCTGTCTATTGATACACACATTTTATGTCGTTTACCAATCTACTGATACGCTATACTATCAGTTCACCAATGTATAAATCCGCTGTCAAATCAATTCACCAGTGTGCTATACTGTCATTTCCCAGTCTATTGTTTTGTAACTATACCACTCTGTTGCTACGCTATAAAGCCATTCCAGCAGTGTGCTGACGCGCTGTTTTGTCACTTAACCACTCTGTAGATATATGATAAAGCCATTTCAGCCGTTTGCTTATCAGCTGTTATTTTCATCTGCTGCTGGTGGGTAGCTATTGCTGCAGGTGACCACAGTGCTAAAATACAACAAACAGGGTCTGTTTCAGAATTATCCTTCGTAGAACAAAGAGGAGCTTAGGGGGGCTCGCATTTTTTGATGCAATAGATGGTCGGTTTGCGTAAAGCTTTCCTGACTCATCAGTGAGGCACGGCAGCGAAACATATAAAACCGTCAGACCTTTATGACGAAGAAAAGCTTAGGCCTCTGTGCGATACGAAACCATTGCAAAGACATCACTGGTTTGACCACGGTAAGGCCAACAAAAGACAAGCGGCCAGACGCCAATCTTCAGTTACGGATGGTAGTTTTATGGCATTTTTTATTCGCATGCATTGCATAAAACAAAGACGGGATGTAGTCCACTCTGAACTCAGACACGAATAAGAAAGTAACGCTATTTCATGGAACCCATTTTTGCCAAGATTTATAAAAAGAAGAGCCGTCAGGGACACAAAATAAATAAACAAGAGGGCCATGAGGCCCTGAATCGCTCACCTGAACAATTGGCAAAGTGGCTTTTTCTTATGTTTTGAAATTGTCAAAATATGAGTCTTGGGTCAAAAGTCAAAGAATGACCATGACCTATTGTACTCATAAATCTTCATGTACTCATTAAGCATATATACCATTTTTTAGGCAAAACTTTCCATGAAATCTTATGTTCTAGCATTTTCCCATATTTGACCATGCCGCAAAAAAAGTGGTGGAGTCATTTCCCCTTATCTATTTCTCTGCTTCATCGATGAGTTATTAGATTTGCTTTGCGCGTCTGATAAAGGATTTAGTATTTGTGGAATAAATGTATGTTGCCTTACAGTAGCTGATGATATGCTGTTACAGTCACTTACGAAATTTGGTCTGCAGGCTCTCATTGATATTTGTGTTAGATATTTCCATATGTGGAGATTAGAGTATAACGTCTTGAAATGTGCGGTACCTGTCTTTAACGAGTCGGACACTGAGTTTAAACGGTCTAATAGAAAATGGGCACTGGGTGATCAGGAACTGTTTGAGACGGATAAATACAAACATCTTGGTATAATCTGTAATAAGAAAATGGATATGAAAATAAACATTATGGAGTCTTCTTCAAGTATCAGACGAAATTGTTTTGGGCTCATAACCTCTAGTTTTAGCGAGCAAGATCTGCATCCTTTGACCTTGAAGCGTATTTATGACACGGTTGTACTGCCAAAAGAGTTATATGGTTCTGAACTATGGTCCTGTCTGTCTCAGTCCGACATTCTGTTGCTGGAGAGATCTCACCGTCTCTGTTTGAAAACTCTTCAAGATATAGATAGGAAAACACGAACTTGTGTAGCGTTAGGTCTCATCAGGTCCTTTGACTTAAACCATGAAATTGAGAAACGTAAAACAACTTTCCTTGGACAGTTGTGTAGACTTGACCCACATTTCGCTGTGAAACGCCTGTTCCTCAAACGGCTAACGTCTCATTACTTTTTTAAGGATATCAAGCAAGGTTTCATTTTAGATATATTTCGGTTTCTTGGGGAGTATGATTTGGAACATATCTTAATAGAGTATCTTAACTCTGGTTTGTTTCCTTCAAATGTACATGGAAGAAACTGGTTCAAGAAAAATTAAAGGAAAGTGCTATTCTTAGTACCCGTTTGGTAATTAATAATGAAGTTCTTGAACGTTTTCTTAATATACACCCGGGAACTGAACCGTCCTTATTTTGGGACTTATCTCGAAAATACCCGTATATGCTAACAGCTTGTAGATCCGTTGTTAAACTGATTGCAATATCGTTTAACAGATATCAACCCCCGTCAATGTGCTCGGCATGTGGTGAACCTGTTGTAAATTATGTCAATCACTGTCTTCTTAGCTGTTCTGCTAATTCAGGAGCGAGGCATAAAATGTGGGCTGGAAATTGGCGTAAATTTGGTGCCAATGTATTTTCGTGCCTGGCTAGTCTTAGCAACGATTCTCTGATAGATGTTTTATTTGGAAATTTTTATATCTTAGCTGATGGTCTTACTGTTTCACAGAGAGAAGAGTTTTATTGCTTTGTAGCCCGCTTTATTCACATTCAGAAAATAGTCTGTGGTGACGCCCGGCTCCTTAATAATGCAAGCTAGAATGTTTTTCTCACCCTGTCCATCCGGATGTCTCTTCGCCCGCCGTGGTGTGAACAGTGCGGGTTATGTGTTTTAAAGCACAATTAAGTGTAATAGTATAAAAAAAAGTGCAGGAGTGAAATAAAACAGAGCAGAGCCTAATGGTTCTGTTCTGTTTCGTTCTGCTCTGTTCCGCACTGGGAATAGTGGATGGAACAAGGCAGGACAGGGGTGATACACCTTGCGTGCAGCTTTTTCTCGGCGTAGAGTCGACGCTGATTTGACATCATGGCGTTGATTCAACGTCATGAGGTCGAGTCAGTGTTGATTCGGCGCCGTGTGCGCGGTTCGGAACTTGGCATTTCTGTTCTGCTGTGTTCTAGTTTCGTATTCTAAAAGTCTCTAACGTCTTGTACATATAAATAACAGAGACGATTGTTGCTGCATATATACATAATCTACTTTTTCACACGGTATTTTTTTTTTCACATGCACACTTATTTGCACTTGTCTTGTATCTCTGTTGATATATATATATATATATATGATGCTCTCCTGTATTGGAGGAAATAAAGAATCAATCAATTGGTTCTGGAGAAGAAAAAATATTTAAGGTTTATACAATAAATGGGTATGGTGGCCATATTGGTCATGTGACCTGGACCGTTTGAACAAATTTTCGTTCAATCAACCCCTGGAGGCTCTATATGAAATGTGATTACAATTGACCCTTTGCCTTTTGAGAAAATGTTTGAAAATGTCAAAATATGAGAGATCTGGGTCAAAGGTCAAAGAATGACCTTGACCTCTTGTACTCATAATTCTTCATGACCTCATTAAGACGACTGTATATACCAATTTTTAGGCCAAACACTTCCCATGAAATCTTATGTTCTAGCATTTTCTCATATTTGACCTTGCTGTAAAAAAGGTCAAGGTCAACCAAGGTCATAATTTGAACAATCTTAATAGTACTGGAGTACCCAATGCTACATACCATGTTTCAAGGCCACTGATCAATTGGTTCTGGAGAAAAAGATTTTGAAAGGTTTTTACCATATATGGTCATGGTGGCCATGTTGGTCATGTAACCCAGACCATTTGAAGAAATTTTCATTTCCTCGACCCCTGAAGGCTCTATATAATATTTGGTTACAATTGCCGCATTGGCTTTTAAGGAGAAGTTTGAAATTGTCAAACTATTCTGAGAATTCAGGGTCAAAGGTCAAAGAACGACCTTGACCTCTTGTAGTCATGAAAATTGATGCACACATTAAGATGACTGTATTTACCAATTTTTAGGCCTAAATCTTCAAAACTTTCCATGAAATCTTATGTTCTAGCATTTTCCCATATTTGACCTTGCTGTAAAATGGCCAAGGTCACCCCAAGGTCATCATTTTGAACACTCTTGATAGTACTGGAGTACCCAATGCTACATACCAAGTTTCAAGGCCATCGGTCAATTGGTTCTGGAGAAGAAGATTTTTTTTAGGTTTTTACCATAAATGGGCATGGCGGCCATGTTGGTCATGTGACCTGAACGGTTTGAACAAAATTTCATTCCCTCATCCCCTGGAGGCCATATATGAAATTTGGTTACAATAGGCCGAGTGGTTTTTGAGAAGATTGTTTGAAATTGTCAAATATGAGAGCTCAGGGTCAAAGGTCAAAGAATGACCTTGACCTCTTGTACTCACAAATCTTCATTGTACTCATTAAAGATGACTGCATATACCAACTTTTAGACCTTAATCTTCAAAACTTTCCCTGATATCTTAAGTTCTAGCATTTTCCCATATTTGACCTTGCCGTAAAAAGGTCAAGGTCAACCCAAGGTCATAATTTGAACAATCTTGATAGTACTCGAGTACCCAATGCTACATACCGAGTTTCAAGGCCATCGGTCAATTGGTTCTGGAGAAGAAGATTTTTCAAGGTTTTTAGCTCACCTGAGCCAGCGGCTCCGGGGGAGCTTATAGGATGGTAAGGCTCCGTCGTCCGTCGTCCGTCCGTCCGTCCGTCGTCCGTCCGTCAACAATTTCAAACGACTTCTCCTCTGAAACCGCTGGGCCGATTGTAACCAAATTTCATATGTAGCTTACTGGGGTCTTAGGAACGAAAAGTTGTTCAAACGGTCCTGGTCACATGACCAACATGGCCGCCATGCCCATATATGGTAAAAACCTAAAAAAATCTTCTTCTCCAGAACCAATAGGCCGATGGCCTTGAAACTTGATATGTAGCATCGGGAATGTGAGTACTACTAAGATTGTTCAAATTATGACCTTGGGATGACCTTGACCTTTTTTATGGTAAGGTCAAATTTGCTTCATTATGCTTTTATATGGCGAAATGCTAGAATATAAGATATCTTGGAAACTGTTGAAGATTTTGGCCTAAAAATTGGTATCTACAGTCATCTTAATGAGTACATAAAGATTTATGAGTACAAGAGGTCAAGGTCATTCTTTGACCCAGAACTCTCATATTTTAACAATTTCAAACAATCTCCTCAAAAGCTATTGGGCGAATTGAAACCAAATTTCATATAGAGCCTTCAGGGGTTGAGGGAACGAAAATTTATTCGTGCGGTCCAGGTCACATGACCAACATGGCTGCCACGCCCATATATGGTAAAAATCTTTAAAAATCTTCTTCTCCAGAACCAATTGACAGATGGCCTTGAAACTTTGTATGTAGCATTGAGTACTCGAGTACTATCAAGATTGTTCAAATTATGACCTTAGGTTGACCTTGACCTTTTTTACAGCAAGGTCAGATATAGGAAAATGCTAGAACATATGATTTCTTGGAAAGTTTTGAAGATTTTGGCCTTAAAATTGGTATATACAGTCACCTTAATCAGTACATGAAGATTTGTGAGTACAAGAGGTCAAGGTCATTCTGTGACCTTTGACCCAGAACTCTCATATTTTGACAATTTCAAACAATCACCTCAAAAACCACTGGGCCAATGGAAACCAAATTTCATATAGAGCCTTCAGGGGTTTAGGGAATGAAAACATTTTCTAACGGTCCAGGTCACATGACCAACATGGCCGCCATGCTCATATATGGTAAAAATCTTTAAAAATCTTCTTCTCCAGAACCAATTGACCGATGGCCTTGAAACTTGGTATGTAGCATTGGGTACTCCAGTACTGTAGATCTGATTCAAAATGATGACCTTGGAATGACCTTGACCATTTAACAGCAAGGTCAAATATTAGAAAATGCTTGAGTATAAGATTTCATGGCTAGTTTTGCAGATTTAGGCGTAAAAGTTTGTGTATACAGTCTTCTTAATGAGTACATGAAGATTTATGAGTACAATAGGTCAAGGTCATTCTTTGACTTTTGACCCAGAACACTCTCATTTTGATAATATCAAACAGTCTCCTCAAAAGCCACTGGGCCAATTGTAACCAAATTTCATATAGAGATTTCAGGGGTTGATTGACCCAAAATTTGTTCAAATGGTCCAGGTCACATGACCAACATGGCCGCCATACCCATTTATGGTTTAAACCTTAAATATTTTTCTTCTCCAGAGCCAATATACCTGTGACCTTGAAACTTGGTAAGTAGCATGGAGTACTAGAGTACTACCAAGACTGTGAAGAATTTCAGACATAAGAAAAAGCCACTTCGCCATTTGTTCAGGTGAGCGATTCAGGGCCTCATGGCCCTCTTGTTACTATATATGGGCATTGGCGGCCATGTTGGTCATGTGACCTGAACCGTTTGAACAAATTTTCATTCCCTCATCCCCTGGAGGCTCTATATGAAATTTGGTTTCAACTGGCCCAGTGGCTGTTGAGAAGATTGTTTGAAATTGTCAAAATATGAGAGTTCTGGGTCAAAGGTCAAAGAATGACCTTGACCTCTTGTACTCATAAATCTTCATGTACTCATTTAGATGACTGTAGATATCGATTTTTAGCCCAAAATCTTCAACAGTTTTCAAGATATCTTATGTTCTAGCATTTTCCCATATAAAAGCACAAGGAAGCAAATTTGACCTTGCCGTAAAAAAAGGTCAAGGTCAACCCAAGGTCATAATTTGAACAACCTTGGTAGTACTCATGTACCCGATGCTACATACCAAGTTTCAAGGCCATCGGCCTATTGGTTCTGGAGAAGAAGATTTTTTTAGTTTTTTACCATATATGGGCGTGGCGGCCATGTTGGTCATGTGACCAGGACGGTTTGAACAACTTTTCGTTCCCCCTTCCTCTGGAGGCCATATATGAAATTTGGTTACAATCGACCCAGCGGTTTCAGAGGAGAAGTCGTTTGAAATTGTGGACGGACGGACGACGGACGACGGACGACGACGGACGACGGAGCCTTACCATCCTATAAGCTCCCCCGGAGCCGCTGGCTCAGGTGAGCTAATAAAAAGATTATATGAATCCATGCACCATGCATGGTTGTGAAGTTGTTAACGTGAAAAGACTCATCAACTGCAATCTGATATGGTTCGCACTTTCAAATGCCATAAACTACAGGTTTAGCTTCAAAACGGCGATGCTGGGTCCCTATAATTCTTTATCAATTGTACGCTTTTCTGGACGCTATAGTTTGCTGCATGCCGGCAGCTAACGATAATAATCATTGAATAAACTGCTCCAAAACTTGGGAAAATGAGCTCTGAATGTTGTAGACAGGAATTCATTTCAAGGGTAATCATATTTGGCAAGCAATAAGAATCAGCGCGATTTCATAACAACTCATTAAGTCCATCTTTCCGGCAATCGAGCATCGATATTGATCTCTTTTACAGATTCACGGAGTGAACCTGTCGGATGTGTTGAAGTTACACTAATGCCAGACCCATCTTGTTCCTCACTTGTAAGCGACACGAGAAAACCAACAAAATGGCATCCACCCAGTCTGATCAGAGTCTTCGCTTTCCGCATATAGGTAGCTTAGACCCTTTAAGTGCTTACCGAATAGTGTGATCAGACTCGGCGGATGCCCAGACTGATATGAGTCTGCGCTGGGCGCACAACCACATTTTTGTTTTTCTCGTGTCGCGGCTCATATTTTAATCTGTTTGCAGTTCTTTGATATGCGTTATCAAAACACTTTTGGTTTACAAGGAAGGGGTCAAAACTCCAATATTTCAAAAACATTTTGATAACAACAGTCAAGTCTATTGAATCGATAAAATCCAAAATTGTTTAAAAATCTTCTGCATGGTCGTTAACTTACCAGTAAGATAATTTGTTAAGTGTACTTTAATTGACAACAGTTCACGAAAGGCATGCACAAGTAACTGAATAAATGAGCCGCGACACGAGAAAAACAACATAGTGGTTGTGCGCCCAGCGAAGACTCAAATCAGTTTGGGCATCTTCCCAGTCTGATCAGACTCTTCGTTAAGCGTTTAAAGGATAGTCAAGGATTTAAGCTACCTCCATGCGAACATCGAAGACTCTGATCAGACTGGGCGGATGCCCAGGCTGATCTGAGTCTGCGCTGGACGCACAACCACTTTATTGGTTTTGTCGTGTCGCGGCTCAAATAGTTCTTCCCCAGGCCGGTGGTAATTCAGCTACCCCATTTGAAAATACTAGTCACACAAAAGGCGAACGAAAGCACCGATAAATCTCTCATTGCTGTGAATGAAAGTTCTAACTTTAAGCCATCTTTTCTGGTGTTAGGGCCACTTATAGTGCTCCTGTCTTTCACCTAATTATCTGTGTCTCATTGTGCTTAGATTGACATATCCAGTACCAACGTCTGAGAGACTTTCCTACAGGAAATAACGCCCTATGATTAACGAGCGTATCTTTTGTAGCATAACATTAATTAACTCATTACTTAAGCAAGATTTATCGAGCGTTAAGTAAGCCGTCTGCCTGTCATGGAGATTCATGCTTCTAAGAAGTATGTACCTAAAACATACAACAGGTACAGAGTAATTGCGTGAGACATTGCACACAAGTAATGTTTTATCCAAAGGTTTTGTTATTGACACCATGGCTACCACTTCTTATGGTGTTTACATTTCTCAGCTTATTCGCTTCGCTAGGGTGTCTAGTCATCTGGCTGACTTCAGTGCTCGTAATAAAAGTTTGACTGCCAAGCTTTTACAGCAGGGGTATCGGTATCATAAACTTCGGAAAGCTTTTTCTAAATTTTATCGTAGACACTTTGAATTGGTTTCTAAATATAATATAGGGTTAAGGTCACTTTTGCAACAAGGCCTATCGGAACCTGAATTTTATGGTGACTTAGTATATAAATTACGCAAAATCGTAGGGAAAACAGAATTTCCCGATCAATTTAAGAAAATTATCATACGATTTAAACGCATTGGCTATAACATAGATGTAATGCGACAGTCTGCATGCTTAGTGGTTAACCCAATCACGGTTGACAACTTTGCTGTCCTCTTTAATTGCACGCCGGTGGGTCGGGGTTCAGACTCTATGATAGCCCCTACATAAAGCTATATATTAGTTGGTTGGGGCCGGATGTTTGTCTGTTTCTTGGCCCACCGGGGTTCAACTGGTAGTCTTCTTTTGCTCCAGTACTCCAGTGGTGTTGCTGACGCCCCAGGGATCTCCGGGTGTCTCAACACGTTTTGGCTGTCGAGTCCTCATCCTTGCTTCATTACGGTCTTTTCTTGATCTTAATTGTTGACCGTGATGACTCTCTGATGAGTTAGGGGACCTCCATACGAACCGAACTACCAACTAATTGTGTGCACCGCAGCGGAGGGTGAGGGTGAAGGTTTGGGCCCAGTTTAAATTTACTTTTTCCTAGACTGTGTGATGATTAGATTGACCCCCAATATCTATGTCAAAGTCAACTCAATATTCTAAAGAAGTGCAGCTGCAAACTTGTTGTTGCATGATTTTTAGCTTGTATTTTTACGTAACCACTTGTTGAAGTTTCTGCGAAATAGTTTGAGTGATTACCGGAACTATTGTGTACTGCCAGTCTTGCTTTTGCAGCTGCTATATATAATGCAGAAATGCTTTTCAAGAGTCACACATCTTTTGGATGTCCGTCCAGCCATGGCTTTTATAGTGCTACCCCTGTCATCAAATTACAGATAAAACATCAACACTAGCGTATGTATTATTCTTAATTGTAACGTTCAACGGAACAAATAGGGAGCATAATACAGACCTCATCTCCTTATTATTTATATCTTTTACACCTTACATGGAAGAAAAAATCTCATTTAGTTATAGGTTATTGTCTTCCATACTAGAATTAGTTCTCGACCTATTTTCATATAAAGTAAGTTGTAGGCAAATGAAAAATCAGGTACGTATTATTTTTTATCTATTACGAAGACATTGCGGTCGTGGTGTGTGTGTGGGGGATTTAAGGACAGCTTTACAGAATTCTTCACGACACGCATTTGTATTATGAAATTAGTTTGATTACCTTAACCAATGACAAAAGATAAGATATCTGAAACTTGTTATTTTGCATGAAAATGTCAAACAATCACATTTCACGACACTATTGAAATAGGAAACACTTGTTTAACACTCTCTAATGAAAGTCATTTATTATTCCAAAATGATATATTCGTCTTTTTCGAGCTTAAAGTAAGCTTCCCAAAGACAGTAAACTAATGCAATTTTATACTGTATTTGATCAAAAAAAATGTTAGTCCTACGGGTCTTCTTAGAGCTTGTTACTTCAGTGACATATCATGCTTAACAGTGTTTTCTAGAAATAAAGCCAACCTGCAGAAAATGATGATTATAACACAAACCGGTTTATTTTTTCAAAGCCTAATTTACATTTTTTACAATAAACGCTATCAAATCTATATTTTCTAAACTCCACCTCAAACTGGCGCGACTTTCGGCTTATAATACAGAATCAAATCTCTCCTGACAGCGATTTGTTCAGTGATATATCAATACTCTTATTTCAAAACAAAATATATGTATATCGTCCCACATACCTATGGTATTTTCCCGGTCTTCATTATTTAATCGCCTCTTTTTTTCGGGCTTAGAACACATTTAGCCATTAACAGATCGATGTCACTTTGCTTTTTTATAGGTTAGCTGAAAAGAAAATGATAATAAATAGTCAACTGAGGTAGGCACTTGATTCGAACATATATCGCTTCCGATATTAGCGAGTAGCTGACTTGCAATCTTAGTTATTTTAAGCATGGTGTCAGCATGTGTTATGTAATATACATACGTCTGGTTACTGGACAGATTGCCGATAATGGTGTATTTATCACTTTCGGATTTGTAATGCTAATCAGAATTAGTTCTGCCTATCGCCGAGCTGTCTATTTGTTCGAACACATTGTGAGGGACTATTTTCCTTTTGCGGCATACGGATACACCACGGCGTCTGGTTAGATTCACACTATTTCCCTAACACTGTTTCATTTGACGGGAGGCATCAATAGTACCACGGATTAACTATGTTTTCAAGGGTGTTACTAAAAGAAAAAGAGCTGTTATGAAACGAAACAGAGGCATAGTTACCAAACGGCCTGGTGATCAGGTCGTTTGGATACTATGACTCGTTTTCGTTTCGTAGCAGTTCTTTTTCGTTTCGTAACAACCCTTGTATATTCATTGTTAACCTGGGGCGAATAAGCTATTGCCAATACTAAACTGAAATCGTATCACTCGATCCTTTTGTAACGCTGATGTACATTGATTCTCTCTTTGGGACCTAGTTTCTATTGAACATATCTCACAATATCTATCTGTACATCACATTGTGAAAGAAAGTTTCATCAATTTATTGAACTGAAGACGTGTCAAGCATCATAGGACTTTATTGTGCATTATTCTTTTAACAACTTGTAGTTCAACGACATATCCTACCATTTGTCATCACACTAGAAACTTCGTTTTAGAACAATTAATATTATATTATGTACGTCTCCCTGTACATCATCCATTATGCAGATTATATTTTTATATCTTTATCCTTTGAGATCAGAATATTCTTAGAGATTAAAACTGTTTGATTGGTTTAGAATCCTTCCAGATCATCGCTTTTCAACCGTTTGGACCTTTTTCGATACTTATTAATCTTTCGATCGATTTTGCTTATAATTTTGGGGTTTGTTTGGCTCTCGTCGCCAGATATTGTCAGGGCCACTGATGAGGCTTGCGTACCCGAAACTTAATAGTACGGCCTATGTTCCTTCTTTTGAATGTGTTCTCTGCTCTTAAAGAATCTTTGTGAGATTTTAATAAGACGTACAAGGTCAGTTTTTAAGGTGATGGGTCAAGGTCACTGTCTGAGTTATCTACAAGTCTGTCAGTGTGCAACACTGTTTATGAAAGTGCTCGTATCAAGGTGAAGAACACTAACTCTATTCTAAGAAATAACATATTGCTAGATATTTGAAATGCAAATGATTTAGAATTTTAAGGGAAGGATTCTATGCAAGTTGATTCGCTTTGCTCTCGATTCTGAACTTAAATTGATATAAAATATATAGTCAAATATGGGATTTATAAACCGAGGAAGATTTAAAGATGCGATAAAGAAATGAGTCCGAAGGACGAGTTTCTTTATCGGATCTATAAACTTCCCGAGAGTGCCTTCTCGACTGACGCAGGTCATATTGTTCCTATAAGAGAAATGAGGAATGAAATTTAGTTAAAAGGATGATGTGAGCAGGAGACGTGGCGATATTGGAAAACTCTAAACAAAACTGGCTGAGGGTATTGATATATCACAGCTCGTATTGAGTGACTTGCTGAGACATAAATAAGAGCAGCTATTTCAGAGAACAGCTGCAAGCGTATTGTGCTGAGATGGTAGTCAGTTGCGACGGGGAAGCACTTTTAATCTGTGCTAGGTTGAGCATTATTATACTGATCGTTAGAAAACGAATGATAAAGGATAATTTACGGTAGATACAAGAATACATTTATATCAACGGCAGTTATGGTCATTAATGTTAACCTGAAATATAAGAAAAATATGATAGGTTTGTGAACAACTTGGCTGAAAAGAAAACAGATGTTGCTGGTACAATTATAATGTGTGAGAATGTTGAAGTTTCTACACTTTAATTCTATATCACATCTACTGATGACTATTGTGGATATCATTTACTGATTGTTTGGACGTGAAGGTTTCAACTTGAATTGCAGTTTACACGGTTTTTCTCAAATAAGTTGCTTAGTTTCAGCCTTTTCCAATGTCATATGCACTGGAATTATTGAACATTTTACTATATAAATTCAAAGATGCGAAAATAACTTGCTTCAATCTAACTATATGTGAGAGATACACAATAATCAAGAGATAAAACCATAGAAAAACGTATATGTTTCACCAGCCGGTAATATGCAGGGAGTCACTTAAGCTGGCCCAAGGACGCAATGCATGGGATGTTGGTTATAACATACACGAATAGTTTTGACGAACTTAATAGTGACGATGATTTTGACAGAATACAAATACTTTCGTCCGAAATTGAAAATTCGGACGAATTTTTCCTAGCGCCGGTATCAAGTTTTAACAAATCCGAAGTGTTATCACTGGATCGAAAGGAAACAGAGCGCAGGCGGGTTGCTCGTGTGGTTGCACTTGTTTCAGGAATTCTGTTTTTAGTCAGTGTGACGCTGGTAGCGGTATCACTATACATGTCAAAAGACATTGACGAAATTGGTAAGTTTGATTTTGCCAGCAAAGCAGTCACTGCTGATTTTGCCATAATGGATAATTCAGTTTTGATTTTGACTAACACATGTATGTATCCTTTTAAGAGTTGTTTCATAGCAAATCTGCAGAAACTTTATTCTAATGCACTTACAAATGTAACGCAATATCAGATTGGATAACGGCAAAAATTAGCGGCGGTATTATTCTGCGATATACTGTCGGAACCCGACGTCATTAACAAACGTCGCTATTTGTTGGCTGACGTTTGGTATTATGTTTCTGACAATGCTTGCAATTGGTACAAAGTGGTACGTTATTGAAAGGTGAAAATGTGGAAAAGCGCATTAGAATGGGGATAACTGTATTAAAAACTGTCATTTGGGGAGGTGAATCATAGGGTTTATGGTCGCAAATGGCGTTTTACGGCTCCGTTAGAGCGTCGCCATAAAACGAAGTTTCCGGCCATAAAACCGATGATTTTCTCTCCAAATGTAAATTTTGAATAAAGTTATCCCCTTAATCAGATTACTTCTCAGCATTTTTCCTTCGCGAACACTCTGTCTCTTTACACCAGCCCGTTAAAACAAGTAAATATGGTAGAAGTGCCAAAATTAGCAACCATTAAACCATTGACAAATCCAAAATATTTAGATACACAAACATAGAGCTTCATACAGACGTATGATCAGGTGCTATTATTACGGTCGCACTCATGATTTCTTTAAAGCAAAATTTTTTACATCAGAAGATTTATTTATAATTATTCTTGTTGCTTTCTATTTCAAACAGCAATTAACTGGTCATTTGTAAACTACAAACATTTTCTTTTCTCTACGTTGTTCACTATTCTATTCTATTCTATTCTATCCCATAACCTTACTAGGTCGTTGAGGCACCACAGATGACTCCGAAACAATCCCTTTCCATCTTAACCTGTTTTCAGCTGCCCTAGTTGAGCTGGCAAAATCCATCCCTGTCCATTCTTTAATATTGTCTTCCCACCTCTTCTTCTGTCTACCTCTTCTTTTACCTTTCACTGTGCCCGGTAGAATCGTCTTTGCTAAACCAGAAGACATTGAGATGTGGCCAAACTGCCTTAGTTTCCGTTTCTTGACCAGCGTCAGGAGTTCATCATATTCTCCAATGGCTGCTTGGATCTTTCTGCGAATCTCCTCATTTGTTATATGGTCATTGTACGAAATGTTCAGTAACCTTCGGTAGCATCTTATATCAAAGGCCTGTGTTCTTTTCTCTAACTCTGCTGTCAAGGTAGACGATTCACAGGCATACAGAAATATGGAAATGACAAGGAAGCGCATAAGTTTCACCTTTGATCCACGAGATACGTTGTTATCTCTCCAAATTGGTTTCAGTTTGGTAAGAGCTAAAGTGGTTTGTGCAATCCTTGAGAGAATCTCCTGTTTTGAGCTATCATCTGAGACAACTGCTCCAAGGTATTTGAAGCTTGTTACGCTACCCAGCTTCTGCCCTTTTACCTTGATCTCCCTCTGGATGTCATCTGCGCTGTTTGTCACCAGTTTGGTCTTCTCAGCACTGATCTCCATCTTATATCTTGTACACTAAATTATAACAGCGCGCCTTCTCTAGAAGAACTATTACAATACACTTAAACTAGTAAAGAAAATACATACAAGCAAACTTACAATCATTTAAATACACCGTTGAACCTCCCATTCTAAAAATTACAAATTTTACATTAAAGTAATTTTAATGTTTGTTTTGAAGCATTCAGGCCCAAAGTATATTATTACCAACAGTTCCAAACCGATGCATCCGTTATGGATTGTCTGTGATATTGTTTGTTATGCCTGCTTAAATATGTGTGCGTCTTCTAAATATATGCGTGCTCTTTTTTTGTTTTGTTTTATTTGTCCTGAAAAGATAGGTATAACAGATGTTTCACGAATAAGCTTTATGTATTTATGTTCTGTTAGGACTAACTTTGTGACCACCTACCTCGTGACGGATAATTCTATCCGCATATAACCCCGGTGAAATATGATGATAAGGCAACCCTCATTTAAAATATTAGGCTGATCTGTGCCCTTGATGTTCACTCTTGCCCAAAGCTATTTTTTGCTAATGGTATTTTTTGCAAATACTGAAGTACATCTCCTTTTTCTGATGACAATAATTACATGTATGGCCCTCCCAATACGTCTTTTGTTAAATAGAGAAGAAAAAATAATCACACAGACGTCACTCTAAACAAATGCTAACTTTCTGTGATAAAGACAAAACATAGCCTACGGCTTAACTAAAGAGTAGTTGGCGCTGTCATCTGATATTTGTCTTCAGAGTATAGAGGCTCATAAAATATTTAGGTTACTGAAAGCTTGCGAGAAATGATTTAGTGTTTGATTTAATTTCTTTGTGATTAGTATATTTGGAAGCGATATATATAGAAACAACTGAATAAGAAAACTGGAAAGTTTATCCACTGACTGACCGCATATGTGCAAGAGTTCAACCTCATGTTTAGAAGTGTCACATTACGCTGACTTATGAATCAACTCACTACCCGATTAGACTGAAAGCTTGCGAGAAATGATTTAGTGTTTGATTTAATTTCTTTGTGATTAGTATATTTGGAAGCGATATATATAAAAACAACTGAATAAGAAAACTGGAAAGTTTATCCACTGACTGACCGCATATGTGCAAGAGTTCAACCTCATGTTTAGAAGTGTCACATTACGCTGACTTAAGAATCAACTCACTACCCGATTAGACCAGTGGTTTGTCTATTCTGATACCATGGCAAGCATACCAACTGTAGAAATAAAATATACATGGCACACAGAACTAATAAAATAGGAGAATAAATCCGACTCAACTTTCTTATACTACTTACAGTCAGGAGCATAGTCTCTACAAGTTAAAAAATGTATCTTGAAGCAGTTATAATTTTTTGCGACTATAGCAAAACTAACCTGTTTAAGTTAAAGTGTCTTTTTTCACCTTCATATTCCGGAATTATCGTAATTTTTATGGACAGGTGGGTATTTTATTCTGAAAGATCTCTTACATAGCGTTATGATTAAGCAATAAAATTCTATACGCATCGTTTAGAAATTGGTACGCAAGGCCCTTGAAGATCAGGAATTCAACAACTTTTTAACTTTAAACAGTTATATTTTGGAGATTACAAATTTGACGTGGTCTAGGTACTTTCAGACATAACCTAAAAAGTTATTTTCTACAGCCTCACTTTTGAATTAGTGGTAACTAGGGTACTTTATAACTTTTTCAAGTTAAATTTTTTAACTTTTAAATGTTATGCTTCTGACTTACTTAAGCGCAATTTGATTCGTCGAGAGCGAACAGAAAAACGATAAACCCACTGAACCAGAAATCTGGAACTGCTTGGAACTACTTTGTTGGCGGCGATTTCTAAAATGCTCACTATAGCTGACAATTCTGAGAAAAAAATGGACGAGTTAGAATAATAAGAAATGAATTTTATCTTTGTGGATTTTATGGATATGCAAACGCCGGCGAATCAGTCACAAACTTAACACGAAGCCCGGTTTTATTCGGTTTGTGAGTATTTCGCCGGCGTTTAAACATCGATAAAATTCACAAAAATAAAAATTCATTCTGAAGTTACATCAACTGTTTGATTCTCCACCTGTCAAATTAGTTCTGCTTTGCCAATTCAAATTTAGTTGTCATAAAAAATTCGTCGCATTAAAAACATTAAAACCTGATCATTCAAACTTTCAGATGAATTAAGGAGATATTTTTGTCAAATAGTTTGCCAACTTCGCTGTTAGCAGGTAGTATACACATTTGTTTACCCACACTGTCAAAATATATGCATTTTCTTTCCATAAATTATAAAATATTTTCTGAAGGGAGATCCTCTTGAAGTAAGGAACTCATCAAAGAAACGAAAATAGTAGACTCAGTTTAATTGAGCCTGTTCATGTGTAGCAATAATTCTTATTCTGTACGTAAAACAAATAGTCTTCAGTTCCTTGTATGAGGTAAATTCGTGTGAGTACCAGAATAACGTATGCAAAGGTTTAGGGACATGTATTTAATAGTAATGAATGCTCTTCACACTACGATAAAGAAACTGCCTGAGTTTATGAAGGGATGTTTTTCGAAGTCATAGATAGCAGATGGAGTGACTGGTTCTCTTTCCGAATGGTATTAATGAAAATATGAAGTTTAGAACCAAAGTATAGAGAGTTATCGATATAACTCGCTGTTGTACGGAGCATTTCAAGATAGCAGAAGTAAAAGTAAAAAGTATGCAAAGACCAGGAACTGAAACAATCAAAATCCAAATCCAGCCCTCAAACCATAGTTGGAAACAACTAAGATTACAAATAATCAAGATACAGAGAACATATGGCCAGTAAAGTCCAACAGACATGGAGTAACTTGATATTTCTTGAAAACATAAATAGTCCCTGGAAGGTCCCATGAGATAAATAACTTTTGTCTCATAAAATATTTGCTAGGCTGAGCGCTTCTGAGAATAAAACTGAAAATTACAGCATCTACAAGATGCAGTTCCAGCACTTTTAGTATTGTAGTTAAAATACCACACCTGACACCGGTGTAAATGTCAATTTGTTGGCAATTTGTAACCACGTCCTCTCTACGTTATCTAATAGAATTGCACCAGCCGGAAACGTCCTATCATTAAACATATGCCTGAAGGCAATTATTATTGTGTTATAACTACCATTATTACCAATATTCTTTCTGAGAGATAGAGAATCATTGAAAGTGTGGCTGTGTTGTAAGTTAGTAGAGAGGAAAAGGTAAAATAATTTCCAGTTTCATATTTGTCCAAGCGGGCACATGACGTCGTACTGACATCGATGCGACGTCGCAACGTCGCATTGACGTCAATGCGACGTCATTATGGCGTCATGTGCCTGCTTAGTTATTCAGATGAGGAAGGTTTCTGTATAATAATGATTTTCTTGTATTGGTGTACTGTCTTCTGGAATGGTGTGTCTGTTAGAAAAGATAACAGTTACCGTATACATGGTAATTTTCGAGGTGTTCCATTTTTCGACGTATTTCGCAGTCACTTAGAAACCGCGAATATTAAAATCGCGAATAATTTCTTGTTTGACAAAAGTGTCTTGTGTAGACACAGTGTTTATATATTTTGTTTGTGTTTGCTTCGGTAGTTGCTGGTACTTTTCACTTGAGCCAGTTCTTTCATTAACCTGCGGCAGGGCCGCCGCAGGTTAATGAAAGAACTGGCTCAAGTGAAAAAGAAATAGTTTTGCATTTGAGAATGTTGCTAACCGCGAAAATTAAAAATCACGAAAATTAATATTTATGTTTTGAACCTTAACCGCGAAAATTTGAACCCACGAAAATTTCCGCGTTTACGGTATGTTTGTTGTTAATGTTTCTTCCTCCTTCTCCCTTCGGTATCTTAGTTGGTGTGTGATTTATCATTGTGGCCTTTCATGGGCATCTTTAATACCTTTAATGAATCGTACTTGGTTAAGCTCGTGTATTCGAGAGACACATTTTGCAAGGAACATTTGTTACAATGAAAGTCGTGCACCCTTCCCTAAAAAAGCGAGGAAAAGATAGGATTATACAGGCAAAGAAAAACAAAAATAAACGGTGAACATTTTTTGTCTCACCGGACGACAGCTAATGACAGCTAATACGTAATCTCAGCTATTCTAAAGGTTTGTTTTTGTTATGGGTAAGGGAAGCATTCGTCGTTTTCATTTTACCTTTTGTTTTTCAAAAGGATCCCATCAATGAAAACATGGCTGTTGTATCTATAGATCAGCAACAGAAAAATATTTTACAGATCGGATAAATTATTTACCTACACATTAAAACAACGATTGTATAGGTATAACTCCTTATGATTTTACATTGCTTCACAAAGTGGAAATGCACTGAAGTCAGCTGCAATGTTAGGCTTTAACGAACACTACTGTCTAACTATGCTTAAGTTTACAAAAGTTGTATGGAGCAAATAAACTCAGATTTCATTTGACAATCAGACGAAACATGAACCGCCTACATTGTTGTCTTGTAATTGTTGTCATGCATTTGCATAGATCGCAGAGAAAACAGCGCCTTTTAACGATAAATTGAAACGAAACATTTAACTGACTAAATATGAATTGAAAACTGCATTTTTCAGTAAGGTACCAACTATTGATCGACTGAAATTCAAGTCATTTCGTCCCCAATAATTCTCCTCACCTCGATATAGTCACGCACGGTACTGAACATTCATTTTTGGGATGTAAGGTAGTATTAAGTTTGTAAAAAATGACAGCACTAATATTTCTTTGATTTTCCTACAAAATATATCAAAAGATTTGTAAGATAGTGTAGAATACTAGGATAACACAACATTTTTGACTTTAGGTTGAGGTGTTTTTAGAAAAAAGTAGAAAGCTGAGTAACTTTTAGCTCATTTTCTCTATTTTCCCTATATACTATTAGGAAATGATGGCCATATTAATCAGAGCAAAAATGTCCGCAATAAGTTTGAAAAAAATATCGATGTGCAGCTAAAAAGTGCACTATATTGACCTAACGCAACATTTTTCATTTTTTTATTCAAGGAAGACAAATAAAGAGAAAAGCTGTCCATGTCCTATATAATTTAATGCTATTTCAAGCTCACGCGATATCGTCGTTTACAGGTAGATTATACGGGGCTGAGTTGCCTATGGATAAATTCCTTTTTCCTTTAGAACTTTACCCTGTTTTACCCTATACATATTATTCTTTTCACCAGTGTTATTAGTTAATACACCATTACATCATGCGAGCCGCGACACAACAAACCAAGAAAGTGACATGTGCGCACAGCGAAGACTCAGATCAACCTGGGCATCCGCCCAGTCTGGTCAGAATCTTCGCTGTCCGGAGGGAGATGACTTAGAGCCTCAGCCAGCACACAGCAGGACTCTGATAAGACTGGGCGGCTGCCAATGCTGATATGAGTCTTCGCTTGGCGCACATGCCACTTTGTTGGTTTTGTAATGTCGCGTCTCAGTTGTTTAGTTCAATATTAATTCTTTAGCAGTGCATTTGTATACAGTATGTCGAAGTAAACAATAATAAATACAAACAAAACACCATTAGATTGTCTCTAATTACAGAAGATGCAAATATAGGCAAATAAGAGTTAATGGATTTTCCATTCTTTATCTCTCAAATCGCAAATAAAGCATACAACAAAATTCATATCCGCAAAATTACAAAAACAAATCGTCCGAGCTATATTGTTTAGAAAATTTAAGACTAGACGGCAAATACTGTAGATCGAAATGATTTCATCTAGATCTATATTTCTTTTGCAAAGTTTGGCTCCTTTCGTATTAAAGACATAAAGAATATGTTGACTGCCTTTTCAAGGCCCTGTTGTGCCCTTATTTATGTCAGACGAGGAATTTCCTTCGATAAAATAATAGTTAATTAGGCTGACGCTTTAAATGATTATGAAACCCAATGATTATATATATATTTTATTACATCTTTATTGTTCACAATCTGAGCATACATATTCTAAGCATACATACTTATAATCTTAACAAAAAACATACTTTTGAGGTCAGACACAGGATTCCACATGGCATGTGAAACAGATACGACTTTAGGCAATTGGGTACACTTTCAGGGGAACAAACTCTTCCAGTTTCATTTTTGCCTCCCAGCTCAATAGGGGCACGCTCCCAAAGGAAAGAATTTGCTCCCTAGGAAAAAATTTGCTCAATGAGCAAGTTTCTTTGCCCAAGGAGCAAATTCCCTCCTTTATGAGCAGATACCTTTTTAAAAAGGTTTTGTCGGCCAGGAAAACATACAGTAAGTCACAAAACTTGTCCCCTTTTGTAAAAATGGCAAACGATATGAAGGTGTAACCATATACCTTAATCAACCTGCACTTCTGTGCAGCCTGCTGAGTCTTCCCCTTTCTACCAAAATCCCACAGGATAGAAAACTATTGAGAGAACAGGGAAAACTGAGCTGAACAAGAATATTAGTTCCTTGAATTTCGTATTTGTCAACTGCATTTATAATGTACAGACCTATATTTAACCTACTACGTTTGTTGATAACGTCATATACTGGCATCATATTATTAGGACGTATCTCCACGAGAAATTACTGACATAGATACTATTGTATCCCTTCTTGTAATGGGCTACACTTATTGTAAACATAGAGGCATTACTCTTACACCTTTTCGTTGTAGACTTGCAATTAAATATAAGTGTATGACATCAAATCCACATACGATAAAGGCTACTTAAAGCAGTGAAGAAATGAAAAGGAAGAAAATGCCGATGTATCAGCTCGCAGTGCTAATATACAGGCATGATTTATTCGATGGCCTTATGTACAAAGTTTAGACATCTATTAACCAATGGTTTACCCTCGAGCATTATTTTGTTTTGTGTCCTGACATTAAGTATAGTCTTTTTCCAAAGCTTCGGATTAGCAGAGTACTAAACGAATACTTATATAGACACACAACAAATGCTAACTTTCTCTGCAACAGACAAACCATAATTCACTCCATGATTATGAGTTTTATCTCGAGCAGTGCTGTGTCTGTGTCGTAGCGACATTTTCTCATACGTAAAGAAATCTGTGAAGTATCAAGGCGTATTGGTTTACCACTATGTTTTTCTGCCATTTTCACAAAGGAGAAAAGCAGTCGTGACTCCCTGTCTTAAAGGAAAGAAATTGTCTTCTTGAGCAGCAAATACTTTCCTTTAAGAGTTGATTTTATTAAAAGCAATGGCAAACTTCCTTTCCCTATATGTGTATTCGTGCATGTCGTTTTGACATAGTTTATCGCGAATGATTTCAACAAAAAAGGTAGAAATAAACTGTATTTACCAAAATATTAGAACGAAAAAAAATTGCAATTTTTCTTATGTCGCCCGCAACTACATGTATATTCCTCATCAATGGAGATGCTCAGGAACGTTTTAGAAAACATCGCGCCAAAATATATACAAGGGTTGATCCAGAAGTAATGTCACTGTGTCCACTGCGCGCTTATTTATCGTAGCATTATTATACAAATCATATCAAGCTGCACTGTAATTCAGTTCTGATTTACAGAAGAGATATAAAGTTGGAATCTTTTTTTCTTTCCAATCATATAGACGTTCAAAGTATGCCACCGACGCCATCGCGCCGCACGTCAGAATAACGTTAATTACATGAACATAATTTTCAAAGGCAATCACAAATCAAAATCAAACTAACCTGCCAAATCAGATGAAAATTTGAGACGATGACGAAATATATTTCTGTCGCCTACCGTTGAAATTTTAATATCGTCACTGCAGTTTGAAGTTTGCTAGCTAGCGCTAATGCTTGTTACTGCCGAGAGTAAAAATGTTGATTTCTGACAAAAACGCGTCAGCTGATATGTGCGGTTTTGCCCCGAATTTGGAATTTCACCATTAGAGACGATAGAGCTGTTTAGTTAGAATGTGGTGAAATAACAGTTATTATGAGGCTTGTTTAAAGCTGCAATCAGCGCGATAAGCGTGCCGATGAGTCGTTAAGGGATAGTCTGAAAACCGGAAGACCTTTATGTGCAATGTCAGACAAAAGCGTCACTCTTGTTTGGACCCCGTATATGAATATCAATGTTTTGAAATTCGAATATTGTGTAAAATTCTTAAAATTGAGTTGCGGGGCCCTTCAAGTAATATTAAAGATGAGAAAAACATGGGTGAAGAGACATTAGTGCTATGCTGGAACCGCGAATATGCTACTTTGGACATGACACAATATCGAAATTTCGCCTGGTGCGTCAACAACGTCATTGACGTGCGGCGCGTTTCGTTACCATGCCTTCTGTCTATCTCGATATCTCAGTTACTGTGCACTGTATTTCTATGAAATTTTCAGCCCATAATGCAAATAGGTTAAGGTATGTGGATACGAAATTTTATTGGTCTCCCTTAATTCTACATGATTTTATAGCTGCAGTGACATTACTTCTGGATCAACCCTCGTACATGTATTTATTTGATCCAGCCGATAATTAAGTGATGTTTGAACCCTGTTTTCGTACTTTCTTTCTGTTTCCATTTATCTTGTCCCGGATGCACGCAGTCATGCAGTCATGGGAAGTTGCGATGTTCGGTCAGTTCATTCTGCGATGAATCAGATTTAGTCTACGAGTGGGGCAGGCAATCGGGGGGTGAGGTGGAGGGGGCAGGGGGGGGGGGGTAGTGTTTTTATGCAGACTTGGTTTGATACTGATTTTAGGTGAAGGAACTCAGACATTTCTATTCTGCCGCCCTGCTAGATCAGCTGTTACATAAAAAAGAAGAAAAAAAACAAAAAAAAAAAACAACACAACTCCTCTATGAGCAAATTCTTTCCTTTAAGAACATGCGTTATGTTTGAAGGAGTTCTTCGTCCAGTGAAATAAACAATATCACAAAAGTTTATCCCTTTGCAAAACGGCTAGGAAAATTGGCAGTGTTTGCATGCACCTTAAGAATACTTAGTCATGATTATACACTGTGAAGTCTGCCTTTATTTGACCACTAAGACAGTATGTCAATTTAAACTCCCTCTTCTGTTGTCTATGTTCCAATTCTGTATTCCATTGTATGTGATCACTGTGCATTTGTTTCAATCTTTGACATTTAGACACAGCCTTGTAGGAGTAATTACCAGCCGGTAACTGCAAGGCTGATTAACTTATGGCTCATATAATATAGATCTTTCGTCTCCTTCCGCCTTCTTGCAATGAAAATCAAGACTGTTTATATAAACTGAGGTGACTAAGTATTCTTCGAAACTGAAGCAAGGCAAACTATGGCGCATATTCTATTAACGTTTTAATGCTTTGACAGTCCATTCAAAACTAAACTTAATGGCTCATTAATATCATCAGACATGCCTTCCGGGCCTAAAACAACTGCCTATAGATGAAGCAGTGCATCGTCGCGCTAATAAGCCCTGTGCCACCATCTTTGTAGTAGATGTCGACTTTAAAATGAAAGAAGAAAACAAACTGCTCATCTACAAGCCGGTTCTTTCCTTTAAGGCGCGAGGGTTCACTGTCATGTGTCCTACCACTATTTGAAAGGTGAAAGGGAAACAACATTTTATGACTTCCTGTTCGCCCGGGGCAATGAAATTCTTCCAGAAACTGAAAATGGCAATGATACAAATTTACCTCTAGAGCATAAGGGAAAAGTTATTTGCTAGAAAAACAATGGCAGAAAAACGCGCGCGCGCGCGTGTGTGTGTGTGTGTGTGTGTGTGAGAGAGAGAGAGAGAGAGAGAGAGAGAGAGAGAGAGAGCGGCAGAACGCGATTCGTATTCATTAATAACGCATATATTGCTAATCGTTACATTTGACCTTTTAAAAAATGCGTTTTCTTGTTGTTTTAATCTGCGTTTCAAATTTGCACTTTGTGTTATTGGCTATGATCTTCACATGGTCCATCACCGCCCCCTCCTCCCTCCCCCGGGTTCTGGAATTAATGTATAGAATTTGCGTGATATAAAAATGTAAAGTGGTGCCGATTCAGTTTGTGATACACAAGAAAATAATAACAACTGACATGTGGTGATGCAATGACTAAACAATTGCAGCATGCATTTTGATCCTACGTGGAATCAATGCTAAGACATTGATGTACCGCAGGTATAATGCATTGTACATGTACTATCTAAACGTAGAAAAATGTGTGAGGCTCAAAACGATTTGATTTCCCCTCGTACTTGCATTTATATATAGATTTTCTAACCATACAAAATGTTAGGAAAGAGTCTTTGTCATGTTAGTTCTGTTTGACGAAAATCATTATATTAGGGTAAAGCTCCCATGATATTTTCATTACGTGGTGCAATTATACCAAAGCGGAAATTGGAAAGCAACCCATGTATTAAACGCTTTGATTATACGCCTAAGCTAAACGTGAAAGCCGGAATATAATTAAATTTCAATAGTCCTGATCTATTTCTAGTGGGCAGACATTGCTGAGAAAGAGTCATATTTGCAAGGTTGTGTCACATTTTATGCAACTTCATGATTTTTCCAGAGGGCACACAAGGTTAGAAATTAAAAAGCAAAGTAAGGACGACGACCCAACATCGTTTTCCTTTACGTTGAATTGACGTTATTTCAACCATGTGTGCCCACTTTGGTTTCATCGCAACTGTTTCAATACTGGATGCTCATTGTAAATATGTTAACAGATTTTGAAAAAAAAATGTGTTCAGAAGGAATTAAATAAGTATCAGCCCTCGGTCTGCTTATGACCTGTCTATAAGATTAACGCTTCTCCTTCACGCTGGAGAAATTTTACTATATCTTCCAGGAAGTCAGAACACTGTTGCAGGAAACAGACTCATAGCGAATATTGGAAATCATGGGACAGTCACTCAGGTTGCCAAACAGATATTAGAGCAGCAAAGGCCCAGAGTACCCTACGTACCCCACAGTCTGATCAGTGCCTTTTCCATTCACACATACCATGTGAGCCGCGACACTCGAAAACCAACAATGTGGTTGTGCGCCCAGCGCAGACTCAGATCAGCCTGGGAATCCGCCCAGTCCGCTCAGAATCTTCAATAAGCGCTTAAAGGGTAGCTAAGGGACTAAGCTACCTCCATGCGGACAGCGAAGACTCTGATCAGACTGGGCGGATGCCCAGGTTGATCTGAGTCTTCGCTGGGCGCACAACCACATCGTTGGTTTTCTTGTGTCTCGGAATATGGATTCAAGGAACTCTACGGGAAGAAAAAGGCTGTATCATCACTGAACGGATACGGAGCTGCCTATTTGAGCCGCGACATGACAAAACCAACAAAGTGGCATGTGCGCCCAGCGAATTTCAGATCAGCCTGGGCTTCCGCCAAGTGCTAGCTTTGAGCCTTAGCTACCCTTTAAGCGCATAACGAAGACTCTGATTAGACTGGGCGGCTGCCCAGGCTGATCGCTGAGCGCATGTGCCACTTTGTATGTTTTGTCATGTAGCGGCTCAAAATTTTGTCGTACGTGGTTTGAGTGTGCATAATCAGCACTTGAAAAAAAAATAAGACCATAGGGGAAAAAGAAAATCGGTGAATTCCGCCCGACAAAGATCGCATTTTTCCGTTGCCGACTTCGATTAACACCGGCTTGTTGGTGTTGAAGGATTATGGCAACGGCAAAATACGACTTCTGTTGATGATTGACGGCGTTTGACGTTTTTTACCGGTCGAAATTGACCGTATGTGTCTAAGTCCTTAATTTTGAGTTATAGCAGAGCTTTCGATAGTTTGCTTCCAGATTTGAACACTTACTCTCTTTCTCGTTTCAGTTCGTAATTCCAACGAAATGTTACGGAAACACAACGATCGGATGTCAGAAGTTCAGGGTCCTGACGTCATCCATACGTCATCAAACGAAACTGGATTGTTATGACATCGAGACTAGTGATCGCTTCTATGCAAATCCGTTGTTATCAGATTCTCAAGTTGTTGTACAGCTCTATATCACCACAGTGTGACGAGACCAGCCATAATGTTTAGAGTAAATAAATGGAATGCTTGCGTTGTTTCAACAGAAAAAAATGCAGAGTGGAACGATCATTAGAAATGTTCTAGGGACACAGTTCTGTACAAAGATATGAATTAATTGAGAAATATTTTTGTTGGTTAAAAATTCAGATTTGCTTGCCTACATTACTTCACTTTAGTGGCGAATGGATATTCCTTTTATGGGAATAAACTCTGCAACTAATATGTTTGCATCCCTTTTCACTGGGGTAAATTCTTAAAGAATGAATCTGTCCCTATGAGCAAATTCTTTTTATAAGAGTTGACCCAATTTTGATAGAGCTTTGCCCTCTAGAGAAGCAACAAGGAAACTACGATTTTTTTGTGTGATAAACTATGGAGGAGTATTCATATATCTTAATTACGTATGCAGTATGCCATTGCAGGTAGCTTCAAATCTGCTGCACATTTTGGTTTCATGCTTGGCATCACGCTGGCTGTCAAACCGCAAGTCTGAAGTGTTGACTGTTTCATAAGCTGCTTGTTTCTTTAATACCAATGGCATCTAACATATGCACTTGCAAACCGAAATTACTAGGAAAAGTTATCGTGATATATGTGTGTCAAAATTGCATTTTTGCACTCTTATGCAAATAGAATATGGTTTGATTTATTGTTTATACTGTTATTAGTTCCACAAACATGCTGTGGGATATGTTTAGGATCGCTTCAGTAATATCTAACATACAAGACAAAATTACATTGAGCCGCGACACGAGAAAACCAACAAAATGACATGTGCCCAGCAAATACTCAAATCAGCCTGGGCATTTGCCCAGTCTGACCAGAGTCTTTGCTTTGCGGATTAAGAGAAGCTTAGGGTCTAAGCTACATGCCACTTTGTTGGTTTTGTCGTGTCGCGGCATAATTATCTGAGGAATAAACTATTTGTAGTCTTATGTAAGCAAACTTGACGCTACTGGTTCATTACCCATTCGGGTCTGCATGTCCTTGCAGACTGCAGCTAGCGACAAAATTGTCAGTACATTATCAGTAAATCTTTAAGTTTGGACATATTGTTTAGGATATGCATATAGGCAAATCATGTGGATTTCATTTCAAAAATGTCAATTTTATTTGAAAGCAACACTCAAAAACATATTCACACGGGCAAAGATCTAGACAAAGTGGGTTTTTCAAAGCAATGTATGCTCGTGTGAATGAAAATAAATGCCACAGTTTCTTTGACAAATTCATATTTCAAACTTTATTTGACAAACACTGTTTGTCCGTGTGACAGAAACTTTGCCACATAATATGTAATAAAGAAAGAAGCTACGGAGTTGACGACAAAATACTTTGCTTATAACAAAAACAGTCTGATTTTGAACAAAGTTTATTTAACGAAGCAAATGTGGCATGGTCGGCCTCTCACTCACACGAGTGAAGTGTACTTGTCCAAGTAAGTTTAACTTTTTCTTTTGAACACGACAGCAAAGATTTCATTACCAAAATTTATGTGACAAAGATTCTTTGTCACATTTTTAATTGGAAAATAAGTTGCTCCGTCCAAACACAAAATACTTTCTTTGCCATAATGTCTGTGACAAAAAACTTTGCTCGTGTGAATGAAGCATAAGATCATATTGAAACATCATTGAATTCTTCATTTGTTAAACATGTATATATTTGTCTGTAGCTTACGGTAAATACTAAGAGAAAATAAATAACTATATATGCAACATGGAACGAGGAAATTGAAGGTGTGTACTAGGGTCAAGTCGGGTAACTTCGGACAGCGGGTAAATTCGGACATACCATTGCAAAAAGTGAAAATCCAGATGAGACGGCTCACCATGAACCGTCTCATCAGGATTTTCACTGTTTGCCCAGTCATTATCGTTATTATTGTTTTAATTCCAAACAACTGACATATAAAGTAAACAAAATCAATGTCCGAATTTACCTGCTGTCCGAATATACCTGATTTGACCCTAGCGCATTTGTAATGAACATAAAGAGATATGTTTTATGCCGAATCTGATATGCAAATGGTTGAAGAACTTTGAGCTCCAGCTATCCTAATTTGTTTCCTGAGAATATAACTCACATTTTTCTATAGAAGACCTGCATAAAATTCAGGTTTGGAACACATGCCACAATAGCACTTTAGACAGCGAAAACTCAGACCAATGTGTCTAAGAATATTAACGGGTATCAAGAATTACTAATGTAAATGACAAAGATGTCCAGAAACTACAATTTCTCTCCAATACACGGATCAACTTCAGTCTGGTTTCTAAGTAATTTTGGGAAGAAATGATAGTTTATTGACAGATTTGTTATTTGTATTACTGACTATGGGTACCGGTTGATGTTTTAAAGTAACATCTATGATTTGTTTAGCAAGAAATGGTTACTTGTTTGAATAAGAAAATCCTTTTTAACAGAACTGAAGCGGATAAATTGTAAAATATTGAAACTTTGACCAAGCTTATGCAAGAATCTGTCAAATCTGTGGTATATTTTGATATTGCAAGATTAATGTTTTCGATCAACAGTCAGCGGAAGTTTAATTTTCGCTGATGAGATTTGCTAATTAATCTGTCATTGGTTGCCATATAGATAAATCAGCGGTTCTTGCTTTCTTGTGAACTACACAGCGAAACGAGAAAATATCTTTGGCACCGTCTCTTTTAGCATGTGAAAAAGTCTGTCATATCTGTCCTGATAGGGTCAAGTCAGGTAAATTCGGACAGCAGGTAAATTCGGACAGTGACATTGTTTCCTTTATATGTCAGTTGTTTGAAATTAAAACAAAACAAACAGGGCAAACAGTGAAAATCCTGATGAGACGGCTCATCATCATGAGCCGTCTCATCTGGATTTTCACTGTTTGCAATGGTATGTCCGAATTCATCAGCTGTCCAAATTTACCAGACTCGACCCTACTTAGGACATTTTGGAATGTATTACCAACCAGTAATGACCAGATCAGTCCCTGCTTCGATGTCTTTCAAGTTTGCTCTATAAGTTAAGGTGTAAACAGAAAAATGAGAAGGCATCGGTCGACACAATCATTTCATGCCCAAAATACTAAAAAGGAAAGGAAAACAATAATAAGAACAGCACACAAAGCAATACAAGACAAAAGAAAAAACAAGAGTTCAACTCTTCCCCCGGCTGATAGCCGCAAAGAAACACATACTTTATGGGCGTGTAAATGGACTTTCAAATATGAATGTGTGTTCTTGTAATACGCTGAATATTAATATTCTGGTAAGCTAAATCATTCATGCAAGAATCAGGCGCGTCTATCATGTTTTTGTGATCTGCAATGAGTGTAGATTCTGAAAGCACAGGGTCAGACACCAGTATGTTTGTGAAATGGAGTTCGCAATATAACAAACATAAGCCGCTTACTTTTTTATGAGCTACCTTATTACACCTGGATAACTATGTGTTTTTCAAGGATGTTACGAAACGAAAAATAGCTGTTATGAAACGAAAGAGTCATAGTTACCAAACGACCTGGTCATCAGGTCGTTTGGTAACTATGACTCTTTTTCGTTTCGTAACAGCCCTTGTATATACATAGTTAACCAGGGGTGCTTACTTTTAAAGAAAGTACTGCATGTGCATATTGGAGTCACAAACAGCAAAATGGTAAATTTTTATCACAGTAATGGGTGCTGTGCTATACAAAAATATGCAAAGGAGCTATATTAATTAAACGTACATATTTTATAGCAATGTTTCTCACATGTGATAAAGAATAGGCAGTGCATATAGTAATAAATACAAAACCAAGCTATTTCGCAACCTGCTGGTCTAAGGTCGCATACATGTAGAAGTAGTCGGTTGGTCGTTTGTTTTGGGCTTAACGGTTCTTCGGGACAGTATTTCAGTCAATATCGAGCCGTCTCCCCCCCCCTACCCCCCACGACTGAGAAATATGACAGGCTAGAGAAATATATCCAAACAACACTCAACCGCACCTACTGCAAGTACAGCAGACCGTTTGCCCTTTCATTATCCAAAATAGTAGGACGCCCCGATACTGCAAGTTACCCAACACCATCGGCCAACCTTAACTTCCGTAACAACCCTCTGCAGAAGTAGGTCTGATGGTATTGAATGAATAAAGTAGAACCGTGAAATTTCAAGCCCTTCGAACAATTAAAGAAAGTCCAACATGAGCCGCGACATGACAAAACCAACAAAATGGCATCCGCCAGTCTGATCAGAGTCTTCAGTGTGTACTTTAAGAGCAGCATAGAGTCTAAGCTAGCTCAATGCGGACATCGAAGACTCTGCTCAGACTGGGCGGATGCCCAGGCTGAGTCTTCCCTGGGTGCACATGACACTTTGTTGGTTCTGTCGCGTCGCGGCTCATATATGTAATTCTATGTTGATGCCAAGATAAATCTAATTTTATATTCTAACAATATTAGTTGCTAAAAGAAAGTTCGTTGATGTTCAAATTGCATGCCCAGCATTTCAGACAGAATAATGTCTCTGCTCAACATGCATTTTGAAAGTTTGCAGTAGTGGTACTGTGATGGGACTCGTGTTAATACCCTGGTCAGCTAGTGAAAAGAAATCACTGCTCCCTTATCTATTCTAGTCAGAATAGACATATATCTTTTCCCATGCGAGTACATATTAGACGGTTTAAATTGTTACTTACAGGGGAGAATAAATTCTATTCTGATTGTCGTTACCCGTGTACAAAATTTGTAAGTTTCTTATAGGATCATTGAATATGTATATGTATGTTGACTGTATCTAAGACATTTATTTTGTATTAGTTTTATTTATTTATTTATTTTTACATTAGAAATGTGAATGCAATACTTATCATGATGCAATAAATGCAGTCAGATCGAGTCTTTTATTTCTTTCACTCACCATTTCATTAATTACCGTGTATAAATACACCTCCTTGTGTATCTGCCATTTTACAAAGGTATACAATTTTGCATCCAGCCCCCGAGGTTATAAAACCTTTTTCGTGCTCAACGCAGCTGAGTGTGAAATTTTCTCTGCTGATGAAATATGAAAATGCCAACTGCCGTTGGCATTTTCATAGTCATAAGCAGAGAAAATTTCATACTCAGCTAAATCGAGCAAGGAAACAACTGTACTTATCAGTAATTTGCTATTTGTTAGCAGGTAAAATTTCATGCTCAGCTGAGTTGAGCATGGAAGAAGTTTTATAATCATTGGGCCTGTTTGCTTCCCTGGATCGACGATGCCGCCCTTCCAAAATGAATGGGGTCTACACTTTAATGTAAAAATATTGCTGATAAAGAGGCAATTTCTTTCCATTATGAGTTGATCCCGAATGAGAATGGAGGCAAAATAAAAATAATGAGTTACTTTCCTTGAAATATAAATATGGTTCCCTTGAAATATAAGTATACATACATTTAAGGGGTACGGACATGCCCCCAAGACAGCCCTTAAAGGAAAAAAAACGTTGTTTTTTTTGTACATACTTATTTCCCATTTTTGGTTTTGAGGATGGGATGTGGGGTATAATTATATTAGTTCCTGTTTTTTCCTATCGTTTTACTTTATACAGTATGTTTGATACAGGTTTATCAGCCTTCCCTTATATGTAATGAATGCATCAAGTATACATGCATCAAGTATAAATGGTTGACATTTGAGAACCAGCTTTTGTTTTCATCTGTTCTGCATTACAACTTGAGAAAGAAATGGAACAAATAAATGACAGACCATTACTATAAATGAACTTATTTACCGTCAGACATAAATGCATTTCAATAACAATTTCATCACTATTATCATCTGTAATTTTTGCGCCACAAAATACCTTTCGATCTTTCTTTATAAAAATACCACTTTAATAACCATCTCTCATTCTTCTGTATACTATAAACTGTAGAGGTTAGTTTGTTGGATTGACTAGGTTAATGGCTCTCTGGGACAGTTAACAGTCCAAACTGAGTCATCTCTCGAATGGAGAAAGAAACGAAAAAATCAGCATGAATGAGACTAAAAAATCCTAACAAAGCCAATCCCGCTCCTGCTTCAAGCACAGCCGGCCCTAGCCCTACTGTTATCCAAATTTTATTTGGTGTGTCTCTTCAACTGACAAATGCTGATTTTTACCCTACATAATTCGACGGACAGAAATAACATGGTCACAGGAGCAAAAATGGGAGGTATCATCAAAATCCATTGAACACTGCAAGTGGAGTTGCAAAGACAAGACTTACTACTGGAAAAGGTTCGAAGGGCCATAACTCTAGTAAAAATCAGCTTGCATTACCTCGGTAAAATGTACACATCTTCGGGTCATGGTAACAATAACTGGAAAGTTTTATCAAAATTCCTTGAAAAATGAAGGAGGAATTGCAGGGACAAGAAGTTCTGGGGACAAAATCGCTAAAGCTGACAAAGGGTCATAACTCTAATGAAAATCAGTCAAGCATAACCCCGGTAAAATATGATCATCTTCAGGTCATGGTAACAATAACTGGAAAGTTTCAGCAAAATCCCTTAAAAATGAAGGAGGAGTTGCGGAGACAAGAATTTCTGTTGATAAAATGGCTAAAATGGACAAAGGGCTATAACTCTAGTAAAAAAGCAGCCAAGCCTGACCCAGGTATAATATGATCCTTTTCAGGTCATGGGAACAATAACTGAAAGGTTTCATTAAAATCCAATGAAAACTGCCAGAGGAGTTGAAAAGACAAGACATACTGTTGGAAAAATGACAAAGGACCATAACTCTGGTAAACATCAGTGGAGCATGACCTCAGTAAAATATGCACATATTCGGGTCAAGGTAACAATAACTGGAAAGTTTCATCAAAATCCCTTAAAAATGTAAGAGAAGTTGAAGAGACTAAACATACTGTTGAAAAAATGACAAAGTGCCATAACTCTGGTAAAAATCAGTGGGGCATAACCTCGGTAAAATATGCACATCTTCAGGTTATGGTTGGAATAACTGGCAAGTTCCATCAAAATCATTTGAAATATGTAAGAGGAGTCGCGGAGACAAGATTGTGTCTACGGACGGACGGACGGACGAGCACATTACTATAGTCCCTTCGACTACGTCGGGGGATAAAAAGAAATGACAAACGGAATATTACCCTATTTTGGTTTGCTACAAGACTGAGGATTGTCCCTTCCAAAACAATAAAAAATATCTAGATCCACATTTTTGGGGTTGTTAATAAAAACCTACCTAACAGCCAATTTACCCACGATTGACGGACATATTTTGGGTACTTTATGGACAGAGAAAACCCTGTCTAATAGCTGAATGATGACGGTATGTTTGCGATAAAAGAACACACGCAGTATAATAAAAGACTCTCGCTCGTTTCATTTTCTCTTCACAATGTATTTAAGATACACTTTAATCTCATATAGTAACTTCTGTCTTTCAAAAGCAAAGTCTTTCTTCCATTAGCAACAAGGCATAGTTTGTCTTTTTTTATTAATATTCCCACCTTAAACGAAGAATATGTACATGTAAGCAACTGGGATATTTGACAACAACTGAAGGACTTCCAGGACGTCACTGGACGTCGTTACAAGCCTGTCGCTCGCAACGTAAGAGGCTGATCTGTATTTTGGGTTTTCCTTGGAAAGAAAACATAGTTCATATCAGCCCAACACGAGAAAACCAACAAAGTGACATGCGCGCCCAGCTAAGACTAAGATAAGCCTGGGCATCCACCCATTTTGATCCAGCATGAAGGTGGCTAAGACCCTTAGCTACCCTTTACGCCCAGCGAAGACTCTGATCAGACTGGGCCTTTCCCAGGATGATCTGAGTCTGCGCTGGGCGCACAATCACTTTGTTGGTTTTCTCGTGTCGCGGCTCATATATTTCATAAGGCACATTTTAGCATGTCATCGTTCAAAACAATCTTTATTAGAAATTCACATCAATACATGTAGTAAACTGTCGTAGATTAATTTGTTTCTCAATAAATGAAATCCGTTTGGCAGTGAGATACCTGATAAAAACTCGTTAAGACATATTTCTGTAATATGTTAAATGTGAAATTAATGGGCCGATGCTTGCTACATGCAAACTTCATTAGATTAATTATAAATCATATTTTTTTCCTGGCACATTCATTGATTATTTAAAGAGAATATGTGAAAAAAGCATTATACTGTTCAAATTATCGTTATGTGGTGAAACAAATATATTCTCAACAGCAACTTAGACACCGTTGTGAAAGGTGTTGCTTGCCAAACTTTATATTGAGGCAATGAATAATTTGAAATGATTATTTTAACTCATCATGGTTGTCTCCCCCACCACCACCCAAAAACTCGTTTTTAAAGGTATAATTTAACTAAGTAGGGCATGTCATTTTTTCGATGTTTTAAATCGACAATTTCAAGTTTATACATGGCATTTTTTCAAAGAACACGTTTCTAGTCAGAAAGAAGCATTTTACATTCTTCGGGAAATTTATCTGTTTCTGGCTTTATTCAAGACCAATCCAAGAAAAAGGTAAATCTGGTCCAGAAACTGTGTCTTCCCTAAATTTTGCATCATATAGGATTGTCCTTTATGCTTAATTATATCCACTGTTGGCCACCGTAGAGAGGAAGTATCTGAAGACCTTTCAGTGACTGACAACTGAGTTTGTGATTTACTGGAATGTTCATGATCATAATACATCCGAAATTACAAGAGAAGAAAATGACAAAGTAGTTTGAAAGGGCAGTGATTTGATTATAGCGACAATAGAGCTACCTCACCTTCTAGTGAGACTACAGTAAACACATAAAATCACAAACACATCTTTGTTTTAAAAAAATGAAAACGTAGTGCTAATATGATGTCAGAACCAGCATAGGCTTTAGAACACTAAGGTTTTCAAATTGTCATGAGGTCATAAACTTAACACGTACGGGTACACAAGCACCTTTTTGCAGTGTTTCACAATGGGGATCTTTTGTGTCTTTTGTTTAAAAACTCACTGTAACAAGAGCTGTCGCCCGACAGCATAGCTCGCCTGAATTGATGCTTGCCCATCACACAGCAGGTATGGTGGTGTGGACTGCTATGCATAAAACTTCATGCAAGCATGTCCATAATGAAAACACATTTATAAACAAAAGCTATCTCAGAAATAAGTCTTAAAATAAAATATTAAATAAAAAAAATGAAATGAAATTTCAAAGTCCATGATCTTGAGGTAAAAAAAAACTGACGGGTAGTGGGGAGGGTGTGTGTGTGGAAGTGTGTGTGTGTGTGGGGGGGGGGGGGGGGGGGCTATGTGGACTGCTATGCATAAAACTTCATGCAGGCATGTCCATAATGAAAACACATTTATAAACTTATAAACAAAAGCTATCTCAGAAATAAGTCTTAAAATAAAATTAAAATAAAAGAAATGAAATGAAATTTCAAAGTCCATGAGCTTGAGGTAAAAAATCTGACGGGTGGGGTGGGGGGGTGGGGGGGGGAGGGGCTAGGATGTATCAAAACCCTGAACCATTACCTAACATCAGTCCAAGTATTAGTATCAACTGAGTCCATCATTGTGGCACTGTGAAATTATGTCTTCATAAATATAAAACTTTAACCAAAATCTTTAAGACAAAATTCTAAGTCGATGACCTTGACTTCAAGGTCATCCAAGCTGTTTTGTAAAAACTCAAAAAAGAGACTAACATCAATTCAAGTATAAACTAAATCTCTGCAAAGCATTATGAATCAGTATGCAATTACAAAACTTTAAAAAAGACAAACATTTCCTAAGTCCCTGACCTTGACATCAAGATCACTGAGCGGGGGTTGGGGTAGTACTCTGTAGATCTAACTACAGTGCAAATATAAAAAGAATTCATCTATGGGTTCAGGAGATATGTGTCTTTAAAAAACTGAACCAAAACATCCAATCAATAAAAAGACAATATTCTAAGTCCATGACCTTGACATCAAGGTCACAGAGGGGGGTGGGGGTAGTACCTTCGAAAACTTTAGACCAATATCTAATTTTAGGGCAAGTATCAAAGGAATCCATCCATGGGTTAAGGAGATATTGGGCTTTATAAAACTTTAACCAAAACATCCAGTCCAAAAAAACTACCAATTTTCTAAGTCCATGACCTTGACATCAAGGTCACGGAGTGGGGTGGGGGTGGTACCCTGTTAAACCTTAGACCAATATCTAACTGCAGTGCAAGTATCAAAAGAATCCATCTATGGGTTAAGGAGATATAGGTCTTTAAAAAACTTTAACCAAAACATCCAATTCGAACGCCGACGCGGACGCGGACGCGGACGCGGACGCCGACGCCGTGGTGACAACAATAGCTCTTCCTGAACTTTCGTTCAGGCGAGCTAAAAAGGAACAAAAATGTGCTACTTTTCAGAAACATTTTGTTTTTCTTTAAGAGGTGGCTCCCATTATAATGGAGGCAAAATCCAAAATGACATAGTTGTTTTCTATCATCTTAATTTTGTTTTGACTGTTATTTTATTTCACGTGTCCTTTGTAGGAACCTATTAAATAGTTATGCGGGTGCTGCGTGGGTCAACTTCGTCGTTGCAATTTGGAAGTATTAAAGATGAAACAAAAATGAAATTTCTACTGCATAACTCCCTGTTCGTAGCTCTTTCAAACTAGTAAAGCAAACTTAGGTCGCAATAATCACAAAGCCTTTAGAACAATCACTGTCCCTGTGAGTTCAGTCTTTTATCAGACACAGCACGACTGCAGAAACATAATAACTGTCAAGAATCGTTTATGAACATTCAATATCATAAATCATTCTAATTAGAGACATTCTGCATGACACTTTAAAATTTGCTCACATGCATTCATATTTGAGAAATAGGTGCATCAAAACCAAACTTATTTTGTTTTATCATGAAGTTGATTTCATGGAGATTATCATCTCCTTTTTGCACTATTTTGCATATACTTAAAAACACGCCAATGTCAGTAGTAAACAAAATATGTAAAATATATGTTCTGCAAATGTTCTTGTTTATCAAACATTAGACGAAACAGCTGATCTGATCTATCTCTGTTATAATTCTAAAATAACGGTCAATTCAGAGCTGCTTGCACTATTCCAGAAAAGTTTGCATGTAATTTGTTAGTGATGTTAGCATCATGTAATTTGTTAGTGATGTTAGCATCATGTAATTTGTTAGTGATGTTAGCATCATGTAATTTGTTAGTGATGTTAGCATCATGTAATTTGTCAGTGATGTTAGCATCATGTAATTTGTTAGTGATGTTAGCATCATGTAATTTGTTGTTAGTGATGTTAGCATCATGTAATTTGTTAGTGATGTTAGCATCATGTAATTTGTTAGTGATGTTAGCATCATGTAATTTGTTAGTGATGTTAGCATCATGTAATTTGTTGTTAGTGATGTTAGCATCATGTAATTTGTTAGTGATGTTAGCATCATGTAATTTGTTAGTGATGTTAGCATCATGTAATTTGTTAGTGATGTTAGCATCATGTAATTTGTCAGTGATGTTAGCATCATGTAATTTGTTAGTGATATTAGCATTGTGGCCACCAGGCAAGTAACCCATACAGGCAAAGTCTTCCATTAAAGGGATGTTTGCAAATTGTGCAGAGTCAGGTCAGTCGCCACGTTTTGCGGCGTCTGATCAGGGTCTACACTATTTGAGTCGTGTTTTGCGGTTTCTGATCAGGGTCTACACTATTTGCATAAGACAAATGGGTATTTCGTCTGTTTGACAATGTCCTATTTATGGGGCGCTAGGCATTTAGGGGTTAACGCATGCGACTAAAATATGTACTATGCCTGAATTAAGAACATAACTGGAGGAAGGAAGCTAAAAGAGAAATCATTATGTAAAGCAGTATCAATCAAAATCAGAAATAAATATCTTATGCAAAATGTTCTTGCTGAATGGAGTCGATCGCGAGTTATAGTCGGAAATTAGAATACTTAACAACTTGGATCACGTAAACTAGTAACAAAATACTTAACGAAACAGTACAGACCCAGATCTGATTTCATAAGACAGTCCAATAAATGTAGATGTTTGCCATTGCACCAAGCGTGTTTTGGAATAATTTCTTAAAAGGAAGTTGCAGATGTATACAGTCTTGTAAAGGCTTTTGTAAGGCGATTTAATAGCGATAGCACTGATAAAAAAAATACGACCTTTTGATGATTTAATTATCGTTACTATGGACTTATAAACGTTAACGATATATCCTTAAATCATTTAAAATGGGCTGGGGCAGTACATATGTTCATGTGAGTTTATAATAGGTAAGCCCCAACACTAAAGTTGAATAGACGAACAAAACCAAAAACCGCAGCATTTCACAGTTTAATTTTCGAGTATATTTTTAATACCAGGGCACAATATGTTGAAATAAGGTCTCATCAACGAAGTTGTAGTGACATGAACGTAGTGGTTTGGCGCTTTGTGCCAGCTGTAAATATTTCAGGACAATTTACTGTTTACGGAAGTACATGCTTCCGCCATATGCTTTTCAGACGAAGACCACAGCTGTAGTTTCTGTTTGCTTCCTTCGGCAAGGAAGCCATTTCTGAACGGGCCACTATCTTGAATACTTTCGAAAGTACATCTGTTTTACTTACTGCGAAAAATATACACAATAATTTTAGTCTATAGTTATTATAAAGTACCCCTCCCCGCACTCTCTCGCTCAAAAAAGTATGATTAATCCTTATGAAGAGCAGGTTATCACTGGATCTCGTTGCCCCAGTTCCTAGTGTTAATGTACTGCCTTTGATGATTCATCTGAAGATCGTGAGTTTCTTTTCCGTCAACTGACCTACTTTATCTATAGAGACTCTTGATAAATGCCTGTATTTCTGAAATTTTCGTGACTGAAGTTATAAACTTTTATGATATCCTAATTCAAATTTCAAAGAGAGAGATTTCTATTATGAAATAATGCTATAACGTCATGTCATGTATTTTATGTACTTGGACTTATAAGTGTAGCCATACAGCGCAGACCCAGATTAGACTGAAATGAGCAGTCTAAGTTTGGTCTACACTGTTTGCCGTTCTACACTGTTTGCTCACAACCACTAAAAATAAAGATATAATGGTTGCTTATAGCCTAGTGGCCGTAGGGGCAGTGGGGTTAGAGCCCAACTTTATTTGGGCATATGTGGATTCAAAGATTTGAATGTACTCTGCTTCCACCCAATGAAACTTTCAAAAATTTGGAATTCGTTTTTCTGCACTAAAATCGCACCTAGAATGATAAAGCAGTATGATAAATTTACGAGACCATTTCAGAATAATATATTTATGCTTTGAGTAAACATTTTACTAAGTCGAAGTGTCTGCCAGACCTTAAAATTTGAGCCACGACACGACAAAATCAACAATGTGGTTGTGCGCCCAGCGCAGACTCAGATCAGCCTGGGCATCCGCCTAGTCTGAGAAGAGTCTTCTCTAAGCGCTTAAAGGCTAGCTAAGGGTCTAAGCTACCTCCATGCGAACAGCGAAGACTCTGATCAGACTGGGCGGATGCCCAGGCTGATCTGAGTCTGCGCTGGGCGCACAACCACATTGTTGGTTTTCTCGTGTCGCGGCTCATTTATTCTACCTGGGCTCAGATGTCCTAAACTAACGAGGTCATTGGAAAACGAGACGTTAAGATTTCAAACATACTTTAGGCAAAACATAACCATTGCCCAACATATGAGCCGCGACGTGACAAAACCAACAATGTGGTTGTGCGCCCAGCGCAGACTCAGATCAGCCTGGGCATCCGCCCAGTCTGATCAGAGTCTTCGCTGTCCGCATGAAGGTAGCTTACGACCCTTAGCTACCCTTTAAGCGCTTAGCGACGAGTCTGATCAGATTGGGTGGATGCCCAGGCTGATCTGAGTCTGCGCTGGGCGCACAACCACATTGTTGGTTTTGTCGTGTCGCGGCTCATATGTGAAGAGCATTTGCAAAAGCTCCTGATTTCATTTTTCAGCAAAAATATTGACACTTGATTTTTGGGGTACCAGAATACTTAATATAACCTGGATTTACGACTTCGGCTTACCAGGCTGCAAAAAACTAGAGCCTGATCGTCTGTCATTGCGACAGAAACTTTGACTCCACAAGTTCAAATTTAGCAACATTTACAGAAATTGTCAAATATGTCAGAATGTAAGTATAATTACGGTATTTCTTATAAACGTCTCGAAGCTTGAGTAATCATTTTAAGGCATCAGATAACAGAGGTGATGTTGAGGCCTACAGATATATAACAGACACAATTACGAGTCTCTTGGCGAACTTATTTAGATCAAGTATATTACTTTCTTCTGCTAGATGTTAAGTGACCGGCGGTCTATCCCTGCTGATTTTTTTCTCACTTTGATATTCCGTCTAGGTCGATATTTTGTTATATTGGTCGTTTGAAATCGTTTGTGTCATTTTGGTAGATGGGCACACTTTCATAGGAGGCAATTATATCATTTTCATTTCTGTCTTCCTTCTGAATGCATGTCAACATTTAAGAAAAAAAATATTTACTCACCTATCAGTCGGCTCTGTTGTGGTTCCTCAATATTATATGTTGTTATATCCGCGTGTATATGTTGTCGAGCAATATGGTCACCTAAATAGCTGTCCATTCTGCTTTCTGTTTTGTTTTGTTTTACATTGTAAAATAGAAAATGGGTAAAAATAGAAGTTGCTGCTGTTTTCAATTAGGTTAGATGCCTGCCCTGTTTGGGAAAGAGCTGTTCATTGGGTTTACCGTGCGTGTCTTTCGTGAACTTCTTTAATTTATGTGTACCGTTCTTTCCTTTTTGGTTTTGAGGGCGGGATGTGCAGTTCCTGATGATCGTCTATCTTTTTGCTTTCCATTTCGGAAGGTCTACATCCAGCAAAGTTATTAAACAGGAAGTCATAAACTACTCCTGTTGTTAAAAGTGGCACCAAAATATGTAGGCGTGTCCATTATCCGCAAAGGAACCAGTTTTATAATGTCTATGCTGTACCAGAAGGAAAGGTTTATATGTATATGGCGATGAATATTTATCTGATATGAGCCCGTACAATTCGCAGTTTTAAACTTAGTATATAGACAGCCTAAACGCAATAAAATGCTCATATGTTAAAACATTCAGTAGTTCTGACGGATTCCATAAACAGGCAAGTTCTTATCCTATAAATTGATATGCTGTACCATCTATGTATGTTGTGAAAAAATGAAATACATATCTTTAAACCAAACAGGCAAGGTGACCATGTTCATGCCTGTAAAACGTACACTGTATTGATGAATATCACTTTTAAAAATTCTATCTTTTGGGACTTCGAATCAAATTTGTACTTTACCGTCTACTACTGTCGAGTCAGATAAGCAAGTGATGTAAACCAGATATATGACTTGATCGATTTCAGTTTTCTGCTCTAAGATGCTGTAAAATTCCAAAATGTACTTATCTAGATCTCAAAGGACTTCTTCGATTAAGGCGAGGATTTTCCCCATTAGACCGGCGCGACAGGTCCGAATTTTCAAAAGTATAAAGTGTGCAATTTTTTCTTAGCGGAGCTTCCACAAATATGTAAGCCGTATGAAATCAGATCATTTGTGATTCAGACCCAAAGACATGGGGAGATAATCCAGTCTGACCCTACCTACCCTTAATTCAAGGTTTTCGCATACCTCAATTTTTGAGGTGATAAAAATATTGAAATCAGTCATTCATTTCATACATTTTTGTCATAAATGCATGCTAAATACGTGCATATCACAATACAAAGCAATGTTTTTCTTCTTGTTACGCCTGACTGGCATTTAAACATGCAAAACCACTGTTATACTTCCGGTCAAAGCGGCCAAAAGAGAACGCTTCACTATAACTAAGACACAAGTACTTTCCCCCCCCCCCCCCCCCCCCCCCCCCCCGTGACCCAGCATTTCCTTCATGCAGCAGACTTATGCGATGCAAGTACGCAATATATATGAGTGGGAAGCTGGGTCACGGGGGGGAACGATACTCAATAAACCAAAGAAGAAGAATGGTCAACAGTAGCACTGTGATCTTCAAGGATTTTATTGTGTACAATGACCTTGAAATGAGGTCAAGGTCACATACATATAGTCAAAACTATCCAGTGTTGTCTGTTATGTAAGTAATGTAAGTCAAAAAAGGGTGAAACGTATAAATAAATCATTATTTCAACGATCAGTTTGAGGATAATTTACAATTTATCTCAACAATGACGTCAACGTCAACGTATGTTTAACGTACTTTACATAGACACAAGCAGTTGAAAATTCATTTTTCATGCAAGTTACATGTCATAGTCAAAAATGCAAAGCAGAAGTCAGTGATCCGTATAACTTTTTTATCATGGGGAAAATTCACGCCTTAACCATAGAAGTCCTTTCGATTGGGGGAAATGTCGACCTACCAAGGCTTAAAAAATACTGCATTTCTTCATTTATAAGACGGAGACGGTGATATTGTACATTAATCCCTGTATGGAGTGAGATGATTGTTGTTTTGCCAACAGAAAGGGGACTAATTCTTTAAGATCCACACATTCACGAGAGAGAGACCACATCAGTAATTTTCTCATCAGTTTCTTGTCATTGGTGTGATCGTGGAGGCGGTTATATTTAATGCACTGCAATGTTAATGGACAGTTTAGCTGCAAAACCATGGGTAAAATGGCAATTATAAGATGCACAAAATGATGCTTTGCTCGCCTAGAAGAAACTGTTGTGCGTTTAAAGGTACGTTTTTAGCTTGCATATTCCTACTGGTACAGCTACTTTTATTAAGATGGTATCGAAAATTGGTCTTTTACATGTTTTATCCAGGTAGTGCTTCATGATTTTGGCTTTTTCGGGTTCATCTATTTATTTTGACCACATTCTTTCGTTTCTCCTTCCGCTGATTCAAGAAGGGCAGTTGTCAGTTACTGGCGAAAGTATGTGCACTTAGTACTGGTCAACCGCTTAGGAGGTCTTTGCCTGCCCAGGAATTGTGTGGTTAGGTTAACTGACCGTCCCACATGACCATAGCTGTTTACCGTGGACGTTAAGCATAAAATCAATCAATCAATCAAACAGAAAATCCTGACCTGCGAACGCTGACATCCCATTAAGATGTTTAGGTATACCTCGATGTTTTTCAACAAAAGACAACTTCCTCTTGGCTTTTCAGCACACGCAAAAACAATCATAAATGGTCTACTCTCAAGTGAGAGAAAAGAAGCTTTAGTTGGTTGTTTGGGGTTTAACGGCTATTTGGAAAAGTATTTCTGTCTATATCAAGCCGTCTCCCAGAGAGAGGGAGAAAGAAAAGAGTTTTGATGGGCGAGAGAAAAAAATATTCAAACAACATTTACCCGCACCGACTGCAAACACTGTACGCCCTTGACTTACTATTGTAATGTCCAAATTAGTAGGACGCAAACGCTTGCTTATAGGAGTTGATTACAATAGCAAATGGAGGCAAAAATGAAATTTGAGCCGCGACACGAGAAAACAAACAATGTGGTCGTGCGCCCAGCGCAGACTCAGATCAGCCTGGGCATTCGCCCAGTCTGGTCAGACTCTTTGCTAAGCGCTTAAAGGGTAGCTAATGGTCTAAGCTATCCCAATGCGGACAGCGAAGACTCTGACCAGACTGGGCGCACAACCACTTTGTTGTTTTTCTCGCGTCGCGGCTCATTTCTGAATGGTTTCTCCCTGAAAGTGTACTTTATACACTTGTTGCAAGTGCTATAAGGCATATTTGCTTATAACATGGGTCATATCCTACTATTCAGTTACAAAGATAACAATAGATTATTGTAAGCGTGGAACAGCTCGTCAGTAGTTTACATTGATTTGTAATTAAAACTCTCTTTGGGACGTATATCATCAGTAAAGATCGAATACATAAACAACGACACAAAGAGATGACGTCGAATGACATCCTACATATACTTCAGTCGACGTCCGCCTTAAAGTAGTCGTTTAAAAAACTTACAAAATATACTTGCATTTTCAGCCTGTACCATGTAAGAATAGAAAAAATCTTACTCATGAATTACCGCTGATTAGCATGTGTTGCCGGGCAGATGCGAATATCAACTCACTCCGGCTTTGCTGTCGTCGGTGAATATTTCGGGATCTGCCCTCTTATCTCATGTGTTAATCAGTGATAATTCACAGGTGAGCAAAATTATTTTTTATTTTCAACGCCAAGAGAGAAGTCAGAAAGACAAAATAACGTCATGCGAAAGGACGAAGAAGAAAAGTCGACATAACGCCATGCGTAAAGACGAAATATTGCCACGCATAAAGGCAAACCCAGCAGGCACATGACGTTGAAATGACGTCGCACCAACGTCGATGCGACGTGATGACGTCGATGTGCCCGCTGGGAAGCAACGTAAAGGGACGAAATAATGTCAGCGGAACAACGAATTAACGTCAAGCGAAACGGCAATTTCAAAACCGCTATGAAAAGTCAGAATGCGATCTACTCAGACATTATTTTCATGCATTGCATGTACAGCAAGATATATCATAGTCATTCTCAGGGTGGTTCAAACTACCCCCTTCCCTTCAATGCATTCTAGCATGTGTAAGCTGGGAAACTACCTCCATGATTCTATAGTCACGTGCATAATAATTGCTGTCTGTTGAATCGAGGATCAAGGAAGGTTTTGTTACATACCCCTATATGCATCGTTTTTTGTGTGTGTGAGGAAAAGTGAATAAGGAAAACTTAATACATGTAAGATTACTGTTGCTGTTGTTAATTTCATTTGAATGCAAATAGTCTGTCGGCCTGGAGGGGTCACCATGCACCACTCCCAGGATCCTCCATCAGACCTCATGGAAGATCCTGAGGAGGGATGCATGGTGATCCCTCCGGGCCAATGGACTAAAATATTAAGCGTTTTGTCAATATTTTTTTACCAAAGTATTTGCCTCTTTTCAGTTCCAGACATTTAATACAAAGTGTTTTGGATAATGCTATCAATTCAAGCAAATTACTTCAATCCATCCCTACTGCTCTAATTTTGGAATTACTTTGTTTTGACTGCAGTAGTAGAAAACCTGGAGAAAATAGATAGGTCGCATAATTAATCCAGAACATTAAATCAGGGTGATGTATTAAAGAGTTCGTTCAAACACTCAAATCTACTTTTCGGCATCTACAGCGAAGTATCCAAGAATTTCATAGAAAGTATGTTTTGGTTCCAGCAAACAAGGCCTCAAACAACGTTGTTGCTGTTTGAAGGCTACATTACATTAACACTTTAAACCAGGAACTTGGCGGTACAAGGGCCTACAAAGAGACATCTACAGAAGAGAGTTCTGTAGTTAAAGGACATTGAAGACATTTACCCCTTAAGTTTTCTGTTAATGTTAAGGAATGCCAAGATAGGCTTCCAACGATGTAATGGTTGCTTGCATGAAATGTTCCAAATGAGAGAGGCTAATTTAGATAACACCACATCTTTAAGATCGGTTACAAATAAACATTATGTGCTGCCTCAGGCGAAATGTAATTTATTTAAAGGTAGCTTATCTTTTTCGGGAGTACTGGTTTGGAACAGTATCCCGCTAGACATAAAAAATTCATCTTCATTACACACGTTTAGTAAACGGTGCTCCGAATGGATAAAGCATTAGCTTTTCTTGTATAACTTATATTATGCTGTGATGACTTGCTTACCTCCACCGCCATTCTCTGTCTGTCCGTCTGAATGTATGTCTGTCTTAAGCAACTTCTCCTTTTGACTTATTGTATAACATTATGTTTGTTAATCCATGTTCATTTATGTTTACAACCTCGTTTCCATAGTCATTCATGTTACAATGTTGTAAATATGTTAACTTGTAAAAGAGGGCCCCAAGGAAGATTGGTTGTGCCAATTGGGTCACCCTCTAAAATAAAGAATTTACTTACCTACTTACTTACTTACCAAAGCTTCATAAAAGCATGTAAAGCACGATTTATTGCCAATTCTAGTTCTTGTACTACAACTGAACTTTCTGAATTATTAACCTCTTGCCTCACTGCTGTCAAAAATCATGTCATAAGGTACTGTGAAAATGTTATGAAAGGTCAGGTAAAAATTTGTTTTGGTCTATTAAAAATTCTGGTGAGGTAATTAATGAAATGAAGTTGAGAGGGTTCCGTGCAACCAGTTTGTCAACTAGTGATTTTTCTATACACTATACTACTTTGCCACATAATTTGATCAAGGAAAACCTTCTAGATTTAACTGAGTGGACCTGCCAAAGGAACGGTTCGCCTTTTCTTGCCTGTAAAGAAAGAAACGCTTTCTTTATTTCTGAACACCAAAACCGATACAAACTTTGGTCACGTCAAAATATTTACATACCTTTTAGATAATATTTAGATTAGTTATACAAATTTTTGGTATTCCGATGGCTACTAATTGTGCTCCTCTTGTAGCGGATTTGTTTTTATTTTGCTATGAAAGAGATTTCATGGCTTCTCTTTCTAAAGATGAACAATCTGAAATTATTGAAGCTTTTAACTCTACATCTCGATATCTAGATGACTTTTTAAATATTGACAATCCTTACTTTGAAGGCATGGTGAATCAAATGTATCCACCTGAGCTGCAGTTAAACAAAGCTAATGCAGCAGATACTGAAGCCCAATTTTGGCGTTACTTTTATCTGTTTCAAATGGATTTGTTTCATACAAAATTAAATACGATGACTTTGATTTTGACTTAGTAAATTTTCCATTTTTGGATGGTGATGTTCCCCGTTCTACCTCTGACGGGGTTTACATTTCTCAACTTATTCGGTTTGCTAAAATGTCTATTCATGTGACTGACTTCAATGCCCGTAATAAAATTCAAACTGCTGAATTTCTCCACCAGGGCTATAGATATCATAAACATCCAAAAGCAGTTTCAGAATTCTTTCGCCGACACTATGAATTGGTTTCTAAATTCAATGTCGGATTAAAAGTCTTTTGCAACAGGGCCTATCGAAACCAGAATTTATTGGTCACTTATTCCATAAATTCAAAAAAAAAATTGTAGGTAAGTCTTATTTTTCTGATCAATTCAGGAAAATTATCGTTCGTAACAAACGTATTGGATATACTATAAATGTAATGCTATTAGTCTGCATGTTAAGTGGTTAACTCAAATATGGTTAAAAACTTTGCTTCCCTCTTTAATTGCACGCCGGTCGGTGAGGCATTAAACTCAGTGATGGTCCCGACATAACGCTACTTAATTTAGTTGGTTGGGGCGGGAGTGTGCCTTGTCTGTTCCTTGATTATTCGGAGTTCAACTGATAGTTTTCTTTTGTTCCGGTATTTCAGTGATGTCGGACTTCCCAGGGGTCTCCTGGTGTCGCAATATGTTCTTTCCATTGAGTCATCATCTCTGATTCATCATACGCCTTATCCGTGATTTGTTTGTTTCCGGCGATGATTCATTGATGAGTTAGGAAACCTTCATGCGCACCAAACAGCTACCTTAATGTTTCAAACCAATGCAAAAGAAGAGAGCGAGGTTTGGGCCCAGTAAAACTAGCTTGAGCCCCTCTCCCTCCCCCCCCAGTAAGCTTTTGCTGGCCGTTCCAAGGCGGTACTTCTGTTGCGGTTCCTTGGTGTTATATTGTGCTGTATCCGCTTATCTTTGGTCTCTGGCGGTTTGGTCACCTGTATTGCTGCCCAATCTGCCCTCTGTTTTGTTTTGTAATTAAAATTGAAAAAGAAGTAAAAATAGATGTTGATGCTGTTATTTGGGTAGCTGAATGACCATATTGCAAGGCACCTCAGGGTAGGGGTGACCAAGCTTGAAGTTATTCTCGGATATAAGATCAAAATAAAGCAATAAAGTTCATTTACACACAGTCATTTATTCATTTAAGCCTATTAATACGTGAACTTGGTATTTAGTAAATAAAGTGAAGAATGAGATCATCCATAATAAGCATTCATATCTAGGGGTGTGGGTGTGTAGCTGGGTCTGCACTAGCGTCTTATTGAAGTTCCTCACTAAGGTCTGGTATCTATGCCCTAAGAGTCCAAACATTGAAGAACACTCTGAAATCTCTAAAATTCATAGTATAACTCATGAGGTACACCCCAGCTACACCACCGCACTTCATATAACACAATAACATGGCTGATCTAATGACATGGTACTCCAGCTCTGCTTACAATTTCATCCGCGAATAACTTCGGTAAGTAGTCGCACTTATCGCGAAATACGGTAAATGACACACTAGACTAATTCATCTTCGGCATCGGGTATGTGGTGGGATCCATTCGTGCAAGTGAGCAAGTAAAACAACTTCAAAGATATAAAGCGGCTGTATATAGGCCAGAAAGTAGCAAACTGTAGGATGGTATAAGTTAAAATCTTCAGCAGCAAGGTGTAGAGTCAGTGAAAAATGTTTAACTTCGTTTATGCTTGTAGAACTAGAGTAGGCAAAATGTAAACAAAGTGACTGTTTCTCATCTCGTACAGTAAAATAAAGCAATAAGAGTCTAAACAGCAGTTATGCAGACTCTTAGTTTGATACAAGAAACATAACTCGACTGCCATGCTCTGTACCTTAAGGGTAATGCGATTATTCCTCTTTAAAGTTGTTTTAGAATTTAAATTTGGCGGGTCTCAAACTTGAGAATGGATCGCGAATCAGCGCTGCTCACTTTCTTATATAGTATCTGGGATGGTACCATGTGACTAGATCAGCCAATCGGATCACAAGAATTACGTACTATTTTTGGGCAGCTAGGGAAACAATCCTTTCCTATATAAAAACAGTGCAGTCCGATAACAAATGATGGAAGCCCTTTTGTTCCTTAGTAATTACGGAGTTCGAAACAGTAAACATTACTGCTTCGGACCTCGTAATTAGTAAAAGGACCTCCATCAAACGCTAATGTCATCGGCGTAGGAATTTGAGTCAGCAGATCGCAAATCTAGTTGCGCTTCGCAAATAGCCACGAAAATAACATTAAAAAGATGATTTTAAGAAATCCCTCTTGAAATTAAGGCAGTCCTTTGCTTTAAACCTACATCTACAATAATATACTACAAGGGTTCTACCTTCAATGAGCGTAAATATTGAACAAGAACAGGTTTTAAGGTCAGGGACGCTGGCTACAGGGTCAAGGTAAATCGGTTAAAGTTTACTTCCGCAATGATTCAAACTGCTTTAAATGTGGCTAAAACTGGATAAATATCACAATAAATGGACTTTGCAGCAATATCTACAGAACAGTCTCAAATTCTACGATATCTTATGTGTAAGAGACTTCATTCTGCTATGTCATAGGACAATTGTGAAGGTTAAAAACTTGATGTAAAGTGAGTCAATAACATGACATTTTCACATGTTTCAACAGTCAGCTGTAGCGATCAGAACTTCAGGAGAATGTTAGTAAGTAATTATTGAATCATCTAAGTTCACAAGTGTTTAGAATTATTAAGGTTAGCTTTGTTCATCAGTAGCTGAAGTAAATATTCACATCTCGAAGGGTAACATCGTCTTTACAATCGCAGCTCTCCGATGTTCACCGGTGGGTGGGGTACGTCAGTAGGATTAATGTAAATAGAACTGTGTTGAGGTTTGTCACTGGTTGACTCTTACATTCTCCCCACCTTCAAGAACGAATATTCTCCTGAATATTTCTTGTGCCATATCTTCACAGAATAGTTAAAGTGCTGACTTTATTATTTCATTCAGGATGTATTATAATTACTTTTTAGGGGACTGTAGTGCAAACAATCCAAGAAATGGCCTTAATGCGTCATGAAAGCACCCTTAAGTTAGCATTGTTTATGCCTTCATGTTGCCTTAATGCCATGTCAAGGATTGCTACACAACAGTCATGATACATTTAACCATTAGGGTCTTTGGGTTTAACTCTTCCTTTTAGAATTACATGCACTTGGCTTGAGCACAAAATTATTTACTTATCTACGAACTGTAATAGAAGCAATCCAAGAGTTTGCTTTAATGCCTCACAAAGTACCCTTAAATTGGCGTTCATCGTACTTTGCGTGGCCTTAATGCCATCTCAAGGATCTCCACGATACAGTGTGATTAATTGAACACTCAGAGCCTTTAAAACTTTGAACAACTTATCACATTTGAAGCTCTTTAAAAACACTGACACTCTTGATTAGTCTTCCTCACTTGAGAAGTATACATTTAGATATGAACCATTTGTTTTCACTTTAAAGCGGAACTGTCCCACATACAGACTGAGGTACAGTAATAATGTACCACCAATGCATCCCTTCAAATAGCGTTTATATTGCATTGATGCGACCTTAATACCGCCACAGCTTGATGCAAGACAGTTCACCACCATTACTCTGCTTTTATATTGACACTTTTTTTTTTTTTTTTTTAACTTTTCTTCTTCCATCTGGTTGTGAAATACGAATGACAAGTTGAGTATGGCACCAATCAGTAGGTTTCATCAAAAGAGGCTGAACAACATGTCCAACCATAACATAAATCTGTTGGCATCTCGGCTGTATTCTGTTTCTGGATCTTAGTCAGAATAAATTTGATGTAGAGGTGTATCTTGATATCTGTGAACGTTAGACAGACGACAAACTTATTAGCAAGAGTGAGCTACAAGCCCACATTATCGACCTGATGGAGATTCTTAGATTCATTCCTTTTCTTTCTGGACTTATTTGATTCTCTTTATATTGAATTCGGTACGTCCAACGATGACATGAGAAAAGTTAAACATCATCATCTGGTCCCATATTGGTCTGCTATGTTGCAAATGTCGCATAGTGCTCTGTTGATGTATCAAAAACTGGCGATATTACGAGGATGCCTTGACACGCGGACTGACAATTCGGTCTTAAGTGATGTTTATCTTACACTCGAATGTTAATGCATTTCTTTTCGATCTGTTCCAGGATGACTGATGAAGTGACTGTGGGAAGAGACGTAAATTTTGCAGCTTCCAGCATGGTGACGACCCGTCTGCTCAACTCGATATGGCCAGATTTGCCAACGTAAATGGATCTTAGCATCTGGAAGTTGCAGTATCTTGCTGTCTGTATTGCAGATTTCAGTTGTGGAGTTCCGGATCCAGGTAGAGCCAAGAAGTTATATGCATCTAAGATTTCACCACGATCTATGTCGATACCATCATGTAATGCCAATGCGGTTGAAACTGTTTCCCACAGTAGGAGTTTCACATCGCTCGTATAGGTTGTCCATCCCTTTGGTGGACATCGAGGTACAGGAGAATATGCAGGCAGTATTATGGTCTCATCTTCAACCCAGTTACGTCTAGCAGGTGGCAGGAGTGGCATACAACCAAAACGCAACAGCTTCTCAGCTCTCATTCTTAGATCTAAGGGCAATTCCAATACTAGCTGGTCCTTTGGCGTTGGGGAATATGTTGGACAGCTTGGAGTACTTGATGCATTTACAGAATACTCCTCTGTTGCTGCATGATCTCCCTTCTCATCAATGGTCTCAGTCTCTGGCGCGAACGTTACTGATGAAATTGGGTTGGAGTTTGGAATATTTTTATCGCTGGCGTTGCTCTTTTCGGGAAGGCAACTTCCATTTGGTACAGTTACTGCTTGAAAAGGTCTAGTCCTAGGAGGTGCAATCAGTGGTGACGAAACTGGCAATGGAACTGTGATTGATACAGATGGCATGAATAGATTAGCAGAGACGTCATCAAAGTCTAGATGTTGAGGACTTGGAATCTCAGTAAGGTCAATAGTGGTAGCTGCATCTGGTTTGTTAGAGAGGGAGAGCGTTTTCAGGTTACTTGCTAGTTTGCATCTTGCCACCGGTGGTGGTATCGTCGAAGAAAGATCTTGACTAGTCGACTCATTCCCATAAAGTTGGGCAGAATTCTGAAGCAGTGATTCAGCTTCAACCGTCTTAGGGGGAAGAGTTGGTTTATTCACATCTTGTTTCATCTTATCATCAAGCTTCATCACTGGTTCTTTTGGTCTAGGCAGTTCACTAGTTCCAAGCTTATCAGCCACGTCAGCAGAAGATTTTGATGATGGTGGTTCTACTTCCTTGGCTTTTGGTGTTTCGGTGATTTGCTGTTCAGGTGATGGTAACAATTCGTCTAACGGGAGCACAAGATTCTCTGTCTGTCCAGCAATGGTGACCTTGGGCTTTGGTGGCAATGGAAAATCCTCGACGGCGTTTGATTTGTCAGTCTTCTTCCTCTTTCTGGCTGGTTCTGTGCCCTCACTGGCTGCGAGGTATCCACTTGTTTCTTTCTTAGAGACTTTCTGGACAAATTTTATGTCGATTGCTAATACACCTGACATGCGTGATCGAGCTATCCGCAAACGTTCACCATCAAGCTCTTTATCAAATATTTCAGGAACAGTACCTTGAAATCGTCGCACTTGTTCCATTCGCCGCAACAGACTTGTCATCATTCTGGGTTCTGTCATTATGTTGGAGTTGACAATTACTTCATACCAAGTAAGACTGGAGAACAACTCTTCATAGATGGGGGCGCGTATTCTGGTACTGTCAATTGTCAGCTCATGTAGAGTCACACGCAGAGGGCGTTGTGGCTGCTGCTCTTCCTCAAAATCAAATGACGGACTTGGAGAGGGAGACAATAATGGAATGGAACTCCAGCCATCTCTCCAATCACGGATGGTCCTTGCTGATTTTCCTCTGACAGTTGGACACCACTTTTCCACTGCCTTCCTCAGAAATTTTCCTTCAGGGCTGTTCCAAGTTGTAGGCTTGATAACCTTGATGTAGTCCTTTGGAAATTTAGATAACCAGAAGGAGCCTGGTTCACCGAAGGAGTCCCTAGGGGCATCATGGTAGATTGACTTATGCTGTGACTTAATATGCGTCTTCAGGTCCACAGCCTTCCGGAATGTAAGCTCCTTCTCGTCACACAAGGCACAGACCACCCTCAGTCGATCGTGAACTGATATAATGTGATGCTTCAGGTCTCTCTTTTGAGCTTCTTTACGGTTACAAAGCCAACAGACATAGTCATTCATCTGAAATTATACGATTGAACAGCTTGCTCAGTTGCGGTGGATAAATGGAAAGCATGAATGGATCCCAATCAGCCTGCAAGAAACTCGGTACGAACAAATCTCTCGCCCTTGACCGACACATCTGAGTACCATGTCATTTCACATTGTATAGGGATGTAAATAAAACATATCACAGATTCTAGGGTGTTGTTGTTGTCTTCTAAAAACAGTAGGGAAGTGATAACTCTCTGCCCGCTTCTCTGGACTGACACATTAAAGGTTGAGTAAACTCATAAACATCAAGTTACCCAGTCTAGCCCCCAGATCCAGTCATCTCACTTCCCCTCTATCTCCATCTTGGGAAACAGAAGAGAAGTGATAACTCTCTGCCCGCTTCTCTGGAGTAACATCAAAAAGGTATCTGAGTGATCAGTTCAAGATACAGGTAAACAGACGATGCTGCAGTTCATCGCTGTGTAACATCATGTGCTCCAGTCTAGCCCCCAGATCCAGTCCTCCCACTTCCCTCTGTTCCTAGCGTCATCTTCATCTTCACAACCTACTGCGGTATGTTTCTTCCACGGTATGGCAAAAGACGATCATGGTGGTAGTTTTCACATGCTGACACGGGGATTTCATGGCAAGATAGATGAGGTCATCGCGCTTCCCAGTGACAAGGTAGGGACCCTTCCACCTATTCATCAGTTTATTGCAAACTCCAGCCTTTCGGGATGGTTCATAGAGCCAAACCAACTGGCCAGCTTCCAAACGTCTTATCCGAGCTCTTCTGCTGTGAGTATCATAATATCACTTCTGGTAGCTAGCTGCTTTTCTGAGATTAGTACTTGCAAGATCATGAACCTTCAACATGTTTGTTTGAAGCTTGGAAAGGTAGTCTTCCACATCAGCGCTATCATCGTTATCCAAGGTAGGTTTACCAGTCACATTTTGCATTGGTAGTACAACTTTTCTTCCCAAGGTCATCATGTTAGGTGTCTTTCCTGTGCTAGAGTTCATGGATGTACAGTTAGCCATCATAACTTGCTGGGGATATTCCTCCCATCGTGTTTGGTCAGCTTGGCAATACATGGACATCAAAATGATCAAAGCCTTGTTGAATTGTTCAATTGAACCATTTAAGGTCTCAGACTAGTTGTTTGGGCCTTCTCGAACTGGTGAGTGCACATAACTCGGAATACTCTGGCTTCAAAATTACATCCTTGGTTGGATTGGACTGCTATAACAGTACGGTGAGACTAAGAGTTGGAGGGACCTGAGTCAGTTATGCTGTTAATAGCTTGGAACTTTTTTTTTCTTCTTTTTCTTGCCTATGTGTTCACCTAGCATAGCTTCTTTCTTCTCAACAATCTGAACAGAAGACTCCAGTGTCCGGCAGTACCTGTCAGTGCGCTGGCATTTCATCTCATGGGTGATACCGGTAGTTTTGTAAAGGAACTCCTATGCATTCTGTCCCTGATGTCGGAACAACACCGGGGCTTAGGGTCTCAGATCATCTGCCATGGAGGCAAATGTCTCTCTAGGCCTGCACTTTCTGGACTCGAACCTGGCGAGGTAACGGCTCTGTAGGCAACAGTTTCATACCCCTTGCTGAATTCTGAGACAAGTCTTTAGCAAAAGCTACAATCCAATGGACTGAGTCCTTAGCAGAAAGATCTGGCTTGACCTTTGAGGCAGACGGATAGAATCAGGACAATAGACTCCAGACGGTGCTGCTACATCACAGGTCTAACCACAGGCTCTTCTTAGCGTCTCGGACTCTTGTATGCCCTTGCAGAATCACGACATCTCTGTCAAGGTTATATATCTGGCATGTACACCACGGTCTGGGACACTGCTATCAGGTAAATTCATCTGAAGATCTGGACTTCGATGGGGTATGAGGGGTTGAAACTCTAATGCAATCAATGCCTGACTCCAAGATCACGTTGGGACTGTAGTCCAGAACGTGACCAGGTTCAAGGGTAGGCGCTGGTCATTCTCGCCCAGGATCATCAGCATTTGGTTCTTGGAGATTCAACACTAGAACTACAGACTGTGGCATCACATCTCCCCGTTCTTCTTCAGGCATGTTATTTACACTGTTAAACCGAGTTTCTGTGTCGCTGTTTCCGCCAGCTTTATAGTCTTAATTGTAAGTAAATCTCTCTGCTATGTTTTCAGTGAAGTACAATTATAAAGTCACAAATAAATACAGCACATGTTCAGTCGATCATTTGTTGATGTTATCATTTTAACCACCACATACAATATTTCCCCATGTCTTCTTGCGTTAATTCGTATCACTGGATGTCAAATTAGTAGACATCCCACTTCTGACACCAAATGCAAGGCACCTCAGGGTAGGGGTGACCAAGCTTGAAGTTATTCTCGGATATAAGATCAAAATAAAGCAATAAAGTTCATTTACACACAGTCATTTATTCATTTAAGCCTATTAATACGTGAACTTGGTATTTAGTAAATAAAGTGAAGAATGAGATCATCCATAATAAGCATTCATATCTAGGGGTGTGGGTGTGTAGCTCGGTTTGCACTAGCGTCTTATTGAAGTTCCTCACTAAGGTCTGGTATCTATGCCCTAAGAGTCCAAACATTGAAGAACACTCTGAAATCTCTAAAATTCATAGTATAACTCATGAGGTACACCCCAGCTACACCACCGCACTTCATATAACACAATAACATGGCTGATCTAATGACATGGTACTCCAGCTCTGCTTACAATTTCATCCGCGAATAACTTCGGTAAGTAGTCGCACTTATCGCGAAATACGGTAAATGACACACTAGACTAATTCATCTTCGGCATCGGGTATGTGGTGGGATCCATTCGTGCAAGTGAGCAAGTAAAACAACTTCAAAGATATAAAGCGGCTGTATATAGGCCAGAAAGTAGCAAACTGTAGGATGGTATAAGTTAAAATCTTCAGCAGCAAGGTGTAGAGTCAGTGAAAAATGTTTAACTTCGTTTATGCTTGTAGAACTAGAGTAGGCAAAATGTAAACAAAGTGACTGTTTCTCATCTCGTACAGTAAAATAAAGCAATAAGAGTCTAAACAGCAGTTATGCAGACTCTTAGTTTGATACAAGAAACATAACTCGACTGCCATGCTCTGTACCTTAAGGGTAATGCGATTATCCCTCTTTAAAGTTGTTTTAGAATTTAAATTTGGCGGGTCTCAAACTTGAGAATGGATCGCGAATCAGCGCTGCTCACTTTCTTATATAGTATCTGGGATGATACCATGTGACTAGATCAGCCAATCGGATCACAAGAATTACGTACTATTTTTGGGCAGCTTGGGAAACAATCCTTTCCTATAAAAAAACAGTGCAGTCCGATAACAAATGATGGAAGCCCTTTTGTTCCTTAGTAATTACGGAGTTCGAAACAGTAAACATTACTGCTTCGGACCTCGTAATTAGTAAAAGGACCTCCATCAAACGCTAATGTCATCGGCGTAGGAATTTGAGTCAGCAGATCGCAAATCTAGTTGCGCTTCGCAAATAGCCACGAAAATAACATTAAAAAGATGATTTTAAGAAATCCCTCTTGAAATTTAGGCAGTCCTTTGCTTTAAACTTACATCTACAATAATATACTACAAGGGTTCTACCTTCAATGAGCGTAAATATTGAACAAGAACAGGTTTTAAGGTCAGGGACGCTGGCTACAGGGTCAAGGTAAATCGGTTAAAGTTTACTTCCGCAATGATTCAAACTGCTTTAAATGTGGCTAAAACTGGATAAATATCACAATAAATGGACTTTGCAGCAATATCTACAGAACAGTCTCAAATTCTACGATATCTTATGTGTAAGAGACTTCATTCTGCTATGTCATAGGACAATTGTGAAGGTTAAAAACTTGATGTAAAGTGAGTCAATAACATGACATTTTCACATGTTTCAACAGTCAGCTGTAGCGATCAGAACTTCAGGAAAATGTTAGTAAGTAATTATTGAATCATCTAAGTTCACAAGTGTTTAGAATTATTAAGGTTAGCTTTGTTCATCAGTAGCTGAAGTAAATATTCACATCTCGAAGGGTAACATCGTCTTTACAATTGCAGCTCTCCGATGTTCACCGGTGGGTGGGGTACGTCAGTAGGATTAATGTAAATAGAACTGTGTTGAGGTTTGTCACTGGTTGACTCTTACAATATGTTTGGGAAAGAGCTACTCATTCGGTTTACTATGCGTTTCTTTCATAAACTTGTCTACATACGATTTTTCTACACTCTATACAACTTTGCCCCATAATCTAATAAAAAAGAAACTAATAAATTCAATGGAGACTACTTTTCAGAGAGAGGGTGCTCTTTATCTTGCTTGCAATGATAAACATGCTTTTTAGATCACCTGAGCCGAAGGCTCACAGGTGAGCTTACAGTATAGGCAGGCATCCGTCGTCCGTCGTCTGTCGTCCGTCTGTCAATATTTTCAAACGACATCTCCTCTGAAACTACAGAGCCCATTGTTACCAAATTTCATATACAGCATCTATAGGCAGGGGGAACCAATAATACTGTCTTTTTATTCGAATTCCTTTGGAACTTTGGTTGCTATGGCAACTTAAAGTTTCCATTGACTTGTATGGGAAAAATTGAAAATTTGCATTTATTGTTATGTCACTGTAGATATTTTGACAAATCTTTTACAGAAATATTTCTTGAGTAGTCCTCTATCATCCACGTGAAATTTCTATAAATTACACAATTTGGCTAGTTGCCATGGCATCCAAATGGTCAAAAAATTCAAAAATCTTCTCCTCAGAAACTATGCAACCAATTAAGCTTAAGCTTCACAGGTAGAATCTTAGTACTAGCCTCTGTAAAATTACTGTTTTTCTTGGAAGTTGCTCTAGCAGTTTGGTTGCTATGGCAACTTACAATTGCCATTGACTTATAATGGCAAAATGAAATATTTCCATTTATTGCTATGTCACTGAGGATATTTTGACAAAACTTTTATAGAAATGCTCCTTGAGTAGTCCTGAACCAGTCTTATTAGATTTGGCTGGTTGCCATTGCAACCGAATGGTTTAAAGTAGAAATATATTATAAAAATCATCTACACAAAAACGATGTGGAAAGGATTTGAGTACTAGCCTCTACAGAAAAATTGTTTTTCTTAGTAATTGCATTAATTTAGCAGTTTGGTTGCTATGGCAACTTATAGTTTCCATTGACTTATAATGGGAAAAATGGAAATCCGCTATTTTAGCTATCTCACTGCAGTTATTTGGATTTTTTCTACAGAAATGTTTCTTGAGTAGGCCTCTACGATTCATATGAATTTTCTCCAAATCGCTGAATTTGATTGGTTGCCACGGCAAAATATAGAAAAATCTTCTTCTCAGAACCAATATGGGGGATGGAGCTGATATTGTGCAAATATGTTGATGACAGTAGCCTCTACATAAATTTTATTCGTTTACTTCTAATCCCATAAGAACTTTGGTTGCTGTGGCTGTGTTTCCATTGACTTTTTATGGGAAAAATGAAGCCATGAGGGGGATGAAGCTGATACTTTGCATACCGCTACCTAAAGTATGTTTTATATTTAATATTGCCCATGTGAATTCGTTGCTATGGCAACTTAAAGTTTCCATAGACTTATAATGGGGAACGTGGACATTTGCTATTTATTTCTGTGTTACTGCAGATATTTTGACAAAAGCTTTACAGAAATGTTTCTGGAGTAGTCCTCTACCAGTCATATGAATTTTTTTTCCAAATACCTGATTTTGATTGGTTGCCATTCAGCTGAAAGGCCAACTTTTCAATTTTATTTTCTTTTTTGGCCAAAGATCTTCTAAGAAGCCATTGAGGGGGATAAAGCTTTTTTTTCATAAATTTAATATTATCCTCTATATAAATGGTGTTTGTTATTGCTGTTGTGCATGGTGTTTTGTTCCTGTAACCTCAGTGCTCAGGTGAGCGATATAGGGCCATTGGCCCTCTGGTTTTACTTCCGATGACCAAAAAAGGTTTAAAATGTGGTCTTGCCAAAATGTTTGTGATGCTTTAGTATATTTTCAAAATAACATTTTCATCAGATTCGGTACTAAGTTACACAGACAAATTGTAGGAATTCCGATGGGTACTAATTGCGCTCCTCTTGTAGCAGATTTGTTACTGTTTTGCTATGAAAGAGACTTTATAATGTCTCTTTCTGATGATACTCAATCTCATGTCATTGAAGCATTCAACTCAACGTCTAGGCACTTGGACGACCTTTTGAATATTGACAATCCTTATTTTGAAGGAATGGTTAGTCAAATTTATCCTGCTGAATTGCAGCTAAATAAAGCAAATACTTCTGATACCGAGGCCCCATTTTTAGCTCGCCTGAACGAAAGTTCAGGAAGAGCTATTGTTGTCACCACGGCGTCGGCGTCCGCGTCGGCGTTCGAATTGGATGTTTTGGTTAAAGTTTTTTAAAGACCTATATCTCCTTAACCCATTGATGGATTCTTTTGATACTTGCACTGTAGTTAGATATTGGTCCAAAGTTTAACAGGGTACCACCCCCACCCAACTCAGTGACCTTGATGTCAAGGTCATGGACTTAGAAAATTGGGAGTATTTTTGGACTGTATGTTTTGGTTAAAGTTTTATAAAGCCCAATATCTCCTTAACACATGGATGGATTCCTTTGATACTTGCACTGAAGTTAGATATCGGTCTAAAGTTTTCGAAGCTACTACCCTCGACCCCCCCCCCCCTCAGTGACCTTGATGTCAAGGTCATGGACTTAGAAAATTGTGTTTTTATTGATTGGATGTTTTGGTTAAAGATTTTTAAAGACACATATCTCCTGAACCCATAGATGAATTCTTTTTATATTTGCACTCTAGTTAGAGCTACAGAATACTACCCCAACCCCGCTCAGTGACCATGATGTCAAGGTCAGGGACTTAGGAAATTTTGGTCTTTATTAAAGTTTTGTAATTGCATACTGATTCATAATGCTTTGCAAAGATTTAGTTTATACTTGAACTGATGTTAGACACTTTTTTGAGTTTTTACAAAACACCTTATACTTACTCCACTGGATGTCCTTGAAGTCAAGATCATCGACTTAGAATTTTGTCTTAAAGATCTTGGTTAAAGTTTTATATTTATGAAGACATAATTTCACAGTGCCACGATGACAGACTCAGTTGATACTAATACTTGGACTGATGTTAGATAATGGTTGATGATACAGCTTAGCCTCCCCCCTCCCTCCCCCCTCTCCCCTCAGTTTTTTGTTTTACCTCAAGCTGTTGGACTTCGAAATTTTATTTCATTTTTTTATTTTAATTTTATTTTAAGACATATTTCTGAGATAGCTTTTGTTTATAAATGTTTTTATTTTGGACATGCTTGCCTGAAGGTTTATGCATAGCAGTCCACACCACCATAGCGGCTATGTGATGGGCAAGCACCAATTCAGGCGAGCTATGCCAGCTCTTGTTGGATTTACATTTATCTATTTTAGATGGATTTGTTTTATCTAAAATTTATGACAAACGCGATAATTTTGATTTCGATTTGTTAATTTTCCGTTTTTGGATGGTGATGTCCCCAGCACCACTTCTTATGGTGTTTACATTTCTCAGCTTATTCGATTCGCTAGGGTATCTAGTCATCTGGCTGATTTCAATGCTCGTAATAAAAGTTTGACTGCCAAGCTTTTACAGCAGGAGTATCGGTATCATAAACTTCGGAAAGCTTTTTCTAAATTTTATCGTAGACACTTTGATTTGGTTTCTAAATATAATACAGGGTTAAGGTCACTTTTGCAACAAGGCCTATCGGAACCTGAATTTTATGGTGACTTAGTATATAAATTACGCAAAATCGTAGGGAAAACAGAATTTCCTGATCGATTCATACGATTTAAACGCATTGGCTATAACATAGATGTAATGCGACAGTCTGCATGCTTAGTGGTTAACCCAATCACGGTTGACAACTTTGCTGTCCTCTTTAATTGCACGCCGGTGGGTCGGGGTTCAGACTCTATGGTAGCCCCTACATAAAGCTATATATTAGTTGGTTGGGGCCGGATGTTTGTCTGTTTCTTGGCCCACCGGGGTTCAACTGGTGGTCTTCTTTTGCTCCAGTGGTGTTGCTGACGCCCCAGGGATCTCCGGGTGTCACAACACGTTTTGGCTGTCGAATCCTCATCCTTGCTTCTTCACGGTCTTTTCTTGATCTTAATTGTTGACCGTGATGACTCTCTGATGAGTTAGGGGACCTCCATACGAACCGAACTACCAACTTATTGTGTGCACCGCAGCGGAGGGTGAGGGTGAAGGTTTGGGCCCAGTAAAACCGGTTTAAACCCCCCACCCCAGTAGTTATGACTGACCGTCCCAAGGCGGTACTTTCGTTGCGGTTGCATTTGTTTTATGTTCGGTGCTGTTTAATTTATTGTGTTCTCATTTTAACCCTTCTATAATAAAAATAGAAAATAAGTAAAAACAATTGTTAAATGTTTTTCGTATAATTTGCTTAAACTGTTGTAACCTTTCTGTTGGTCTAAATTATTTAGTTCAATAAAGATAGCTGAGTTGCCACCTATTTGGGAAAGAGCTGCTGACTCGGCTTATCATTTGTAATTTATTGTTTGTTGGGATGTCTTTGTCAGTCTTTCCCTTTGATGTTGGGGATAGGGTTTGGGATCTGATTCAGTCAGTTCCTTAAGTGTAGTTACTCATTAAAATTGTGTCAATTTCTGTGTGTACGTGCTTCTTTCCCAATTGGTGTTGAGAGCAGAATGTGGATTTTGATTGTATTTATTCTTGATGATTGCCTATCTTTTTACTTTTCATAAAATGCTTAGAAGTCGCCACCGATGCATTTTGTGAAAGACTGGTCAACTGAACTGATTAAAAGTGGCAAAGATAAGTCTATTGTCTAATCTACATGGCAATATTGCCTTCTGACTGGTCATCATAATATCGTAAAATAATAAAGTGCATCCTTTTTAGATCAATAATTGACCGACTATCGACCCAACATCAATCTCCGTAATCGGAAATGTACAAAGTGTCATAACATTAAATGTACATTATCAAATATTAGTTAAACATAATAATGACTTTTTATCAGGTGAATGCACGGTGGTCTCATTAATCAAAACACTAATTGTTTTTGTTGATAACATATGAGCCGCGCCACGAGAAAACCAACAAAGTGGTTGTGCGCCCAGCGCAGACTCAGATCAGCCTTGGCATCTGCCCAGTCTGACCAGACTCTTCTCTAAGTGCTCAAAGGGTGGCTAAGGGTCTAAGCTGCCTCCATGCGGACAGCGAAGACTCTGATCAGACTGGGCGAATGCCCAGGCTGATCTGAGTCTGCGCTGGGCGCACAACCACATTGTTGGTTTTGTCGTGTCACGGCTCATATAGATACTGAATGAATATACCTTGGAAACCAGGAACACCGAACGCGGAGTTCGGATTAAGTGAGTCTCTACCATATACATATCATCATGGCGCATACTACTGTAAAACACTTAATTTGGCGGCAGCAAAATTTGGCGGTTTTTATAAACAGACCTTTTGGCGGATTTTTATTTTGGCGGTTTTGTGATTTACATAAAAAAATATAAAAAAAAATACCGAAAGCAAGAGAAAAGCAAACGGAAATAGATAGATAGATGCCATAGTCTTATAGCCCATTTGAGTCCTAGCCCTAAATTGTCATTCTTTAATCATGCGGTTGATTGCAGTGATTACAATTCTATTTCTAATCTATCATTATAAACAAAACTGTTAACACTACACTGGTTATTGTGTTGCTTCTGATTTAATTGAATAGGCTTAGATACTAAGTAGCTTGATATAAACATCGCTACATTCCATTTCACCTGGGTGTTTCACTTGGACTTTGCCGCTACTAATGCATATGATGTGTATTTGTTTTGACATTATAGTGGAAGGAATACATCTCTTAATAGTTAATTTCCCCCTTTGATCATCATTTTAATTGGCGGCATTTTAATTTGGCGAATTTCCCCTTTTCCGCCAATATCGCCAAAATAAAGTGACCGCCAAATATAAGTGTTTTACAGTACTATTTCCCTATGGGATCACTACCCCCATGCTTGTACACGTGAACAAACCCATCATTCGGTTTGGAAAATATAAGCTCTTAAAAACATTAACGTATTGATGTAAAAATCGAAAGTCTGGGCCTCTGCACCTTATAGATGGGGATGGATGGGTGTGTAGTATTGCTGATGGAATTGATTTATTGATTGATTGATTTGGGTTTAACGGCCCTTTGAGACAGTATTTCAGTCTATATCGGGCCGTCTCCCAGAGAGAGGGAGAAAGAAAGAAGAAATGATAGACGAGGGAAAAAATGTCCAAACAACCCCCACCCGCACCTACTGCAAGCACAGTAGACCCTTGTCCTACTATTATCTAAATCAGTAGGACGCCCCGGCACTGGAAGTTACTGTTACGCAGAAGGTTTTACACACGGTCGACACGGGTGTAGAGCCTTATGCGTCGCCAGGACGGCGGAGGGTGACTTCCGGTTAAAGGGTTATCTACCAGTGTATTACACTAACAAGGAAACTCTAACAACGTTAGAATTTTTGAAGTTTATATATAATGTAAATTCTATATACAACGATACAATTTACAACTGTCACAATTACAATAATATGCAACACATATCAGTTCATGTCGCTGGCCCAAGTAAGGTGCTTGTTTCAAATCTGTAATCGATTTGCGTACAATACGCAAATAGATTACCGTCTGACGTCAGCACCGTACTCGGCTCAGCGCCATGAACTGAAGGAAAACACAAAGAACAAAAATCGTCAGTTTGAGCTCATACAAAAAAAAACCCCAAGGCCTTATGTTGGTAGACTTCACTTTGTCGTTCCCTGGATCATGTCATGGGCCAGTCCATATATCATGAGAAACACCAACTTATATTAACACGTGCACGCTTATATACTGGTCGCTCCCTGGATCGTACCAGGGACCAGTCTAAATATAATATGGCACACTTTAGTGGACGAACACTGTCCCACTTTCACCTCCGCAGTAATTACATCGATTTCGCCAATATTTTGTGCTTCCTGCCTCTGCTAGGAAAACATGCACAAGGACGTTGTAACTGCTCTACCCGGGTTGGTATTAACCTGGAGACGTATATCGAATCTCAAGGTGAGACGTGGCTCTAAGCCCTAACAGCTGACTGCCGGACTTGATTTGCCTAAAAACAACGAACTTACACTTAATACATTGTAACTACATAATAATAATACGTAAGACTTGGGCCTGTCTTGGAAATACCATACAACGCCCTCGGCGAATGCCGAGCATAACGTGCACACGTCAGCCGTGTCACTAGACACGACTCGCGCTCACGATGTAAAGCCAAAGTTGTGCTTACCACTTCCGCCAATGAAGAAACGTAGATCCTACCACGCATGTGCGTCGAAGGATCTGACGTCAAACATTGTCAAGAAGTATACTGACGTCAACAGGCATCACCATGACATACCCCACCTAAAACATGAATGAATCTAAACAATGACCTATTTACATAAAATTGATTGACCAAAATCTAACTCGCATATGTATTAATTCATTTCTTTAAACTAAGCGTAATACCATTTGCCATAGAATATAATAGCTGAATAAGCGTTTCTAACACATTTGGGATCATAACGTTTGATCTGACATCATGACGCCAATGATGTTATATCATATGACGTCATCTAGTGAAGGCAAATCAAACGCATGACGACCAAATGTTACCATTATAACTTATGGAAAAAACCCTTAATGCGGTGCATGCTATGGCGTCAATTGACGTCACGAGTATATAAATTAGTTCCATTACAAATCAATCTACTTCTATAGGCCATGTATACGAGAAACTAATATAAAAAGTGCTGACGTCGCAATAACATGAATGCAACTGACGTCACATGAATAACATGAATGCAACTGAGGTCACTGGACGTCAAATAGACGCACACCATTGCAACCAACATCAGTGATATAAACTATTTCCGTAATTTACAAAACTTCCTAATAAACAAATACCATGCGCAGCATGGTCAGTATAAACAAAATCGGTCGACATATGCACAGCCTGATCACTGTCAACAAAATCAAATCAGTCGACACATATAATCATACCATATCAATCAGAAGTCACATTTTCATTCTTAGCCAAACTATTCTAAATAAATATAATAAAATCTTACCGTTCTGGTCTTAACACAGAATCTGGGCACACAACAATATAATTCACCTTAGAATTAAACAGCCACGTCTAACTTTTCAATAAAAGATAGGCGTATAAATACTATGCGTCTCACTTTTAAATCATGGAACTCGAATCTAAGCGTGCAGGTATTCACATTAAAATCATGCAATACGCTGTCGACAATTAAAAGACTCGTGCAGGTATTCACATTAAAATCATGCAATACGCTGTCCACGAGAGGTATTCACAAACAACCCATGCATAACGTAGCCACAATTTCCGTAAATGTTTATTACCACAGTTGCCCCAAAAACTGTAGCCCTACTGATTGAAAGGATTAAAATGATTTCGACGACATAGTGGACGATTAGATCCATTTCGTAACATTTACACGCAGCGCCATCGAACCACCCGACCACCCCCTGCTGTTAGAAACTTTCGACTTATATTTATCATCAAACCAAATATGAACCAAATCCATCAAATGGTTTGGAAAATATAAACACTTAAAGAACTTTAATGTAAATGGGGACGACGATGCGTGCGCCTGTGTCAGTGCAGTAGCTCTTCCTGGACTTCGCCAAGGCAAGCTGACCAATTGATTCTGGTCACTGGTCTGACCTAGAGGTTATAAAGCTTGAGTACATTCTCAAACTCAAAATAAAGCACACCGATTGGCTGCTTCCGAGCACATGCTCGGAATAAGCCAGTTAGACATTGAGCTGACCATAGAACCCCCTCCCCACAGGGGGAGTTTTGTACCCTATAATTTTCTGAAACTACATTATATAAGAAACAAAATGACACATGTTAGCCCTCTGTACATGCGGGCGTTAACGTGTAACATCAACGGAAAATTACACTACCCAAATTTACATATTCACGTTATAATAGAAAATACACATTGGTATACACATGTTAGTATTCGCCCTAAGTAAGGTTGGGTTGTGTCTGCTAGTCCATAAATCGCTGTTTCAAGGTAATTGACATGGTCAAGGATAAGTTGACTAACCCGTATAACGTAGTTTACTTTGTATTTGACATTTTTCCCCAGGAACGGCTCCATATGACCTCGTTGTTGGGACGTTAAACCCGAGTTCACTCACTCACTCACGTTTTTCCCCTTCAGTGTCTAAACACATGCAATATAAGGAGCAAATTGTAAGAATTGAAGTGAAGAGAAAAGTTTTTGTCATATATATGACTGTTTCAATATTCTAGTATAAAAAACAAACAAACTCAAGTCTTACAAAACTCGTCAGCAGTCACGATAAATATGTAACGTATATAACCACAACAAAAATTCGAAAAAAAAAAACAACCACACTAAATCGCTGAATTGGTGGACTGAAGTTTATACGTGCTCCATCAATCTTCTTTGGTTCATGTTCAGCTTAGATAAGCTAGGCAGCAGTGAGCAGTGGATATATATTTAATGTGGACAGAAACTATCTAATTTTTGAAGAATTTAACCTATAAAATGACGAGAAAAGCTAAGAAAGCCAACATCAGCTGCATTTTATTTTCACTGTTATCTGTATTATGGCTTAAGTAGACACTGTTGTATATGTAAATATGAAGAAACGCCAATGTTATGTGTCCTCAAACTATAAAAACATCGGATAATGTATATTTGAAAAGCAATCTAACAGTAACGTTACGTTACATAATTGTAATATGTCCGGGGGAATAAGATTTGGGAGTCATCTGTTATCAAAAAATTAGTTCCCGGGCGATATGAATTATTCATTGCTGTAGTATTAGCTTACCACTGGTAGTCAGATGGCAAATTTAGCTCTTTGAAATACACAAGAGCTCAGCAAGACGCACATAGATTGTTATAGCTGAAGCAGTTCGACTTTGCCTTCTATTCAGTTTCACTTAAAAGTGACTTCATAAAAATGACTTTTTAATTCTATGCATAGAATGAAACAAGTATCAGTTGATATAAGCTGCATCTAATTAATATTTAGGTTCTAATCATGATGGGGATAAAACCAATTTCGCTACCTGTGCTGATGGCTGAGCCGTTCAATTACTCTACATACAAATATGCAACTGTGACTGCCAGTGGAGGCAATCAAAAGCAGTACCAACTCTGTCAACAGGGATTAACACCATTTTTGCTATGCTGTCAGTCGAATCGTCAGCCACGAGCCTCTTTGCACAGTAACTATGCAAATATGTGTGGCTCCCGTGATCAAAACTTACATGTTAATTTGTGATCTACGTGATTTGTTTATGCAGCTCCCGGCCATCAAATACATTACAAACTATTAACAATGTGAAAATTTAAGGTTGATAGAAAGTGACATACTTTAAAACGCATACAACATTTTGTCATCAGCCTGTTCAGAGTTTTATTTTTCATTATGTTGTTACAAATATTTAACTGGTCAGGTAATTTTGCAAACCCCATGATTTTATTCCCACTTGTTGTACTATCAAGGACTAAAGGTGTTACGAAATACAAATTTAAGTCAGACAACTTTTCAATATGTAAGCAACTAAAATTGTTGTTTGGATATTGCCAAAATGCTGTATTCTCTAAAGGTATTAAACATATTTGGACAAAGATGATAAGATAAGCAGTAAGGTATCATAAATAAACAGTTTTTATCCATATTTATTGCTGAAAAGTAAACAATATGGTAATACACGGTCACAGAGATCAAATGCAGTAAGTTATTTAGGTTAGCCCTGCCTTGACATGCATAGGAATGCACTATTTCTATTGTCTGATTATTAGCTCTTTAGAAATACTGTATAACTAGTTAAGGATATTGAGAATGAAGAATCCATAAACTCGCAATGAATTCGTTGTATACGTTACTTGTTCGGTCTTTCTTTTCTTTTTCTCAATATTATGCTGCAAAGCATAACTACAGTGTAGGCGAATACATTCTGGAGGAGAACAACTAAGATTTGCTTATAAATATCTGAACAGCGATGACAAACATTAATATATTCTGTCATTTTCATTTGCCATTTCATTATGTGTGCAGGGCTACTGAAACACTGTCCCTGGGAAAAATATCATTTTTGTCCAACTAAACGTATCATTATGTTCTTTGGTGAATAGATGCTTTTTAAGTTAATAGATGGTTGAATGTAGTTAGATTCTTTAAGAGATGATTGAATGTAGTTAGACTTTAAAGAGAAAGAAACAAAAGCATTGACAAATCATCTTCAACATAGCATTTATAGATTGCTACAGTATACAGTTTAACTGCCAGTGTCTCTTTTCTGTATTAAATGTTTCTGATACTATTCTCCCAAACTCCTGTTTGACACATCATTGCTAGTTACATAAATGAACTAAATAAAGCAATGTATTGACACTACCATTAACTATTTTCAAAAGTTTGTTTCTTAACTGTAACTAAGCAATGTTGTTTCCCTTGGTAACGTAAAATATACGATAGTCTTATAAAAGTAAGTATACTCTGCCAGCAAATATCTACATTAGCTTTGATGCAGAACTGTATTTAGCTTAAGTTTTCAGCTTCAGGTTTACTGTTCTGCTTTATAGTTTTTTCAGCGTGCACGTAAAAACTATACCAAATCCTGTCAATAATCAAGGTGGTACTCCATTTTGCATTGTTAATTACAGATTATTTTATAATTTTATACTAAACACGTCAAAAGTGCTTAGCTTTTAATGTTATCAAACTGATTGTATATCATTTTATTCGAGCCCTATATGCAAAATCTATGCTGGCTTAGCTGTGGCTTTATCTGTTTTATCTTTTCTGATGTGGTATTTTGTTTATTCATTTTTTTATTTTTTTTATTATTCTATTTTTTTTCGTTTTTCTTCATTGTATATAACAAAATTTCACGTATGTTACTGTCTTTAGAACTCAAATGTACAAATTGTAAAGAAACAAACTTGGCAATGCCATTATGAAATACTTTTATTTTTGATATAAAAACAAAGTAAAGAGCCAAAAACCGTTTTACATGTGCAGAATATGCCCTTAACATTACAACTTGAAGTAAACTGTGCTTAATCACGTATAAAACACACCTCATGAATCCCTAAAAGTAATAACTGAGAGAAGTGTTGCTAGGTCCAAGTACACAATATATCATAAAAACACCCAGACTTATATGTGTTATTGTTTTTTATGTGACAGTGGGAAAAACCTGATTAAAGGTATTATAATGAAATATTTTAAATGTTAATGTTATTTACGTTACTACTAGTAATAGCTTATCATAGAAAATAAACCAGAATGTATTTTTCTTTAATATTAAAAGATTCTTTTACGAAGAAACTACTATCAACGAAAATAAAATGATTCTATCTTCAAATTGTATGAGTTTAACAAAAATAGCCCTCGGTAACGTATATAACTGATCATTATGGCCGACTAAAATGCGTTCAAAATATTGTGGAACTGTTCCTTGCTGCTTAGATAGGCAGGCATATTCAATATTACCTTTTATTGTTGTTTTTTAATTCATACAGTGTAGTTCAAGCACTTGAATTATACAGAAAGTGATAATTGTAATGTGGAACATTTATAAGTGGGTAATGTGTTCAACATCCTATTTCTCCCAAAGTATACAAGATAGGATAATATTTTTTGCAGATCTGAAAGGACCAATAAATTGCTTTAATACAGTAACAAACATATGGTCTAATATTAAAGGACTAACTTACAAAGAGAAAGTATTTTGGATGCAAATAGCAATTTTAATGGAGTGTAAAGACAAATGTCACGTATATTACACCATGTAGGCTAAAGTGACATTTCAAACATCCTAACTTTTAGCTACTGGATTGTTCTATTAGACTCTACTATAATTTTAAACATAGGAAAGTGACTTCTATTTTTTTTATAATTTTTGATAATTTTTATTTTATGTTTATTTTTTTAATGGGTAACGTTTGTAACAGGCTGTTACAGCTTAACACGCCCCACTCGCCAGAGGGCTAACATGCTGCAAAATACTTCTAAGATGCTTGGCTTTAAGAAAAGTATGGTCTACAAAACTCCCCCTGGGAGGTGGGGGGGGAGGAGGTAAACCATATTTGGCTCATGGCCTAAGTCAGTGTGCTTTATTTTTAATTTGAGATTATTCTAAAGTTTTATAACCTCGAATCCTGGTTTCGTCATCACAGAGCAACTTCTGCATACATTGATTTGTATACAACTTTCACATAAACATTGTCTGTGACCTTTACCTTAAGATCATAGGCATACGCGGGGGTATAGCTGAATAAAACTCTGGGCCTATATTTATCATCATACCAAATGTGAATAAAATCAATAAAATGGTGTTCAAAACAGCTTTTGAAAAACTTGAAGAGCAGGAAGAAGAGCGCTAAAACATGAATGCGGGATTTTGAATGTGATTGTATTAATTCCCTATCATTGTACAATTGTTTTACTTTGACTATTAAATGTTGAAGTGTGCGACCTTAAGATCATGAGCAATGGAACTTTGGACCTGTTTTAATCAAACCAATTACATGGTTTTGAAATTTGAGCTTGTAAGGTGCTTTGCAACAAAACTTTACCATACCATTTATCTTTTGACGTCGATCGTTAGGTCATAGGCAGTATAGCTGAACCAAACTCTATCGTCATACCAAATAATATGAAACGAATCCATCGTATCGTTTCGAATATATGAGCTCTAGAAAAACTTTAACATGAAATTTCAAAGTCCGTGACCTTGAACTTAGAATCTTGGGCGAAAGCAAAGAATGGCTCAATGTAATTTAGACAGGTATCTGTTAATATGCCAAACATAACCCAAATCCATTATTTGGATCGGAAAATATGAGCGCTTAAAAAACTTAAACTTTAAACTTTGACTTTTGTATCACGGGTCTGGATAGGGGATTGCTGTCATAAATCGACCTATATCTAGCATCATGCCAAATATGAACCAAATTCATGGACGGACGCTCGGCGCCTCGTTACTGCGGCTATGGATTCGTTCCGCTGAGCTGCGGGGGTAACATCGATATGAAAATTGAAATATGATGATGATGAACTAAATTCTTCATAAGGTTTAAAAAATATGAGCTCTTTAAAAAAATAACGAATGCTTAAGTATTAACAGAGTGAACGTGAAATCTATTCAAGGGTAGACGTTTCAGGCAGCAAATAAGCCAGGGTTGTGGTTCTTGCCCATAAATCTTTGCCCTATTATTATACACATTCTTATAAAGTTTCATTAAAATACTTAATATGTTTAAGGAGATATGAAGTGGATAAAAATAGCATAAAAACTAATGGAAGTTACTCCAACATAAGTTAAGAGGGAGCAACCATTTTTATATGCGACAACTTGTTTTGAGATAATGCACATTGCTATAAAGTTTCGTCAAGATACTTTGAACTGTTACCAAGTTATGGCATGAAATAATTAGTACACACAAAATAATCTATCTCCTGCTGGAGACATAAAAGATTTAAGAGTCCATGACATAAGCACCAACTGCCTATGATAGTACATCCGTCATGTCTACGTATCTGATGATAAAGTCAAAGGACATTAAAGCCCGGTAAATGACAAAAGTAAAAAGTATGCAAAGACCAGGAACTGAAACAATCAAAATCCAAATCCAGCCCTCAAACCATAGTTGGAAACAACTAAGATTACAAATAATCAAGATACAGAGAACATATGGCCAACCGAGTGAGCAGCTTGTTCCCAAAAGGTGGCCACTCAGCAACCCAAACCGAACCATTTTATATGCGACATTGAACAACATTGACATTCAACTCTGAACAAGTGACAGCCGGGCAAAGCTTTCAAAAGATATTAATACCTGTAACCATTTTATTGTTTGAGTGATTTCTTTATCAATTACAACAAGGAAAATGCACAACAATTTTAAAACTGTGAAACAAATGTTTAATACGTTCCGAAATGTTAGATCCGTTTGTAGCAAGGAACACAATGACATTCGTTCAGCTTGTGGATAGCGCCGGACATCGCGATGTTTACCGTTTGCCTTTTTGTTCACCCACTATTCATGTCTGTATAGCATTTAATTTTGAATCGATACACTCTCAGTGAAAGCAATACTATCATTGTTTTCACTCTCTTCTGAATGGAAGTAAAACCTCAAAGGAAGGACATAGCTCCCGTATTAGCGAACTCTTTCCTTTCAGTTCAGATATCATTGTCGCACCTGCTTTAAAAGATGCGATATAGGAGTCCGATTTTCCGTCCGTCCGTTGGTCAGTCAGTCTGTCATACCGTTCGCCCGTCCATAACTGCGTCAACCTTAGCGTAATAATGCACGTTTCTCTTCAGTTATGATACCTACAATCATTTAACCTGGCAAAAAGGTTCTTTTTAGAATGATCTAAAGGGTTGATGAACTGATTTTGACCATTGACCTATATCTAACGATTTGCTGACTTCGTAATTTTTTACGTCCAAAATAATTTAGCCTTAAAGCCCACAAACTAAGATACCTATACTCATCAAACCTGTAATACAGTTTCTTCTCCGAATAATTTCAAGGGTTATTAAGCTTATTTTGACACTTGACCTATAATTTATGCTCTGCTGACTTAGTAAAATTTTTCGTCCAAAATTACGTCAGTTCTAGCGTCTCATACTATGACACCTAAAACCATCAAACTTGGCATAAAGCTTCTTCTTAGAAATGTCTCAAGTTGTTGTGTTTATCTTGACATTTGATCTGTAATTTATGCTATGCCGACTTTGTAATGTTACGTCCAAAATTGTGTTCAACTTAGCATTTAAATACATAATCATTTCTCTTTAACTACAGTGCCTCCAGTCATCAGACATGGCAAACAATTACCTCTTAGTATGATTTCCAGAGATGCTGCACATACTTCTATCCTTGACCTGTATTTGTTGCTCTGCTGACTGAATATAAAGTCTAACATAATGTCAACCCTAGCGTTTAAGTCTGTTTCTAACCACAGTGCCTACGGTCATCAAACCTGGTATAAGTTCAATTTTCCCAACTTTTTAAGCATTAATTCACCAAACGTGCCTAAATTTCTTCTCACCATGATTCCCGGGGAAGTTCAGTGCAGTTGCGTCAAAACATTCCGTCGAATTCTTGTTTTGCAAAAGGCTTCGTTGTTAATTTATGCAAAGAGGATGTGACAAACGCCTATTTCCTTTGTTGCACCGCGACACGAGAAAACCAATAATGTGGTTGTGCGCCCAACGCAGATTCAGATCAGCCTTGGCATCTGCCCAGTTTAATCAGACTCTTTGTTAAGTGTTCAAAGGGTAGCTAAGGGTCTAAGCTACTTCCATGCGGACAGCGAAGACTCTGATCAGACTGGGCGGATGCCCAGGCTGATCTGAGTCTGCGCTGGGCGCACAACCACTTTGTTGGTTTTCTCGCGTCGCGGCTCAGTAATGCTATGTCGCAACTGCACAAAAAGTTAATGAAAACATGATGATTTTCACTTCAAAATAGTTGATTTTTCCATTTCAAGATGGGGATGGCCTACTAGAGATATGCATGACTTCAGCTTGTGTTTACAAGAACGTCAAGTCACATTGACGATTCCGATAATCGGAATTAAAATTTGCAATGCTTCTTTTTCTACAAAGCTATTTAGAATAAATTGGTAAATCTTTGTTCTAAATTTATCGCTGATATTCACACTTGATGTCCCAATAAAACGTCTGGTTGAAAACAATACTTCGAAAGGGAAATTGGAGACTTGAATAAACGGAAAGTACAAAGATAGGCAATGATCAGGAATTAATACAATCAAATCCCACACCCCGCCCTCAAAACCAATAGGGAAAGAAGCACACACACGGGAAAATTGACACAAGTTCACGAAAGACACGCACGGTAAACCAAAATGAGCAGCTCTTTCCCAAACAGGTGGTCATTCAGCTACCCTATTCAAAAACAGCATCAACATCTTTTTATCTATTTTATATATTTATTATAATCGTATCCATACCAAATTTAGTGTGACAGACGCACGTTTCTGTATTTAACTTCTTCAGTGTCGCTAAACCCCAAAATCTAATACAAAGTTGGTATCAGCGTATTTAACCGTACAATCTCATATATATACTTGTTATCAAACCTACGCCAGACTATCCGTATTGTTGAAAAGCCTTCTTTCATCGAATACACCCTGTTCCGTTTTGTCCTTCGTGTTTATCAGTTCTTCTTTCGGTGCTTTGGATGGGTTCTGCTTTGCAATTGTGGCATTTTCTGAATAGTTCCATTTGTAATTTCAAATTCCATTCTGATTGCTGATGACAGATGAAAGATAAACGGCTAACGTAGGACATACAATGTTTTAATGTTACAAACAAAAACAGACCCGCTGGATCAAACTAGTTTTATCATATGACGTCGCATCTGAGAGTGTAATAGAGCCATGCATTAAAAACGATAATCCACTAGTGGATTAAATATGCAAATTGCGTCGCAACGTTTTACGTTGACGTCCATTAAAACGTCGCGTTTTCTAATGGCGAAATCGTGACGTTTTAGTGCAAAATTTGCTAATAAAATGCGATTTTAGTGTCATATGATAAATAGAATCTTGCATTCGTGCTCCTGTATGATATGATAAATAGAATCTTGCATTCGTGCTCCTGTATGATTGAATTTATTAAACTCGTTGGGGAAAACTGATAAGATGCTCGGCAAAGCCTCGCATCTTATCTTTTTCCCCAACTCGTTTAATAAATTCAATAATACATGAGCACTCATGTAAGATCCTCTATCTATCGAAGAAACAATGTCTTATGCTGATCAAAATCTCAAGGTTTGTTTATCATCCATCAACCGATCTCTGAGACTTTATATATCATATAAGGCCAGACGGTCAATGATAAATGAATTTATCAAGCCAGAAATAGACGATATGTTATTACAGATATCGTAGAAGTGGACTGTTATTGTAATATTGAGCGCCTATCCACTAATTCTAATACACGCTTTCAGATGGTAACTGATATGTCTTAGACAGACCAGTATCACGCGCTCATGCTTTCCTGTCGGAGTCAAAATGACTTATTCATGGCTGGTTGACTCTTCTATCTTTATACATGGAATGAGTCCATTTGTCAAACAAGGACTGTATGGTTAATAAGTTTATTTTTATCAGTTTTATTTATTTTATGTTGAGGAGAAATACCCCTTTTCTCTCACTTTTACATATACAAGATAGGCTTTCAGCTCAGATAAGAAATTTCTATCTTTCAGTAGCAACATCTTTCTTATATTAGCAACAAGACTTTTTCAATTTTTAACTATTATCTTAATATTAGATTTGATACGCAAGCAACCTATACGACGTTATTGTAGTTTTTTGTTTCAATTTTTATGTATACTTGTTACAAGGCTTTATGACAAGAGGGATGACTACACTTTATCCCATAGTTTGCTTTCCATGTTTGAGTAGCGAGATCCCATTTGGTCCCTGCATACGGAGCTAGTCCACTGTGCCAGAGCTGTATCAACTATCAGCACATTGCTGATAAGGGGAATCTTCTCACCTTTAAATTGTTGTCATGGGATTACCGCTGAGTGAACCTTGTGTGAACTGTACGAAAATCTCAAGTAGGCGTAATGAACTCGTTGATTCCTACAATGTAGGCCGTTTCTTCAGTCATGCTCGATTCGACAGCAACGGCTGAAACGAAGTATGGCTTTCTTTTACGGTACGTTCGTTATCATTGACTGGTCAGTCAGATACATAGGCATAACGGGGCTATTATAATAGGCATTTGATGCTTACTACTCGCAAGCACCTGATAACACTTTCATTTTAGGAGTCCATGTCTGTATATATAAAACTTTCGGATTTATCACTATTTGAATGAGTTCGGATAAACGATTTTGGTACTTTGACTTTATTCCAGAAAAGTCAATTTGGCCGCAACGCGACAAAACCAACAAAGTGGTAAGTGCACCCAGAAAAGTCTCAGATCAGCCTGGGCACTCAGCCAGTCTGACCAGAGTCTTGCCTGTGCGCTTAAAGGGTAGCTTAGGGTGTAAGCTAGCTCCATGCGGGCAGCCAAGACTGTTTTCAGACTAGGCGGATGCCCAGGCTGACCTGAGTCTTCACTGGGCGCACATGTCACTTTGTTGCTTTTGTCGTGTCGCGACTCAACTGTCCTTCCATATGCCCTGCATACTGGAAAATGCTTGATCATAGTTTTTGAAAACTATACAATTCTCTGGTAGAACATTTACACGGGTAGTAAAGTTTCAAATTGACCTCCACGGAGGTAAATAGAAAAACAATTTGACTGTTTTCCGGTAGGCAATTTGAATACATCCTGTCACGAATGTTCGCGGTTTAGTGACAGGGTTCAGGTAAGATTTTTCTCGCTAGAACAGGTTTTCCGTGAAACAGAGAATGTCATGCTATAGGTATTTTACAGTTGTATATTGAGACCAAATGACATGGAACAGTTTTAAGCGATGTTTCTTAAATTACTTCCCCCCCCCCCGGTTCAGTATCGAAAACGAAACTAGGAAGGAGTCCTGCACAGTTAAGTCGGCTTTTTGAGTGCATTTACAGGCTTTTTGAGAAATCTTATCTATGAAGTGAGACACGTAGCTTATATGGCTGCGTTCTAAACACCCTTTCAAGAACATACATGCTTTTGTTACTACACGCTTACCCAATTTTTGTCGGCGGTCAATTTGGAAACGATGAGAACAATTTGACTAACGGAAATTAACATGGGAAAATATAATTAGCTAAAAGAAAGAAAAGGCATGCTGAACTTTCATAAAGTAGGGATCGATGGATTTGAATGCATGTTTTTATAGGTCTAAAGTACACCAGATAATATTGCTCATGCAACATAGTCTTAGTAGGACAATATTGCTTTATCTTTTTTCCTCTGTTGTTAAACCAGACCTGTGGCCCTCTTTTCCTGTAAATTAAAGTTGAATATTCATTTATTTTCTTTTTAGAGGCATCGTTCATCTGAAGCAAAATCGGTTTAATGATGTACTTTCAATATTGCATTCTGTTTATGAATAAGCTAATATATGATTTAACCACAGTAGACCCCAGGGCCAGGGTTTATGTGCGCGTTATAATTATCCCCATTCCTCTTTTGGTTTATCTAGCTGCCGATGTTTTAAAAAATGCCACTTTGTTTTAGGTAGGATTTCCTTGTGGCCTTCTGCTATGATAAAGCTGTTCTTTTATCAATTGACTAGTCTTCTATTATGTTTGTTCATAACTACTTCCTATCTTTCTACTCTGTACTATACAAAGTCGCTGAACCCAAGCGGGAGTTGAGCCTGCTCCCTTAAGTGAGCTGAAGTCGAAAGAGCTAACTAGTTGGTCATAAAACCTTAACCAGTAATATTCTAGTGAGTTCTTCCCATAAATGGGGATTTCCATGTATAAAGCAGTTGGTAAAATTGAATAGTTTTATTCAGTTTTTACATCAGAGTAAAGTTTGCTATTGGGATTTCAATCTGACTTCATTAAACCAAGCACTTATTTAATATGCACTTAAAAAAAAAAACAAAAAAACCCCCAAAAAACAAACAAACAGACAAGCTCTGCGGAACAACAATTATTTTCCCGGGATGAAATGGATTCAAACTGATTGCACGCTTTTCAAATTGACCACAATGTTAAAACTTTTCTAATATGACATTATTATATATTATATTATTATTATATATATATATTATATTATATTATATTATATATATACATTATTATCTAATGTAATATAATAACGAACAGTGAATTTGTTTTCAATTGCACATATTAACTTGCATCGGTTTGTGCTATGTTTACAAACAAATCAGTATCGCAGGTCTGGTTTTAGAACAAAGGAAAAAAGATAAAGCACCATTGTGCTGCTATTTCACGATAAAAAGCACAATGTTACATGAGTAATATTATCTGATGTACTTTAGAAGTACGAAAACATGCTTTCAAATCCTTTGATACCTAGTTTCTGAAAATTCAGCCAGTATTTACCTCTTTTCAGCTGATTAAATTTTCCAATGTTAATTTCCATTAGTCAAATTGTTCTCATCGTTTTCAAATTGACCGCCGACAAAAATTGGGTAAGCGTGTAGAAAAAAAAGCATGCATGTTCAAGGGTGAATAGAACAAAGCCATATAAGCTACGTGTCTCACTTCATAGATAAGATTTCTCAAAAAGCCTGTAAATGCACTCAAAAAGCCGATTTAGCTGTGCAGGACTCCTTCCTAGTTTCGTTTTCGGTACTGAACCTGGAGGACAAAAGAAATTTAAGAAACACCGCTTAAAACTGTTCCATGTCATTTGGTCACAATATACAACTGTAAAATATATACAGCATGACATTCTCTGATTTTTGGAAAACTTTTTGTAGCGAGAAAAATCTTACCTGAACCCTGTCACTAAACCGCGAAAATTCATGACCGGATGTATTCAAATTGCCTACCGGAAAACAGTCAAATTGTTTTTTCTATTTACCTCCGCCGAGGTCAATTTGAAACTTTACAACCCGTGATTTAGGAAATGAAAAGTAAGAATACAGGCAATGATCAGGAATTAACACAAGCAACAAAGCTTTGTTCTTAATTTATCGCTGATATTCACACTTGATGTCCCAACAAAACGTCTGGTTAAAAACAATACTTCGAAAAGGAAATTAGAGACTTGAATAAATGGAAAGTACAAAGATAGGCAATGACCAGGAATTAACACAAGTAAATCCCACATCCCGCCCTCAAAACCAAAAAGGAAAGACGCACACACATAAATTGACAAAAGTTCACGGAAGACATTCACGAAAAACCGAGAAAAAAAAAGCTTTTTCCCAAACAGAGCGTCATTCATCTTTCCAAACTGAAAAGAAATTCAGGCGGTTTGTGATGCTCATAGTTGTTTGTAATGTGCTAATACCGTCAAGAGAAAACGGACATGCATTCTGGTTATAGAAATATGAGTATATGGAGTTTTGAGGTACGAGGGTTGTTCAGAAAGTTCTGATTCTAGCCGCATAACTTTGTTTGTGGCATGCTAGGGACAAATGCTATGCATGTATTGAAAGAACTACAGTTCGTCTTTACAATGATACCTAACACTATACAAAGATATATGTTCTTATTGAGTTACAACGCATGTTATTTGGCCCAAGTCATACCACTGGGCTAATTTCATATGTGAATTTATTTTCGGTGTGTCATTCAAGTGAAAAATCATTGTAAATACAAAATAAATTTTTGTCAGCTTCTTGTCATTCGTTGCTTTCAATATCCAACCAAAAGTTAGAATGGTAGCAAACGGTGTCAGTTTAGTCCTTGCAAAGCAATGCGCAGTTCCTATCACGTTACTGAAAACGACGTCAACGTCATTTTCGAAAGCTCGCAGCGGCTTCGTTGTTTACATTAATTTTATTTTTTCGACGGTTTCGAATTAGTCCATGCAAAGGCTCTTCCTAAAAAGATTTTGAATGTCATGACCCTTGTTTTCGTACAAAATCATTATAACTTTAGTAGAAAGGGAGAATTTGCTACTACATAAAATGCCTTTATTGATTGATTATTGATTGTTTTGGGTTTAACGGCCCTTTGAGACAGTATTTCAGTCTATATCGGGCCGTCTCCCAGAGAGAGAGAGAAAGGAGAGAAGTGATAGTGAGAAAAAAAAAGTCCAAACAACCCCCACCCGCACCCACTGCAAGCACAGTAGGCCCTTGCCCTACAATGTTCCAAATCAATAGGACGCCCCGGCACTGGAAGTTACACACAGCACCATCGCACCACCCATCCACCCCCAAAATGCATATAACCTAAATTGAAGGGACAGTATGGAACCTAGATTGAATATATTTTCCGCGATATTTACAGGTCACAGTTGCCTGGGGACTAAGTTTTAGTAGCAATGATGAAAAAATTTCAAAGACTGCTCATATATGAACTATGACCTTCTTAAGTGAAAATCTGCAGTGGCAGTAGGGTATACCTCTTTCAAAAACGTTCAAAAATATGTCCTTTAGAAAATATACAACGCGTTTGCAGGGTTATCTTACCATATCATACCTTTATATATTTTCGCTATCAAAAGTTCTGTATTTATGATGGTTACCAAAATAAGACGTCACGAACAGAACTTTCTGAACATCCCTCGTACAGGAGCGCAAGGTTCTTCTCTGACCTTGTCAAAAGTCAAACATATTTCAACATCTAAGGGCACGAAGCGTACTAAAGTCAAATTTTATAAAGAGCCGCACTGGAAAAGGGGATTAGATACTAATTAAAACTTTTGTGCTCATATGACCAATATGGCTGTTAGGTGCAGATCTGGTAAAATCTTTTCAGAACAAGATGCAATTGAAACTGAATACATCATCTAAACACTTTCCTGTAATATTTGTTTATATATAACATGAGAAGACGTTAACCCTTTTCTCAGACAGATCAGATTTTTGTTCTAATACTTGAATCTACTAAAACATGAGACTTACGTGAAACGTTTAAAGACAAATATTTTGTTTACTATATAGAACACCCCCCCCCCAGTATTTATTGGTTTTATGACCCTGTTATGTCATTACCTATGTGAAATGGGGTATTTCCTTTGATGAAATAGCAGTGTCACTGGACTGTTGCATAATAGGATTATGGCATCGAATAAACAAGAATATTTGTCTTTAAGTCTACTGTATAAAAGTGGGGATTCATAGCCGATTGACTACATGAAGAATTGGACGTTACGAGAGGTAATTTTCATACTACGAAATTTGTCATACTGTGAATTTTGTCTATGTCTACGTATTTTACCAGTTCCAAACACTTTCTCTTCCCCGGGTCGATTGGAACCAAATTTCATGTGACGCCTTACCGGGACAAGGAATCAGTTTAATTTGAACGATGTTGGCGCCTGGCCAAGATGGCTGCCGTGCCCATATACGGTAACAAGAGCTCCGCAAGCGGGGCAATATACGCCCGTTTCTGAATGTTTGCACCGTTTCACCCTTGTCTACACTGCTATCAAGTTTATCAAGACATTCCAAACATTAAGGTTCTCAAAAGAAAAGCCTTAAAAAAGTAATCAAAGGGATGTAACTAAAACAAATACGGAAGGGAAGCAATTATTGTTTTATTAGACATACTGTCTCAACCTAATACACATTGCTTTAAATTTTCATCAATATATTCCATACGGTCACCTAGTTATGATTTGCCCAAGAATAGCCGTAGAAAGTAATCAAAGGGATGTAACTCCATAAAATAAGGAAGGGAGAGCAATTATTCTTATATAAGACACACAGCCTCAACCTAATACACATTGCTATAAATTTTCATCAAGATATTCCATACGGTTGCCTACTTATCGCTTGCATAAGAATAGCCTTAGAAAATATTCAAAGGGAGGGTACTAAAAAAATAAGTAAGGGTAGGCAATCGTTCTTATATGTGACACATTGTGTCAACCTAATATACATCACTATCAAGTTTCATCACAATAGTCCGAACGGTTAGTTAGATATGAGGTGTACAAATATAGTCTGACAAAATAATCAAAGTGAGGTAACTCAAAATGTAAGTTAAGGGGAGTAACTATTCTTGTATGAGACACGTTGTCTTAACCTCATATACATTGGTATAAAGTTTCATTATGATCTTCCAAAGAGTGACCAAGTTATGGAATGCTAAAGAATTGCCATACAAACTGCCCTGGTCAAGTTTATTCAAAGGGCTGTAACTCTGCTAAAATTCATTAGAGCGTAACCTCCAAATAATATGCGCTACTCCATGTTGTTGCCTTACTCTTTACAAAAATTCAGCTTAATCAGATGAAAACTGTAGTAGACGATATCCGGAAACGAACACCCCGAAAATTCTAAGTAAAGGGCGGTAACTCCTCTAAAAATCATTGGAGCGTAACCTCGAAACAATATGCGCTGGTCCACCACATAGTCTTACTATATACCAAGTTTCAGCTCGATCGGATGTAAAGTGTAGGAGGAGTTATCCGGAAACGAAAAGTTTACGCCGGACGGACGGACGGACGCCAGCGCCATAACAATATACGTCCCGTTTTTGAAACGGGCGTATAAAAACCTTTAAAATCTTCTTCTCTTAAACCAATTTGCCGAAGTAATTGAAACTTGGTTTACAGCATGAGGATGTTATGTACTATAAATATTATTCAAATTATGACACCAGATTTACCATTGACATTTTCATGTAAAAAGCCCAATTTGCTTCCACCTTCGCCCATTGACATTTTTATGGAAAAAGCCCAATTTGCTTCCGCCTTCGCCCATTGACATTTTTATGGATAAAGTCCAATTTGCTTCCACCTTCGCCCATTGACATTTTTATGGATAAAGTCCAATTTGCTTCCACCTTCACCCATTGACATTTTTATGGAAAAAAGCCCAATTTGCTTCCACCTTCGCCCATTGACATTTTTATGGATAAAGTCAAATTTGCTTCCACCTTCGCCCATTGACATTTTTATGGAAAAAAGCCCAATTTGCTTCCGCCTTCGCCCATTGACATTTTTATGGAAAAGGTCAAATTCACTACCGCCTTCGCTCATTGACATTTTTATGGAAAAGGGCCAATTTGCTTCCACCTTCGCCAATTGACATTTTCATGGAAAAGGTCCCATTTGCTTCCACCTTCGCCCATTGACATTTTTATAGAAAAGGTCCCATTTGCTTTCGCCTTTGCCCTGTCTCGCGAAACACGTCTGTACTTTTGGCTTGGAGAGGGATGTCCGTTGCCTGTAACCGAGACCTTTGCATCATCTTCTTGTTTCAAACTTTTGCAGTTTAGCAGCACTAAAAATTTGAATATACAGACCTGCGTATCAGATTCAGTAAATCTGGAAAAGATACAAACATAATGAAACCACATAACTGATATAATTTCTGGTGGACAATTTGTCCTCCAGGTATCATCAGCCCAAAAGTCAGTGCTTCTAAACTAATTCTGGTTCTTTAGTATTTGAGGCAGTATCTAATTTAAAATGACTTCATTCAATCTTTTTTCCTGGATAAATTTTGTCTAAAATATCATTATACTAAGACTGGGTTGGCATAGTGACATGAATCGTGACGGCACTTGCATGCCGACTTGCGTATAATTTCCATTGCCGGGGTGTCCTACTGATTTGGATAATAATAGGGCATGGCCTTCTGTGCTTGCAATGGGTGCTGGTTGTTTGGACATTTTTGCTCTCGTCTATCATTTCTCCTCTTTCTCCCTCTCTTTGGGAGATGGCCCGATATAGACAAATACTGTCTCAAAGGGCCGCTAACCCCCGAAACAACTAGCCAACAAAATTCTATGTCCATTAGGGCTAAGGTGCCTTAGTCGGGGACGGCTGCTGTAGCAGCAATGTTGCCAACGTCTTATGATCGATGTCTCTTCCCCTGTCTCGTGCATGTAAATGACGCTCAAAGATGGATATCCGTTGGCCGCCGAGACCTTCCAATCACCTTTTTGTTTGAAACGTTGGGTGCGTAGAAACATTGAAGACATTAATTACAGAAATGTGTATCCGTCACACTGAATTTAGTCAAGTTACCTTTATGTTTGTATCCAAAAATACATAAAGAAAAAGCCCCAAGTGCTCGAAAACATATAAGTCCATGGTATAAAAATTTATGTAGTGATCATGAACTACCAGAAAAAATGAAAAATTGTAAATGCTGTAGTTTAGTGTTACTTTTTTACATTTGTCCATGGCCTTAGACCGATAATTTGTTTAATTGGTTTTGGTAACATGGTCGAGATGGTCATCATTCTCACTCAGTAAAATCGTTTTCTCTTTTTTATAGAAAGGATATATTTGCTTCATTGTGCTTCTTTGTATGGAAATATACGAAAAAAGCATCAGCCTTCTCAAAAACAATAAAAGTAAGCGATGCGTTAAAGTGAGGCGGACGACTAAGGGCTTCACAATCGTCTTCCATGTGCTAGGCCATCTCAAGCCATACTGCAACATCAAACAAGAATCAGAATATCATTGTCTGTTGCTAAGGATGTCCTGAAGTAAAATTAATCATTTCAATGCCTCAGATAATAAAGATTAGGGGAAATTGGGGCAAGTGGGACACTTATAGGAAAAACACCTGCTTGTACAGGATAATAAGATAGAACGAGATCAAATCTGTTGACACTTTATAACTCCCCATCACATGAGTTCATATCACACATAAGATGCCTTGTACCAGTATATGTTTAAACAACCGGACAGCATTAATACCTTGCAGTCAAATGTCCCACTTACCCCATTATTTGGGGTAAGTGGGACACTAATTGCAAATAAATTTTAAGCATTTCAACTTTCATTTATGCTCACTATAAAAGAATAATGCATGAGTTAGGTTGCAGATAAAAAAAAAACCATTTGTACCACAGAACAGAAAAACGCAGAAAGCGAAACGCTTTTTTTCCTTTTTATAGTATCGGGTGTACATAACAGAGAAAAACTATAGGGATAAAGTTTAGCCCGGCATTTCAGTTATTTACTGTGGGCTTCAGTTATTTTAACACGTTCATTAACTCGAATATGCAAAAACAGTTTTATTAATAAAATTCTCAAAAACTATAAACATTAACAAGAGAACGGGTATGTTCCATTTAAAGTTAATATCAAAATACCCCACCAACTACATTTTCTTGGTAAGTGTTCTTCCTGAATATAATAAAATTCTGCCGTCGACACTTTTGTTAAAATGACATTACTATTATGAAGAATCCGTGTAGAAACACTTTAAAACATAGCACTGTGCAAAGAGCGTTTAAAAAAGTAATAAATAATCAAACGATATAAAGTGGGTGGGGTAAAGCCAAATTATAATGTTTCAAGTCGAATTTGTTAAGTGAACATGAGCTTACTGATCTTTAGTTACACCAGGTTGCTCCCAGCAAGATTCTGTATACCAAAAGTGTTCAACTTATTCCCTGAGCTTCTACATCATAATATATAGCTGAACTTGTAAAGTCAAAATACTGGCGTCCCAGTTACCCCAGTATATTGAAGTAAGTGGCACAGCGTCAATTACCTGCCTGACTGTAGAGTTTGAAAGTTTCAAATAATATCGAAACTGTAAAAATCATGATACATTTCTACCATTCTTTTATTTACCATCTGTTTGAAAAGAAATATGAAGATTGAAATAAAAATAGCTGACTCAAAATTATGAGTGCAACATCATAGAAAACGACAGTAAACTGACGTCACGTCAGATCGAAATAGCGTTACGTGTATTTGTATCTCTATGTAGACGTGTAGTTGTATTGTATTGAAAATTTTCATACCGAAAAATTACCACGCTTTCTGTTTAAGACGAGAGTATTGGATTTTCGCATAAAATAATACCTTTTTATAAGTTAATTTCCTTTTTATAACGTTATTTGTATATGTTCCTTGTACATTACATCGCTTCCGTCACAGCTTACGTCAGGAGTTTTATTGTACAAATAGTCCAATAAATATTCGCTCATTTAACGACAAGAAACAATAATACTTTAGCTCGACTTTAGACAATGACCCCTTGTTTTTCCTTGCTCGAGTGACATAATTTTAAGTGTTCAGGTGGAAGGGATAACTTATAACGATGGTTCAAACTGACCAATGCTGCTATATCCTTCTTATGCAAATGAATGGTCGAGCCTTTTCTGGACCTTCAAATTTAAAATGCCAGCAGTGCATACTTTTGTAAACCTAAGACTCGTAGAAATATTATTTCTAAACAAAGAAATAGAAGTGCTTGGGCAATATTTATTGTCTTCGTAAGTACGCACCATATGCTGGGTCTGGCGCTCAAAGAATAAAATGTGTCCCACTTACCCCATTGTCCCACTTGCCCCAATTTACCCTACGTAGAGCATTTTGATGTCTTACTGATACAATTCCTAGTCTCTTGACACAGTAGTTTTGATCAAGTATATTAATGCCTTATGCTTGCAGTGAAATGACGGCGTTCATTGGGTTAAATTTCAGGCTTGAGACTGCATCTATCAAGATCGCAGTTCCTTATACAGCTAACAGACAGGAGTCCCTAAAACAAACTTAGGGCATTGGTAAATTAAAGTTTGCCAATACTTCAGTCCAGGGCGGATAACTTGATGCAGATCCCTTCCAGCCGCCTATTGTATTTGAGGTTTTAGTTGTCTGTTCTCTTTTGTGTCGCATTAGAAATAGAGGATCTTACATGAGTGCTCATATATTCGCAAATTTATTAAACGAGTTGGGGAAAAAGATAAGATTCAAGGCTTTGCCGAGCATCTAATCGGTTTTCCTCCTGAAGCACGAATGCAAGAGTCTATCATATTACACTAAAATAGCACTGTCGCAATTCGAAAACGCGACGATCGTATGAACGTCAACGCATAACGTTACGACTTAATTTGCATATTAAATTTACTAGTGGATTATCGTTTTTATAATGCATGGCTTTATCACACTCTCAGATGCGACGTCAGATGATAGCTCCCAACTGCTGATATATCCGTCACTGATTAATTCTTCTTGGAGGCGTAAACACAAACGGGCTTCCATTGCACACAGCCTTTCATAATAAGCTTCCATCGAAATACTGTCGAAAAGATCGTAGTCATTTTGATCCATTCATCCGTTGTTTTGTGTTTTGATTTGAGGGATGCGATTTTAACAGTCATTATAGCACGTTGCACATTTTAACTACTTTAAAATATAATGTCAAAATTGTCTACGTACCTCGTTGTGGGTTCTATGGATATATAGGACGTCTGTGGTGGACTGAGTGGGTCTGTTATTTGACAATGTACATTTGGTTGGTTGGTTGTTTTCAGTTTAACGGCTTTTCGAAACAATTTTTCAGTCTATATCTGGCCGTCTCCTAGAGAGAGAGAGAGGGTGGGGAGGAGGGGGGGGGAAGAAAAGCGAAATAGACGGGTTCCTTTGAGAGCAGAGAACACATTCAAAACCGGAACATTGGCCATACTTTGAAGTTTTTCGGATAGTCAAGCCCCTTCATTCATCCTGATATAATTGATGACGAAAGCCAGGGGAAAGCATGCTGTAATTTCTTAATTTCAATAAAGCAGTCGATTCAAATACTGATTAGTATGTATCAAAAATGCTCCAAACGATTAATAATGATGCAAAAAAAAATTTAAACAATAAAAAATTTCTGATTTCAGAGAATACTTCCTCTGATGTCAAAGGTCAAAATAAAATTTTATCTGCACTATGCATGATGTACGTCCAGACGTTTACGACCGCGACACGGCACAAAATTAGTTGCAGTGAAGTCAAAGTCTGAATCTTTTCAGTTTCATCAAAGTTGGTGTCAAGTTGTTGTTGTCAAGAACATGTGCTGAAAAGTGTTGCATAGCTCAAGTGTCAAATAATGATGATACAGGAATTATGTTCTATGTGTTCCATTTTCTCACGTGCGCTTCTCTCTTCTTCTCAGAATGTTTATAAGATTGAGTTATGTATGGAAAGCCTTTACTCTAGGATTGTTTCACACAATACCAGTAAGTTACAAAGATGACAAAAAGCTACTGTCAGCATTTGCTATCTCATCAGTAATTTTCATCGATTTGTAATTACAACTCTCGTTGGGCCGCACATCTTCTGCACAGATCGAAGATATAAACAATTAAAGATATGAACAAGACGCAATGTGCGATTCATACAATGTGAAACGTCGCCTTTAACGGTGCTCTTGATTATTTATGAGGCATCTGGTTTACTTTGCGAGCAACCTGAAAAAAAGAGTATAATAGAAATTTGTTTAACAGAAAGTTGTGTGATACGACTCTCTTTATATACTTAAGGACAAAAGTTCTGCACGGATGTTAATTTAACATCCGTGCAGAACTTTTGTCCTTAAGTATAGTTTTATGACGGTTGAATAATGAGTTTATTCATAATCACTATGGGTTCAGGCGTTCAAAATGCGACCCTAACTGCACAATCAACAGTCAATGACAAATTACTGAAATTACTGATTCAGTAATTTGTTATTGACTGTTCCAGTGCAGTACTCTTGGTATTTGTTGTAGTTCATTACTGTTAGGCCGCGTTCACACGAGCAAAGTTTCTGTGTCATAGAAACTTTAACAAAGGTATGCCAAACATTTTGTGTTTACACGGAGAAAATTATTTGTTAAAGAAAATGTGACATAGAATCTTTGTCAAATAAACGTTGGCAATGAAATATTTGCTGCAGTATTCACACGATCAAACTTTACTCGTCAAAGTTACCTGCAGCTATGAAACAAAATGTCTGTCACATTTTCCACGTTTATAGCAAAGTTCTCCGTTTACACGGACAAATTTAATTTATCGAAATAACTTTACAATTTTTATTTCTCAAAGAAACATTGTCATATTTTGGCATTTATACGAGCACATTTTTTTTTGGCAAACCGTCTTTGTCACAGAAACTTTGCCCGTGTAATCGCAGCTTTACTTGGTCTAGTTGTGCACGTCTGTGCTAGCGTTCACCTGTTGTGTGAGTGATGTTTCACTCTGGGTAGCTGAATAACCATCTGTCTGGGAAAGAGCTGTTCTTTCGATTTACCATGTGCGCTTATGAGAACCATTGTTGACCATTTGACGTACTGCTTATTTAGTTAAATTGTCAAGTGTGCTGGCATCATTCAATATCAATCAGTCTTACCATTATGTAGTCAAGTATTTGCAATTTGGCTATGCAATTCACACATATGGAGAAAATCTCATCGGTCCCTAATGTCATATCCAGGTAAGGGGATTAGTGAAAATCGCAGTTTACAGGTAAAGTTAACTCCGGGTGTTTTCGGCTTTTCTCGACCTGTTAGGCGGATACACTCGCTTATCCAGATAGCGACGCGTGAAAAATTGCCCCGAGCCATTAGGCAGTATCGAGGACCAGTGTTAATCTTACTAGTTTATCATAGACATTTATGACTTTTGTCAACAGTAATTAGATTCAATGCATTTTTATTTGAATATTAGAGCAGCTATAACTTGGTGTTAATTGTTTGCATTTCTTTTCTTTTCTTTTTTTTCCAAAATTCATTTTCCATAAGTTGTGGGAGCCCCGGTAATAATGGCCGGTATATCAGTAGGTTAAGCGCTGGCCTGCTGATCTATCGGTCCCAGTTCACGCAGTCTTTCATTATCACAAATAAATCGTCCTGACATGACTTAATACTAATAAAAAGGACGTAAATTCGGTGGTTATCCATCCATTTCTCAGTTGTAAATTTGAAAAATACAATTAAACTTTAAGAAGTCATAGACATCAAAAAATAATAAATAGAAGTGATCGAAAGTAAGCATCGGTTTAAAATCTAAACATTTAATACAAATTTAAGGTGAACGATGTACTTGACTACCAATAATATCTCTAACACGTGCTAACATTTGAGCCGCGACCGACAAAACCAATGCAGTAGAAAGACTAAGATCAGCCTTGGTATCCGTCCCTTCTGGTCAGAGTCTTCGCTGGCGGCATGAAGGTAGATTAGACCTTTAACTACATTTTAAGCGCATAGCGAAAACTCTGATTAGACTGGGCGGATGCCCAGGCTGACGTTATTTTCGCGTGTCACAAATGCCATTTTGTTTGTTTAGTCGAGTCGCGGTTTAATTGCTCATAACGAAGACTCAGATCAGCCAAGGCAATGCGCAGCCTTATTAGCGCCAATGTAACTCGCAAATGTAATGCTCAGCTAGTTAATTAGAGCTAGGAACATTCAGTGAATTAATATAAAAATCCCTAAATCAAACAATGTACAATTTCACATACCATGCATTTGCTAATCTCAGTCAGATAGCCCGGGGTAAACGGCTCAATACCTCATTCTCCGTGACACTTCGTTAAATGGACGGAAAATTCCGAGGTATCACGGCCAGGAAAATAATTTAATACCTTGCATAGAAATGATAACAAGAGGGCCATAAGGCCCTGAATCGCTCACCTGGGCAATTGGCAAGGTGGCTTTTTCTTATCATGTCTCAAATTGTCAAAATATGAGTCTTGGGTCAAAAGTCAAAGAATGACCATGACCGCTTGTACTCATAAATCTTCATGTACTCATTAAGACAACCATATATACCATTTTTTGGCCAAAATCTTCAAAACTTTCCACGAAATCTTATGATCAAGCATTTTCCCATATTTGACCATGCCGCAAAAAAGGTCAAGGTAAACCCAATGTCACCATTTGAACAGTCTTGGTGGTACTCTAGTACTCCATGCTACTTATAAAGTTTCAAGGCCATAGGTGTATTGGTTCTGGAGAAGAAAAATATTAAAGATTTATACCATAAGTGGTAATGGCGGCCATGTTGGTCATGTGACCTGGACCGTTTGAACAAATCTTTATTCAATCAACCCCTGGAGGCTCTATATGAAATGTGTTTACAATTGGACCTTTGGCTTTTGAGGAAATGGTTAAAAATGTCAAAGTATGAGCAATCTGGATCAAAGGTCAAGAAATGACCTTGACCTCTTGTACTCATAATTCTTCATGACCTCATTGAGACAACTGTATATACCAATTTTTAGGCCAAAATCTTCAAAAGTTTCCATGAAATCTTATGTTCTAGCATTTTCCCATATTTGACCTAGCTGTAAAAAAAGTCAAGGTCAGCACATGGTCATAATTTGAACAATCTTGATAGTACTCAAGTACCCAATGCTACATACCAAGTCTCAAGGCCATTGGTCAATTGGTTCTGGAGAAGAAGCTTTTTAAAGGTTTTTACCATATATGGGCATAGTGGCCATGTTGGTCATGTGACCAGGACCATTAGAAAATTTTTTCATTCCCTCAACCCCTGGAGGCTCTACAAAACCCTCCTGACCGATAGCCACAACTCGTGGCCACCCAACCCCCTCGGTGGGCCACGAGTTGTGGCTATTCTCACCCGCCGTCCCACGGCGGCCCCCAATCTTTATTTGAAGAAATATGTTTATCATTGTATACCCATAGGACGATGAGGGGAACACAAAATTGAAATTGCAGCTGGTTGAATGTTTGGGCTATAGGTGAGACGTGTGGAAAACGGTGCATGAGAGACTTTTGTAAGCTACATAGTTACAGAATGCGCGGGGGTAGCATTTTACCAAAACCATGTAGAAAATGCGGGCGAGCCACACAGTCCGAGCCGCAGCTATGTACTTCTTGTGGTGCTACAGTGGCGAAGATAAATATGAGAAGGACCGAGAAAAAAGCTCGTAAGTTTTACAAGCGGGTTTTGGCAGAGTTGGTAAAAAGTACAACGCAGCAATGAATAATTTTATATTAGAAAAAAATGTTTGCATATGTATACCAGTAATGCATTGACAGTACCTACTGTTAATAAATTACTCATAATAATTCTATATTAGAGAAAAAGAAAGTGTGTGTATACCAGTAAAAGAGTACCTCTGTTAAATAAATTACTCATAATAATTTTATATTAGAGAAAAAAGATAGTGTGTGTATACCAGTAAGAGATTGGTAGTATATACATACCAGTAAAATGGCTACCATGGATGAATACATCAATCAGCTCCTCGCTGAATGCAGATGCCCGAGCCGGCCCAGAAAGTCGTGAAAAATATTTTGGATGAGCCCATCCCTGAAACGGTTAAAAAAACGCTTACTCAAGCCTTTGTACCCCAAAAAATACCGGCCTCCACGCCCGGCTCCAACATGGAAGGGCCGGGAGAGGAAGGCCATCTTGAAGGAATTCGACCCAGTACCTCCCCAGAAGGTCGTTCGAACAATCCAGGACTACCAGCGAGAGATTTTGGATGTGTTTGAAACAGAGCAGTCGAAGAGAGATGATGAGCTAGTCTTTCGCCAAACCCATGGACCATTGGCGGGTTCTTGAGGGGCTGGCAGATGGATGTCTCTGCCGTGCACCTCTGGGGGCAGATCCCATGGCTTTCCTTGATGAAGTGGAACCCCAGATCCGTACCAAGCTTGAGGAAGAGATAGAGGCTCTGAATGGTGTTAAATTTTAGCTTGCCCTCAAGGCCCAGCTTCGAAAGGTCCAGCCAGACGGCAGTGAGGAGTACACAGACCATGTGCTGCGCCACAAGCGGGAGGCCGTTCTGCAGAAGAGTGAAATCAAGGGGGCCCTCAATCAAGCTTTCCCAAAGATCCAAGAAACACTCGAAAAGTCGACACAGAGAGGGTCGGGTTGGGTGGTCGACAGAGTGATGACTCTCTGGCTGGACATCGCCAGATATCAGCCCCTGAGAGGTGGTTCTTCTATCCCCCTACCGGCTGCGGTAAAAAAAACAAGAAGGCGTTAATCAACGTGAAATACAAAGATGACCACTGCCTTAGATGGGTGCTCCGAGCGGCTCTGGCAAACCCGCCGCCACCATATAACCCTGAGAGACCGAGATGGTACCCCACTGAAGATAGTCTTACCTTCGAAGGGATCGATGCCCCCACACCCATCTCTCAGATTCCCAAAGTAGAGAAGCAAAATAACCTGGCCATCAATGTCTTTGGCTGGGATAAGGGCGTGACTGTTCACCGTCTCAGCACCCAGCCAGAGGAGATGCCATGGATCAACCTGCTGCTGATTGAAAATGCCGACAAATTTCACTACACCTGGATCAAGAACCTCAACCGCCTTCTCTACGACCAAAGCAAGCGCAAGGAGCGCAAGCACTTTTGTGAGCGCTGCCTGCAAGGCTATACAAGAGAGGATCTGTTAGAAGCCCACAAGCCTGAGTGCCGAGGTATTGGGCAGACCGCAGTCCGGGTGGAGATGCCTGAAGACAGTAAGGACAAGCTCACCTTCCAGAACCACCACAAGCAGCTGCCGGCCCCTTACATCATCTATGCGGACTTCGAGGCTCTCACCACCAAGGTCAAAGGACCGGAGCTCGACCCCACAAAAAGTAACACCCGACAAACGCAACAGCATGAGGCTTGTAGTTACTGTTACATCGTGGTACGGTGTGATGGCCAGACAGAGCCGCCAGTAAAGTACAGAGGGCCTAACGCGGCCGAGCACTTCATTCAAGCACTACAGGTAGAGGAGTGCAAGATCAAGGCCGTGCTGGCCAACCCAAAAGCCATGAGGATGACACAAGAGGACTGGCTGGCCTTCCGCGCCGCTGAGACGTGTCATGTGTGTAACAAAAGTAAAAAGTATGCAAAGACCAGGAACTGAAACAATCAAAATCCAAATCCAGCCCTCAAACCATAGTTGGAAACAACTAAGATTACAAATAATCAAGATACAAAGAACATATGGCCAACCGAGTGAGCAGCTTGTTCCCAAAAGGTGGCCACTCAGCAACCCAAACCGAACCAAAAATAATAAGAACATACATAAGGTAAAACATCACAGAAACTCTGACACCAAAAACAGGCAACAGAGAACCACAACAGAACTACCGCCTTGGAACAGTCAGTAATGAATTACTGGGGGGCTTAAATCGATTTTACAGGCCCAACCTCACCCTCAGTTACTGAAGTGGTACAAAACATTTAGTTGGTCGTTCGGTTCGCATGATAACCCTCTAACTCGTCAATGAATCATCACGGTAAACACATAAATCGAATTTCAACACCATGAAGAAGCAAAGACGAGGACTCAACAGATACAACGGGCCGTCTGACAGGTGGAGATCCCTGTCCTGCCAAACAACCCCACTGGAAATCTGAAGCAAAAGAAGGTCACCAGTTGAGCCCCGGTGGACCAAGCAACAGACAAAAAGGCTCCGGTCCCAACCAACTAAAATATATAGCTTTAGGTCGTGGCCAAACCTCTCGAGGGCGACTCCGTCCGCGATCACCATCACATCACGGGGAAGTAACGAGGCGCCGCACAAAGTGCCCCCTGAAACCTTAAGCTTAGTTTGTCCCCCAAGACCACCAACATTCCCGTGGTGTTTCACAACCTCAGGGGGTACGACTCCCACCTGCTGATGCAGGCTATCTCAAAGGTCGAAGGTCGGGTGAGCTGTATCCCAAACAACACAATATTTTTGAATTCCATTTTGTTTGATGATAGATATTAGTTGGAAAGATTTTTCAACCGCATCCACACCCCTGGACATGACCCACAGGTCAAGGTTACTGACTTACTGACTAAGCAATTTTATGTTGAAGTTTTACAATAAAGTCTTTTAAGATTTCATAGTTTCTATACCCTTTGATCGATTGATTTTTATTTGGTTTGATGATAATATATTTGTTAGAAATTTTATTTAAGTGCATCCTCACCCTTGGACATGACCTATTGTAGGTCAAGGTCACAGACTTAGAGAAATTTTATGTTTATCTCAGAGCTTCTATACCCTTTGATGGATTTGAATTATATTTGGTATGATGCTAGATATTAGTTGGAAATTGATTTCAGCACCATCCCAACCCCTGCAAATTAACTAGCACTTGAAGTTGGACAAGCTCCGGTGCAGGCGAGCTGTCTTGTCCAGAGACAGGTCTTGTTTGTAATGCGATTGAAATATTACAATACCAGTGACATCAAAGATCTTTTATCATGGCAATTAAGAGTTCATATCACCAAGACATCATTTTGCCAAGGTACTAAGCACAACAGTTTCTAATTCCATAGTTGCTATGGTAACAGAAATATGGTGTCATTGGGATTGACTTATAAGTGAGATACAACCTGAAATTCATACAATGGGAATGTGATCTTCTTCAAACATATATTTCATTCTCAAACAAGAGCTGTCGCCTGACAGCATAGCTCGCCTGAATTGGTGCTTGCCAATCACATAGCCGCTATGGTGGTGTGGACTGCTATGCATAAAACTTCAGGCAAGCATGTCCAAAATAAAAACACATTTATAAACAAAAGCTATCTCAGAAATAAGTCTTAAAATATAATTGAAATAAAAAATGAAATAAAATTTCAAAGTCCATGAGCTTGAGTTAAAAAAAAAAGGGGGGGGGGGGTGGTGGGGGAGGGTGGAGGCTAAGCTGTACCATCAACCATTATCTAACATCAGTCCAAGTATTAGTATCAACTGAGTCTGTCATTGTGGCACTGTGAAATTATGTGTTCATGAATATAAAACTTTAACAAAAATCTTTAAGACAAAATTCTAAGTCGATGACCTTGACCTTGACTTCAAGGTCATCCAGTGGGGTAAAAATAAGGTGTTTTGTAAAAACTCAAAAAAGTGTCTAACATCAGTTCAAGTATAAACTAAATCTTATCATTCTGTAGCTCTAACTACAGTCCAATTTAAAAAAAATTCATCTATGGGTTCAGGAGATATGTGTCTTTATAAAACTTTAACCTAAACATCCAATAAATACAAAGACAATTTTCTAAGTCCATGACCTTGACATCAAGGTCACTGATAGGGGATGGGGTAGTACCTTCTAAAACTTTATATCAATTCTCTGTAAGCACCAGACTTTTTGTATAGAGGGCCGGAAATGCAAGGTCGGAAGTTCTTTTTCAAACTTTCTCCCTTTTTTTGTTGTCACACAAAAACAAGTAATTCACACTTCGTTTGTTCGTTTACCATCTCGTTGCCATGGCAACCACGTTTTTCTGTTTTTGCAGAAAAAATGCCAAAATATTCAACAGAAATTAACACTTTCTGTCTTTGTATATCTCCTAGAATAGGCTAGGTTTCATCGGAAACTCTTTAAATCTAAAAACTAGGGACTTATGTAATTAATTCGAAACATCAAAACAACGTCCTTCCAATGTCTTTGGTATATCTACTTTACAGCAAATGTGGGTGGGGTAACCAGGTATTGCAAAACACTATTTTTAGGCATTTTTAATCATCATGTTTAAAAAACGCACACTTCTGTGACACATTTGCATACTTTAACGTCAAACAGGAGGCTTTCCATTTTCAGAAAATGAAAAAAACTGAGTGGGGCAAAGCTGACGTCAGACCGTAACCATGGAAACAAGTCATACCCCATGCAAGAAAGTAAAAACGGAACGTTATACTATTACCACAGATTTGCAACAAAATTAAATGCATTGCAGCTATAACTAGTGATCCTTCTGCTAGTAAAATGTGTATTCTACTTGATTTGGTGGAATTTTGACATCTTAAGGGTTGCGAGGGCTATTTATAGCCATCAAAAAGGGCCCAAAAAGGGGCAAAATGGTAAAAATACCATATATATCACTCATTCTCACTATGAATCAACAAAAGACAACACTTATTACTTTTATATTTGTAAGGAAAATACTAGTTTGACATATACTGATAGAAAACATGACAATGGAGAGCCCTAAATTTCCAGGGATTGAGTCTATAGGGGCCCAAAAGGGATATGTTTGAGAATATTTTACCAATATAATCACCATTTTTCACAATGGAACACATTACAGCATTTAAAATGATGAAATTGGTTGCACAGAAAGAGCAGGCTTATTTATGTTGCAAGTAAATTTGCAACCGGGGTAGGTGAGGAGGGGTGGGCCCATTTCCTATTGATTTAAGGGGCTCTAAAAAGGGACAAAAATGGTCAAAATTAACACAAATCACTAATCCTGTCCACGGACCAACATAAAACAAAACAGTTTACTTTCAAATTTGTAATGAAAATTTAAGTTTGACACAGACTGATATAAAATATGGCAATGGGCGCCTTACATCTCCAGGTTTGGAGTCCCAAAGGGCCCAAAAGGAGTCCCAAGGGGGCCTGAAAAGAGAAAAATGGAAAATATTTGCCTTAAAGAATGATCATGCTTCACAGAGAAACACCCTACAGCATTTGTCATGTTAAAATAAGCAGAGGAAAAATATGTTTATGTTTGCTACTAGTGAATTTGCAATAAGGGATAAGAAACCAAACCTATACCCATTTACGGGTCCCAAAAAGGGGCAAAACTGGTCAAAAATTGCCTCATATCACTTAACCTCTCTTTGAATAAATAAAATGCAACACTGGTTCCTTTTAAATTGTTATGAAAATATTAGTTTGACATATAGTAACAGAAAACATTGCAATGGGCAGCCCGATTTCTCCTGGCTGAGTCTATAGGGGCCCCGAAAGGTGTACATTTAATGATATTCACCCAACATAATGATCATTCTTCTTATTGTACACACTACAGCATTTGTCATTATGAAATAGGTTGAGAAAAGCACAGCCTCAGCACAGTCTTATATATGCCATTGGTAAAGTTGCAATCATGGGACTGGGAGCCCTGGTTTTATCAATGAAAGGGGTTCAAAGGGGCAAAGATGGTCAAAATTTAAAAACAAGAATCAATATTTCTTTCCACAGACTGACTAACAACAGACAATACTGGTTACTTTTAAATTTGTTATGAAAATAAGTTTGACATATGTTGATAAAAAACATGGCAATTTGGTGCCTTACATCTCTAGGTTTGGAGTCCTAGGGGCCGAAAAGGGAAAAATTCGAAAATATTTGCCCAAAATAATGGCTATTCTTCACAGAGGAGCACACTGAAGCATTTGTCATGTTAGAATCAGTAGCCAAAAAAAGGAGGCTTATATATGCCGTTAGTTAACATGGAATAATAATAATATAAAAATAAACATGGCTTTAGGTCTTTGAATCCCTGTTTTTCATTAGTCACTGCGACAAATCTCTGTTCTTCATTGGTCACGCGAAACAACACACCACCACACAACAGAAAAAAAAACATTGTGCTGTAAGACGGGGGTTTCCCTTACAATCCCAAAAATCTAGACCTACCATATTTTATTGGAGGGAAAACCTGATCTTGTTCTACACTTTACCGTCTTATACCTGAATATAATTACATCATGTGCGAAAAGCGATCTGGCTATAATTCTTCAATATTTGGTTCATGATATCCCTGTAGCATTACTTTTGATCAGGACCACCTAAGATTCAGGGTTAGGCTCATAGATAGGACTTAGCCATTTGTTGTATAGTTTTGTGTTATACATCAGAGCCTAATGATAATACTTTACCAGGTTAATTTCATGCTAGTTTACATCATATTGATGGTGCTACTTACAAAAGGTCAAGGTCAAGGACTTTGAATTTTGTATATGTATAACATTTGCAGTGTAGTTTTGTGTTAAAGTATGCTTTCATTAGGCTGTGGCACTGGGTTGGGGCATATGTGAGCCCCTGCTCACTTGCTAAGAAGTGGTAACAAGTATAATTAAGGGAAATTTTTCCTTATTTATACATAAAAAACCATACGGTGTGACCCCTCATTAAAAGTCTCTAGCTGAGACAGTTCTAATGAGGGTTCGTAACATATATTTATTCAGAAATGAAAAAATATGTTAGAATTATCTTTAAAACCCCACCTTATCTGGAGCTCTGAATTTCATTAATTGTTATTAATATTGAAATACCTTAACTAATTTTACTGTCCAGGGAATCAAAGGGGAAGTCACAAAATTTGTCTCCCTTTGAAAAATTGGCAGAAAAGGCATGCCTATGTATCCATACACCGTATTTAGGATAATTAAACACTGCCCCAGACAAGAAGGGGGTAACATGGATAATTTAGGGATTATTTTCCCTACGTTTCCATAAAAAAACCTTGTGACCCCTCATTTGAACCCCTTAGTTAGAGTCGTCTCGCTGAGCCTGAGACGGTTCAGTGAGGGTTCAAAACATGTGCTTTCATTGAGAAATATGAAAAAATATCTTTGAGTTATCTCCGTTACCCTTGGATATATGGATAAATAATGAACTTTCTTAGGTCTGACAATTAACCGTCCAGACTGAAAACAGACTGTGCAGGCCGTGCATAGCTGCAACAGCTGTTTGGGGGGAGGTAAATCGTCGGTTTATTGGCCGCAAACCGTTTTTTCCCTTCTGCTGGCATGTCGCCTTGTATTGAAATTTCGACCATGAAACCTACAAACCTACAATTTACCTCCCAAAATGAAAATTTTGAGTACAGTTACAGTTACACACTAAATTTACAAAATCTTTTATTCGAAATTTGCGTAAAATCAAGATGAATATTAGGTATTTATAAATTGAACATGGATATCCCTTTGAATCTCATTTACCCCGTAAATACGTAAATAGAGAGTAAAGTCAAAACTTGCAGCCTATACAACCTTTATTAACAGCCTTTTTATTGGGAGGGGGGGGGGGGCAGAAGACAGTGTGTTGGATGTACATGCATTTTTCCCTGGGGTCCTTTTTCTATGGTATATACAAGTGCAGTATAAAACAGCATAAAATGAATATGTTAGAACAGACCGAAACTGAAAACTCAATGTGACTAGATACACTTGCAGGGGCGGCAACTCTGCCATTTTGCGTCTTGCCGCCATCTCAATGGGGACCAACTCATGAAGGAAAGTATTTGCTCCCCATGGAGCTAAGCTCAGCCTCCAAAAGGGAATCTCACACTGGAAGGGAAGCAAACAGGAAGTCCCATGAGGCCAGGGAAGTGAACAGGAAATATCAAAAGTTGCTCCATATTGCAAAATTGCTGGAAAACATGGACGTGCATCCATTCATCCTCAAACAAAAGTTATATCTGCATGAAAACTTCTTCGACAGAGACACATAACACGTCACAAGTGTATTAGAACATATCAAAATGAAAACTTCTAACTTCTAACGGAAAGAGTTTGCCTTCCTTGAGGCAAAGCCCAACCTTCAAGAGCGAATCCTATAATGGAAGGGAAGCAAACAGAAAGTCTTGTAAGACAAGGGAAGTAAACAGGAAGACCCAAAAATTATTTCCCTTCGTAAAATGGCAAAAAAACATGGATGTTTATCCATTCCCCCTCAATTATTGCATCTGCATCAAAACTTCCTCGCCACAGACACATAACACGTAACGAATATATCTAACAGACCAAAACTGAAAACTCAAGGCTACAAGATACACTGGCAGGGGGAGGCAACTGTGTCATTCTCTGTCTTTTCTCCATTCTCAATGGGGATCAAATCCTGAAGGAAAGAACTTGCCTTCTTTGGAGCAAAGTCCAATCCTACAACGGCAAGGAAGCAAACAGTAAGCCCCATAAGGTCAGGGAAGTAAACTGGAAGTCTGTCTCAAAAGTTGCCTCCCTTTTGTAAAATGGCTGAAAAAACTAAGATGTTTATCAATTCATCCTCAATTATTGTACCTGCATCAAAACTTCCACCACAAAGACACATGATGCAGCTCTTTGATCCACAGATAGCCCTAAGCTATATCCAATATCCGGGATATTTATGATTCATATCAAGGACATTCAAACAGAACTCATACCCCATGCTTGCAAGCATGACTTAACCCCTCATGTTTTAAGGACAGCCGAAAAATTTGACCTGTGGGAAACTATACTTCTTTATTTAGATATCCTATTTTGAGGATTGCTTTTCTTCATAATCACATTTGATTTTTTACTGATTCATTGAAAATTTGTATCTGAATAATTGCACATTTTGAAATAATGACTTTCTCCAGTGGGCTGGCAGAAAAAAAAAACTAAAAAAATAAAAAAAAGTAAATGAAATAATAATGAATAAATAAATAAAAAAAAGATAAAAAAAGAGATAAAAATGAATAGGCAAAAAAAAATAATAATAAATAAGAAAAAAAGAAAAAATGCTCAGATTTTTGTAATCCTTTCTATTTGAGATTTATAGTCTTCGAAATAAACTCCATCGCTTAATGAATGGTAAGAGCAAGAGTATGTGGTCCAATAGTTCTCATGTTTGCAGCTGCCGTACAAGCTACATTGTATAGAAGGATTTGCAAGGAGTGTATTATATGACTGGTTTTTTTTTTTCAGCGCAGGCTTTGTATTTGTCCAATATAAGACTATGGCAAAAAAATATAGTGGCTAAGATTTCACTGAATTACTTTCTCTGGAATGAAGCGTATTTAGAATCGAAATTTGTTATTCACGCTATGTGTGCCATGCTTTTGTAACAGTCGTGTTAAACATAGGCATAGAAATGGCTAAAGGGTAAGATCCACGGAAAACCAGCTTTACACATTTTTGAAAAGCTAATAATGTGTCACTGTCTGCATAAAATACTTTACTATTAATACCAACATCTCGATTTGTTTCTTTAAGAAAAAATGAAAAATACTTTACTATTAATACCAACATCTCAATTTGTTTCTTTAAGAAAAAATGAAAAAATGCATCCCGTTTTTTTTTTCGTTTTTTTTTATTTCTTTTACATTTTCACATGAGTAGCCTCTGTTAGGCCCCTTTACTGAATTTAAGTATGGCATATTTTATATTAAAATATATTAGGCTTGTACTTTAACAACCAGTTTCAACGCCGAACATGTAGTACTTTGTTTCAGTATGAAGAAATTAAAAAATCTACAATATTTGTTGTTTATTTTTTAGCGAATTTCAAATTTACCCCTTTCTGGGTCCCTATATACTCCATACACAGGGATTAATGGCTACCTATATTGCCATATTTTCTATCAACATATGTCAATCTAATATTTCATAACAAATTTTAAAGTGACCAGTGTCGTCTTTTGTTGTTTTGTAGAGAGAATGAGTGATATGTGGCAAATTTGACCATTTTTGCCCCTTTTTGAGCCCCTTAAATTATCATAAATAGGGATCCCAGCAGCTTAATTGCAAGTTTACTTGTTGCATATAAATGTATAGGGCTTCTTTCCAAAATATTTCACCTTGACAAATGCTGTAGTGCGCTTTATTGTGAAGAACGACCATTATTTTGGGTGTTTATTTTCAAATTAATCCCTTTTCGGTAACTATAATCTCCATACCTGGGGATGTTGGACTCCTTTTTGCCATATTTTCTATCAGTATATGTCAAACTTATTTTGTCATGTCAAATTTAAAAGCAGTCAGTGCTGTCTTTTGCATATTGATAAGGAGAAAGAGTGATATTTGGTAAATTTGACCATTTTTCCCCTTTTCGAGCCCCTTAAATTTTCATAAATAGGGCTCCCAGCCCCTTGAGTGCAAGTTTACTGGTGGCATATATAAGGCTTTTTTGTTGTTGTTGTTTTTTTCAACCTATTTTTATCTTGGCTAATGCTGTAGTGTGTTCCAGTGTGAAAAATGATTATTATTTTGGATGAGCGTTTTCAAATTTACCCCTTTTTGGGCCCCTATAGTCTCCATACCTAGAGATGTAGGGCTCCCTAATGCCATATTTTCTATCAGTTTATGTCAAACTAATAATTTCATAACAAATTTAAAAGTAACCCATGCTGTCTTTTTGTTGATTCCTAGAGACAATGAGTGAGGTACGTTAATTTTGACCATGTTTTGCCCCTTTTTGGGCCCTTTAAATGAATATAAATGGGACTTTCAACCCTTAAGGTGCCAAACCCTCACCAAATCAGATAGAATTAATATTTCTACAGCATTTGGACCAGTAATTATAGCTGCAGTGCATTTAATTTGATTATAATAGTGTTGTTTCAGTATGAGCTTCTGTTTTCACTTTTTGCATGGGGTATGATTTGTTGCCATGGTTACGGCCTGAAGTCAGCTTTGCCCCACTCTGTTTTATTCATTTTCCAAAAATTAAAAGTCTCCTCTTTTAGGTTAAAATATGCAAAGGTGTCATAGAAGTGTGCGTTTTTTAAAAGTGATGCTTAAAAATGCCTAAAAACTGTGTTTTGCGATACCTAGTTACCCCACCCACCTTTGAGGACCAGTAGATATGCCAAAAATATTCGAACAAAGTTGTTTTGATACTTCATGTTAATCAAATAAGTCCCTACTTTGTAGATTTAAAGAGTTTTTGATGAAGCCTTGACTATTCTTGGTGATATACAAGAACGAAAAACGCAAATTTCTATTGAATTTTTGGCATTTTTTCTGCAAAAACAGAAAAAAGTGGTTACCATGGCAACGAGATGACATACGAAAAAATGAGGTGCCAATTATTTGTTTTTGTCTGACTACAAACAAAGTGAGAAAGTTTGAAGAAGAACTTCCGACCTTGCGTTTCTTGAAAAGTCTGGTGCTTACAGAGAATTGGTATTAAGTATTAACAGAGTGAACGTGAAATCTATTCAAGGGTAGACGTTTCAGGCAGCAAATAAGCCAGGGTTGTGGTTCTTGCCCATAAATCTTTGCCCTATTATTTAACACATTCTTATAAAGTTTCATTAAAATACTTAATATGTTTAAGGAGATATGGAGTGGATAAAAATAGCATAAAAACTAATGGAAGTTACTCCAACATAAGTTAAGAGGGAGCAACCATTTTTATATGCGACAACTTGTTTTGAGATAATGCACATTGCTATAAAGTTTCGTCAAGATACTTTGAACTGTTACCAAGTTATGGCATGAAATAATTAGTACACACAAAATAATCTATCTCCTGCTGGAGACATAAAAGATTTAAGAGTCCATGACATAAGCACCAACTGCCTATGATAGTACATCCGTCATGTCTACGTATCTGATGATAAAGTCAAAGGACATTAAAGCCCGGTAAATGACAAAAGTAAAAAGTATGCAAAGACCAGGAACTGAAACAATCAAAATCCAAATCCAGCCCTCAAACCATAGTTGGAAACAACTAAGATTACAAATAATCAAGATACAGAGAACATATGGCCAACCGAGTGAGCAGCTTGTTCCCAAAAGGTGGCCACTCAGCAACCCAAACCGAACCATTTTATATGCGACATTGAACAACATTGACATTCAACTCTGAACAAGTGACAGCCGGGCAAAGATTTCAAAAGATATTAATACCTGTAACCATTTTATTGTTTGAGTGATTTCTTTATCAATTACAACAAGGAAAATGCACAACAATTTTAAAACTGTGAAACAAATGTTTAATACGTTCCGAAATGTTAGATCCGTTTGTAGCAAGGAACACAATGACATTCGTACAGCTTGTGGATAGCGCCGGACATCGCGATGTTTACCGTTTGCCTTTTTGTTCACCCACTATTCATGTCTGTATAGCATTTAATTTTGAATCGATACACTCTCAGTGAAAGCAATACTATCATTGTTTTCACTCTCTTCTGAATGGAAGTAAAACCTCAAAGGAAGGACATAGCTCCCGTATTAGCGAACTCTTTCCTTTCAGTTCAGATATCATTGTCGCACCTGCTTTAAAAGATGCGATATAGGAGTCCGATTTTCCGTCCGTCCGTTGGTCAGTCAGTCTGTCATACCGTTCGCCCGTCCATAACTGCGTCAACCTTAGCGTAATAATGCACGTTTCTCTTCAGTTATGATACCTACAATCATTTAACCTGGCAAAAAGGTTCTTTTTAGAATGATCTAAAGGGTTGATGAACTGATTTTGACCATTGACCTATATCTAACGATTTGCTGACTTCGTAATTTTTTACGTCCAAAATAATTTAGCCTTAAAGCCCACAAACTAAGATACCTATACTCATCAAACCTGTAATACAGTTTCTTCTCCGAATAATTTCAAGGGTTATTAAGCTTATTTTGACACTTGACCTATAATTTATGCTCTGCTGACTTAGTAAAATTTTTCGTCCAAAATTACGTCAGTTCTAGCGTCTCATACTATGACACCTAAAACCATCAAACTTGGCATAAAGCTTCTTCTTAGAAATGTCTCAAGTTGTTGTGTTTATCTTGACATTTGATCTGTAATTTATGCTATGCCGACTTTGTAATGTTACGTCCAAAATTGTGTTCAACTTAGCATTTAAATACATAATCATTTCTCTTTAACTACAGTGCCTCCAGTCATCAGACATGGCAAACAATTACCTCTTAGTATGATTTCCAGAGATGCTGCACATACTTCTATCCTTGACCTGTATTTGTTGCTCTGCTGACTGAATATAAAGTCTAACATAATGTCAACCCTAGCGTTTAAGTCTGTTTCTAACCACAGTGCCTACGGTCATCAAACCTGGTATAAGTTCAATTTTCCCAACTTTTTAAGCATTAATTCACCAAACGTGCCTAAATTTCTTCTCACCATGATTCCCGGGGAAGTTCAGTGCAGTTGCGTCAAAACATTCCGTCAAATTCTTGTTTTGCAAAAGGCTTCGTTGTTAATTTATGCAAAGAGGATGTGACAAACGCCTATTTCCTTTGTTGCACCGCGACACGAGAAAACCAATAATGTGGTTGTGCGCCCAACGCAGATTCAGATCAGCCTTGGCATCTGCCCAGTTTAATCAGACTCTTTGTTAAGTGTTCAAAGGGTAGCTAAGGGTCTAAGCTACTTCCATGCGGACAGCGAAGACTCTGATCAGACTGGGCGGATGCCCAGGCTGATCTGAGTCTGCGCTGGGCGCACAACCACTTTGTTGGTTTTCTCGCGTCGCGGCTCAGTAATGCTATGTCGCAACTGCACAAAAAGTTAATGAAAACATGATGATTTTCACTTCAAAATAGTTGATTTTTCCATTTCAAGATGGGGATGGCCTACTAGAGATATGCATGACTTCAGCTTGTGTTTACAAGAACGTCAAGTCACATTGACGATTCCGATAATCGGAATTAAAATTTGCAATGCTTCTTTTTCTACAAAGCTATTTAGAATAAATTGGTAAATCTTTGTTCTAAATTTATCGCTGATATTCACACTTGATGTCCCAATAAAACGTCTGGTTGAAAACAATACTTCGAAAGGGAAATTGGAGACTTGAATAAACGGAAAGTACAAAGATAGGCAATGATCAGGAATTAATACAATCAAATCCCACACCCCGCCCTCAAAACCAATAGGGAAAGAAGCACACACACGGGAAAATTGACACAAGTTCACGAAAGACACGCACGGTAAACCAAAATGAGCAGCTCTTTCCCAAACAGGTGGTCATTCAGCTACCCTATTCAAAAACAGCATCAACATCTTTTTATCTATTTTATATATTTATTATAATCGTATCCATACCAAATTTAGTGTGACAGACGCACGTTTCTGTATTTAACTTCTTCAGTGTCGCTAAACCCCAAAATCTAATACAAAGTTGGTATCAGCGTATTTAACCGTACAATCTCATATATATACTTGTTATCAAACCTACGCCAGACTATCCGTATTGTTGAAAAGCCTTCTTTCATCGAATACACCCTGTTCCGTTTTGTCCTTCGTGTTTATCAGTTCTTCTTTCGGTGCTTTGGATGGGTTCTGCTTTGCAATTGTGGCATTTTCTGAATAGTTCCATTTGTAATTTCAAATTCCATTCTGATTGCTGATGACAGATGAAAGATAAACGGCTAACGTAGGACATACAATGTTTTAATGTTACAAACAAAAACAGACCCGCTGGATCAAACTAGTTTTATCATATGACGTCGCATCTGAGAGTGTAATAGAGCCATGCATTAAAAACGATAATCCACTAGTGGATTAAATATGCAAATTGCGTCGCAACGTTTTACGTTGACGTCCATTAAAACGTCGCGTTTTCTAATGGCGAAATCGTGACGTTTTAGTGCAAAATTTGCTAATAAAATGCGATTTTAGTGTCATATGATAAATAGAATCTTGCATTCGTGCTCCTGTATGATATGATAAATAGAATCTTGCATTCGTGCTCCTGTATGATTGAATTTATTAAACTCGTTGGGGAAAACTGATAAGATGCTCGGCAAAGCCTCGCATCTTATCTTTTTCCCCAACTCGTTTAATAAATTCAATAATACATGAGCACTCATGTAAGATCCTCTATCTATCGAAGAAACAATGTCTTATACTGATCAAAATCTCAAGGTTTGTTTATCATCCATCAACCGATCTCTGAGACTTTATATATCATATAAGGCCAGACGGTCAATGATAAATGAATTTATCAAGCCAGAAACAGACGATATGTTATTACAGATATCGTAGAAGTGGACTGTTATTGTAATATTGAGCGCCTATCCACTAATTCTAATACACGCTTTCAGATGGTAACTGATATGTCTTAGACAGACCAGTATCACGCGCTCATGCTTTCCTGTCGGAGTCAAAATGACTTATTCATGGCTGGTTGACTCTTCTATCTTTATACATGGAATGAGTCCATTTGTCAAACAAGGACTGTATGGTTAATAAGTTTATTTTTATCAGTTTTATTTATTTTATGTTGAGGAGAAATACCCCTTTTCTCTCACTTTTACATATACAAGATAGGCTTTCAGCTCAGATAAGAAATTTCTATCTTTCAGTAGCAACATCTTTCTTATATTAGCAACAAGACTTTTTCAATTTTTAACTATTATCTTAATATTAGATTTGATACGCAAGCAACCTATACGACGTTATTGTAGTTTTTTGTTTCAATTTTTATGTATACTTGTTACAAGGCTTTATGACAAGAGGGATGACTACACTTTATCCCATAGTTTGCTTTCCATGTTTGAGTAGCGAGATCCCATTTGGTCCCTGCATACGGAGCTAGTCCACTGTGCCAGAGCTGTATCAACTATCAGCACATTGCTGATAAGGGGAATCTTCTCACCTTTAAATTGTTGTCATGGGATTACCGCTGAGTGAACCTTGTGTGAACTGTACGAAAATCTCAAGTAGGCGTAATGAACTCGTTGATTCCTACAATGTAGGCCGTTTCTTCAGTCATGCTCGATTCGACAGCAACGGCTGAAACGAAGTATGGCTTTCTTTTACGGTACGTTCGTTATCATTGACTGGTCAGTCAGATACATAGGCATAACGGGGCTATTATAATAGGCATTTGATGCTTACTACTCGCAAGCACCTGATAACACTTTCATTTTAGGAGTCCATGTCTGTATATATAAAACTTTCGGATTTATCACTATTTGAATGAGTTCGGATAAACGATTTTGGTACTTTGACTTTATTCCAGAAAAGTCAATTTGGCCGCAACGCGACAAAACCAACAAAGTGGTAAGTGCACCCAGAAAAGTCTCAGATCAGCCTGGGCACTCAGCCAGTCTGACCAGAGTCTTGCCTGTGCGCTTAAAGGGTAGCTTAGGGTGTAAGCTAGCTCCATGCGGGCAGCCAAGACTGTTTTCAGACTAGGCGGATGCCCAGGCTGACCTGAGTCTTCACTGGGCGCACATGTCACTTTGTTGCTTTTGTCGTGTCGCGACTCAACTGTCCTTCCATATGCCCTGCATACTGGAAAATGCTTGATCATAGTTTTTGAAAACTATACAATTCTCTGGTAGAACATTTACACGGGTAGTAAAGTTTCAAATTGACCTCCACGGAGGTAAATAGAAAAACAATTTGACTGTTTTCCGGTAGGCAATTTGAATACATCCTGTCACGAATTTTCGCGGTTTAGTGACAGGGTTCAGGTAAGATTTTTCTCGCTAGAACAGGTTTTCCGTGAAACAGAGAATGTCATGCTATAGGTATTTTACAGTTGTATATTGAGACCAAATGACATGGAACAGTTTTAAGCGATGTTTCTTAAATTACTTCCCCCCCCCCCCCCCCCCCCCCGGTTCAGTATCGAAAACGAAACTAGGAAGGAGTCCTGCACAGTTAAGTCGGCTTTTTGAGTGCATTTACAGGCTTTTTGAGAAATCTTATCTATGAAGTGAGACACGTAGCTTATATGGCTGCGTTCTAAACACCCTTTCAAGAACATACATGCTTTTGTTACTACACGCTTACCCAATTTTTGTCGGCGGTCAATTTGGAAACGATGAGAACAATTTGACTAACGGAAATTAACATGGGAAAATATAATTAGCTAAAAGAAAGAAAAGGCATGCTGAACTTTCATAAAGTAGGGATCGATGGATTTGAATGCATGTTTTTATAGGTCTAAAGTACACCAGATAATATTGCTCATGCAACATAGTCTTAGTAGGACAATATTGCTTTATCTTTTTTCCTCTGTTGTTAAACCAGACCTGTGGCCCTCTTTTCCTTAAAATTAAAGTTGAATATTCATTTATTTTCTTTTTAGAGGCATCGTTCATCTGAAGCAAAATCGGTTTAATGATGTACTTTCAATATTGCATTCTGTTTATGAATAAGCTAATATATGATTTAACCACAGTAGACCCCAGGGCCAGGGTTTATGTGCGCGTTATAATTATCCCCATTCCTCTTTTGGTTTATCTAGCTGCCGATGTTTTAAAAAATGCCACTTTGTTTTAGGTAGGATTTCCTTGTGGCCTTCTGCTATGATAAAGCTGTTCTTTTATCAATTGACTAGTCTTCTATTATGTTTGTTCATAACTACTTCCTATCTTTCTACTCTGTACTATACAAAGTCGCTGAACCCAAGCGCGAGTTGAGCCTGCTCCCTTAAGTGAGCTGAAGTCGAAAGAGCTAACTAGTTGGTCATAAAACCTTAACCAGTAATATTCTAGTGAGTTCTTCCCATAAATGGGGATTTCCATGTATAAAGCAGTTGGTAAAATTGAATAGTTTTATTCAGTTTTTACATCAGAGTAAAGTTTGCTATTGGGATTTCAATCTGACTTCATTAAACCAAGCACTTATTTAATATGCACTTAAAAAAAAACACAAAAAAAACCCCAAAAAACAAACAAACAGACAAGCTCTGCGGAACAACAATTATTTTCCCGGGATGAAATGGATTCAAACTGATTGCACGCTTTTCAAATTGACCACAATGTTAAAACTTTTCTAATATGACATTATTATATATTATATTATTATTATATATATATATTATATTATATTATATTATATATATACATTTTTATCTAATGTAATATAATAACGAACAGTGAATTTGTTTTCAATTGCACATATTAACTTGCATCGGTTTGTGCTATGTTTACAAACAAATCAGTATCGCAGGTCTGGTTTTAGAACAAAGGAAAAAAGATAAAGCACCATTGTGCTGCTATTTCACGATAAAAAGCACAATGTTACATGAGTAATATTATCTGATGTACTTTAGAAGTACGAAAACATGCTTTCAAATCCTTTGATACCTAGTTTCTGAAAATTCAGCCAGTATTTACCTCTTTTCAGCTGATTAAATTTTCCAATGTTAATTTCCATTAGTCAAATTGTTCTCATCGTTTTCAAATTGACCGCCGACAAAAATTGGGTAAGCGTGTAGAAAAAAAAGCATGCATGTTCAAGGGTGAATAGAACAAAGCCATATAAGCTACGTGTCTCACTTCATAGATAAGATTTCTCAAAAAGCCTGTAAATGCACTCAAAAAGCCGATTTAGCTGTGCAGGACTCCTTCCTAGTTTCGTTTTCGGTACTGAACCTGGAGGACATAAGAAATTTAAGAAACACCGCTTAAAACTGTTCCATGTCATTTGGTCACAATATACAACTGTAAAATATATACAGCATGACATTCTCTGATTTTTGGAAAACTTTTTGTAGCGAGAAAAATCTTACCTGAACCCTGTCACTAAACCGCGAAAATTCATGACCGGATGTATTCAAATTGCCTACCGGAAAACAGTCAAATTGTTTTTTCTATTTACCTCCGCCGAGGTCAATTTGAAACTTTACAACCCGTGATTTAGGAAATGAAAAGTAAGAATACAGGCAATGATCAGGAATTAACACAAGCAACAAAGCTTTGTTCTTAATTTATCGCTGATATTCACACTTGATGTCCCAACAAAACGTCTGGTTAAAAACAATACTTCGAAAAGGAAATTAGAGACTTGAATAAATGGAAAGTACAAAGATAGGCAATGACCAGGAATTAACACAAGTAAATCCCACATCCCGCCCTCAAAACCAAAAAGGAAAGACGCACACACATAAATTGACAAAAGTTCACGGAAGACATTCACGAAAAACCGAAAAAAAAAAGCTTTTTCCCAAACAGAGCGTCATTCATCTTTCCAAACTGAAAAGAAATTCAGGCGGTTTGTGATGCTCATAGTTGTTTGTAATGTGCTGATACCGTCAAGAGAAAACGGACATGCATTCTGGTTATAGAAATATGAGTATATGGAGTTTTGAGGTACGAGGGTTGTTCAGAAAGTTCTGATTCTAGCCGCATAACTTTGTTTGTGGCATGCTAGGGACAAATGCTATGCATGTATTGAAAGAACTACAGTTCGTCTTTACAATGATACCTAACACTATACAAAGATATATGTTCTTATTGAGTTAAAACGCATGTTATTTGGCCCAAGTCATACCACTGGGCTAATTTCATATGTGAATTTATTTTCGGTGTGTCATTCAAGTGAAAAATCATTGTAAATACAAAATAAATTTTTGTCAGCTTCTTGTCATTCGTTGCTTTCAATATCCAACCAAAAGTTAGAATGGTAGCAAACGGTGTCAGTTTAGTCCTTGCAAAGCAATGCGCAGTTCCTATCACGTTACTGAAAACGACGTCAACGTCATTTTCGAAAGCTCGCAGCGGCTTCGTTGTTTACATTAATTTTATTTTTTCGACGGTTTCGAATAAGTCCATGCAAAGGCTCTTCCTAAAAAGATTTTGAATGTCATGACCCTTGTTTTCGTACAAAATCATTATAACTTTAGTAGAAAGGGAGAATTTGCTACTACATAAAATGCCTTTATTGATTGATTATTGATTGTTTTGGGTTTAACGGCCCTTTGAGACAGTATTTCAGTCTATATCGGGCCGTCTCCCAGAGAGAGAGAGAAAGGAGAGAAGTGATAGTGAGAAAAAAAAAGTCCAAACAACCCCCACCCGCACCCACTGCAAGCACAGTAGGCCCTTGCCCTACAATGTTCCAAATCAATAGGACGCCCCGGCACTGGAAGTTACACACAGCACCATCGCACCACCCATCCACCCCCAAAATGCATATAACCTAAATTGAAGGGACAGTATGGAACCTAGATTGAATATATTTTCCGCGATATTTACAGGTCACAGTTGCCTGGGGACTAAGTTTTAGTAGCAATGATGAAAAAATTTCAAAGACTGCTCATATATGAACTATGACCTTCTTAAGTGAAAATCTGCAGTGGCAGTAGGGTATACCTCTTTCAAAAACGTTCAAAAATATGTCCTTTAGAAAATATACAACGCGTTTGCAGGGTTATCTTACCATATCATACCTTTATATATTTTCGCTATCAAAAGTTCTGTATTTATGATGGTTACCAAAATAAGACGTCACGAACAGAACTTTCTGAACATCCCTCGTACAGGAGCGCAAGGTTCTTCTCTGACCTTGTCAAAAGTCAAACATATTTCAACATCTAAGGGCACGAAGCGTACTAAAGTCAAATTTTATAAAGAGCCGCACTGGAAAAGGGGATTAGATACTAATTAAAACTTTTGTGCTCATATGACCAATATGGCTGTTAGGTGCAGATCTGGTAAAATCTTTTCAGAACAAGATGCAATTGAAACTGAATACATCATCTAAACACTTTCCTGTAATATTTGTTTATATATAACATGAGAAGACGTTAACCCTTTTCTCAGACAGATCAGATTTTTGTTCTAATACTTGAATCTACTAAAACATGAGACTTACGTGAAACGTTTAAGACAAATATTTTGTTTACTATATAGAACACCCCCCCCCCAGTATTTATTGGTTTTATGACCCTGTTATGTCATTACCTATGTGAAATGGGGTATTTCCTTTGATGAAATAGCAGTGTCACTGGACTGTTGCATAATAGGATTATGGCATCGAATAAACAATAATATTTGTCTTTAAGTCTACTGGATAAAAGTGGGGATTCATAGCCGATTGACTACATGAAGAATTGGACGTTACGAGAGGTAATTTTCATACTACGAAATTTGTCATACTGTGAATTTTGTCTATGTCTACGTATTTTACCAGTTCCAAACACTTTCTCTTCCCCGGGTCGATTGGAACCAAATTTCATGTGACGCCTTACCGGGACAAGGAATCAGTTTAATTTGAACGATGTTGGCGCCTGGCCAAGATGGCTGCCGTGCCCATATACGGTAACAAGAGCTCCGCAAGCGGGGCAATATACGCCCGTTTCTGAATGTTTGCACCGTTTCACCCTTGTCTACACTGCTATCAAGTTTATCAAGACATTCCAAACATTAAGGTTCTCAAAAGAAAAGCCTTAAAAAAGTAATCAAAGGGATGTAACTAAAAAAAATACGGAAGGGAAGCAATTATTGTTTTATTAGACATACTGTCTCAACCTAATACACATTGCTTTAAATTTTCATCAATATATTCCATACGGTCACCTAGTTATGATTTGCCCAAGAATAGCCGTAGAAAGTAATCAAAGGGATGTAACTCCATAAAATAAGGAAGGGAGAGCAATTATTCTTATATAAGACACACAGCCTCAACCTAATACACATTGCTATAAATTTTCATCAAGATATTCCATACGGTTGCCTACTTATCGCTTGCATAAGAATAGCCTTAGAAAATATTCAAAGGGAGGGTACTAAAAAAATAAGTAAGGGTAGGCAATCGTTCTTATATGTGACACATTGTGTCAACCTAATATACATCACTATCAAGTTTCATCACAATAGTCCGAACGGTTAGTTAGATATGAGGTGTACAAATATAGTCTGACAAAATAATCAAAGTGAGGTAACTCAAAATGTAAGTTAAGGGGAGTAACTATTCTTGTATGAGACACGTTGTCTTAACCTCATATACATTGGTATAAAGTTTCATTATGATCTTCCAAAGAGTGACCAAGTTATGGAATGCTAAAGAATTGCCATACAAACTGCCCTGGTCAAGTTTATTCAAAGGGCTGTAACTCTGCTAAAATTCATTAGAGCGTAACCTCCAAATAATATGCGCTACTCCATGTTGTTGCCTTACTCTTTACAAAAATTCAGCTTAATCGGATGAAAACTGTAGTAGACGATATCCGGAAACGAACACCCCGAAAATTCTAAGTAAAGGGCGGTAACTCCTCTAAAAATCATTGGAGCGTAACCTCGAAACAATATGCGCTGGTCCACCACATAGTCTTACTATATACCAAGTTTCAGCTCGATCGGATGTAAAGTGTAGGAGGAGTTATCCGGAAACGAAAAGTTTACGCCGGACGGACGGACGGACGCCAGCGCCATAACAATATACGTCCCGTTTTTGAAACGGGCGTATAAAAACCTTTAAAATCTTCTTCTCTTAAACCAATTTGCCGAAGTAATTGAAACTTGGTTTACAGCATGAGGATGTTATGTACTATAAATATTATTCAAATTATGACACCAGATTTACCATTGACATTTTCATGTAAAAAGCCCAATTTGCTTCCACCTTCGCCCATTGACATTTTTATGGAAAAAGCCCAATTTGCTTCCGCCTTCGCCCATTGACATTTTTATGGATAAAGTCCAATTTGCTTCCACCTTCGCCCATTGACATTTTTATGGATAAAGTCCAATTTGCTTCCACCTTCACCCATTGACATTTTTATGGTAAAAAGCCCAATTTGCTTCCACCTTCGCCCATTGACATTTTTATGGATAAAGTCAAATTTGCTTCCACCTTCGCCCATTGACATTTTTATGGAAAAAAGCCCAATTTGCTTCCGCCTTCGCCCATTGACATTTTTATGGAAAAGGTCAAATTCACTACCGCCTTCGCTCATTGACATTTTTATGGAAAAGGGCCAATTTGCTTCCACCTTCGCCAATTGACATTTTCATGGAAAAGGTCCCATTTGCTTCCACCTTCGCCCATTGACATTTTTATAGAAAAGGTCCCATTTGCTTTCGCCTTTGCCCTGTCTCGCGAAACACGTCTGTACTTTTGGCTTGGAGAGGGATGTCCGTTGCCTGTAACCGAGACCTTTGCATCATCTTCTTGTTTCAAACTTTTGCAGTTTAGCAGCACTAAAAATTTGAATATACAGACCTGCGTATCAGATTCAGTAAATCTGGAAAAGATACAAACATAATGAAACCACATAACTGATATAATTTCTGGTGGACAATTTGTCCTCCAGGTATCATCAGCCCAAAAGTCAGTGCTTCTAAACTAATTCTGGTTCTTTAGTATTTGAGGCAGTATCTAATTTAAAATGACTTCATTCAATCTTTTTTCCTGGATAAATTTTGTCTAAAATATCATTATACTAAGACTGGGTTGGCATAGTGACATGAATCGTGACGGCACTTGCATGCCGACTTGCGTATAATTTCCATTGCCGGGGTGTCCTACTGATTTGGATAATAATAGGGCATGGCCTTCTGTGCTTGCAATGGGTGCTGGTTGTTTGGACATTTTTGCTCTCGTCTATCATTTCTCCTCTTTCTCCCTCTCTTTGGGAGATGGCCCGATATAGACAAATACTGTCTCAAAGGGCCGCTAACCCCCGAAACAACTAGCCAACAAAATTCTATGTCCATTAGGGCTAAGGTGCCTTAGTCGGGGACGGCTGCTGTAGCAGCAATGTTGCCAACGTCTTATGATCGATGTCTCTTCCCCTGTCTCGTGCATGTAAATGACGCTCAAAGATGGATATCCGTTGGCCGCCGAGACCTTCCAATCACCTTTTTGTTTGAAACGTTGGGTGCGTAGAAACATTGAAGACATTAATTACAGAAATGTGTATCCGTCACACTGAATTTGGTCAAGTTACCTTTATGTTTGTATCCAAAAATACTAAAAGAAAAAGCCCCAAGTGCTCGAAAACATATAAGTCCATGGTATAAAAATTTATGTAGTGATCATGAACTACCAGAAAAAATGAAAAATTGTAAATGCTGTAGTTTAGTGTTACTTTTTTACATTTGTCCATGGCCTTAGACCGATAATTTGTTTAATTGGTTTTGGTAACATGGTCGAGATGGTCATCATTCTCACTCAGTAAAATCGTTTTCTCTTTTTTATAGAAAGGATATATTTGCTTCATTGTGCTTCTTTGTATGGAAATATACGAAAAAAGCATCAGCCTTCTCAAAAACAATAAAAGTAAGCGATGCGTTAAAGTGAGGCGGACGACTAAGGGCTTCACAATCGTCTTCCATGTGCTAGGCCATCTCAAGCCATACTGCAACATCAAACAAGAATCAGAATATCATTGTCTGTTGCTAAGGATGTCCTGAAGTAAAATTAATCATTTCAATGCCTCAGATAATAAAGATTAGGGGAAATTGGGGCAAGTGGGACACTTATAGGAAAAACACCTGCTTGTACAGGATAATAAGATAGAACGAGATCAAATCTGTTGACACTTTATAACTCCCCATCACATGAGTTCATATCACACATAAGATGCCTTGTACCAGTATATGTTTAAACAACCGGACAGCATTAATACCTTGCAGTCAAATGTCCCACTTACCCCATTATTTGGGGTAAGTGGGACACTAATTGCAAATAAATTTTAAGCATTTCAACTTTCATTTATGCTCACTATAAAAGAATAATGCATGAGTTAGGTTGCAGATAAAAAAAAAACCATTTGTACCACAGAACAGAAAAACGCAGAAAGCGAAACGCTTTTTTTCCTTTTTATAGTATCGGGTGTACATAACAGAGAAAAACTATAGGGATAAAGTTTAGCCCGGCATTTCAGTTATTTACTGTGGGCTTCAGTTATTTTAACACGTTCATTAACTCGAATATGCAAAAACAGTTTTATTAATAAAATTCTCAAAAACTATAAACATTAACAAGAGAACGGGTATGTTCCATTTAAAGTTAATATCAAAATACCCCACCAACTACATTTTCTTGGTAAGTGTTCTTCCTGAATATAATAAAATTCTGCCGTCGACACTTTTGTTAAAATGACATTACTATTATGAAGAATCCGTGTAGAAACACTTTAAAACATAGCACTGTGCAAAGAGCGTTTAAAAAAGTAATAAATAATCAAACGATATAAAGTGGGTGGGGTAAAGCCAAATTATAATGTTTCAAGTCGAATTTGTTAAGTGAACATGAGCTTACTGATCTTTAGTTACACCAGGTTGCTCCCAGCAAGATTCTGTATACCAAAAGTGTTCAACTTATTCCCTGAGCTTCTACATCATAATATATAGCTGAACTTGTAAAGTCAAAATACTGGCGTCCCAGTTACCCCAGTATATTGAAGTAAGTGGCACAGCGTCAATTACCTGCCTGACTGTAGAGTTTGAAAGTTTCAAATAATATCGAAACAGTAAAAATCATGATACATTTCTACCATTCTTTTATTTACCATCTGTTTGAAAAGAAATATGAAGATTGAAATAAAAATAGCTGACTCAAAATTATGAGTGCAACATCATAGAAAACGACAGTAAACTGACGTCACGTCAGATCGAAATAGCGTTACGTGTATTTGTATCTCTATGTAGACGTGTAGTTGTATTGTATTGAAAATTTTCATACCGAAAAATTACCACGCTTTCTGTTTAAGACGAGAGTATTGGATTTTCGCATAAAATAATACCTTTTTATAAGTTAATTTCCTTTTTATAACGTTATTTGTATATGTTCCCTGTACATTACGTCGCTTCCGTCACAGCTTACGTCAGGAGTTTTATTGTACAAATAGTCCAATAAATATTCGCTCATTTAACGACAAGAAACAATAATACTTTAGCTCGACTTTAGACAATGACCCCTTGTTTTTCCTTGCTCGAGTGACATAATTTTAAGTGTTCAGGTGGAAGGGATAACTTATAACGATGGTTCAAACTGACCAATGCTGCTATATCCTTCTTATGCAAATGAATGGTCGAGCCTTTTCTGGACCTTCAAATTTAAAATGCCAGCAGTGCATACTTTTGTAAACCTAAGACTCGTAGAAATATTATTTCTAAACAAAGAAATAGAAGTGCTTGGGCAATATTTATTGTCTTCGTAAGTACGCACCATATGCTGGGTCTGGCGCTCAAAGAATAAAATGTGTCCCACTTACCCCATTGTCCCACTTGCCCCAATTTACCCTACGTAGAGCATTTTGATGTCTTACTGATACAATTCCTAGTCTCTTGACACAGTAGTTTTGATCAAGTATATTAATGCCTTATGCTTGCAGTGAAATGACGGCGTTCATTGGGTTAAATTTCAGGCTTGAGACTGCATCTATCAAGATCGCAGTTCCTTATACAGCTAACAGACAGGAGTCCCTAAAACAAACTTAGGGCATTGGTAAATTAAAGTTTGCCAATACTTCAGTCCAGGGCGGATAACTTGATGCAGATCCCTTCCAGCCGCCTATTGTATTTGAGGTTTTAGTTGTCTGTTCTCTTTTGTGTCGCATTAGAAATAGAGGATCTTACATGAGTGCTCATATATTCGCAAATTTATTAAACGAGTTGGGGAAAAAGATAAGATTCAAGGCTTTGCCGAGCATCTAATCGGTTTTCCTCCTGAAGCACGAATGCAAGAGTCTATCATATTACACTAAAATAGCACTGTCGCAATTCGAAAACGCGACGATCGTATGAACGTCAACGCATAACGTTACGACTTAATTTGCATATTAAATTTACTAGTGGATTATCGTTTTTATAATGCATGGCTTTATCACACTCTCAGATGCGACGTCAGATGATAGCTCCCAACTGCTGATATATCCATCACTGATTAATTCTTCTTGGAGGCGTAAACACAAACGGGCTTCCATTGCACACAGCCTTTCATAATAAGCTTCCATCGAAATACTGTCGAAAAGATCGTAGTCATTTTGATCCATTCATCCGTTGTTTTGTGTTTTGATTTGAGGGATGCGATTTTAACAGTCATTATAGCACGTTGCACATTTTAACTACTTTAAAATATAATGTCAAAATTGTCTACGTACCTCGTTGTGGGTTCTATGGATATATAGGACGTCTGTGGTGGACTGAGTGGGTCTGTTATTTGACAATGTACATTTGGTTGGTTGGTTGTTTTCAGTTTAACGGCTTTTCGAAACAATTTTTCAGTCTATATCTGGCCGTCTCCTAGAGAGAGAGAGGGTGGGGAGGAGGGGGGGGGGAAGAAAAGCGAAATAGACGGGTTCCTTTGAGAGCAGAGAACACATTCAAAACCGGAACATTGGCCATACTTTGAAGTTTTTCGGATAGTCAAGCCCCTTCATTCATCCTGATATAATTGATGACGAAAGCCAGGGGAAAGCATGCTGTAATTTCTTAATTTCAATAAAGCAGTCGATTCAAATACTGATTAGTATGTATCAAAAATGCTCCAAACGATTAATAATGATGCAAAAAAAAATTTAAACAATAAAAAATTTCTGATTTCAGAGAATACTTCCTCTGATGTCAAAGGTCAAAATAAAATTTTATCTGCACTATGCATGATGTACGTCCAGACGTTTACGACCGCGACACGGCACAAAATTAGTTGCAGTGAAGTCAAAGTCTGAATCTTTTCAGTTTCATCAAAGTTGGTGTCAAGTTGTTGTTGTCAAGAACATGTGCTGAAAAGTGTTGCATAGCTCAAGTGTCAAATAATGATGATACAGGAATTATGTTCTATGTGTTCCATTTTCTCACGTGCGCTTCTCTCTTCTTCTCAGAATGTTTATAAGATTGAGTTATGTATGGAAAGCCTTTACTCTAGGATTGTTTCACACAATACCAGTAAGTTACAAAGATGACAAAAAGCTACTGTCAGCATTTGCTATCTCATCAGTAATTTTCATCGATTTGTAATTACAACTCTCGTTGGGCCGCACATCTTCTGCACAGATCGAAGATATAAACAATTAAAGATATGAACAAGACGCAATGTGCGATTCATACAATGTGAAACGTCGCCTTTAACGGTGCTCTTGATTATTTATGAGGCATCTGGTTTACTTTGCGAGCAACCTGAAAAAAAGAGTATAATAGAAATTTGTTTAACAGAAAGTTGTGTGATACGACTCTCTTTATATACTTAAGGACAAAAGTTCTGCACGGATGTTAATTTAACATCCGTGCAGAACTTTTGTCCTTAAGTATAGTTTTATGACGGTTGAATAATGAGTTTATTCATAATCACTATGGGTTCAGGCGTTCAAAATGCGACCCTAACTGCACAATCAACAGTCAATGACAAATTACTGAAATTACTGATTCAGTAATTTGTTATTGACTGTTCCAGTGCAGTACTCTTGGTATTTGTTGTAGTTCATTACTGTTAGGCCGCGTTCACACGAGCAAAGTTTCTGTGTCATAGAAACTTTAACAAAGGTATGCCAAACATTTTGTGTTTACACGGAGAAAATTATTTGTTAAAGAAAATGTGACATAGAATCTTTGTCAAATAAACGTTGGCAATGAAATATTTGCTGCAGTATTCACACGATCAAACTTTACTCGTCAAAGTTACCTGCAGCTATGAAACAAAATGTCTGTCACATTTTCCACGTTTATAGCAAAGTTCTCCGTTTACACGGACAAATTTAATTTATCGAAATAACTTTACAATTTTTATTTCTCAAAGAAACATTGTCATATTTTGGCATTTATACGAGCACATTTTTTTTGGCAAACCGTCTTTGTCACAGAAACTTTGCCCGTGTAATCGCAGCTTTACTTGGTCTAGTTGTGCACGTCTGTGCTAGCGTTCACCTGTTGTGTGAGTGATGTTTCACTCTGGGTAGCTGAATAACCATCTGTCTGGGAAAGAGCTGTTCTTTCGATTTACCATGTGCGCTTATGAGAACCATTGTTGACCATTTGACGTACTGCTTATTTAGTTAAATTGTCAAGTGTGCTGGCATCATTCAATATCAATCAGTCTTACCATTATGTAGTCAAGTATTTGCAATTTGGCTATGCAATTCACACATATGGAGAAAATCTCATCGGTCCCTAATGTCATATCCAGGTAAGGGGATTAGTGAAAATCGCAGTTTACAGGTAAAGTTAACTCCGGGTGTTTTCGGCTTTTCTCGACCTGTTAGGCGGATACACTCGCTTATCCAGATAGCGACGCGTGAAAAATTGCCCCGAGCCATTAGGCAGTATCGAGGACCAGTGTTAATCTTACTAGTTTATCATAGACATTTATGACTTTTGTCAACAGTAATTAGATTCAATGCATTTTTATTTGAATATTAGAGCAGCTATAACTTGGTGTTAATTGTTTGCTTTTCTTTGCTTTTCTTTTTTTTCCAAAATTCATTTTCCATAAGTTGTGGGAGCCCCGGTAATAATGGCCGGTATATCAGTAGGTTAAGCGCTGGCCTGCTGATCTATCGGTCCCAGTTCACGCAGTCTTTCATTATCACAAATAAATCGTCCTGACATGACTAAATACTAATAAAAAGGACGTAAATTCGGTGGTTATCCATCCATTTCTCAGTTGTAAATTTGAAAAATACAATTAAACTTTAAGAAGTCATAGACATCAAAAAATAATAAATAGAAGTGATCGAAAGTAAGCATCGGTTTAAAATCTAAACATTTAATACAAATTTAAGGTGAACGATGTACTTGACTACCAATAATATCTCTAACACGTGCTAACATTTGAGCCGCGACCGACAAAACCAATGCAGTAGAAAGACTAAGATCAGCCTTGGTATCCGTCCCTTCTGGTCAGAGTCTTCGCTGGCGGCATGAAGGTAGATTAGACCTTTAACTACATTTTAAGCGCATAGCGAAAACTCTGATTAGACTGGGCGGATGCCCAGGCTGACGTTATTTTCGCGTGTCACAAATGCCATTTTGTTTGTTTAGTCGAGTCGCGGTTTAATTGCTCATAACGAAGACTCAGATCAGCCAAGGCAATGCGCAGCCTTATTAGCGCCAATGTAACTCGCAAATGTAATGCTCAGCTAGTTAATTAGAGCTAGGAACATTCAGTGAATTAATATAAAAATCCCTAAATCTAACAATGTACAATTTCACATACCATGCATTTGCTAATCTCAGTCAGATAGCCCGGGGTAAACGGCTCAATACCTCATTCTCCGTGACACTTCGTTAAATGGACGGAAAATTCCGAGGTATCACGGCCAGGAAAATAATTTAATACCTTGCATAGAAATGATAACAAGAGGGCCATAAGGCCCTGAATCGCTCACCTGGGCAATTGGCAAGGTGGCTTTTTCTTATCATGTCTCAAATTGTCAAAATATGAGTCTTGGGTCAAAAGTCAAAGAATGACCACGACCGCTTGTACTCATAAATCTTCATGTACTCATTAAGACAACCATATATACCATTTTTTGGCCAAAATCTTCAAAACTTTCCACGAAATCTTATGATCAAGCATTTTCCCATATTTGACCATGCCGCAAAAAAGGTCAAGGTAAACCCAATGTCACCATTTGAACAGTCTTGGTGGTACTCTAGTACTCCATGCTACTTATAAAGTTTCAAGGCCATAGGTGTATTGGTTCTGGAGAAGAAAAATATTAAAGATTTATACCATAAGTGGTAATGGCGGCTATGTTGGTCATGTGATCTGGACCGTTTGAACAAATCTTTATTCAATCAACCCCTGGAGGCTCTATATGAAATGTGTTTACAATTGGACCTTTGGCTTTTGAGGAAATGGTTAAAAATGTCAAAGTATGAGCAATCTGGATCAAAGGTCAAGAAATGACCTTGACCTCTTGTACTCATAATTCTTCATGACCTCATTGAGACAACTGTATATACCAATTTTTAGGCCAAAATCTTCAAAAGTTTCCATGAAATCTTATGTTCTAGCATTTTCCCATATTTGACCTAGCTGTAAAAAAAGTCAAGGTCAGCACATGGTCATAATTTGAACAATCTTGATAGTACTCAAGTACCCAATGCTACATACCAAGTCTCAAGGCCATTGGTCAATTGGTTCTGGAGAAGAAGCTTTTTAAAGGTTTTTACCATATATGGGCATAGTGGCCATGTTGGTCATGTGACCAGGACCATTAGAAAATTTTTTCATTCCCTCAACCCCTCGAGGCTCTACAAAACCCTCCTGACCGATAGCCACAACTCGTGGCCACCCAACCCCCTCGGTGGGCCACGAGTTGTGGCTATTCTCACCCGCCGTCCCACGGCGGCCCCCAATCTTTATTTGAAGAAATATGTTTATCATTGTATACCCATAGGACGATGAGGGGAACACAAAATTGAAATTGCAGCTGGTTGAATGTTTGGGCTATAGGTGAGACGTGTGGAAAACGGTGCATGAGAGACTTTTGTAAGCTACATAGTTACAGAATGCGCGGGGGTAGCATTTTACCAAAACCATGTAGAAAATGCGGGCGAGCCACACAGTCCGAGCCGCAGCTATGTACTTCTTGTGGTGCTACAGTGGCGAAGATAAATATGAGAAGGACCGAGAAAAAAGCTCGTAAGTTTTACAAGCGGGTTTTGGCAGAGTTGGTAAAAAGTACAACGCAGCAATGAATAATTTTATATTAGAAAAAAATGTTTGCATATGTATACCAGTAATGCATTGACAGTACCTACTGTTAATAAATTACTCATAATAATTCTATATTAGAGAAAAAGAAAGTGTGTGTATACCAGTAAAAGAGTACCTCTGTTAAATAAATTACTCATAATAATTTTATATTAGAGAAAAAAGATAGTGTGTGTATACCAGTAAGAGATTGGTAGTATATACATACCAGTAAAATGGCTACCATGGATGAATACATCAATCAGCTCCTCGCTGAATGCAGATGCCCGAGCCGGCCCAGAAAGTCGTGAAAAATATTTTGGATGAGCCCATCCCTGAAACGGTTAAAAAAACGCTTACTCAAGCCTTTGTACCCCAAAAAATACCGGCCTCCACGCCCGGCTCCAACATGGAAGGGCCGGGAGAGGAAGGCCATCTTGAAGGAATTCGACCCAGTACCTCCCCAGAAGGTCGTTCGAACAATCCAGGACTACCAGCGAGAGATTTTGGATGTGTTTGAAACAGAGCAGTCGAAGAGAGATGATGAGCTAGTCTTTCGCCAAACCCATGGACCATTGGCGGGTTCTTGAGGGGCTGGCAGATGGATGTCTCTGCCGTGCACCTCTGGGGGCAGATCCCATGGCTTTCCTTGATGAAGTGGAACCCCAGATCCGTACCAAGCTTGAGGAAGAGATAGAGGCTCTGAATGGTGTTAAATTTTAGCTTGCCCTCAAGGCCCAGCTTCGAAAGGTCCAGCCAGACGGCAGTGAGGAGTACACAGACCATGTGCTGCGCCACAAGCGGGAGGCCGTTCTGCAGAAGAGTGAAATCAAGGGGGCCCTCAATCAAGCTTTCCCAAAGATCCAAGAAACACTCGAAAAGTCGACACAGAGAGGGTCGGGTTGGGTGGTCGACAGAGTGATGACTCTCTGGCTGGACATCGCCAGATATCAGCCCCTGAGAGGTGGTTCTTCTATCCCCCTACCGGCTGCGGTAAAAAAAACAAGAAGGCGTTAATCAACGTGAAATACAAAGATGACCACTGCCTTAGATGGGTGCTCCGAGCGGCTCTGGCAAACCCGCCGCCACCATATAACCCTGAGAGACCGAGATGGTACCCCACTGAAGATAGTCTTACCTTCGAAGGGATCGATGCCCCCACACCCATCTCTCAGATTCCCAAAGTAGAGAAGCAAAATAACCTGGCCATTAATGTCTTTGGCTGGGATAAGGGCGTGACTGTTCACCGTCTCAGCACCCAGCCAGAGGAGATGCCATGGATCAACCTGCTGCTGATTGAAAATGCCGACAAATTTCACTACACCTGGATCAAGAACCTCAACCGCCTTCTCTACGACCAAAGCAAGCGCAAGGAGCGCAAGCACTTTTGTGAGCGCTGCCTGCAAGGCTATACAAGAGAGGATCTGTTAGAAGCCCACAAGCCTGAGTGCCGAGTGTTACGAAATGGATCCGATCGTCGACTTTGTCGTCGAATTATTTTAATCCTTTCAATCAGTAGAGCTACAGTTTTTAGGGCAACTGTGGTAATAAAACATTTACGGAAATTGTGGCTACGTTATGCATGGGTTGTTTGTGAATACCTCTCGTGGACAGCGTATTGCATGATTTTAAGGTGAATACCTGCACGAGTCTTTTGATTGTGGAAAGCGCGTTGCATGATTTTAATGTGAGACGCATAGTATTTATACGCCTATCTTTTAATGAAAAGTTAGACGTGGCTGTTTAATTCTTGATGGATGTTATATTGTTGTGTGCCCAGATTCTGTGTTAAGACCTAGAAGGGTAAGATTTTATTATACTTATTTAGAATAGTTTGGCTAAGAATGAAAAATGTGACTTCTGATTGATATGGTATGATTATATGTGTCGACTGATTTGATTTTGTTGGCAGTGATCAGGCTGCGCATGTGTCGACCGATTTTGTTAGTAAGCATGCTGCGCATAATATTTGTATATTAGGAAGTTTTGTAAATTACGGAAATAGTTTATATCACTGATGTTGGTTGCAATGGTGTGCGTCTATTTGACGTCCAGTGACGTCAGTTGTATTCATGTTATTCATGTGACGTCAGTTGCATGCATGTTATTGCGACGTCAGCACTTTTTATATTAGTTTCACGTATACGTGGCCTATAGAAGTAAATTGATTTGTAATGGAACTAATTTACATACTCGCGACGTCAAGTGACGTCATAGCATGCACCGCATTAAGGGTTTTTTCCATACATTATAATGGTAACATTTGGTCATCAGGCGTTTGATTTGCCTTCATTAGACGGCGTCATATGGTATAACATCATTGATGTCATGATGTCAGATCAAACGTTATGATCCCAAATGTGTTAGAAACGCTTATTCAGTTATTATATTCTATGGCAAATGGTATTACGCTTAGTTTAAAGAAATGAATTAATACATATGCGAGTTAGATTTTTGGTCAATCAATTTAATGTAAATAGTTCATTGTTTAGATTATTCATGTTTTATGTGGGGTATGTCATGGTAATGCCTGTTGACGTCAGTATACTTCTTGACAATGTTTGACGTCAGATCCTTCGACGCACATGCGTGGTAGGATCTACGTTTCTTCATTGGCGGAAGTAGTAAGCACAATTTTGGCTTTACATCGTGAGCGCGAGTTGTGTCTAGTGACACGGCTGGCGTGTGCACGTTATGCTCGGCATTCGCCGAGGGCGTTGTATGGTATTTCCAAGACAGGCCCAAGTCTTACGTATTGTTATTATGTAGTTACAATGTATTGAGTGTAAGTTCGTTATTTTTAGGCACATCAAGTCCGGCAGTCACCTGTTAGGGCTTAGAGCCACGTCTCACCTGGAGATTCGATTTACGTCTCCAGGTTAATACCAACCCGGGTAGAGGCAGTTACAACGCCGTTTGTGCAAGGTTCCTAAGCAGAGGCGGGAAGCACAAAATGTAGGCGGAAGTGGTTAGCTCAGTTTTGCCAGATTCTGTGATAAGATCTGAAGGTCACATCAAGTGTGGGACAGTGTTCGTCCACTAAGGTGTGTTAATATATATAGACTGGTCCCTGGTACGATCCAGGGAGCGACCAGTATATAATCGTGCACGTGTAATTATAAGTTGGTGTTCCTCATGATATATGGACTGGCCCATGACATGATCCAGGGAACGACGAATTGAAGTCTACCAACATAAGGCCTTGTTTTTTTTGTATGAGCTCAAACTAACGTTTTTTGTCCTTTGTGTTTTCCTTTAGTTCATGGCGCTGAGCCGAGTACGGTGTTGACGTCATACGGTAATATATTTGCGTATTGTACGCAAATCGATTACATATTTGAAACAAACACCTTACTTGGGCCAGCGACATGAACTGATATGTGTTGTATATTATTGTAATTGTGACAGTTGTAAATTGTATTGTTGTATATAAAATTTACATTATATATAAACTTAAAAAAATTCTAACGTTGTTAGAGTTTCCTTGTTAGTGTATTACACTAGTAGATAACCCTTTAACCGGAAGTCACCCTCCGCCGTCCTGGCGACGCATAAGGCTCTACACCCGTGTCGACCGAGTGTAAAACCTTCTGCGTAACATGGTGTCAAGAAGTAACGGGATTTGATTTCCGGTTAATATCTGCCAGTGTAACACATTGACAATATATACAGAATCTAGGCACAATTTTGTCAGTTATTTTTTTTTTATTATTATTGACTTTCTGATTGTTCTTTTCTAAGGTGACGTAAGGCTGTGAATTTTAGGGGAGCAATTTTGCCACTAAATTCTTTGTAAATGTAACCTACACTCAATTAAGGTCAACTATCCTTATTCCCTGCGTGATGAAGTGCGATAGCCCATGCATTAATTTGTGATAGAATGTAACAGGTTGCATATCTGAGTGGGGAAACTGAGGTATATAGACCTGAATTGTCTTGGCACGGATGATACATATTTAGTTTTAAGGTCCGGTTGAGTACCTTGGCACTGCTGTTGCATGACAATCTGTAAGTTTATCAACTTAAACGTTTTGTACGTTGTGTCGTAACCGTTACTGAGGTCCATTTTATGTCCTGATTTAGTAACGTAGGTCACTCGTAACGTTATATAATATCGTTACAATGAATTAAACCTAATAGCAGAATCTTAAGTTTGATTTACCGTTGGTATCTTATAAGGTTTTGTAATGTAGGACGTACAGTTGTCGTGTCAGTGTTAATACGTTGCGTTACATACGTTACGTTTGTATATCCGATACGCTAGATCAAGTTGGGCGTAATTGTAATGTGGGTTATTTACGTCATCTAATTGTGTCATTTGAAAGTGAAAAGTAATTCTCGGCAAAGTCAACGTCAGTTTATGACGTCATTTCCGGTCTATTATGAACGTAACTTTAATGGCTACGTCTAGATCGCGAGTATACTAATTAATCAACGTTTTAGTTGGATTAGTTCGTTATTATTATTGTTAACGTTTTAGTTAACGTGTGTGACTATAAGTGAACGTCGGTTTCAGTTAAATTAACGTGAGCATTACGTTAAGCGTCATGGATCAGTTAGTTAAGACGGGAAAGGAGTTAGGTTATGAGGGGCAGGCATTGCAGGAATTTGTAAAGCAACAGCAAGAGACTGAAAGGGCAGAAAGGCACGCGGTAAGGGAACTTGATAAAGAGAAGATCGCGGCGGAGAAAGAGAAGATCGCGGCGGAGAAAGAGAGGATCGCGCAGGCTGAAAAAGATAGGGAAGTTGAATTGGCTAAGATTGCGGCAGATAGGGAAATCGAGATGGCGCGGATTGAAAGTATAGAGCGGCAAGCCGAGAAAGATAGGGAAGCTAGGTTGTATCAAGTCGAAAGCGATAAGGAAGCAAAGTTGTCGAGCGAAGTTGAGTTAGAAAAGTTGAAGTATAGTTTTGAATTGCAGCAACGCGAGTTGAAGAATCAGATAGATTTGCAGAAGGTAACGTTTAGGGTTGAATTAGAAAAACAGAAGTCTGAAAAGTTAGCGCATGCGCGAGATCCCAAGTTACCGTATTTTGATGAAAGTAAGGACAAAATGGATAGTTACTTATCAAGGTTTGAGAAATACGCGACGGCGAATAAATGGGATAAAAACGTTTGGGCTGCATATTTAAGCGCATTACTTAAAGGTCGCGCGCTTGATGTCTATGATAGATTGTCTGTAGATGATGCAGCAGATTATGACAAGTTGAAAGATGCGTTGTTAAAGAATTTTGATATGACTGAACGCGGATTTAGGAAGAAATTTCGCTATGATAGGCCTGAAAAGTCCGAAACGTTTATTCAGTTTAGTAGTAGACTTAGGTCGTATCTTAATAAATGGTTAAAAATGGCGAAAGTAGACCAGTCTTACGAAGCTGTTTGCGATTTTTTCGCTAGAGATCAGTTTTTAGAATCCTGTAGTAAAGAACTATATGTTCATTTGAAACCGAAAACATTCACGAATCTAGGTGAGATGGCTAGGGAAGCAGATTTATTTGCAGAAGCACGTGGCGGTGTCTACGCTTGTGTTAGTAAGGGGCAGCGTGATAGTAAGGGCGTAACTCAGAGTAGATCTGATAATAAGCCGAGTGCGAAGCCAGAGATAAAATGTAGTATTTGTGGAAAGGGACATTTAACATATAAATGTTTTAAGAATCCCGATAGGAAGCAAGCATATAGTGCAGAGGTAGGTGCAAGTGCAAGCGGGTATAGCGGAAGTAAGGGGAGTAGTTATGCACCGAAAGATGAGACACAAAGATCACAGAGTAAGAGCGATACTGTACAGACGAAGGGTAGTAATTCAGATCGTGGCCGTGGTCGGGGTTATTCCCGCGGACGTGGTCGGGGTGGCGGACATCAAATGAGCTTTTGTAAAACTACAATGAATAGGTCTCATGAAATTGAAGGTCTCTATAAGAGTAAGGAAGAAAGTCCATTAATCGATGATAGCATGGATAGGGAAGGTGTCTGTTACTTTTTAAGGTCGCGATTACCAACAGCGCAGGGTACGGTTAATGGTAAGACAGTTGTAGTTTTAAGGGACACAGGTTGTACTGGGTGTGTCGTTCGTAGAAACTTGGTTTCTAATGATCAGTTACTTGGTAGAGAATCTGATGTAACTTTGATTGATGAATCTACCCAAAGGTATCCCTTAGCAATGGTTGACATAGATTGTCCATTTTTCACAGGAAAAACTGAGGCATTGTGCATGGAAGATACATTGTATGACCTGGTTATTGGAAATATTGACGGGTCAAAACTTCCCGATATGTCCCATTTTGCAATGGCGGCAGTGACTAGGTCACAAGCTAAGCAAGGTGAAGAGGTCTATAGGAAACTTAAAGTTCCTGATCAAATTATTGCTAGTGATAAGGAGGCATTAAAGCAGGCCCAAGTTGTTGACCCTAAATTGAATGGCATAAGGCAAAGAGTGGAATCTGGGAATGTGACTATTAGTCGTGGATTGAACCGGGGTGAAACTAAGTTTATTCGAAAGAAAGATTTATTGTATAGGCAGTTTACTAAGGGAAACAAGGTCACTTTGCAACTTATTATCCCTAAAGGTTTTCGTGAAAAGGTGTTAAGATTGGCGCACGAAACCTTGATGTCAGGTCATTTGGGCATAAAGAAAACTATGGATAGAGTGTTAACTGAGTTCTTTTGGCCTGGAATTTGTGGTGATGTGGCAAGGTTTTGTAAATCTTGTGACATTTGTCAAAGGACTATTCAAAAAGGTCGTGTCACTAAGGTTCCTTTAGGAAAGTTGCCACAGATTGACACACCATTTAAACGAGTCGCTGTTGATATAGTTGGACCGATAGAACCTCGTTCTGACAGGAAATCCCGCTATATTTTAACAATGATAGACTATGCGACGAGATATCCCGAGGCGGTAGCGTTACCCGGCATTGAAACGGGACGCGTAGCCGAAGCGTTAGTTGAAATGTTCAGTAGATTAGGAATACCGAGTGAAATGCTAATCGAGCATGATAGTAAGATCACGATTGACGTCATGAGAGAGGTTAGTAGGTTGTTGTCGCTTCAAGATCTGACAACTATTCCTTATCAATCTACTGGTAAAGGACCCGTGGAGAAATTCCATGATACATTGAAACAGATATTACGTGAAATGTGCGTAGAACGTCCGAATGACTGGGACAGGTATCTCCCAGCATTATTATTCGCAGTAAGGGAAGTTCCGCAAGAGTCATTAGGTTTTTCCCCGTTTGAACTGTTGTATGGGCGTAATGTTAGGGGTCCTATGCAAATATTAAAGGAATTGTGGTCTGTAGAGGAAACTGACCAACGTGCGTTATTGACGTATCAGTACGTTATTAATCTAAAAGAACGTTTAGAGAGAACGTGTAAGTTAGCACAGGATATTGTCCGGAAAATGGACGTAAAGCAGAATGCTTATTATGATAAACGCGCGAGGTCGCGTAAGTTTGACGTCGGAGACAAAGTACTTTTGCTACTCCCGAATGAGTGCAATAAATTGTTACTTCAATGGAACGGGCCATATGAAGTTGTCGAAGTAGTCAATGCAATGAACTACAAGATTAACGTCAAGGGCGTCGTGAATACTTATCCTGCTAACATGATTAAGCAGTACATTCAACGTCAAAAGAACGTGTCGTCTGCAGTTGTTAATGCACGTGACAATGTTGGATCAGAGGATCACAGTGATCCGAATGTCCAAAGAGTTAACATTTGTACGTCAGAGGACGTATCCCAATATGACTTCATACGTGAAAACGTAAAGCCCGACGACGTAACGTCGACTCAGAAATCGAATATGGAAGAACACGGTGGCGATAGTAGATTAGAGGCAGAGGCAACGGATCCTGTGGGATCTGTCGTGCGAAGTAGGTGTAATGTCAAAGACAACGTTGATTTTACGTCTGATACACTTAAAGGTGGCGATTTCCATCTAGTGTTCGATCAGACTTACCCATACTTCCCCATTCCATTTGAGGCACGACAGGTACGACACAGAGAATTGATTGACTTTGGGATTAGGTAAATCCGTGGCCAAGATAATTTGGGGGCGGACTACCTTAGTAGATAGTTTGGCCACGTTATGCATCGCACCGTTGTTGTGTATATAGCTAGTTTTCCAGTTTTGACATAGCCTACGATTCGATCGCATTTCGTACTATATCAGAAAAGAAACATTGTTATGTTTTTTTCTCCCTAAGGGGAAACCTATGTTACGAAATGGATCCGATCGTCGACTTTGTCGTCGAATTATTTTAATCCTTTCAATCAGTAGAGCTACAGTTTTTAGGGCAACTGTGGTAATAAAACATTTACGGAAATTGTGGCTACGTTATGCATGGGTTGTTTGTGAATACCTCTCGTGGACAGCGTATTGCATGATTTTAAGGTGAATACCTGCACGAGTCTTTTGATTGTGGAAAGCGCGTTGCATGATTTTAATGTGAGACGCATAGTATTTATACGCCTATCTTTTAATGAAAAGTTAGACGTGGCTGTTTAATTCTTGATGGATGTTATATTGTTGTGTGCCCAGATTCTGTGTTAAGACCTAGAAGGGTAAGATTTTATTATATTTATTTAGAATAGTTTGGCTAAGAATGAAAAATGTGACTTCTGATTGATATGGTATGATTATATGTGTCGACTGATTTGATTTTGTTGGCAGTGATCAGGCTGCGCATGTGTCGACCGATTTTGTTAGTAAGCATGCTGCGCATAATATTTGTATATTAGGAAGTTTTGTAAATTACGGAAATAGTTTATATCACTGATGTTGGTTGCAATGGTGTGCGTCTATTTGACGTCCAGTGACGTCAGTTGTATTCATGTTATTCATGTGACGTCAGTTGCATGCATGTTATTGCGACGTCAGCACTTTTTATATTAGTTTCACGTATACGTGGCCTATAGAAGTAAATTGATTTGTAATGGAACTAATTTACATACTCGCGACGTCAAGTGACGTCATAGCATGCACCGCATTAAGGGTTTTTTCCATACATTATAATGGTAACATTTGGTCATCAGGCGTTTGATTTGCCTTCATTAGACGGCGTCATATGGTATAACATCATTGATGTCATGATGTCAGATCAAACGTTATGATCCCAAATGTGTTAGAAACGCTTATTCAGTTATTATATTCTATGGCAAATGGTATTACGCTTAGTTTAAAGAAATGAATTAATACATATGCGAGTTAGATTTTTGGTCAATCAATTTAATGTAAATAGTTCATTGTTTAGATTATTCATGTTTTATGTGGGGTATGTCATGGTAATGCCTGTTGACGTCAGTATACTTCTTGACAATGTTTGACGTCAGATCCTTCGACGCACATGCGTGGTAGGATCTACGTTTCTTCATTGGCGGAAGTAGTAAGCACAATTTTGGCTTTACATCGTGAGCGCGAGTTGTGTCTAGTGACACGGCTGGCGTGTGCACGTTATGCTCGGCATTCGCCGAGGGCGTTGTATGGTATTTCCAAGACAGGCCCAAGTCTTACGTATTGTTATTATGTAGTTACAATGTATTGAGTGTAAGTTCGTTATTTTTAGGCACATCAAGTCCGGCAGTCACCTGTTAGGGCTTAGAGCCACGTCTCACCTGGAGATTCGATTTACGTCTCCAGGTTAATACCAACCCGGGTAGAGGCAGTTACAACGCCGTTTGTGCAAGGTTCCTAAGCAGAGGCGGGAAGCACAAAATGTAGGCGGAAGTGGTTAGCTCAGTTTTGCCAGATTCTGTGATAAGATCTGAAGGTCACATCAAGTGTGGGACAGTGTTCGTCCACTAAGGTGTGTTAATATATATAGACTGGTCCCTGGTACGATCCAGGGAGCGACCAGTATATAATCGTGCACGTGTAATTATAAGTTGGTGTTCCTCATGATATATGGACTGGCCCATGACATGATCCAGGGAACGACGAATTGAAGTCTACCAACATAAGGCCTTGTTTTTTTTGTATGAGCTCAAACTAACGTTTTTTGTCCTTTGTGTTTTCCTTTAGTTCATGGCGCTGAGCCGAGTACGGTGTTGACGTCATACGGTAATATATTTGCGTATTGTACGCAAATCGATTACATATTTGAAACAAACACCTTACTTGGGCCAGCGACATGAACTGATATGTGTTGTATATTATTGTAATTGTGACAGTTGTAAATTGTATTGTTGTATATAAAATTTACATTATATATAAACTTAAAAAAATTCTAACGTTGTTAGAGTTTCCTTGTTAGTGTATTACACTAGTAGATAACCCTTTAACCGGAAGTCACCCTCCGCCGTCCTGGCGACGCATAAGGCTCTACACCCGTGTCGACCGAGTGTAAAACCTTCTGCGTAACACCGAGGTATTGGGCAGACCGCAGTCCGGGTGGAGATGCCTGAAGACAGTAAGGACAAGCTCACCTTCCAGAACCACCACAAGCAGCTGCCGGCCCCTTACATCATCTATGCGGACTTCGAGGCTCTCACCACCAAGGTCAAAGGACCGGAGCTCGACCCCACAAAAAGTAACACCCGACAAACGCAATGGCATGAGGCTTGTAGTTACTGTTACATCGTGGTACGGTGTGATGGCCAGACAGAGCCGCCAGTAAAGTACAGAGGGCCTAACGCGGCCGAGCACTTCATTCAAGCACTACAGGTAGAGGAGTGCAAGATCAAGGCCGTGCTGGCCAACCCAAAAGCCATGAGGATGACACAAGAGGACTGGCTGGCCTTCCGCGCCGCTGAGACGTGTCATGTGTGTAACAAAAGTAAAAAGTATGCAAAGACCAGGAACTGAAACAATCAAAATCCAAATCCAGCCCTCAAACCATAGTTGGAAACAACTAAGATTACAAATAATCAAGATACAAAGAACATATGGCCAACCGAGTGAGCAGCTTGTTCCCAAAAGGTGGCCACTCAGCAACCCAAACCGAACCAAAAATAATAAGAACATACATAAGGTAAAACATCACAGAAACTCTGACACCAAAAACAGGCAACAGAGAACCACAACAGAACTACCGCCTTGGAACAGTCAGTAATGAATTACTGGGGGGCTTAAATCGATTTTACAGGCCCAACCTCACCCTCAGTTACTGAAGTGGTACAAAACATTTAGTTGGTCGTTCGGTTCGCATGATAACCCTCTAACTCGTCAATGAATCATCACGGTAAACACATAAATCGAATTTCAACACCATGAAGAAGCAAAGACGAGGACTCAACAGATACAACGGGCCGTCTGACAGGTGGAGATCCCTGTCCTGCCAAACAACCCCACTGGAAATCTGAAGCAAAAGAAGGTCACCAGTTGAGCCCCGGTGGACCAAGCAACAGACAAAAAGGCTCCGGTCCCAACCAACTAAAATATATAGCTTTAGGTCGTGGCCAAACCTCTCGAGGGCGACTCCGTCCGCGATCACCATCACATCACGGGGAAGTAACGAGGCGCCGCACAAAGTGCCCCCTGAAACATTAAGCTTAGTTTGTCCCCCAAGACCACCAACATTCCCGTGGTGTTTCACAACCTCAGGGGGTACGACTCCCACCTGCTGATGCAGGCTATCTCAAAGGTCGAAGGTCGGGTGAGCTGTATCCCAAACAACACAATATTTTTGAATTCCATTTTGTTTGATGATAGATATTAGTTGGAAAGATTTTTCAACCGCATCCACACCCCTGGACATGACCCACAGGTCAAGGTTACTGACTTACTGACTAAGCAATTTTATGTTGAAGTTTTACAATAAAGTCTTTTAAGATTTCATAGTTTCTATACCCTTTGATCGATTGATTTTTATTTGGTTTGATGATAATATATTTGTTAGAAATTTTATTTAAGTGCATCCTCACCCTTGGACATGACCTATTGTAGGTCAAGGTCACAGACTTAGAGAAATTTTATGTTTATCTCAGAGCTTCTAAACCCTTTGATGGATTTGAATTATATTTGGTATGATGCTAGATATTAGTTGGAAATTGATTTCAGCACCATCCCAACCCCTGCAAATTAACTAGCACTTGAAGTTGGACAAGCTCCGGTGCAGGCGAGCTGTCTTGTCCAGAGACAGGTCTTGTTTGTAATGCGATTGAAATATTACAATACCAGTGACATCAAAGATCTTTTATCATGGCAATTAAGAGTTCATATCACCAAGACATCATTTTGCCAAGGTACTAAGCACAACAGTTTCTAATTCCATAGTTGCTATGGTAACAGAAATATGGTGTCATTGGGATTGACTTATAAGTGAGATACAACCTGAAATTCATACAATGGGAATGTGATCTTCTTCAAACATATATTTCATTCTCAAACAAGAGCTGTCGCCTGACAGCATAGCTCGCCTGAATTGGTGCTTGCCAATCACATAGCCGCTATGGTGGTGTGGACTGCTATGCATAAAACTTCAGGCAAGCATGTCCAAAATAAAAACACATTTATAAACAAAAGCTATCTCAGAAATAAGTCTTAAAATATAATTGAAATAAAAAATGAAATAAAATTTCAAAGTCCATGAGCTTGAGTTAAAAAAAAAAAGGGGGGGGGGGGTGGTGGGGGAGGGTGGAGGCTAAGCTGTACCATCAACCATTATCTAACATCAGTCCAAGTATTAGTATCAACTGAGTCTGTCATTGTGGCACTGTGAAATTATGTGTTCATGAATATAAAACTTTAACAAAAATCTTTAAGACAAAATTCTAAGTCGATGACCTTGACCTTGACTTCAAGGTCATCCAGTGGGGTAAAAATAAGGTGTTTTGTAAAAACTCAAAAAAGTGTCTAACATCAGTTCAAGTATAAACTAAATCTCTGCAAACCATTATGAATCAGTATGCAATTACAAAACTTTAATAAAGACCAAAATTCCCTAAGTCCCTGACCTTGACATCAAGGTCACTGAGCGGGGTTGGGGTATTATTCTGTAGCTCTAACTACAGTCCAATTTAAAAAAAAATTCATCTATGGGTTCAGGAGATATGTGTCTTTATAAAACTTTAACCTAAACATCCAATAAATACAAAGACAATTTTCTAAGTCCATGACCTTGACATCAAGGTCACTGATAGGGGATGGGGTAGTACCTTCTAAAACTTTATACTAATATCTAACTTCAGTGCAAGTATCAAAGGAATCCATCCATGGGTTAAGGAGATATTGGGCTTCATAAAACTTTAACCAAAACATCCAGTCCAAAAACTGGGTAGTACCTTCGAAAACTTTAGACCAATATCTAACTTCAGTGCAAGTATCAAAGGAATACATCCATGGGTTAAAGAGATATTGGGCTTCATAAAACTTTAACCAAAACATCCAGTCCAAAAAAACTCCCAATTTTCTAAGTCCATGACCTTGACATCAAGGTCACTGAATGGGGTGGGGTGGTACCCTGTTAAACTTTGGACCAATATCTGTGCAAGTATCATAAGAATCCATCCATGGGTTAAGGAGAAATAGGTCTTTAAAAAACTTTAACCAAAACATCCAATTCGAACGCCGACGCGGACGCCGTGGTGACAACAATAGCTCTTCCTGAACTTTCGTTCAGGCGAGCTAAAAATTAAATTCTCTGTTTGTTAAGATTGAAACACATAACATACCAAGTTCATCTTTTTTCAGTGGCCTTGAAAAAGAAACCTGGAACCTTAATGCTCTACTGGCTGACACTGAATGGGCACGTGGTGAGATGTCGTTTATTCCACCACCTGATGAGATGCCAACTACATCCTACTTGTACGGAGCTGACCACAGCAGACCAATCAGCAGAGACATCTTTTATTCAAACTCCTAATGAGATGCCAACCACACATCCTACTCGCAGGGAGCTGACCGCAGCTCCTTACCCATTGAGAGAGATTCTTTTTAATCCACCGCATTTTGATATGCAAACTACATATCATACTGGTAGGGAGGTGACAAGAGCTGACCCATCGGCAGAGATCGGATAGAGACCGACATTCCGTTAAAAAGAAAACTAAACAGGACACCTCTGGTGAGCATAGAGACAATGGTGCTATAAGCAAAGACATTTCTTGTGAAAGAGGAAAATCAAAATCAGGCAGACATTCGTATAAAAAGAAAACAAAACAGGACACCTCTGGTGATTGTCGAGACAAAAGTGCCATAAGCAAAGATAATTGGCGTGAAAGAGGGATATCCAAGAGAGACAGATATTCCTCACCGCCTAGTGAGATGCCAGCTAAAAATAAAACTGAACAGGACTCATCTGTTGCGCATAGAGACAATAGTGCTGTTAGCAACGATATTTTTCGTGAAAGAGGGAAATCTAAAAGGGACAGATATTCCTCATTGCCTAGTGAGATGCCAGCTAAAAAGAAAACAGAACAGAGCTTATCTGGTGCGCGTAGAGACAATAAGGCTGTTTGCGACGATATTTCTTGTGAAATGATTTCCTTCTCTTCTTGTGGAGTCCACTTATTTGTTACTACTTTGTTCTGAGTACATTTCCGCTTTTTGGAATCATTCTCATCTGCATTATGTTACATTCCTGTCAAAAATGTCAGCTTTTGGCCAACCCAAGTGACCGTTCAGCACTTTTTTTTAGGATTTATCATGTTCCATGACTTTGTTTTTTATTTTTTCCCAATTCCTAAATTGTAATGTCCCTTTGTCTTGTCTGCTGCGACTGATTGCAACCAGACACTCTTCTTTCCCTGGGGTAACTTTTGTTCTAAAATTATCTTTTCGGATTTCCTTCTCTTCTTGTGGAGTCCACTTATTTCTTTGTTCTGAGTACATTTCCGCTTTTTGGAATCATTCTCATCTGCTTCATACAGCTCATCAAATTCAAATTCATTAATATGGACTTTCTGCTGTGAAGCTACAATAAGCTCTGAAATCACACGCCACTTTGTTGGTTTTGTAGTATCACACACAGCTCACATAAGAAAACTGTTTTTCATGAATAAACTAATTTTAGTTTACCAATACCTTCTACTTCTGTATTTGGTTTTGCGTAATTCCTATAAATCAATGCTTTTTGTTTAGTTTGTAAGATGTTAATGAACCATTGTTTTTTACTTGAGCCATGACACGAGAAAATCAGCAATGTGGCCGTGCGTCCAGTGCAGACTCAGATCAGCCTGCACATCCACCTTGTTTGATCAAACTATTTGCTGTCCACATGAAGGTTGCTTAGACCCTTAGTACCCCTTTAAGCGCACAGTGAAGACTGATCAGACTGGGTGTATGCCCAGGCTGATGTGAGTCTTCACTGGGCGCACATTCCAATTTGTTGGTTTTGTCATGTCATAGCTCACTTAAGAAATCACTTTATCTTTCAAATTAAAAATTTATTGCTGTATATTATTTTTCTTTGCGTTTCTATTGCATCCCAATGTTGCAGTTTCCAGTAATATATCAGTCATCATACCTATCCAACTAATAATCTCATTTCCCGTCCGCCCATGCAAACGTTGATGGATGTCTCAATTACGTCAGGTACATCCAAGTCATCATAATTTGTCTACTTTTTATTGGGCCTGTGCCTGTATATTCAAGTACTATTGGACAGAGTGCTGACGTTTACAGCTACGTCCGTGTTTTGTTGGGTACAACCCAAGTGATGGTGACTTGCCTATTCTTTTTTATGCCCCCCCCCCCTTGACGATAGTCAGGGGGGCATTAAGATTTGCCCCTGTTCATCCGTCTGTTCGTCACGCTTTTTGGTATAGAGTTTGTGTAATCAACTCCTACCATAGTTTTCAGTGGATCCTTTTCAAACTTTGCATACATGTTGAGGACATATTGAAGATGTGCGTGTGGGTATTTTATGGAGCTAGAATTAATTTTGACAGAATTACGGCCTTTTGAACTTAGTCATTTAAGGCAAATCTTTGCATTGTAGGATATAGAGTTTGTGTAATCAACTCATCCCACAGTTTCAATGGATCTTTTTCAAACTTTGCGTACGTTTTGTGGACATAGTGAAGATGTGCATGTGGATTTTTCATGGAGTTAGAATAATTTTTGACAGAATTATGGCCTTTTAAACTTAGTCATTTTAGGCAAATTTTAGCGTTGTAGGGTATAGAGTTTGTGTAATCAACTCCTACCGTGACGATAGTCAGGGTGCATTAAGACTTGCCACTGACTGTCCATCTGTCTGTCCGTTTGTCACGCTTAATGGTATAGAGTTTGTGTAATCACCTCCCACAGTTTTCAATGGATCTTTTTCAAACTTTGCATACATTTTGTGGACATATTGAAAATATGCATGTGGATTTTTGATGGAGCTACAGTTAATTTTGATTGAATTAGGGCCTTTTAAACTAAGTCATTTTAGGCAAATCTTTGCATTGTAGGGTATAGAGTTTGTGTTATCAACTCCTCCCACAGTTTTCAGCGGATCTTTTTCAAACATTGCATACATGCTGTGAATGTATTGGAAATATGATTGTTGGTTTTTGTTGAACCTAGATCAATTTTGACAGAATTACGGCCTTTTGAACTTAGTCATTCAATGGAAATTTTTGCATTGTAGGGTACGGAGTTTGTGTTATTGACTTGACCCACAGTTTTCGATGGAGTTTCAAACCTTGTCTACATATTGTGGACATATTTGCAGATGTGCATGAGTTTTTTTTGACAGAATTTCAGCCTTTTTAACTTAGTCATTTTCGACAGTTTTTACATAGTAGGGTATGGAGTTCGTGTAGATCTAGAATGAATTTTGACAGAATTAGGGCCTTTTTAGCTTAGTCATTATCGGCAGTTTTTACATAAAAGGGTATGGAGTTCGTGTAGATCTAGAATTAATTTTGACAGAATTACGGCCTTTTTAACTTGGTCATTATCGACAGTCTTTTACATGGTAGGGTATGGGTAATGTTTTCAATGGATTCTTTGTAAGTGTTGTAAGGATATACACATGTCATGTGACAGGCGCTATATGGGGGCATCATTAGTGTCTTACAGACACAATTTTCTAGTTCTTTTTAATCTTCGTCCCAGTCTCATTTTGGATAGTTTGCAGAAATTAACGTGTATATCTAGATTTTTAACTGTCCACATTCAGTTGAGTGAATCCGAATTATGATCGCTTGTAGTTGTCAAGTTTTAATTGGGTTGGATACAGAAGATAATGAGTATTCCTCGTTCACTTAGAACTACGCATGGGTCCAATTTACGATGGATACACATGTCATGGTGACTTGTTCGAAAGTCAGTGGGACTGTGTCCAAGTCACATTTGAGTAGATTGCAGAGCTTGACGGAATTGCCCAGATCTCTTGATTTTTTTCTTTTAAGTCCAGATTAAGTTGGGGAACATTCATGTTGTTTTTATGTCGAGATTTTATTGGCATGAGTGAACTCTGGTTTATCCTCCCACCAACAACAAGGTCACATGGAGGCGGGACCTCCGTTTAAAGTCTCATTCGAAACAAGAACTCCGCGGAATGCTATGTCGCACCTGCATTGCACTTCCACAGTAGCAGAGGTCATGGTCCACTGATGTTCCATGCAATATTTCAACCAAATATACCAAGTGGTTCTGAAATAGAAGCTGATTTGAATTTGATCTTTCTGAAGCATTGCAGTCTGGTCATGCTCTATATAAATATTAGGAACCATGGGTGCAGTGGTTTTGGAGAAATTAATTAAATATAGACCTTAACGCCAGGGTTAACGTAAGTGTGAGCGCTTTTTTGTTGCAATGGCGGCCATCTTGGATTCTTGACCTGGCTGAATTTTACCATTCTGAAGTCTTGTAGTCTGGTCATGCTCCATATGGAAATTGAGAACAATAGGTGCAGTGGTTTTTCATTAAATAGAATATAACGCCAGAGTAAACGTAAAATTAATGTGAACGGAAATTTGTTGCAATGGCGACCATCTTGAATTCTCGACGTCTTGCAGTCTGGTCATGCTCCATGTAAAATTTAAGAACAATTGGTACAGTGGTTTTTAATTTAATAGAATTTAACGCCAGGGTTAACGTCAAATTAATGTGAACGGAAATTTGTTGCAAATGCGGCCATCTTGGATTCTCGACCTGGCTGATTTTTATCATTCTGAGGTCTTGAAGTCTGGTCATGTTCCATGTAAAATTTAAGAACAATGGGTACAGTGGTTTTTAATTCAATAGAATTTAACGCCAGGGTTAACGTTAAATTAATGTGAACGGAAATTTGTTGCAATGGCGGCCATCTTGGATTCTGGACCTGGCTGATTTTTATCATTCTGAGGTCTTGCAGTCTGGTCATGGTCCATATGAAATTTGAGAACCATGCGTGCAGTGGTTTGGGAGAAATTAATATGTAACGCCAGGGTTGACGTAAATGTGAACGGAATGACGGACGGACGGAATGACGGACGGAAAACCGGACGCCTATATCGCACCTTGCTAAAGCAGGTGCGACAAAAATGGCGAAGCGGGGGATCGATCTTGCGACACCTGGATTGCCCACTACACTACGGCCACTTCAAATTTTATTGGGACTATATGCCCAAGTCTCAATTTTTGGTAATGCGCAAAATTTGATGGGTGAGCCCAGATTTCTTATCAGAATGCAATATGGACATAAATCTTTATGCAATAAACTCTACATGTATCCAACAAAGTTGCGGACACCTCCCAAACAAATGATTGGACATTATAGCCAACTGCAATATGGACGAAAATTGATCTTTTACTATACACTCAAGCTGTATCCAACAAAGTCACGGAACCTACAAAACACATGATTGGACATTGTAACCAAAAGCAATATTGACATAAAATGATCTTGAAATAAAATGATCTTCACTGTTCACCTTGCATGTATCCAAGTAACGGACTCGTACCAAACTCATGATTGGACAATGTCAATATGGACAAAAAATGGTCTTGTACTTTTTACTCTAGATGCATCATATACGGTTACGGACACCTACCAAACACATGATTGGACATTGTAGTCAACAAGAATGTAGACATAAATTTATCTTTTACTTTGGACTCTACATGTATCCAACAAGTAACGAACACCTACCAAACACATGATTGGTCATTGTAGCCAAAAACAATATGGACATAAAATTGTCTTTTAATGTTGACCTTACATCTTGGGCATAAAATGATCTTTCACTAGTCACTGTAGAGGTATCCAATAAAGCTACGGACACCTACCAAACACATGATTGGACATTGAAACCAACTGTAATATAGAAAAAAATGACCTTGTACTATTCCTTCCAGATGTAACCAACATGGTTACGGACACCTACCAAACACATGATTGAACATTGTAGCCAACAGCAATCTGACCATAAGTTGATCTTTTAATATACTCTACATCCAGCCGACAAATTTACGGACACCTACCACACACATACTGGACATTGTAGCCAACTGCAATATGGACGTAAATCGATCTTTTACTATATATACTCTAGATGTATCCAACAAAGTAATGGACACCTTCCTGACAGATGCTCGGACAATGAAGCCAACAGCAATTTGGGTATAAAATTATCTTTTACTATTTACTGTAGGGGTATCCAACAAAATTACCGACAACTACCAAACACATGATTGGACATTGTAGCCAACAGCAATATGGACGAAAAATGATCTTGAATTATGCACTCTAGATGTATCCAACATGGTTACGGACACCTACCAAACACACGATTGGACATTGTAGCCAGCATGAATGTGGACATAAATTTTATCTTTTATTTTACAATCTACATGTATGCATCAATGTTACGGACACCTACCAAACACATGATTTGACATTGTAGCCAAAAGCAATATGTACATAAAATAATATTTTACTATGATCTTTTACAGTTCACGTTGCACTAATCAAACAAAGTAACGGACTTCTACGAAACACATGATTGGACATTGTAGCAATAGCAATATGGACAAAAATGATCTTGTTCTATTCTCTCTAGATTTAGCCAACATGGTTACGGACATAAACCAAACACATGATTGGACGCTGTAGCCAATAGGAATGTTGAAAATTTATGTTGCTATACACTCAACATGTATCCAACAGTTATGGACACCTACCAAACATATGATCGGACATTGTAGCCAACAGCAATATGGACAAAAATGATCTTGCACTATGCACTCCAGACTCCAGATGTATTCAACATGGTTACGGACACCTGCCAAACACATGATTGGACATTGTAGCCAACATGAATGTGGAAATAAATTTTATCTTTTACTTTACACTCTACATGTATGCATCAAAGTTACGGACACCTACCAAACTCATGATTGGACATTGTAGCCAAAAGCAATATGGACATAAAATAATCTTTTACTGGACTAGTACAACTAAGGCTCGCCTAACGACCAAAGACTAAAGACTAAGAGCTATGCCAAAAACTAACGATGGCGGATTGTCTGACATGTGAGTGAGAAAGAAATTCCCGACTTCAGAAACCTTTGGTGGCAAACATAAGATCTCTAAGTTCGTGATCAAAGTTGTCCTGTTTCTTTCTTGAATAGTAATAAAATAACAAAACACAATTCCTTCTTTTCAGATAAAACAAAAATGGAAAATGAGCTAGATCCGCCACGCTTTGTTATTTATTCAGCCGTGTCCAATGACTGTATTTCACTGTTGTGCATAGTTGTACATCTTTACAACAAGAATTCCGCGGAATGCTATGTCGCACCTGCCTTATGCTTTCTCAGTAGTAGATACCATGGTTAGAGGAAAGTGTACACTAGGTCTGATGAATTTATGTAGAAATTTGAGCAAATTGGACTTATAAACTAGAAAAGATGTAGTTCCATACATAAAGCTCTACATGCAGTCAACAGAGTTAAAAATATAGGTTAAAGGTATAAAGCAGTCAAACAATCGAGGACACCAGCTTGAGAAAACATTTTATGCCATGTCTGATGATTGTAGGTGGTATAGTTAGTGAGAAACGGACTTGAATGCTCTTGTCCATATAATCATGGATGCCAGGGTGACATAAAATTTATAAGGTCAATAGAGCATGATATAAAGGTCAAGGGTACAAATAAAAGCAGCATCCCAGGTTTGATGATTACACCCATTGTATTGAAAGAGAGATGGACGCAAACCCTAAGGTTGATACAATTTTGGACGTCAAATTTTACACAATCATTAGAAATTTTACAAAATCAGTAGCATGTGAAATATATATCAAGGGCTGAAACAGGTGCATTAATCCTCGAGTTCATTCTAAAATGAAACTTTATACCAGGTTTGATGATTCTAGCTCTCATAGATGGGTCAAAATAAGTGCAACAATCCTCTAGATCAACCTAAATAGAAACTTTATACCAGATTTGATGACTGTAGGTATCATAGATTGAGAGAAATGGACCAGTGTGCCAGGGTTGACACAATTTTTTACATAAAATTTTACTAAGTCATCAGAGCATAGAATATAGGTCAAAGGTCAAAATAAAGGTTGGTTGATTTGATGCTTAACGTCCACGGTAAACAACTAAGGTCATGTCGGGACGGTCAGTTAACCTAACCACACTATTCCTGGGCAGGCTTAGACCTCCTAAGCGGTTAACCAGTACTAAGTACACATACTTTCGCCAGTAACTGACAACTGCCCTTCTTGAATCAGCGGAAGGAGAAACGAAAGTATGTGGCCAGACCGGGATTCGAACCCAGGACCTCTGACTTACGAGTCAGGTGCCCTACCGATTGCGCTACCCGGCCCGGCTCAAAATAAAGGCAACACTCCTCTAGACCATCCTAAGAAAACACTTTATAACAGGTTTGAAGATTGCAGGTATCATAGATGGAGAGAAATGGACTTAAACACTAGGGTTGACGTACGTTTTGGCATAGAATTTTATGAAGTCATCAGAGCATCAGAGCATGAAAAATAGGTCAAAGGTCAAAGTTAGTGCAAGGTTCCTCGAGACCATTCTAAGAAGAAACTTTATACCGGGGTTGATGAACGTAGGTATCATAGATTGAGAATAATGGACCCGAACACTAGAGTCGACGTAATTATGGATGGACGGACACCACAGAATTTTATGAAGTTATTAGAGCATGAAAAATAGGTCAAAGGTCAAAATAAGTTCAAGGTTCCTCGAGATCATTCTAAGTAGAAACTTTATGCCCGGTTTGATGAATGTAGGTATCATAGATTGAGAATAATGGACACGAACGCTAGGGTCGACGTAATTGTGGACGGACGGACGGACTGACGGACGGAGGGACGGAAAAGTGAACTCCTATATCGCACCTTGCTAAAGCAGGTGCGACAAAAATGAGTTGTTATTCACGTGTGTGATTGATATTTGGGTTAAAAATGGTTGAACAAGCCAGTCGAACAAGCAAGAGTAGGATGTACATTTGAGTGGGAAAGCCTCAGAGACATTTCTACCTCTGGTGGGTTAATTTTGGCGGTCGGGTCGGGCGATGTTGATGGTATGTAGCGTTGGTTATTTGGGTTGGTTATAATTTATTTAAAAATATGACCTTGGATTGACCTTGACCTATTTTACACAAAGGTCAAACTTGGTTACTTAGGCTGTTCTGTGGGAAAAAGTTAAAAATGATCGATTTTTCAATCTCAAAGTTGGCAGATGCATTCAACAAAATGAATAAATGAAGCTACATGAGCATTGAAGGTCAAGGTCATACTTTGACCCTGGTCCAATGTCAGTCAGATTTCAAAATTAAAACTTGTCTTTCTCAGAAACTATTGGGCCATTTGAAGCCAAACTTCACATGAAAGCTGATGGAAGCAAGTAAATGGAAATTTATACAAATAAGTTGGGTCACATGAACAAGATGGCTGCCACAGCTTGACCCATTGAAACTCTTCTTCTCCAGACACAAGTTGCTGATTACAATGAAACTTGGTATACAAGATTCGGAATGCATGTAGTTTAAAACTCCTTCAAATGATGACTCCAGGATGACCTTTGACCTTTTGTAACGGAAAGGTCAAATTGGCTGCCTTAGGCATTTATAATGGAAAAGGGTCACACAGTTGATTTTTCAGGTACTGTATATGGCTAAGTGATAATATTAAGAGTGTTCTTGATCTACATGGGTACATGAGGATTTATGAGTACGAGAGGCCAAGGGCATTATTTGACCCTTGTTCAGGGTCATTTGAAGTTAACATTGTGAGCTGCCTAGAGCCTTCCTATGCTCTCCAAACCAGGTTGGCTCAGTTTATACTGTGTATGCCCATTTTGTGTTGGGAAATACAAGCTATGAATAGAAATCTGTAGTCTCAGGTAAGCGATACAGGATCATCATGGTCTTCTTGTTTAATATATTACAAATTCGACAGAATTAAGGCACGACGATGAGCCAAGCCGGCACACAGCTCTACAATCATCACTATATTCCTCCGAGGGTGCCGGTAAAGACTTCCAATAACCTTGAATAATTTCAAGTTTCTGATTGCATGTTCAACAAGAATACGTCACTTTGATAACTTTCTGTTCAGACGTCTATAAGCTGCTCGTTCCGGTAAAGGTCTACGTAAAATCTGAGCAGCAGAAAATGGCGTAATAAGGGGATAAGGGGATACTGAGATGGATGTATTTTGTCCGCAAGTAAATAACAGTCACCGGGAAAATCTAGCTCAGCATTCGGCCCGATAGGTGGAAGAAGTCTGAATGTAATAGCGTCGTTATTATGTCACATAAAGCCGGTTTTAATGTACCTTAGGACACCATTATTGTCAACTACAACCTGAGTGTGAACACAATGAAAGTGTCGGTGACCAGAGTAGTATAAAGTTTCCCTCTCAGTCATAGGTTTATATATTCTGTGTGAATTAGCATCAATCATGCCAACAACTGATGGCATATCACGCCATCTACCCCTCATCTTCGTCCACTCAGCTGCTGTTGGCCATGTAACAGATCCAGCGTACAAGGCATGCAAAGGTTGCAACATACTTTCAATGATATAAGCAACTGTAGCACGAGGGACATCAAACATTAAAGACAGTGTTGCATAACATGGATAAGAACGCAGCCACAGAAGGACCATCATCAGTCTGTTCTGAAGGGAGATGCCACGACCTCCGAAAATATGCAACTCTCGGATACTTCGTAACATTTCTACAAATGAGTCTCTTGTTTCTGAAGTGACAAGAAAAAACTCGTGCGGATGAGACATATATGCTGCAAACAGGTCGCGGCCCTGCCACAAATCTTCTTGATCACGAAGGAGTCGATGCCTTATATCCAGTAGAGGGTCCGGGGGTGGTGTCGCCACGGTGACAAACAAAAATAAAATAATTTGTTGAAAATGGATCATAGTATCAGGAGGCATCGCAAGAAACATAAGCAGTAGAAGAGCTGCCCGTCTTTGAGCCTGTGTTCTAAAATGAACTGGCATTTTGAAGACAAAAATTCAGTAATCAACTGGCGCTAAGGTGCATAATCTTTTTATATCATTTCCTTGACCTGTGCTGACGACCGTGCCGTTGGCAAGACAGAATCAACAGCAGTATAGTGCCACAAACCAGGATACAATTTAGCGTTATGCTCGGTCAGTGCCGGGAGCTACCTGGCAGGAAAAAATACCGGCTCGGTCGACAACAATGGTAGACAAATCAGTATTAACCGCTTCTTGTAGAATTTTAGCAACGACCACTAGCTTCATCACAAGATGAACGTTGAAAAATCAAATTTTAATTTTTATATTTACACTTTATTTTTAGATTGCGTTATTTATGCAAATTTAGTGATGAGTTTGTCAAATACGCGGCGAAGAAAAATTCTTAATCGACGAGTTTCGCCATAGCGTTAAACAGCCAGCGCAATGACGTGACGTCAAAGAACGTTACGTCGGGCAATCAACTTCTACATTTACCGGTCATGTGACTTATGAGTAGCGTCTCGTGATCAATAGACGTTCATCGGTGTATGAAGCCAGTTGGTCCAAATAGGTTCATTTAAGGGAAGTAAGTAGCAAGTGTAAATATATGGGTTTATAAGTTATGGCCCAGTTGTACCTTGGCTTGCGAAGATGATTTCATGGATGTATGGATGAAATTGAATCATACGCCCCTTTCAACATTATTTCAGTCATATCGAGATGCCAGTCTGATGACATCTTCGCAAGCCAATAGTACTAAGTGCACTTTGTTTCTTACATACCCTTGGCCGACGGCCTAATCATAAATCGAATTTCCCATTTCTTGGATGCGAGCAACTCACATCGCATCCAATCAAATTATCGGTAACAAAACATTTTCAGTATAACAGACGCTCTTGTCGATAGAAAATATCGTGTTTACCGTAAACAATTACCAAAACAGAGTAGACGGTCAAGATTTAACCTATTCCTCTGTGTTTTTGAACAATTATGCGAAGTAGTGAGACAACTGTGATTTGTACGGAAGAGTATTTGGGCCAGGCATACTTTTATTTTTTCTGTCCGGTATCTCATAACTTCGATGTAATATCTCGAAATTTTGACTTAGTAACTCGAAAATTTGACTAAATATCTCGAAGTTTCCACTAAGTAACTAGAAATTGTGACTTACTATCTCGAAAGTTTGACTTAGTAACTCGAAATTTTGACTTCGTATCTCGAAATTTCGACTGCGTATCTCGAATCGAAATTTCGACGTATCTCGAAATTTCGACCTCATGTTTCAAATTTCAACTTAGTATCTGGAAATTTCGACTAAGTTTCTCGAAATTTCGATTTTAAGTTAGTGTCTCGAAATGTTGACTAATGAACTCAAAATTTCGACTTAGTATCTCAAACCGAGATACTAAGTCGGAATTTGGAGATACTAAGTCGAAATTTCGAGAAAGTAAGTCAAAATTTCGACATAATTAGTCGACATTTCGAGAAACGAAGTCGGGATTTCGACATAATTACTCGAAATTTCGAGAAAGAATGTCGAATGTTTTAGTTAATTAGTCGAACTGTCGAGATACGAAGTCGAAATTACGAGATACTAATTAAAATGTCGAGTTTATAACTCGAAATTTCGAGTTACTATGTCGAAATGTTGAGTAACTAAGTCGAAATTTCGAGATATCCGACACAAAAAATAAAAGTATGCTTGGCCCTTGTACTCTTACGTAGTTTTGCAACGGATCTTCTTAATGGTCAAAAAATAACATGCGCCAAGGGGAGCAACTCGCTGCAGCCAAAAAGCGGCTGGAAACACCGATTTGCGAATAGGTCGTTGGCCAAGGGTACGTAAGGAACAAAATGGACTTAGTACCTTTGGCTAGCGAAGATGCGTTGAAATATAAACCGGCCTGTGAAACTTAATCTAGTACGTCTATTTTAAGCATATTAGAAGTGACATTTCAGTGTGCGACTGCAAAAGTTAAAGGCATAATTAGTCTATAAATTAAATGTCTGTTTTGTTTTGGGTGTACATTTCCAACACTCTTTTGGAGTCTCGGTAGGTCAGTGTGTTAAGCGCTGGTCAGCTAAGATAGCGGTCCTGGTTCGAATATTACTAGCGGCGGAATTCCTTCAAACGGTAAACCGACTTTCAATGCACACAAGGCCTTATATCATCATTCTACCATCTTCTCAATATGACTAAAATATTATTGAAAGGGACGTTTAATTTAATATCATGCATCCATCCGACACTATTTTAACTATTCACTATATATGACAAGAGAGCGCATCAGTTTCACATTTGATCCAAGAAATATGTTGTTAGGTCTCCATATTGCCTTCAGCTTTGTCAGAGCTGCAGTGGCTTGAGCAATCCCCGACAGAACGTCCGGTGTTTAGCCTTCACATAAGACGATTGCTCCAAGGTACTTGAAGCTTTTAACTGTTCCAAGCTTCTGTCCTTTAAACTTGATCTCCCGGCGCTGTTTGTCATTAGTTTGGTCTTCTCGCCACTTATCTCCATTTTATCCCTTGTGCAGGTTTTGTCGAGACTTTCAACTAGAGTTTCTAGTTCCTGCTCTTTCTCAGCAAGTGCGTCAATGTAATTCGTTAACCGCAGATTGGTAATAGTTCTGCCGCCTATGCTAACCTTTACATCATGTTGTTCCAGAGCATCAGACATAATCCTTTCGAGAAAAATGTTGAAAAGGGTGGGTGAAAGGAGGCATCTTTGCCTAACTTCAACTGTTGTTCTGAACCATTCTACTGTGCTGCCATTCATCTAAACTGTATAGAGGCGCTCAAAGGCTCGAACTGGATTTGCATTCATATTGGACTCCCGCATGGTGGCCCATAAGGCTGCATGCCATACCCTGTCAAATGCAATTGCTTTGTTTTTAATCTAGGAAAACATGATACAGATTCTGCTGATGTTGAAGGTACTTTTAACACAGTATTCTGAAGCTTAAAGGCCCGGATTTTGTTCTATCATTTTGACCCCCCCAAACTAATCCCCTCCAATAAACAAGTGATTAGAAAATCAAAGGCACCTCCTAATCACCTCATTATAATGGGTCATAAAACAATGCAGTGCTGAAATCACTGCCTGCTTGAGGGGCCCTAGTGGGATATATTCATGCATTAGTCAAAATGTAAGAGATCAGAACAATATTTTCTATAATTTGTTAAATATAACTGGCTGATTAACAGTCACAGAATACTCAAATAATAATTTAAAAAGAAAAAGAAAAGAAAGAAAGAAAAGAAAAAAAAGGCCAAAAAAAATAAATAAAAAAAAAAAAAAAAAAAAAAAAAAAAAGAACTTGAGGAAAAAAAAAATAATTGAAAATTGAATACATTCCACAAATATTTTCATGTATTATCACTAACTAACTACTTTATTTTTTTGTATATTTTTGATATGTTATTTTTAATCACTTTAGATCACTTTAGAGACCCAAAAGACTTCAGTTTAAATAAATTGCAAAACCTGTATTTTGAGCAGTTTGGTGACATTATACATGTTTTTGACACCTTTTAAAACAGTGAATTGGTCAAAGTTATTTTGTTTTTACAAGAACTGACACTGTAGTTTTTGTTGGTTATAGACTGTGATTTGTCAATTATGGATTTATCATTATCAATGTTTTTTCCACAGAGTAAATAATTTTATTTTCGCTTCTCTAATAATGAAGTTTGATTGTGAAAAGGGAAAGATGTGAACTTAAGATTTTGTAAACATTACCAGAATATATGTATCAAAAATGTTTTTCTAACTTTGAAGAATACTGATGCGAGTAATTTAATCAAGGTATCTCTGTTATTGATTTCCCCCATTTTGGGCCTCCCAAAGAGACTGCTGGGACACTGGTCTAGAGAAGACTGGCTAGCCAGAGAAGATTGTTTATTGGATAAGATAAGGATTGCATAACTTACTAATGACAAAAATCCAGGTCTTTAAGATCTTTTTTGTTGTGGTTCCTCCGGCTCTGAACCCAGCCTGTGCTTCAGCGATAATCTCTTCAGCTTGGGGTTTGAGCCTGTTCAAGATGACTTTCAGCATGACTTTACTCGGATGACTGATAAAGCTGATGACTTTGTAGTTCTGGCAGAGCTGTAGGTTGCCCTTTTTAGGGAGTGTAATAATCAGCGACTGAGTCCATGGGGTAAGCATTTTCTCCGGTCTCTTGTAGGCCAATACCATGCATAAGATTCAAATACAATACATGGAAATCCTCGAATGGCGAATCCCATGATAGCCAATACCGTGTATTGTAGGCCAATATCATGCATAAGATTCGGATATAATACACGGAATTTGTCGAATGGCGAACTCCATGGTAGCCAATACCGTTCAGGCCAATTTCATGCATGGGGTTTGAATACCATGCATGGGATTCGTCGAATGGCGAATCTCTTGCTAGCCAGAACCATGCATAGGATTCGTTGAATAGCGAATCCTTTGCTAGCCAGTACCATGCTGGCAAGGAGTATGCATGGTATTCAAATACCGTGCATGGGACTCGCTAACAAATACCATGCTGGCCAAAAGCAGGGTTTCCAAAGAAGTAAAACATTCCCTTGCATTTCTTTTACCTTTCTCTAACCAACAGCCAGTTTTCTCTGACCACTACATTGCGCTTTCGCATCACTGCGTACAAAAATATTTTCATTTGTGCCTTGAAAGTGCCGATAGCAAATCACTTTTCTCTGCCTTCGTGTGTATTTTGTAATATGCATTTTGAAAATAAAATACGTTTAAAGCAAAACCATTTTCATGCTGTTTGAAACTATTTTTCTCCATATATAATGTACGCTATGTGTCCATGCGTCTCTGTTGTCAGCAACTACATGAAATTTAAGCGAAGGGGTTGTGGGGGCATCGCAAGCTGAAGAAAGTTTGTGTCTGAATTCTTGACTAAAAATAGCCCGACTTTTCGCTTAAATTCCAAATTTCCCTCCAAAGCCCCTGGTTTTTCCATGACCCTGAAAAAAATGGAAATTTTCCTGACCTTTCCCTGACCCTGGGAACCCATATTAAAACTTTCTGGCGGCTTCCAACATTAGATGTACAGACTCCCGAGGTCGATTACAGGGTCGTACAATCGACTGGACACGAGATTTTCTTCCAACGCTATAATGGCGTTTTATCACACTTCCATCGTCCGCATGTAACTGAAATATTGAATAATTTTACGCAAGACCGCATGATCTATATCGGCCAAGATTCACCCGTGCGTTTTACAGCATGTACAGTCTATCTTATACCAGCCTGGTGACCAGAATGGATAGTGAGCCAGAAAACGGTATTTCTTATCTCTTATTTTAGCATCTTCTTAACATAATCATCATACATTAAATGATTTTATATCACATTTTTACCCAGAAAAATAAAAATAAGGAATATAGCCTACTTACATTCTGTTGCTCAATTTTCGTCAATAAACAACTAACTCTGTGATTTGTACAATGTGTACACATAAACAATGAGCCTCGGTAGCGCAGTCGGCTACGCGCTGACTTGCTGTGCTAGCGGTCTCGGGTTCTAGTCCCGCCGGTGAAAAGGGACATATTGTTTTTGGCCTTGATCGTGTTAGCGTCGGCGTGACAGTTTCTAGTGTGCACGATATCTCTTGAACGGGATGGCGGATTTTCTTCAGACTTAGAGGGATACTTTATTGGTGCAAGCTTTAGAGTTGATTAGATTTTGGTGAACTTGGTCTCATTTTCAAGGTCACAATGGGACTAAATATGACTAATATTGTGTGCATGATATCTCTTGAAAGGTTCAATAGATTTTTATCAAACTTGCATGGATACTTGAGTTGGACAACTTGTAGAACTGTTTAGATTTTGGTGACCTTGACCTCATTTTCAAGGTCAGCATGGGACTAAATATGACTGACATTGTGTGCACGCTATCTCTTGAACGGGATGGCGGAATTCGGTCAAACTTGCAGAACCACTGCACTCAGACAATCTTTAGACCTGATTAGTCTTTGGTGACTTTGACCTTATTTTCAAGGCACCATGGGACTAAACATGACTAATTTTGGAGCCAGATTAAGCTTGTGTGTACAGTATTAAATGAATCTTTGGCGTTATTCCTACCAAACTTGCACAGATATAGTATTGGTACATGCTTTGGAGTTTTGGTGACCTTAACCTCATTTTCAATGTCACCACTGGACTAAATATCATAGATATTGTATGCACGATTTCTCTTACAATGGTAGTCAGATTTTCATCAAACTCATAGGGATACTTCATTGGAACAACCTTTAGAGCTGATTAGATTTTGGTGGCCTTGACTTTATTTTCAAGGTCACCATGTGACTAAAAATGACTAATCTTGTATGCACGTTATCTCTTGAACAAGTTGGGAGACGATCGTCAAACTTGCAGGGATACTTCATTGGGACATCCTTTAGAGTTGATCAGGGTGTTGTGACCTTGACCTCATTTTAAGGTCACCGTGAGACTAAATATCGCTTATCTTGAGTTCAGTTTATCTCTTGAGCGGATGGGCAGATTAAGGTTGAATAGAAATAGTGGGGGGCATTCAATTCATTATACCAGATGAATAACCCAAAGGGCTATAAAACATTTGGATAAGATTAAAAGAAAATTCACCGTTTTGTTTTCCTAAAACACAAAATTTTGTATTTCTTCATACAGTTTTACACATTTTTTATTAAAATTCATGTCTCTAGCACGTGAATGCATTTTCATTTCTGCAAATCATATAATCTATTATATAGGATATTTCAAACAAATTGGTCCAAAAAATGCAGTTATCATGATAAGTATATTTTTACATTTTTTTTTTTTGAAAAATGCAATAAAATTGAATTTCATGAAAAACGTCATAAAAAGATATTAAATCGATGGGGCATGCATATGCATATTATTTTAGTAAAATTACATTGTATGATACAGAATAAAACAAAGAAAACAAAACATTTCACCGTTTCGTTTCCTAGAAAAATAATGTTTAAGTTCAAAAATATGCCAAAAGCAGACTGCCCAAATTCTGCACCTGCTGCAAGCACAGTCGGTCCTTGCCCTATTATTCATTTTCCTGTTGTTCCGGTTCTACCATAGACTAATGCCTACAAAAATGTGCAGATGGAATGGAAATTGTGAAGACCTTGTTCATTCTGGTTCCGAAGGACGGAACAGTCTGGTCTCGGTTTGCACTGTTTGTACAGGCCTACCTGCCCGAAAACTTAGGATCTTTACGGTAGACATTGTTAGTATGTTTATATACTCCACAGATGATCGATTTCACCATGAACAATAACTCTCTTTTGCTTTAGGAAAGTAAAAACACGGTTATCCTGTATCTGACTACCTTAACATCAAACTTGCAGAAATACTTTATTGGGACAATCTTTAGAACTCATTAGATTTAGGTGAGCATAAAATCATTTTAAGGTCATCGTGGCACTAACTATCACAAATTTCAGTTCAGTTCAGTTCAGTGCTTCTATCGACGTTTCCCAAGTGACTCAACGGTACGTAACTATAGTTGCACACACTTGGCGCCGTGTGTCCGTCCAAATCACAAATTTTGTGTGCACTGTATCTCTTAAATGAGTGGGTCGGTTTTCGTCTAACTTGCAGGTATACTTCATTGGGACAACCTGTAGGGCTAATTAGATCTTGGTGACATTGACTCCATTTTCAATGTGACCATATTTTAGCCAACCAAACTTGTCAAATTTAATCTAAATTCAGGTTGCGTTAACTATGAGGCAGATTGTTATCAAATTTGCATAGGTGTATCAGTGATATGGACCAAAGTGTGGCATATGTTTGGCGATCTTGACTTAATTTTCAATGTCAATATTGGACCTAAGTTGTAAAGTTTCAGCCATTTTAAGCTCGTTTGTATAATACCACAAGGAGTGTTGTGTGAATTCTAACCAAATTTGCATAGACATTTCACTGGTATAGGCCAAGGAGTTAGGTCTTGATGACCTCGACCTCATTTTAAATGTCAGCGTATGATATATTGAGGCTGGCTGGTGGGGGACTTCTGAAAACAGTTGTAGTTTGTATTAAATTGTATCTATTTTTCAGATATTCCTATCTTCAAAAAGAAACTGAAAATAAACTTCAGTGATGAAGAGATCTTGCTGTTACTTCGAAGTTTCCAGACAAATCCATACTCCTGGAATGACATAATTGAAGTCATGAAAGAAAATAATCATCATCTGCCAACCAAGGCCCAGGAGCTGTAAAAGTCGGCACCGGAACAGCAGTTAAAGGACAGGGTTCAACTTAAGCTTGCTCGCATGCTGTCTGCCCCATCTGATATTGACTTACCTGCAGATATTCGGTAAATATAAAGATACAGTTTTACATTTTTATCGCGAGTGACCTTTTTTTTTACCTCGCCTGTACGAAAGTATAGGAAGAGCTATTGTTCACCACGGCGTCGGCGTCCGCGTTGGCGTCACACTTTGTGTTAAAGTTTTGGTTAAAGTTTTAGACTCGTATTCCATAACCCAGGAATGGAGTCAGTTGATATTTTCAGTGTATTAGAAAGTTTAACACCATAACGCTCTCACCTCTCTCGTTGACCTTGAAGATCAAGGACACGTACTTAGAACTTGGTCTCCATGATGGGCAAGCACCAGGTCAGGCGAGCTATGCTGTCTAGTGACAGCTGTTGTAGTGTAAGCAAAATATGTCACCTACTGGTTATACCCACCCAAAGGTGCTGCCTCAGTCCTCTGGTCCCCTAAGCTTCCTGATGAGAAAAACCGTGTTCCAATCTACATGTCCTAGTTGTTAGTCTTAAGTTGATTTTAAATCCTCAATGGCTCATGTTAATAAATGAATAAATTTTATAAAATGGGGTCGTCTTGAGATGCAAAATCAGTAAAACAAAAAGTGATTGCAAAATCAGTTTTTCCATACATTTTCGCTGGTATAAACACGGGACGTAATACGCAAAAACGCGATCTTAAGTCGCACAAATAACCAAGAAATAGTTAAATTGAACATATCAAAGTCGTGTAATAAGTCGGTGCAGTGACGAAATAAATACTTTTGAAACTGCCATGTTGTGACTATCAGTTTGATATAATTTTGTATTCTGACTCAGAAGTATCTTAACTTTAATGCTATCTATTCCCATCTGTAGTGTAGCAAAATCCCGTTTCATTAAATATTCACCGTGACTGCACTGACAAATTTAACTGCACTAGCTATTTCGTACGGAAGAGTAGTAGGGCCATGTACACTTTTGTTTGTTTGTTGGATATCCCGAAAATCGTAGTACGGATGCGTAATAGGGCCATGTATACTTTTGTTTGCTTGTTTGATATCTCGAAATGTCGAATTAACTCGAAATTTCGACTTCGTATCTCGAAATTTCGACTGAATAACTCGAAATTTCGACTAAATAACTCGAAATATTGACTTATTAACTCGAAATTTCGACTAAGTATCTCGAAATTTTGACTTAGTAACTCGAAATTTCGACTTAGTAACTCGAAGTTTCAAGATGATAAGTTGAAATTTCGACTTAATAATTCGAAATTTCGACTTATTGCAATTTCGAGATAGTAAGTCGAAATTTCGAGTGAATAACTCGAAATTTCGAGATACTGAGTCGAAATACTAAGTCGAAATTTCGAGATAAAAGTCGAAATTTCGAATTACTTTGTGGAAATTTCGAGTTATTTAGTCGAAATTTTGAGATAAGTCGAAATTTCGAGATAATAAGTCGACATTTCAAGATACATGTACTAATGCGAAATTTTGAGATAATAAATCGAAATTTGGAGTTACTAAGTCGAAATTTCGAGTTACTCAGTCGAAATACTAAGTTGAATTTCGAGATAAAAAGTCGAAATTTCGAATTACTTTGTGGAAATTTCGAGTTATTTAGTCGAAATTTTGAGATAATAAGTCGAAATTTCGAGATAATAAGTCGACATTTAAGATACATGTACTAATGCGAAATTTTGAGATAATAAATCGAAATTTGGAGTTACTAAGTCGAAATTTCGAGCTACTCAGTCGAAATTTCGACATATTAATTCGAAAGTTCGAGATACTAAGTTGAAATTTCGAGATACTAAACAGAAAATGTAAAAGTGTTCCTGGCCCGAATACTCTTCCGTATATTTCTTACTTTTTTGAACCTTCATTTTTGTTATTAGTTTGTCTGACATTCTTGTAATTTATTTCTTGACCGAATTTGCCAAAGTCAGGCATATTGTAGCTTTGAGAGCTCAGGTCCCATTTGCTAAGAAGGCACGTGAAGCCACGAAAACAAGTAATGACCAAGAAGTCGATAGCGGAGCTGGATTTTTTCGTACCAATGAACAAGTGCTCTGGTCCGCTGCTTCCGGAACCCGGCGAACAGCAGTTCCAATCCCTGGACCATCTTGTCTACATGTAGCGAGTCCAAAAGGCGTACATGAAGGCCCTGTAAGTAAAAAGGCCAGACCGGACCCCAGAAAAGAAATGCTGAGAAATCTAGAGTCATCAGAGTCAGATGAGGAAAAAACCAATGAGAAGAAAAGAAAAAAGAAAAACAAGAAGAAGAGGAGTAAGAAATCGTCTTTTCAAGTAGCCAAAGAAAATAACATCAACTATGCTAATTTCATGAAAAAAAAAGATGCCAAAAATACTGAGGGTACTTGGTGTTAGCGACTCCTCCTCACCAGACTCCGACTCATCCTCGGATGATTAATGAAGCTTAAAATGCTAATAATATTGACAAAAATATTCATTGTTGCTTTTTTGTTGTTATTTATTTGCATTTTATAAGCGCATTTATAAAAAGTATAGAAAATATAGAACAGGATTTGATCGAAAACCACAGGTTTATGAGGACCATCTCCTTGAGATCTTTCGCATCCGCCCCAGTTAACCCATTCATGCCTGGTATCAGAAGCAAACAGAGTAACATGTTCTGAAAAGTAAGGACCATTGGAAACAAGGACCATACCAAGGAATTGAAAATAGCAGACTCGGTTTAATTGAGTCTGTTCATGACTAGTAAGCCCCTAGCACCGGCTTAAGCGGAACTCTATCTTTAAAATAACTTAAATGAACTCAATGATCGGAAAGGACCAGAAAATATAATCTGCACTATGATGATGTACGGGGAGACGTTTTACGGCCGCCACATGGCGCAAACACCAGCTGCAGTGAAGATAGACATGTTCTGAAAAGTAAAGACCTTTGGAAGAAAGGAACAAACCAAAGAATAGAAAATAGAAGAAAAATCGAGTCTGTCCATTACTAGTAATGAAAAGTGCGACACCAGCCACGCCCCCTAGCGCAAGTTAAGCGGAACCTATATCAGACGCTGCAGAGCACAGTATTTGATCAAAGTCTTAAAGGAATTTCTTGAGAAAAAAAAGTATCAAGCCCCCCCCCCCCCCCCTCCCACTAAAATTGGAAATAGTCTTGTCCAATTTGCAAAGACGAAAGACTCCACTCGGCATGAATAGGTTAAATAATCAGCTCTTTTGAAACGATTACTGTAGAAAATTCATTACACCCACTTTATTATGTTAATTTTATCACATGGTTTCTCAAATTATTTCTCTACGTCAAGCTCTTTGGCAAACTGCGCTTTCTGAATAGCTTTAAGGCCTACATGCTTGACAAGATTTGATGGAAAAACCGATTTCATATATACTTTGGACTTTGTGTTTTAGCAATGTCATTTAGTTTATGAAGTTGCAAGGTCACAGAGCGCCAGCTTAAAAGATAAATAGATCTACAAGAATTTCGTTCATAAATAAACTTGCTAAATGTCTAACACACACACACACACACACACACACACACACACACACACACACACACACACACACACACACACACACACACACACACTTTTTCATCGTGTGGGGGCGCTCAAGCGTGCACGGGATATGCATGTATGAAATGGAGTGCATATGTACGTGTGAATATGGTGTGCTCTTCTGAGCTAGGTGTGCACGTGTGAATGGACAGAGGTTATGTCAAGCCTTTCAGTTCACATACTCACACTGTGCCTGGTCAGGCTTTTTGAGATTTTAATTAGACATCCTAAGTGGTTAACCAATACCGAGTGCACATACTTCTGCCAGTAACTGACAACTACCCTTACCGGGCCCGCTAGCGCAGTCGGCAGCGCGTCGGACTGCAGATCAAGCGGTCGTGAGATCGATTCTCAGACCGGCCACATAATTTTCATGGAGATTGATCTTGAAATATTTTCTACGGTCATTCTTTCCCTTCCTCGGATTCAAGAAGAGCAGTTGTCAGTTACTGGCGAAATTATGTGCACTAAGTATTGGTTAACCGCTTAGGAGGTCTAAGCCTGCCATCGAACAGTGTAGTGTGAGCAGGTTAACTGACCGGCTCGACATGACCTTAGCTGTTTACTGGGCTGTAAAACCTCAATAAAACAAACAAACTGACAACTTTCCTTCTTAACTCAGCGGAAGGGAGAGAATGAGCGTAGAAAATATTTCATTATCAATCTTCACGACTGTTCAGGGGCCAGGCTGGGAATCGAACTCGCGACCGCTTGTTTTGCTGACCGACGTGCCGCCGACTGCGTTAGACGGCTCGGTAGGATACATGTCAAATTCTGAGGGTACCAAACTCCCTGCATAGGGTAAAAGTGAATTATGGAACCTCCATGCGTAACGTCTTTAGTGCCTGAACTGGTCCTCCATATGTGAACGAGACCTTCACATGTATATGGGTGGGCCATCCACGAAAATATGAATTGAATCTCCTCCAGTGAACGAGTCCTCCATGGTTGGAAAGGTTTCTCCACGTGTAAACGAAACCATTATAGGTGACCCAAACGAGAAGATGTAAACTTGACCTGCACGTGTGAACAGGTAATCCATGTCAGACAGGCCCTGTATGTATTGAACATTTATGCTTGTTAGAATGGCTTCTCCACGTGTGGACGAGATCCCCACATGCGAACGGGACGGGACGTATGAACGAGATGTGTACGTATGAACGGGACACCCACCTGTGAAAAGGTGCTGCACGCTAGATGGAGACCTCCGCGGGGCCCTTTTTTTTCCAAAGATCCACCACGTAAAACGTGGCATGCAGTCTGGTTATCCAAGTATGCAAGGGATCTCCACAGGTGAACGGACATTCCACGTTTGAACGGGCTCTTTGCTTGTGAAGTGTAAACGGGACCTCCAGGTGTGAACGGGATCTGCATTTGAGAAAGGAACCTTAATTTATCATCGGGTCCTCCATGTGTGATCGGGAACTGCATTTGCGAACAGGACCGCCATATGTAGAGTGAACGGGCCTCCACATGTGTATTGGACCGCTACCTGTGAACGGGACCTGCACAAGTGAACGACATCTGCACAGCTGTACCTGCAAACGGGATCTACAAATGCAAACGGGATGTCCATGTGTGAACGGAACTTGCATTTTTCAACGGATCCTCTACGTGTTAATGGGACTGTCCATGTGTGAACGAGGCGTGAATGTGTAAACAGGACCTCTTTCCAATGTAACAGTTAGTCGCACATGCGCAATTCGTGAATATTATACAAGCTTCTATCACAAATATGATTAGACTGTATTGACGAAAGTGATGCAGAAGAGACAACCTTTAAAGGTAGGGGCAATTTGGCCTTTAAATGGTCCAGGGGTAGCAAGGTAGCAAGATTTTTTTAAATAGTTCCTAATTGGCTAAGTAATGTCTTTGTTGTTGTTTTGTTATTGTTTAACGTCCACGGTAAACAGCTAAGGTCATGTCGGAACGGTCAGTTAACCCTGGGCAGGCCTAGACCTCCTAGGCGGTAAACCAGTACTAAGTGCACTTACTTTCACCAGTAACTGACAACAGCCCTTCATGACTCAGCGAAAGGAAAAATGAAAGTAAGTGGCCGGACCGGGTATCGAACCCAGGACCTCTGGCTTATAAGTCGGGCGCCCTACCGATTATTAACGACTTTGATCAGACTGTCACTGTTTGGTTTCGAACCGGGGCAAACTACATCTTCGGGGCTAAAATGCTTGCAACAGATCGGTTCGGAGAGTTGGGGAGGGTGGGGGACGGGAGAGGGTCCTGCCTCGTCTTTTCCCAACCCTATCTTTCCTTTCTACTATCTGTCTGTGAGACGGCTCGACGCAAATCAAATATTATTACTCAGTGAAACAAAAACAAAACAATAAAAAAAAACATCCAACCTAATGCTGATTCAAGTATTAGCTTCAAGCAAGTCATTTCTTAGGTTTTCATTATTTACTATCAGCAACGTTCACTCCGGACCGCCGTGTAGTGCAAAATTAATGTTGACGTCGGCTTTTCGAAAGCACGCGTAAATCGCATAATCTTTCTTTCACATTTTGACGTCATACAGGCAACAGCTCTAGCCAAAGAGAGAGAGAGCCGTTATCGCTATGGGCTTGGCCTCGTTGTGACTTACACTTGAACGTTTTGAAGATGGAGTGATAAATATTACGTTTAACAACTAAGGATCAATGTTTTACCCTAAGGTGAATGGGTATACTTTCAAAGGAAACAAGTCTGGCATTTTCATTTTTTGCCTCCTTCTTCAATACGAGTCAAGTGTTAAACGGAAGATCTTGCTCCCCTTGCAGAAAATTCTTTCCTTTGTTTTTGTGGGACTTTATCTTCCAGGAAAGCAAATAGGAAGTCACTAACATTGTTATTGTTTCCTTTTCCAAAAAAGGCAGAAAACATTGAAGCGTACCCTTTTACCTTAATATATTGTCAGGTGACCTTTGGCCTTTCCTTCTTACTGTAGACGATTTGGAAAAAGGTTGAGTACAAGTTCTAAACATAATTCCCTCTGAGGTTCAAATTTCCACACGTCCCGTATTGTCGAAAAGAGTCCAGGCTTCCACTCGTTCCTGTAGACCTCGTCTTAATTTAAATCTTGGGCCACTACCGGTGTAATATTAAAATTTGAACCAGTTGAAAAAATTATCCTACTGGCCACTTTTCCATGTTGAATATCGATCCGTGGGTCAATGTTGAAAATGTTGACGCATAGGTTCATGTTTTAACGGGGGTCAAAATTTAATGTTACAGCGGCTCAAACCCCTCGAGGCAAATACCCCATCATTTAAAGTTTTAGAATGTAGTATACAAGTCAATTTTCCCGATTTAATGTGATTTATATTATATGTGACGGCAAAGGGTGTAAATATTTATCAGGTTTGGCATCGTTGCAATCTACAGTGACATTGGACGCTTCAATGGATATATATATAGCCGTTCACTATTCTAAACAGTGAGTTTAGTCTTTAGTCAATAGCCGATAGCAGCGTTAGTTGTACTAGACTAGTTTAAATAGCGCTCGACTATCAACTATAACCATACTAAGAACTAAGACTATCGGGTGGCGGATTCACACCGGATATATTTTGATTTCTAATAACATAGCTAGCCTATGATTTAATGAGTTTCACTTCATTTTTGAGCCTTGTGTGGAGATAAATTAGTAAAAACTCGAAGAATAATCAAATTTATAGACTATTTCTTTAATACCAAACGATGATGAAAACTAAATCCGCCCATTTTGGATAGTCAGTTACTCAAGCGCATCAACATGTGCAGCATGCGCATTTCACCCTTGTGAATAGATATTCTGCGAAACTCTTAAAAGAGTTGGTTGGTTGATTGTTTTGGGCTTAGTTTAAACATATTTAATTTCTCTTTTTTCGTAACATATTACAACAACAACATACAAAATAAACTAGGATTGACACAAAATCAAATCGCTTATTTGGTTTTCCTCCAAAAGGGGCGCGACAACCTTTGAGACAGTATTTTAGTCTATATAGAGCCGTCTCACAAAGAAAACGACAAAGAAAAAGGAGATAACAGGGTTTAAATACGGTAAAAAAACCCTCCCAGCCCAAACCTGCAGCAAGTGCGGCCGGTCCTTGCCATCCTGTTTTCCAAATAACATGTAGTGGAGCGCTCTAACACTGAAACTTACTTATCACCGTCGCACGAATCGACGGCCCCGATTTAGCAAAAGCAGCTAACTTTCCAGTGCGAAGCGTCTTCTATACGGACATACCAATCTGTGTAAGTGGTATAACATATATATGCATTCATTTTATCTGATTCCTATTCTTTATATCGGACCACCGACCAGCTGCCTGGAACGATAACTGGCAAGTCTAATCCGTGGCTACAACCCCAGTTTGCAGGCGGTTTAAGCTGCAGTGTGCAAGTTTCAGCCTGCTAAATTATTTGTCTTATTATGGCTCGTTTCGTGCAACTTGATATCTCAAAAGGCTGATCAAGATGTTAGACGAGTAACTTGAATGTTTATTCATTTGAAGTACAGATACGGCCCTCTGTATGGCTTAAACATTAGGTACCTCACCGCTGTGTGTTCAAGACTCGGTCGCGTACATGGAGAAAGCCAAGTTCTGCCTACGGAAGGTGAGGGTTTTTTTTTTGCCGGATGCTCCGGTTTTCACCCATCTCTGCTTAATGCTTGACAAAAGTGAAATATTCTTGAAGGGCCGTAAAACCCATGTCCTATCCTCTGTACAAATAGAGACATTCTTTCGAAGGAATGACAAAGACATGACGAGACTTTATCTTTGAACCCTCACAAAGGTTTCCCATAGCCTATTAGCCGTAGGGGCATTGGGGGTTAGAGGCCCACTGTAACTTGGACACAGCAAACGAAAGGCGGAGCCCATTCCCCTCCTTTCGCTGCCATATCCTTCCCTAATTCAAAGAAGGTACCTATCTACTGCTGGGTTGACAGAGACTGTCTTTCAGTCGTCGCATAGCGAAGCCAGGGCGCGATCTCACGACCTTGTGGCGACTTTCTTCACCATAACCGAGCATCTCTAACCACTCGACCACGGCGCCCACGGGCAGACAAGAGTGTATTACGGAGGAGCCATTTGTAGGCATAAGATATGAGGACATATGTGTAAAACTAAAGCTGGGCTTGTAAATAAGCTGGGTATAGTTAAATTCTTTAGAAGCAAGGAAAACACCCGAGAAACGAAAAAAGCAGACTCGGTCTAATTTAATCTGCTAATTACCAGTAATGAAATATGCACACCGGTCACTCTCCCTAGCACTGGCTGAAGCAGAAGACTATCTAAGTTTTCAACATCTTTTGAAACGAACTCAATGATCCAAAAGGACCTGAAAATATAAGCTTCCAATTATGATGATGTACTGGGAGACATTTTACGGCCGCCACCCGACACAACACCAGCTGTAATGAAAATGAACCACTTCTGAACAGTTAGATATGGAAGGACACTCGGCGGCGTGTGCAACTATGGTTACGTACAGCTGAGCCACCCGGGGAACGTCGTTACGAGAATTGAAACAACAACAACATAAGCAGTTACATCCTTTGGAAGCAAGGGATACACCAAAGAAATGAAAGTAACGCACTCGTTACTGTATGTCCACAATCATGACATTGTCCTTGACAATGACAACGTGTAAAAGGCAGAGAAGGCAACACAAAATGCAAACAGTCAAATGACGTTTTATTAAAAAGTTGATAAGGTGATCTACCCTTTACCCAGAATTTGTCGGAGTCGGAATGTGAGTCGGACGGATCAGGATAAATGCAAACTAAAAACTATTAAGTTTACTTTCATGAGTCATAGTTGATCCTTCACAACTCATAGTTGGTAATTGCACCATACAAAGTGGAAAGTACAAGAGTCTCCATAGTCATGCTTGTGGTAAAACGTCTGAACACAAATCATTATGAAAACACGCATCAACAATAACGTTTGGTGATAAAGGTTGGGTTGATTTGCATATATTGAGTATAGTATGGAGAGCTTGTTTTTGTAAAATGACACATTGCTCCAGAAAGTATCATTTCCTTCTCTGGTTCCCCATCGAGCGATTTAATATAAACAAAAGCGGGGTGACTAGTCTTTTAAATTTGCTAATCACGATCATTAACTATCACAACCTTGACGCGATACCTCCCGATAGACCATTTCACGAAAGAGCAATGAGGCCTGTAAAACGTTAGTTGAGACTTAAGAAACTTCTCTGCAAAGTACGTCACATACATATACATACGTATATGTAATGCCAATTGCCGGGCCGCGTAGCGCAATCGGTAGGGCACCTGACTCAAAGTCAGAGGTCCTTGGTTCGAAACCCGGCCTGGCCACATACGTTCATTTCTCCTTCCGCTGATTCAAGAAGGGCTGTTGTCAGTTACTGGCGAAAGTATGTGCACTTAGTACTGGTTAACCGCTTAGGAGGTCTAAGCCTGCCCAGGAATAGTATGGTTAGGTTAACTGACCGTCCCGACATGTCCCGACATGACCATAGCTGTTTACCGTGGACGTTAAACAACAAATCAATCAATCAATCAATGTAATGCCAATTATGAGCTATGACTTATAGAACCCAGTCGTGTTTTAAGTTCTGAATATTAAGTACATTTTCGTATGTAACAGATCGTTTTTCACTCTTAGGTGCCCAGATATTTTCCCAGTAGATGAACTCATGCATAATTTTATTGCGAGATATGTCTTGAATCGTTTCACTACTGTTTTACTCATGTAAATGATCGTGATTGGACAGCTTTCAACAACGAAATCCTCGAGTTTCTTTAAAAATGTTGAAAACTTATCTGAATAATTTTACATGTAGTTGGCCTGTTTCCGAAAATAAAAACGTTGCTATATCACACCGGGTAGGCGGCAATCCTGAACATCACGGCAATCCAGAACGCGGTTAAAAAAAACTTAAGCGGCTGTTTAGTGTAGGCTGACAAAACCTCTCTTTTGAGCTAGAAGAATGTGTTAAAACTTAGGGTAACTATTTCACGATTTCTAGATATGTTCAAAGATATGCCTCACAAATTTTGGTCGTTGAATCCTTATTAATTTGCATGTAGTTTAGGCGTAAATGCAAAATTTGTGACTTTTAAACCCCACAAACGACAAAATAGACCAAAATCCTTAAGTCTGATACATGTTGTGATCGTTTTCGCGATAGTCAGATAAAATTGAATGTATTCTGGATAAACTGTGCGTATTCAACTGACTTTGTCTTGTACACAAACGAAGTTACATCGATTTGAAAATGACAGGGTAGAAAACGGTGGCAATCGAAAACGATGATCATGGCAATCGACTAACGTCAAACAACCATTTGACAGACAATCGATGAACATTTATACCTTCAGCAGTTTTGATTCGTCTTTTTCATACAAACGTAACCAAGAATCAGTAGAATGAGTTTATATATTGATTTATTTATTTATACAAAATGCTCCAGGCATTAAACATGCAACACGTGTAACTTGGGATAGATACAAAAATGTACGTCAGATGTCCTACTATCATGGTAAATGTTGTTTCCAAAACTGATTAACTTCTGGAATCAACACAATAAAACACCAAACTTATTCAACCATCAATATTTTGACTCATTTCGCTAATACTCCTGTACTCCTAATAAATGGCCCTTGTAAGGTTCTCTCAAAACATAAGCTGTGGTACACATCATAACTGCCCCATTGAGACGTTTAATGAGGACCAACCATGTATGCTTTGAGTGTAAATAATAGAAAATAATATTTAAATCTGCAAACCCCTACTTTCTCTGTACGTTACACGAAAACGTGGGCTAGTCATTGATGTAATATACTGTTTGTTTGTTTTGTAGGACAATTTTGTATTCTCGTTTGAAATTCAAATTTAAGAGACACTTATCAGGTACAGTACCAGTGAATAGCATAGAATTCGCGATGTCGCTCATTGTGGTACTGGCTAGTATGTGGTTTGCCATTGATGAGTCACATGCATGGTAAACGATTCCTACATATGTAAATATGTCATTCCAAGGCATGATATTCTAAATTCAATCATGGTATTGCCTACTGGTTTGCATGTTTTTTTTGTTGGTTTTTCCCTAAAATATTCGAATCACATGCATGGTATTGCCCACCATCGTGTTTGCTAGCCTATGATCACCATTTGACTACTTCAGTGCATAATATTGGTCAGCATCGTATTGGCTAGCACAAGGTTTGTCATTCGACGAATCCCGTGCATGGTATTCAAATCCCATGCATGGTATTCGTAGTATGGAAAATCCTGTACTTCCAATACCATGCTGACAAAAACATGAATGGGATTCGAATACTATATAGCCACGGGATTCGTCGATTGCCAATTCCGTGCTAGCCAGTACAGTATCAAACTGGGCAATGTTATACATGACATTCGAATACCATATATGGGATTCGTCGAAAGGCAAACAAAATCTTGGCAAACTCACCAATAGGACTTGAATGACATACCTGGAATTCGTAGAGAGGCAAATCCCATGCTAGCCAATATCATGTAAATGCTTCGAATATCATGCGTGGAACTCGTCAAACTGCTATCTTCAGGCTAGTCTATGCACGGAATTGCCAAGCATGGTATGACTAGCATAGGATGATTTGTCAGTTGACGAATCCCATACACAGAACCCAATCCCATGGGCAGTATTGCCCAGCAGAATTGTGGGTAGCCTGGGGTTCGCCGTTCGAGGAATGTCATGCATGGTATCCGAATAGCATACATGTATGTGTTATGCCCAGTATGGTATCGGATTCGAATACCATGCATAGGTTTAATCAAATGGCTAATACCATGCTAGCCAATACCATGCTTGGCAATACTTTGCATGAGATTTAGATACCATATATAAGATTCGTCGAATAGCCAGCACGTGCTTCCCAATAAGGTATTGAGCAATTCCATTGCGGAATTCGAGTACACGTACCATGCTAGGGATTCATCAAATGTCAAAAAGCAAACATACGACTCAATGACATGCTGTTCATTCAAGTTCCATGCATGGATTTCATCGAATGACGAATCCAAGCTAGTCAATACCTTGCTAAGAAATACTACGCATGGGATTTGAATACTGGTATCCATGAGATTTGTCGACTGGCAAACTCCATATTAGCCAATAACAAGCTGGGCAGTACCATGCAGGGGATTCGTCGAATGGCGAACCCCATGTTATCAAATACCATGCTGGGCAATATTATGTATCAATTCCGAATACCATGAATAATAAACCTCATGCTAGTAGACATCATGTTGTGCAATTTCATGCATGGGATTTGAATACCATTCATGGTATTCATCAAATGGCGAATTCAATGCTATCCAATACTATGCATAAGATTCAAATACCATGCATTGGATATGTCGAATGGCAAACCTTGTGGTATTCGATACCAAGCTTGACAATACCATTCACGAGATTCGTCGTTAAATGGCAAATCCCATGCTAGCAAACTGATGCAGGGAATTGGAATATTGATCACTTTGCGTTTTATTTTGGAAGAGAGCCTGACGATAGCTATAACAATAATCACAACAGCAACCATAGTAGACTCTGTTTGATATAGGAGAAAGATGTGTATTTACAGCAATAACACATGTACTGCGCTTCGCTGTGTTTTTCGAGAGTCCGGTTTAGACAAATACCGTAAACAAAGACAGCAATAATTACAACGGCCTCCACAACAAGTCAATATCAAGAACAACAATTTCAGCGACAAAAACAAGCAAAAGGCTTTTACCCATATAAAATGTATTTGAATGTTTCCAGGCATAAATCTTCTTCAAGACATATATGGATTTCAATGCAATCTCGTGTCTGTTAGCAGAAACACTCAATCTTGAGGGTGCATGTCATTAAATGCAAAATAATGCAGCCTATTTTAATCTAGAACCATTTTTTTCCACAGCATTTTCGTCATCGATTGCCATGCCCTGCGTTAGTCGATTGCAACCGAGTTGATGAAAAGACGTTTTCGATTGCCAGAAATTTTCACCCTTGCATTTTCATCGCCCTCCCAGTACGGTCAAAATTTAACTTAGACCCTAGAAGTTTTACAGGTGTTTAGGGAAGACATTCAAGTATATCAGAAGACTATGCTTTATTTAATTTGACCTTGAATAATTTAGAAAATGAGTCAGAAAACCGAATTTGCCAGTCTAAAATTGCATGGTTAAAATGTAGGTAGGCATTGCGACATTTAGTAAAGACCTTGTGAAGTAAATTCTTTTTGAGGAAATTTTTCAGACATTCTGCTTTAGATCCGTAATAAATGTTTTACCAAAAACCTTTAGATTAAATGAAATAAAACATGTTAAACTGAGTTTCCCTAAACTGTCGCGTAATTTTTTGACCCGCGTTCAGGATTGCCGCGAGTGTTCAGGATTGCCGCCTACCCGGTGTGTATATGGTAATTATATAAGGTACAGGAGGAAGATCCCATTCACTGCCTCACACTTTTCAACCAGCATCAAGTAGATAAAGACATGTTGTCATCAAACGTAAATGTTGGCACCAAACTGTTAATGTGCATCTGCTTGTTTCTTCGACATTTAAACCACTACGAGGACTATAGACTTTGAATTCGACAATGTTGCTCTATTCACAGAGGCGAATGCATAAAAGCACGGATCAGTGTGAAAAGCGGTTCACATCTTGTGATAAAATGTGGTTGACTGTGCATATTAAATCATATAATTGTCAATACTTCGGAAAAACTAAAAAAAACTGTCCTCAAATTACAATTCCTTATCTGGTTCCCTGTCTAGCAACGAACCCTCTGTCTGTACATTGTATTTTACCGCTTCATGGGCCCCTGTCTGTGCATTGTATTTTTACCGCTTCATCCAAGTTATGATTGAATGACCAAAATCTTTTTAAACCCTTTTTTACGGGAAACTCAATGATGTTATATTTTCAAAAGCTTGCTTATCAGTTCATTTAAAATGACAAAGCTTCCAATTATACCAATGATAAAGAAAGGGGACTTTTATTAAAGTGTGAACTGTAAAGTAGGGTGTTAAATATGAACAGGAACGTATGCAATATGTTTGTGAGTTCATGTGTCATATTGTATACTTCATATTTCACAGCTCATCATTTAGGTTTGATTCCAGATAGCTCAGATCTGACATCTTGTTTCATAAAGTGTGAGGTATAATATGGGAATACATTAAGGTTTCCAACAGACTTGTGATCGTAGTGGCAGTGAGTAGGTGTTAAATAGCTCGTCTCTCTATATTCGTTGTCATAAATTTTTAAGCACAAGCTGTAAACTGTAAAAAATGCAAACTAAATTATCAAATAACTACGCGCCTGTAATATACCAGACTTCAAATAACGCTTTACTACAAGTACTTCACATCTTATACTTCATTTTACATTTTATATTGCAAGCTGCGATATATGACGCTTCAATAATGAAGTGTGACGTGTACGTTATGAACTGTTAAAATTGACGATAAATGTTCAAGTTTCCATACTCTAATAATTGACCACAAATTTGCGTTAAGGGCTTCAGTACGCAGTTTTTCTACTTTGCGGAACAGAGAGCGTCATGACGTCATAACGTCGCCTACGTCCAAACAGACGGTTTATTTTGACGTCCTTTAACTCATATAACGTGGCGTGAATCGATGTAGTTGTTGAAGTATAAACTACATTACCAGTACGTTCTAATGTTTTATCATAGGACTTTCCAATAAATGCACTGACAATGTAAATACCAGTCACCACGATCTTCATGGTATTCTTTCTGCCGTACTTCATTACGAACAGTGTTCACCGATAGTTTTCAGTATAGTCGGATAGTCGATAGTTTGATCTTATTTAAACTAGTCTACTAGTCCACTATGATATTTTACTGTTCACGTTGCATCAACCAAACTAAGTAACGGACTTCTACGAAACGCATGATTGGACGCTGTAGCCAACAGCAATATGGACAAAAATGATCTTGTACTATTCTCTCTAGATTTAGCCAACATGGTTACGGACATCAACCAAACACATGATTGGACGCTGTAGCCAATAGGAATGTGGACATAAATTTATGTTACTATACTCTACATGTATACAACAGTTACGGACACCTACCAAACATATGACCGGACATTGTAGCCAACAGGGATGTGGACAAATTTATATTTTGCTTTTCACTCTACATGTATCCGACAAATTTACGGACACCTATAAACTTCATGATTGGACATTGTAGCCAACTGCAATATGGACATAAACTGATCTTTTACTGTACATCTTAGATGTATCCAACAAAGTAACGGACACCTACATGACACATGCTCGGACAATGCCGCCAACAGCAATTTGGGTATAAATTTATCTTTTACTATTTACTGTAGGGGTATCCAACAAAGTTACGGACACATACTAAACAAATGATTGGACATTGTAGCTAGCCAACAGCAATATGGACAAAAAATGATCATGAGCAATGCACTCCAGATGTATCCCAACATGGTTACGGACACCGACAAAACACAAGATTGGACATTGTAGCCAACAGGAATGTGGACATAAATTTATATTTTACTTTACACTCTACATGTATCTGACAAATTTACAGTCACCTATAAACTTCATGATTGGACATTGTATCCAACTGCAATATGGACATAAATTTATCTTTTACTGTAAACTCAAGATGTATCCAACAAAGTAACGGACACCTACATCACACATGCTCGGACAATGCAGCCAACAGCAATTTGGGTATAAAATTATCTTTTACTATTTACTGTAGGGGTATCCAACAAAGTTACGGACACACACCAAACAAATGATTGAACATGGTAGCCAGCCAACAGCAATATGGACAAAAAATGATCATGAACTGTGCACTCCAGATGTATCCAACATGGTCACGGACACCGACCAAACACAAGATTGGACATTGTAGCCAATAGCAATGTGAACATAAAGGACCAGTCCCTATAAGGCCATTTTCATGGCTAAAACCGATTTTCTTTAAACTTTGGATACTTTAACTGATATGTATTGACTGTATTATGGTGCAATACCAGATTGTTTGGTTCACTGGTTTTCGCTGTATGCACGATTTAAGTGGGTGGGGTAATTCCACCCCATTACAAGTATAGTTACAAAAATGCTATTTTTTCTATTTCAAGTTCATGCTTCAAAATGGTGGTTGCAATAGGAAAAGTACACTTCTGGACTTAAAAGATGATGATAATATTGTTCTGAAATTCATACCAGAATAAAGTTTATATTCGCTTGTAAGATGTACCCCGATTTCAGTATTTTTTGTTCTCCGACTTTACGAAAAACTACAACACGTTCACAGTTTTCAAGATTTTTTAAAAATCTTTTGCTATTATTATGTTGATAAAATAGTCATTGCAGGCATATGTCAGAATTTATTTTATGATCATTAATATGAGAGTTATCTCCCCACGAACTTTGATTTTGTCCGTTTTTCAATATCAGCATGCATTTGTCATTCCATAGTACTCCAAACTCCATTTGGAAGTTAATAACACCTTTTGATGCAAATATTTGTTGATTTTTGTAGGCATTGGAGTTACTTTTGCATGCGACGATGTCATATTTTATGTAATTTTGAAAAAAGAATACCTCGCATCTGGTAAATTAACAAATTGCCAATGACTTACAAGCAGGGTTTGCTTAGTTTTTGCAACCTCATTAAACTCATGCTAAATGCTTAAATTAAATTCCTTATGGCCCATTCGAGTTTTTACGCTGGTTATTATTAAACTTCTTCAGAATCGCTAGACGTACGCCATGTGTCAACAGCAGCATCTTTACATAATCAATGTGCATCTTGCTCGGTTTGACTTCACTGTTTTCTGTTTCGTTGCGATAATATCCTAAATACCAAAGCACTGAAGCCACATGTGCACAACACCCAACGGTGCGAGCACCACTTCTGCACCCACAATACCATCCAGTGATTGGGTTCAGCCCTTGAGTGTATTCAACCCACAAGTTATATGTTTTATTTGATGTGTGACGAGAACGTATCTGTGCTTTGAGAACACCGTCATCTTCTTTGTGTGCCATTATCTCATATGATCCCTTTTCGTCAAAGTGTTCATCCGTGTAGGAGTTGGCCTGTTTAAGTTGGTATATTCTGTAGCAAATTTGTTCTGTTGGTGTGCTTTTTACAGTAAGAACATACCTTGAATTTACCTGTAGTTAGCAGTTAATCCCCTGTGCCTTTTTAGATAGCCTAAAGGTACTCACTCTACAATTTTATGAAAGAATTGGCCTTCTTTTGTTAGGGCAGTTTTGTGAGATGATTTGATAGTGGACAGTTGTGTTTTGTTTTGAAGAAGATGTATTGATCAGATAGCTAAATGTTTGATCTGGAAGTATATAATATGTGTTTCTGAGAAGTCAGTTACATAGGAATTTATGACAAGAAGTTGTCATTATATTCTTGAAGTATTCTGTCCTGGTGAGTCAAAGTATATTCACTATTTCTGTTTGTGTAATTTTGTGCATTATGCAAATTTGTAAATTTCTCGGACCCTTGCAATTTGCTGAACTTTGGCATTACTTTGTGCATTTTAGAGCAAATCCTTAGTATGCTTAATACATATAATTGCAGTGTCTTCGCCTATGGTGTAGCAAACCTTTCCAGTTTATATATACAACTACACATGTACCCACTGTGCAGCTTACAGACTTGATGCTGAGAGGCTCTATATTTCTTACTTCAAACCAAATACTTTGATTGACACAAACATTACAACAGGAGTTTACTTGATAACAGAAAATCTGGTGCTAACAGTTGTGAATAGCTGTAACTGTATGGAGGGGCACTATGGTGTCCAGTTCTAACATTCTATGATAGAAGTGCAAGGAAACGATTTTTGCTACTATTTACTGTATAATAATATTAACTGTGGATCTATATGAGCTTGATAAGCTGTTTAAAACTAAACCTGTGTAGACGTTGATACCTGAACAGCTACGATACGTGTACTTGGACTAAATCAAATTGTAGACAATACTTTCAAAGATTGCTAAATATCCTATCTATAAGCTCATTAGTTAGACGGTGCAGAGATATTATTAACTATTAGTTTATTTGGTAGACTGTACAGTGATATTATTTCTTTTTCCATGTTTGTGTACATATCTTACTCTTCTATCTTTCACACATTTACTTTCCCAGCTATCCTCTCATAGAACATTAGTCATATACATAATAAATCATCCTTAGTTCACATGCAATGCAGTTAAAGTTGCTGTCTAAAGAACCCTAATTCTTAACAATGGTGGCAGCGGTAAAAGCTTTCTAAGCATTTAATTAACATCAAGACAGGACTTTATAGCATGGCTGGTGAACAAACTAAAGAGTGTTTAACCAAACTGATTGAAAGAGGCGAAGATGTGGGAAAATGTTTAGTGTTTTTAAAAGAAGTTGTAGAAAGAGAAGAAAAGTGTGCAGAGAGAAATGAAAGAGCAGCAGAAAGAGAATTGTTAAGTAGAGATAAGGACAGAGAATTAGAATCAAAGAGACTAGATTTAAGGCAGAAAGAACTTGAACTAAAAGAAATCGAGTCTAAAAATGAGGTTAAAGTCAAGGTAAAATTACCCAAATTTAATGAAGGTGAAGACATTGAAGTGTTTTTAACATCATTTGAGCGGTTAGCTTCAATACATCAGTGGCCAAAATCCCAATGGCCTGTAAGGTTAGTTCCTCAGTTACAGGGCAAAGCACTTGAGGCATATTCTCGTATGTCAATAGCAGAAAGTAAAGAGTATGACAATATCAAAAAGGCCATATTAGACAGGTATGGTTTAAACTCTTGGGAGTATAGAGAAAAGTTTAGACAGTGTAAGCAATTGAATGATGAGACATTCAAAGAATATTCTGTAAGACTTAGAACTTATTTTGATCACTGGCAAGACACTGAGTCAATAAACAGCAGTTATGATGCCCTAGTTGATCTGATATTAAGAGAACAGTTAACATTCAATGCTTCACAAAATCTTCAAATTTGGTTGAGAGAACATCAACCCAAGACAGTTAAAGAGCTGGTAAGCCTTGCTGAGGCATATCAGTTGGCTCATAAAGAAACAGAGATGAAAAAAATATCATACAAATTTCAAAGCAAGTCGAATAAAGCATTTCATGACCAGTCAGCTTCTGAAACCACAAAACAATCTGTAACTCCAGAGTACAACTCTATGTTCCGTAAAACAATCCAAAATTCAGATAAAAGAAAATGTTTTGCTTGTGACAGTACTGAACATTTAATTGCAAAATGTCCTTTTAAAGTCAAAGAGGCACAGAAAGAAGTAATTAATAAACAAAGTACCGGACAAGCCAGTAGTTTACTCTACTCTCCAACTAAAGAAGGCTTCAAAGGTAAGAAAGTGCAGATACCTGTTGCCGTTGACATTGAGACACATGAGACAGACTTAGAAAATGGGTTACAATTGACTAAAGGTTCAGTTAATGGTCAACCAGTATCTGTACTTCGTGATACTGGTGCAACTACAATATTTGTTTCTGACAGAGTCATTAATAAGGATCAAATTACAGTGAACAAGAAAGAAGTTACATTAGCAAATGGAAGTGTTCAATTTTGCCCAGAAGTTAAAATAAATATCAAAAGTCCTTACATATCAGGTACTGTTGATGCTTTAGTTCTCAACAATCCATTTGCTGATGTAGTTGTAGGAAACATAGGACATGTTCATGTTACTAATGAGAGCAGTGAGTCACTACAAGTCATTACAAGAAGTATGACAAAGAAAAATGAATTGGAAGAACAGATTCAGGTAACCAATGATGAAAGATGGAAAACTGATGACTACAAAGTAGATACTAAGAATGAGAATATACAGGTAGGTTCTGAATCTATCTTAGAAATAAAGTCAAAAGATGACCTCATATCATACCAAAAATCAGACAAAACACTTGATAAAATAAGACAATTAGCAAACGGAGACAATGAAAGCAGAAGAAATGCTCATTTCTTTATCAAAGATAATATCCTATACAGAGCGTTTCAAGCTGCAACAGGGGAAATAGTTAATCAGATTGTTGTTCCGCAACAGTTCAGGAATAAGATTATGCAATTAGCTCATGATACTTCATTTGGTGGTCACATGGGTTGCAGAAAAACCAGGAACAGAATTTAACAGAACTTTTTCTGGCCTGGAATTTTTATTGATGTTATTTATGGTAGGCATGTAAGAGGCCCACTAAGTATTATTCGTGAATCTTGGGAAGAACTTAATACTGAGAAAATGAAAGATTCAGTGGTAAGTTACTTACTAAAGACCAGAGAAATGCTTCTTAAAATGACTGATATAGCCCAGAAATCTGAGCAAAGTAGCAAAAAGAAGCAGAAATTCTACTACGACAGAAAGAGTTCTGTCAGACAGTTAAACCCAGGTCAAAAGGTAAGTGTTTTATTACCCACAAGTTCAAATAAATTAATGGCAAAGTGGAAAGGTCCATTTGAGATAGTGAAACAGATAACACCAGTAGATTATGAAGTACAAATGAACAAAAAGGTTAAGAAAACATACCATATTAATATGTTGAAGGAATGGGTAGAAAGAGTTCCAGATAATACTCTGAGCAAGGAATCCATTAATGAAGTGATAGATACTACATGTTCAGAAAAGCATATTTTTTGCAATGTAGTGTTTGACACTGATGAAGATGAAAAGGTAAGTACGAATATAGAGAATCCTCTTTTATCACCAAAAGAGAATATCAACGACATAAAGCTAGACAGTCAGTTGAATGATCTTCAAAAAGATGATTTGAAAGCAATTCTCAAGTCGTATTCTGATGTACTGACAGACGTACCTGGAAAGACTAGCATAATAGAACATGATGTCGTACTCAAAACTGAAATACCAGTTGCAAAGAAAGCATATATGCTTCCATATGCCTTACGTGAAAGTGTGAAAAAGGAAATTGATCAGATGTTAGAAGCTGGAATAGCTGAAAAATCCACCAGTCCGTATGCTAGCCCCATTGTTATTGTCCCAAAGAAAGATGGTTCGATTCGTCTATGCGTTGATTATAGGCAGTTAAATGAAATCTCAATTTTTGATCCTCAGCCTATGCCAAAACTTGAGGATATCATCAACAAACTGGGTAAAGCCAAATATCTAAGTAAAATTGACCTTACCAAAGGATTTTGGCAAATACCATTGACCAGCAGATCAAAAGTAAAGAGTGCTTTCATCACGCCTTTTGGGCATTTTCAATTTACTGTTATGCCCTTTGGTATGGTTAATTCCAGTGCAACATTTGTACGCATGATGAGAATGGTACTATCTGCTCTTGAAGAATTTTCAGATTCATTCATTGATGCTCATATTGTTCTGGTTCTAGACGCTTTGAGGAAAGCCTCTCTGACAGCAAAGCCAAGTAAGTGTATGTTTGGTTTTAAAGAACTTGAGTTTCTAGCTCATATTGTCGGAAACGGTGAAATACGCCCTGTTTATGAGAAGATAGAAGCCATAAATAATATATCTCCTCCAAGTACAAAGAAACAGGTTCGTTCATTTATTGGAATGATAGGATTCTACAGGAAATTCATTCTGCATTTTGCAGAAATTTCAGCCATTCTTACAGATCTTACAGCAAAAGGTCAGCCTAACAAGGTAAAGTGGTTGCCTGTTCACCAAACTGCATTTGAATGCCTGAAAAGGGCATTAACAACTTATCCAGTGCTACAAATCCAGATTTCTCCAAAGAATTTGTACTGCAAACTGATGCTTGTGAAAGAGGTATAGGGGCAGTTCTTTTGCAGTCAGATGGACCGGATATGCATCCTGTTATATTTATCAGTAGTAAACTTCTTCCAAGAGAACAAAGGTACAGTATTGTAGAAAAAGAATGTCTAGCCATTGTCAAAGCTTGCTACAACCTCAGAGAATACCTTATAGGTAAAGAGTTTGTAATTGAATCAGATCATTTCCCTCTGCAGTGGCTCAATAGAATGAAAGAAAACAATATGAGACTGTTGAGATGGAGCTTAATGCTTCAAGAGTATAAATTTGTTATCAGGCATATTTCTGGGAAAAACAATGTTGTTGCAGACATGCTGTCAAGGAGCACATCGCCATAAATTGGTTTGAGATAAAAAATTAGGAAGTTTTTATCTTAAAAAGGGAGGCATATGTAGCAAATTTGTTCTGTGGGTGTGCTTTTTACAGTAAGAGCATACCTTGAATTTACCTGTAGTTAACAGTTAATCCCCTGTGCCTTTTTAGATAGCCTAAAGGTACTCACTCTACAATTTTATGAAAGAATTGGCCTTCTTTTGTTAGGGCAGTTTTGTGAGATGATTTGATAGTGGACAGTTGTGTTTTGTTTTGAAGAATATGTATTGATCAGATAGCTAAATGTTTGATCTGGAAGTATATAATATGTGTTTCTGAGAAGTCAGTTACATAGGAATTTATGACAAGAAGTTGTCATTATATTCTTGAAGTATTCTGTCCTGGTGAGTCAAAGTATATTCACTATTTCTGTTTGTGTAATTTTGTGCATTATGCAAATTTGTAAATTTCTCGGACCCTTGCAATTTGCTGAACTTTGGCATTACTTTGTGCATTTTAGAGCAAATCCTTAGTATGCTTAATACATATAATTGCAGTGTCTTCGCCTATGGTGTAGCAAACCTTTCCAGTTTATATATACAACTACACATGTACCCACTGTGCAGCTAACAGACTTGATGCTGAGAGGCTATATATTTCTTACTTCAAACCAAATACTTTGATTGACACAAACATTACAACAGGAGTTTACTTGATAACAGAAAATCTGGTGCTAACAGTTGTGAATAGCTGTAACTGTATGGAGGGGCACTATGGTGTCCAGTTCTAACATTCTATGATAGAAGTGCAAGGAAACGATTTTTGCTACTATTTACTGTATAATAATATTAACTGTGGATCTATATGAGCTTGATAAGCTGTTTAAGACTAAAACTGTGTAGACGTTGATACCTGAACAGCTACGATACGTGTACTTGGACTAAATCAAATTGTAGACAATACTTTCAAAGATTGCTAAATATCCTATCTATAAGCTCATTAGTTAGACGGTGCAGAGATATTATTAACTATTAGTTTATTTGGTAGACTGTACAGTGATATTATTTCTTTTTCCATGTTTGTGTACATATCTTACTCTTCTATCTTTCACACATTTACTTTCCCAGCTATCCTCTCATAGAACATTAGTCATATACATAATAAATCATCCTTAGTTCACATGCAATGCAGTTAAAGTTGCTGTCTAAAGAACCCTAATTCTTAACAATGGTGGCAGCGGTAAAAGCTTTCTAAGCATTTAATTAACATCAAGACAGGACTTTATAGCATGGCTGGTGAACAAACTAAAGAGTGTTTAACCAAACTGATTGAAAGAGGCGAAGATGTGGGAAAATGTTTAGTGTTTTTAAAAGAAGTTGTAGAAAGAGAAGAAAAGTGTGCAGAGAGAAATGAAAGAGCAGCAGAAAGAGAATTGTTAAGTAGAGATAAGGACAGAGAATTAGAATCAAAGAGACTAGATTTAAGGCAGAAAGAACTTGAACTAAAAGAAATCGAGTCTAAAAATGAGGTTAAAGTCAAGGTAAAATTACCCAAATTTAATGAAGGTGAAGACATTGAAGTGTTTTTAACATCATTTGAGCGGTTAGCTTCAATACATCAGTGGCCAAATCCCAATGGCCTGTAAGGTTAGTTCCTCAGTTACAGGGCAAAGCACTTGAGGCATATTCTCGTATGTCAATAGCAGAAAGTAAAGAGTATGACAATATCAAAAAGGCCATATTAGACAGGTATGGTTTAAACTCTTGGGAGTATAGAGAAAAGTTTAGACAGTGTAAGCAATTGAATGATGAGACATTCAAAGAATATTCTGTAAGACTTAGAACTTATTTTGATCACTGGCAAGACACTGAGTCAATAAACAGCAGTTATGATGCCCTAGTTGATCTGATATTAAGAGAACAGTTAACATTCAATGCTTCACAAAATCTTCAAATTTGGTTGAGAGAACATCAACCCAAGACAGTTAAAGAGCTGGTAAGCCTTGCTGAGGCATATCAGTTGGCTCATAAAGAAACAGAGATGAAAAAAATATCATACAAATTTCAAAGCAAGTCGAATAAAGCATTTCATGACCAGTCAGCTTCTGAAACCACAAAACAATCTGTAACTCCAGAGTACAACTCTATGTTCCGTAAAACAATCCAAAATTCAGATAAAAGAAAATGTTTTGCTTGTGACAGTACTGAACATTTAATTGCAAAATGTCCTTTTAAAGTCAAAGAGGCACAGAAAGAAGTAATTAATAAACAAAGTACCGGACAAGCCAGTAGTTTACTCTACTCTCCAACTAAAGAAGGCTTCAAAGGTAAGAAAGTGCAGATACCTGTTGCCGTTGACATTGAGACACATGAGACAGACTTAGAAAATGGGTTACAATTGACTAAAGGTTCAGTTAATGGTCAACCAGTATCTGTACTTCGTGATACTGGTGCAACTACAATATTTGTTTCTGACAGAGTCATTAATAAGGATCAAATTACAGTGAACAAGAAAGAAGTTACATTAGCAAATGGAAGTGTTCAATTTTGCCCAGAAGTTAAAATAAATATCAAAAGTCCTTACATATCAGGTACTGTTGATGCTTTAGTTCTCAACAATCCATTTGCTGATGTAGTTGTAGGAAACATAGGACATGTTCATGTTACTAATGAGAGCAGTGAGTCACTACAAGTCATTACAAGAAGTATGACAAAGAAAAATGAATTGGAAGAACAGATTCAGGTAACCAATGATGAAAGATGGAAAACTGATGACTACAAAGTAGATACTAAGAATGAGAATATACAGGTAGGTTCTGAATCTATCTTAGAAATAAAGTCAAAAGATGACCTCATATCATACCAAAAATCAGACAAAACACTTGATAAAATAAGACAATTAGCAAACGGAGACAATGAAAGCAGAAGAAATGCTCATTTCTTTATCAAAGATAATATCCTATACAGAGCGTTTCAAGCTGCAACAGGGGAAATAGTTAATCAGATTGTTGTTCCGCAACAGTTCAGGAATAAGATTATGCAATTAGCTCATGATACTTCATTTGGTGGTCACATGGGTTGCAGAAAAACCAGGAACAGAATTTAACAGAACTTTTTCTGGCCTGGAATTTTTATTGATGTTATTTATGGTAGGCATGTAAGAGGCCCACTAAGTATTATTCGTGAATCTTGGGAAGAACTTAATACTGAGAAAATGAAAGATTCAGTGGTAAGTTACTTACTAAAGACCAGAGAAATGCTTCTTAAAATGACTGATATAGCCCAGAAATCTGAGCAAAGTAGCAAAAAGAAGCAGAAATTCTACTACGACAGAAAGAGTTCTGTCAGACAGTTAAACCCAGGTCAAAAGGTAAGTGTTTTATTACCCACAAGTCCAAATAAATTAATGGCAAAGTGGAAAGGTCCATTTGAGATAGTGAAACAGATAACACCAGTAGATTATGAAGTACAAATGAACAAAAAGGTTAAGAAAACATACCATATTAATATGTTGAAGGAATGGGTAGAAAGAGTTCCAGATAATACTCTGAGCAAGGAATCCATTAATGAAGTGATAGATACTACATGTTCAGAAAAGCATATTTTTTGCAATGTAGTGTTTGACACTGATGAAGATGAAAAGGTAAGTACGAATATAGAGAATCCTCTTTTATCACCAAAAGAGAATATCAACGACATAAAGCTAGACAGTCAGTTGAATGATCTTCAAAAAGATGATTTGAAAGCAATTCTCAAGTCGTATTCTGATGTACTGACAGACGTACCTGGAAAGACTAGCATAATAGAACATGATGTCGTACTCAAAACTGAAATACCAGTTGCAAAGAAAGCATATATGCTTCCATATGCCTTACGTGAAAGTGTGAAAAAGGAAATTGATCAGATGTTAGAAGCTGGAATAGCTGAAAAATCCACCAGTCCGTATGCTAGCCCCATTGTTATTGTCCCAAAGAAAGATGGTTCGATTCGTCTATGCGTTGATTATAGGCAGTTAAATGAAATCTCAATTTTTGATCCTCAGCCTATGCCAAAACTTGAGGATATCATCAACAAACTGGGTAAAGCCAAATATCTAAGTAAAATTGACCTTACCAAAGGATTTTGGCAAATACCATTGACCAGCAGATCAAAAGTAAAGAGTGCTTTCATCACGCCTTTTGGGCATTTTCAATTTACTGTTATGCCCTTTGGTATGGTTAATTCCAGTGCAACATTTGTACGCATGATGAGAATGGTACTATCTGCTCTTGAAGAATTTTCAGATTCATTCATTGATGCTCATATTGTTCTGGTTCTAGACGCTTTGAGGAAAGCCTCTCTGACAGCAAAGCCAAGTAAGTGTATGTTTGGTTTTAAAGAACTTGAGTTTCTAGCTCATATTGTCGGAAACGGTGAAATACGCCCTGTTTATGAGAAGATAGAAGCCATAAATAATATATCTCCTCCAAGTACAAAGAAACAGGTTCGTTCATTTATTGGAATGATAGGATTCTACAGGAAATTCATTCTGCATTTTGCAGAAATTTCAGCCATTCTTACAGATCTTACAGCAAAAGGTCAGCCTAACAAGGTAAAGTGGTTGCCTGTTCACCAAACTGCATTTGAATGCCTGAAAAGGGCATTAACAACTTATCCAGTGCTACAAATCCAGATTTCTCCAAAGAATTTGTACTGCAAACTGATGCTTGTGAAAGAGGTATAGGGGCAGTTCTTTTGCAGTCAGATGGACCGGATATGCATCCTGTTATATTTATCAGTAGTAAACTTCTTCCAAGAGAACAAAGGTACAGTATTGTAGAAAAAGAATGTCTAGCCATTGTCAAAGCTTGCTACAACCTCAGAGAATACCTTATAGGTAAAGAGTTTGTAATTGAATCAGATCATTTCCCTCTGCAGTGGCTCAATAGAATGAAAGAAAACAATATGAGACTGTTGAGATGGAGCTTAATGCTTCAAGAGTATAAATTTGTTATCAGGCATATTTCTGGGAAAAACAATGTTGTTGCAGACATGCTGTCAAGGAGCACATCGCCATAAATTGGTTTGAGATAAAAAATTAGGAAGTTTTTATCTTAAAAAGGGAGGCATATGTAGCAAATTTGTTCTGTGGGTGTGCTTTTTACAGTAAGAGCATACCTTGAATTTACCTGTAGTTAACAGTTAATCCCCTGTGCCTTTTTAGATAGCCTAAAGGTACTCACTCTACAATTTTATGAAAGAATTGGCCTTCTTTTGTTAGGGCAGTTTTGTGAGATGATTTGATAGTGGACAGTTGTGTTTTGTTTTGAAGAATATGTATTGATCAGATAGCTAAATGTTTGATCTGGAAGTATATAATATGTGTTTCTGAGAAGTCAGTTACATAGGAATTTATGACAAGAAGTTGTCATTATATTCTTGAAGTATTCTGTCCTGGTGAGTCAAAGTATATTCACTATTTCTGTTTGTGTAATTTTGTGCATTATGCAAATTTGTAAATTTCTCGGACCCTTGCAATTTGCTGAACTTTGGCATTACTTTGTGCATTTTAGAGCAAATCCTTAGTATGCTTAATACATATAATTGCAGTGTCTTCGCCTATGGTGTAGCAAACCTTTCCAGTTTATATATACAACTACACATGTACCCACTGTGCAGCTTACAGACTTGATGCTGAGAGGCTCTATATTTCTTACTTCAAACCAAATACTTTGATTGACACAAACATTACAACAGGAGTTTACTTGATAACAGAAAATCTGGTGCTAACAGTTGTGAATAGCTGTAACTGTATGGAGGGGCACTATGGTGTCCAGTTCTAACATTCTATGATAGAAGTGCAAGGAAACGATTTTTGCTACTATTTACTGTATAATAATATTAACTGTGGATCTATATGAGCTTGATAAGCTGTTTAAAACTAAACCTGTGTAGACGTTGATACCTGAACAGCTACGATACGTGTACTTGGACTAAATCAAATTGTAGACAATACTTTCAAAGATTGCTAAATATCCTATCTATAAGCTCATTAGTTAGACGGTGCAGAGATATTATTAACTATTAGTTTATTTGGTAGACTGTACAGTGATATTATTTCTTTTTCCATGTTTGTGTACATATCTTACTCTTCTATCTTTCACACATTTACTTTCCCAGCTATCCTCTCATAGAACATTAGTCATATACATAATAAATCATCCTTAGTTCACATGCAATGCAGTTAAAGTTGCTGTCTAAAGAACCCTAATTCTTAACAATGGTGGCAGCGGTAAAAGCTTTCTAAGCATTTAATTAACATCAAGACAGGACTTTATAGCATGGCTGGTGAACAAACTAAAGAGTGTTTAACCAAACTGATTGAAAGAGGCGAAGATGTGGGAAAATGTTTAGTGTTTTTAAAAGAAGTTGTAGAAAGAGAAGAAAAGTGTGCAGAGAGAAATGAAAGAGCAGCAGAAAGAGAATTGTTAAGTAGAGATAAGGACAGAGAATTAGAATCAAAGAGACTAGATTTAAGGCAGAAAGAACTTGAACTAAAAGAAATCGAGTCTAAAAATGAGGTTAAAGTCAAGGTAAAATTACCCAAATTTAATGAAGGTGAAGACATTGAAGTGTTTTTAACATCATTTGAGCGGTTAGCTTCAATACATCAGTGGCCAAAATCCCAATGGCCTGTAAGGTTAGTTCCTCAGTTACAGGGCAAAGCACTTGAGGCATATTCTCGTATGTCAATAGCAGAAAGTAAAGAGTATGACAATATCAAAAAGGCCATATTAGACAGGTATGGTTTAAACTCTTGGGAGTATAGAGAAAAGTTTAGACAGTGTAAGCAATTGAATGATGAGACATTCAAAGAATATTCTGTAAGACTTAGAACTTATTTTGATCACTGGCAAGACACTGAGTCAATAAACAGCAGTTATGATGCCCTAGTTGATCTGATATTAAGAGAACAGTTAACATTCAATGCTTCACAAAATCTTCAAATTTGGTTGAGAGAACATCAACCCAAGACAGTTAAAGAGCTGGTAAGCCTTGCTGAGGCATATCAGTTGGCTCATAAAGAAACAGAGATGAAAAAAATATCATACAAATTTCAAAGCAAGTCGAATAAAGCATTTCATGACCAGTCAGCTTCTGAAACCACAAAACAATCTGTAACTCCAGAGTACAACTCTATGTTCCGTAAAACAATCCAAAATTCAGATAAAAGAAAATGTTTTGCTTGTGACAGTACTGAACATTTAATTGCAAAATGTCCTTTTAAAGTCAAAGAGGCACAGAAAGAAGTAATTAATAAACAAAGTACCGGACAAGCCAGTAGTTTACTCTACTCTCCAACTAAAGAAGGCTTCAAAGGTAAGAAAGTGCAGATACCTGTTGCCGTTGACATTGAGACACATGAGACAGACTTAGAAAATGGGTTACAATTGACTAAAGGTTCAGTTAATGGTCAACCAGTATCTGTACTTCGTGATACTGGTGCAACTACAATATTTGTTTCTGACAGAGTCATTAATAAGGATCAAATTACAGTGAACAAGAAAGAAGTTACATTAGCAAATGGAAGTGTTCAATTTTGCCCAGAAGTTAAAATAAATATCAAAAGTCCTTACATATCAGGTACTGTTGATGCTTTAGTTCTCAACAATCCATTTGCTGATGTAGTTGTAGGAAACATAGGACATGTTCATGTTACTAATGAGAGCAGTGAGTCACTACAAGTCATTACAAGAAGTATGACAAAGAAAAATGAATTGGAAGAACAGATTCAGGTAACCAATGATGAAAGATGGAAAACTGATGACTACAAAGTAGATACTAAGAATGAGAATATACAGGTAGGTTCTGAATCTATCTTAGAAATAAAGTCAAAAGATGACCTCATATCATACCAAAAATCAGACAAAACACTTGATAAAATAAGACAATTAGCAAACGGAGACAATGAAAGCAGAAGAAATGCTCATTTCTTTATCAAAGATAATATCCTATACAGAGCGTTTCAAGCTGCAACAGGGGAAATAGTTAATCAGATTGTTGTTCCGCAACAGTTCAGGAATAAGATTATGCAATTAGCTCATGATACTTCATTTGGTGGTCACATGGGTTGCAGAAAAACCAGGAACAGAATTTAACAGAACTTTTTCTGGCCTGGAATTTTTATTGATGTTATTTATGGTAGGCATGTAAGAGGCCCACTAAGTATTATTCGTGAATCTTGGGAAGAACTTAATACTGAGAAAATGAAAGATTCAGTGGTAAGTTACTTACTAAAGACCAGAGAAATGCTTCTTAAAATGACTGATATAGCCCAGAAATCTGAGCAAAGTAGCAAAAAGAAGCAGAAATTCTACTACGACAGAAAGAGTTCTGTCAGACAGTTAAACCCAGGTCAAAAGGTAAGTGTTTTATTACCCACAAGTTCAAATAAATTAATGGCAAAGTGGAAAGGTCCATTTGAGATAGTGAAACAGATAACACCAGTAGATTATGAAGTACAAATGAACAAAAAGGTTAAGAAAACATACCATATTAATATGTTGAAGGAATGGGTAGAAAGAGTTCCAGATAATACTCTGAGCAAGGAATCCATTAATGAAGTGATAGATACTACATGTTCAGAAAAGCATATTTTTTGCAATGTAGTGTTTGACACTGATGAAGATGAAAAGGTAAGTACGAATATAGAGAATCCTCTTTTATCACCAAAAGAGAATATCAACGACATAAAGCTAGACAGTCAGTTGAATGATCTTCAAAAAGATGATTTGAAAGCAATTCTCAAGTCGTATTCTGATGTACTGACAGACGTACCTGGAAAGACTAGCATAATAGAACATGATGTCGTACTCAAAACTGAAATACCAGTCGCAAAGAAAGCATATATGCTTCCATATGCCTTACGTGAAAGTGTGAAAAAGGAAATTGATCAGATGTTAGAAGCTGGAATAGCTGAAAAATCCACCAGTCCGTATGCTAGCCCCATTGTTATTGTCCCAAAGAAAGATGGTTCGATTCGTCTATGCGTTGATTATAGGCAGTTAAATGAAATCTCAATTTTTGATCCTCAGCCTATGCCAAAACTTGAGGATATCATCAACAAACTGGGTAGAGCCAAATATCTAAGTAAAATTGACCTTACCAAAGGATTTTGGCAAATACCATTGACCAGCAGATCAAAAGTAAAGAGTGCTTTCATCACGCCTTTTGGGCATTTTCAATTTACTGTTATGCCCTTTGGTATGGTTAATTCCAGTGCAACATTTGTACGCATGATGAGAATGGTACTATCTGCTCTTGAAGAATTTTCAGATTCATTCATTGATGCTCATATTGTTCTGGTTCTAGACGCTTTGAGGAAAGCCTCTCTGACAGCAAAGCCAAGTAAGTGTATGTTTGGTTTTAAAGAACTTGAGTTTCTAGCTCATATTGTCGGAAACGGTGAAATACGCCCTGTTTATGAGAAGATAGAAGCCATAAATAATATATCTCCTCCAAGTACAAAGAAACAGGTTCGTTCATTTATTGGAATGATAGGATTCTACAGGAAATTCATTCTGCATTTTGCAGAAATTTCAGCCATTCTTACAGATCTTACAGCAAAAGGTCAGCCTAACAAGGTAAAGTGGTTGCCTGTTCACCAAACTGCATTTGAATGCCTGAAAAGGGCATTAACAACTTATCCAGTGCTACAAATCCAGATTTCTCCAAAGAATTTGTACTGCAAACTGATGCTTGTGAAAGAGGTATAGGGGCAGTTCTTTTGCAGTCAGATGGACCGGATATGCATCCTGTTATATTTATCAGTAGTAAACTTCTTCCAAGAGAACAAAGGTACAGTATTGTAGAAAAAGAATGTCTAGCCATTGTCAAAGCTTGCTACAACCTCAGAGAATACCTTATAGGTAAAGAGTTTGTAATTGAATCAGATCATTTCCCTCTGCAGTGGCTCAATAGAATGAAAGAAAACAATATGAGACTGTTGAGATGGAGCTTAATGCTTCAAGAGTATAAATTTGTTATCAGGCATATTTCTGGGAAAAACAATGTTGTTGCAGACATGCTGTCAAGGAGCACATCGCCATAAATTGGTTTGAGATAAAAAATTAGGAAGTTTTTATCTTAAAAAGGGAGGCATATGTAGCAAATTTGTTCTGTGGGTGTGCTTTTTACAGTAAGAGCATACCTTGAATTTACCTGTAGTTAACAGTTAATCCCCTGTGCCTTTTTAGATAGCCTAAAGGTACTCACTCTACAATTTTATGAAAGAATTGGCCTTCTTTTGTTAGGGCAGTTTTGTGAGATGATTTGATAGTGGACAGTTGTGTTTTGTTTTGAAGAATATGTATTGATCAGATAGCTAAATGTTTGATCTGGAAGTATATAATATGTGTTTCTGAGAAGTCAGTTACATAGGAATTTATGACAAGAAGTTGTCATTATATTCTTGAAGTATTCTGTCCTGGTGAGTCAAAGTATATTCACTATTTCTGTTTGTGTAATTTTGTGCATTATGCAAATTTGTAAATTTCTCGGACCCTTGCAATTTGCTGAACTTTGGCATTACTTTGTGCATTTTAGAGCAAATCCTTAGTATGCTTAATACATATAATTGCAGTGTCTTCGCCTATGGTGTAGCAAACCTTTCCAGTTTATATATACAACTACACATGTACCCACTGTGCAGCTAACAGACTTGATGCTGAGAGGCTATATATTTCTTACTTCAAACCAAATACTTTGATTGACACAAACATTACAACAGGAGTTTACTTGATAACAGAAAATCTGGTGCTAACAGTTGTGAATAGCTGTAACTGTATGGAGGGGCACTATGGTGTCCGGTTCTAACATTCTATGATAGAAGTGCAAGGAAACGATTTTTGCTACTATTTACTGTATAATAATATTAACTGTGGATCTATATGAGCTTGATAAGCTGTTTAAGACTAAAACTGTGTAGACGTTGATACCTGAACAGCTACGATACGTGTACTTGGACTAAATCAAATTGTAGACAATACTTTCAAAGATTGCTAAATATCCTATCTATAAGCTCATTAGTTAGACGGTGCAGAGATATTATTAACTATTAGTTTATTTGGTAGACTGTACAGTGATATTATTTCTTTTTCCATGTTTGTGTACATATCTTAATCTATCTTTCACACATTTACTTTCCCAGCTATCCTCTCATAGAACATTAGTCATATACATAATAAATCATCCATACACTGGTTTCTTTATATACTCGTTATTTACTTTTGATCATATTGTACATGTCATAGGCTTTCACATAGATGTTATATACTGTTGGTATCTGTTACATACCTTTGGAGTAGACTTCGTAGTTAAACATGTGTGGAATGCAATTATAGTGTACTTTCTGCTTACATACCTGCAGTTAACGCATATTGTAACTACTGGGACTTTAATCCAGCATTCACCAATAGCTTGCATATACTGTATTCACGCGCACTAAGACTTGTTTTTATACAGATATATAGGCCTATATGTTACAGGTTTTCCTATACGTCCATACACGCATACATACATAGTACATGCAGATACACACACATATACTTACATGAAAATCATACACATAGGAAATTATTACATTAATATGGGTGTCTTTACGCGTGTTTCTATCTAAGCATGCGTATACATACATACATGCATGGGTGCCTACATGTATGCATGCGTACGAAGGTGCGTATTTGGCCTGTACCCACTCACGCACGTGCGCACTTTCGCGTGTGGGTGTGGGTATGTGCGTGCGTGCGAGTATGCGTGCATGCATACATACATACATACATACATACATACACACACTGTAGTCAACCATACAAACATACATACATACATACACTGTAAAAAAATATATATATCGTCAAATCGTCAAATTGTACAATTGTAAATAAAATTTACACGATATGTGAAAAAATATGGTGTCGGAAGGGGAGGAGGAGCCGACAAAAAAGCAAAAAAAAAAAAAAAAAAAAATAAAAAATAAATAAATCATCCTTAGTTCACATGCAATGCAGTTAAAGTTGCTGTCTAAAGAACCCTAATTCTTTACATATTCCCATTGTCAGGTCCCTGAGTTCATCCTCAGTCAACTCTGGGAAATTGTCAAGCTTTGTGTCATCAATCTTTTTCCATATTACCCGTTTTTTATCCCAACCACTTTTCATGACCTTATCCTGCAGCTTATTTGGAGATTTTGCTAGAGCCATCAATGACTTTGTCTGAATCTGTGCTCTTTACCAAAGGAGATCTAAATGCATTACACAAAGAGCATACAATTCTACTATTAGAAGAGGATGTGGTTCTTGATATATACAGCTTGATTTTCTTTTCAAATAACTCTTCGCCAGTAGTTTCTGATGGAGGTACTTGGCATTATATTTGGTTCCATTTCTTTAAAGATGGAGTCAGGCAAGGGTCACTTTTATCCCCATTATATTTGCCATAAATCATGGCTTCATGTTTAACCTTTGACTTTAGGGATGACTTTAGCCTAAGCATATCATGTTAGTCTAATCTGCAAAGTTAAACCTTCTTGCTAAAGCATTCCCTACACATTTTACACTTTGTTGCCTTGATCTTGGGCAAATTTGTTACTTCACACTTATAAGTATGCAAAGTATAATCAACAGTACTGAAAATGGGAGTATGTTCTTTTTAATATTGTGACAACTTGTGTAGCCATTACGAAATAACGTGTGTTAAATACAAAATATGCCAGTGTTTTGCAACTAGTTTTAATCAGTAAAGATTGATTTTCAAGCAACTTAATACAGATAAGTGATTCATTCAAAGTTCATTTTCTAAATTATGAGCTTCATGATCTTTGCCTGTTAAAGCAAACAAATACAAATTTCTTTTATCAAAGGTCTCATACCAAAGTACTTTCACACAGCCAAATGTTTGCAGCTGTCCTTTATCTTCATATATTTCAAGCACATTGAACTGACAAGTGATTCATTCATCTTTTTAATTAAGAGATTTAGGGACTGTCCATCATTACATTCATCTCTTATAAAGGTACTGTCCATCATTACATTCATCTCTTATATTGCAAACAATATCCAAGGTTTGTACCAAAGTACTTAAACACAGCTAAATATTTGCAGTTGTCCTTCATTATTGACCCATTTTTGAGACTGACCCTTTCAAAAGCATAATTTCGGCTATACTGAATTCCTTCGATCTATTCAGTCTTCTTCTGTTGTAAAAAATAGTGATTTCGCTCCTATACTGCCATCGATTGTGTGCTAGTGTTAACATTAGGCATTCTATTTTGCATTTGTAGTGAATAATAACTGTATACATTCACATTTTGGGGAAAAAGCATTTCCTTCACATAAAATATAGTTTACATATAGAGATTTTACTTTGTTTATCTCTAGAATTTATTGTATTGTTATTTTTGTCTTCATCATTGTTTTGAACATTCATCTCTCATTTTGAACATTTACATATTCATCATACTTGTTGAACATTTTCTATTTATCATACTATTTTTTTGACCATTTTACATTAATATTCAAGTAGAATATAGTCATTCAAGTCAAGTAGACAAGACATTTGTATAAATTGTTGATTATACTTAGTATAAGTCTGTGCAGTAACAGATATAAAATGCCAAAATCAAGGCGACAAAAGTGTAAAGGGTGTGGGGAATGCATTAGCAAGAAGGTTAAACTTCGCAGATTAGATGAACATGATCTACTTAGTCTAAAGTCATCCCTGAAGTCAAAGGTTAAACATGGAGACATGATTTGTGGCAAATGTTATGGGGATAAAGATGACCCCTTGCCTGACTCCATCTTAAAAGTAATGGAACCAAATATAATGCCAAGTACCTCCACAGCGTCATCAGGAACTACTGGCGAAGAGCCATTTGAAAAGAAAATCAAGCTGGATATACCAAGAACCACCTCTTCTTCTACAAGGTGTATAGTATGTAGTGCATACAGAGAAATTGGTTCAAATGTTACATTTAAATGTCTTCAACCGAAGAATCGGGCCAAAATATTTGTTAAAACAGGTATAATTGTAAACAGAGGAGCTCGCATCTGCTCTGATCATTTCGACGGAGATGCTCTGTCTGAAGAGAGTTATCTGAAAATCACTGCTTCGTCCAATTGTTTCAGTGCAACTAGCGAAGATATTAAAGAACTTCTGAACGAAATCCGTAATATTGCACTACATGGGTCTCATACATTGAATTTTGATGACAGCACTGCAATGAGTGATGAGGACTATATAAGGTTAACTGGAATTTCTAAGCTACAGTTTGATGAAGTGCTTTCTCACCTTTCAACTGTACGCTCTACTTCAGTGAGGAGCAGTCGTACAGCACTCGCTCTTCTGCTTGTTAAACTTCGCACTGACCTTTCACTTGCTGTCATTTCAACATTATTTGGCATGGGGAAGCAATCCTGTGGCAGAGCTATTCACTCTGCTAGAGCAGCCTTAATGACTTCATTTGTGCCAAAACATCTTGGTTTAGCGCATATCAATAGAAATGAAGTGATAAGTAATCATACCACAACTTTTGCTAATGTCCTATTTGGGGACTCAAAGTCTGGTGTTGCCATTGCAGTGGCTGACGGGACATATATCTACATTGAGAAGAGTGGAAACTACTCTTTTCAGAGAAAATCCTATTCTGTACATAAGGGAAAGCCTTTGCTGAAACCTATGATGCTTGTTGCCACTGACGGTTATATTTTGACTGTACTGGGTCCATATCTTGCGGATGGGAAAAACTCAGATGCAAAAATTACCGAACACATGTTAAACTCTAATGTCGAAGACATTACCGATTGGTTTGAAGAAGACGACGTTCTCGTCGTAGACCGTGGCTTCAGGGATGCTGTTGATATATTGAAAGATTTTGGGATCAATGCTCAAATGCCTCACTTTCTTAACAAATCCCAGAAACAACATACCACTGAATGAGTCTAGGCTCGCTACAAAGGTAAGATGGGTTGTTGAATCAGCCAATGGTAGGTCATACATTGGTCACATGCTCTAACACGTAAAACTAAACGGGAATTCCAACAGCCAACTTTTACTCCCTTGTAATCATGGTAATTAAGAGGTGAAAATGACATATTTTAGGTCCTGTTTTTGTATTGAAGCTTTTTTTTGCAAAACGTCACATTTCTGCAAAATTATGATTTTGTTATGTATAGGATGAAAATTAAGGATGAGCGATTCGAAAGCCTTTTACCTCTCACCAATTTTGAGAAAATATTGGGGATGCCGTTTGCATTTGGAAGCAAACGGACTATAATGCATTTAGACCTCCTTTGGTGACAAGCACAGATTCAGATAAAGTCATTGCCAGACGTTTGATGGCTCTAGCAAAATCTCCAAATAAGCTGCAGGATAAGGTCATGAAAAGTGGTTGGGATAAAAAACGGGTAATATGGAAAAAGATTGATGACACAAAACTTGACAATTTCCCAGAGTTGACTGAGGATGAACTCAGGGACCTGACAATGGGAATATACCAACTTAAACAGGCCAAATCCTACATGGATGAACACTTTGACGAAAAGGGATCATATGAGATAATGGCACACAAAGAAGATGACGGTGTTCTCAAAGCACAGATACGTTCTCGGTGTTCTCAAAGCACAGATACGTTCTCATCACACATCAAATGACTTGTGGGTTGAATACACTCAATGGCTGAACCCAATCACTGGATGGTATTGTGGGTGCAGAAGTGGTGCTCGCACCGTTGGGTGTTGTGCACATGTGGCTTCAGTGCTTTGGTATTTAGGATATTATCGCAACGAAACAGAAAACAGTGAAGCCAAACCGAGCAAGATGCACATTGATTATGTAAAAGATGCTGCTGTTGACACATGGAGTACGTCTAGCGATTCTGAAGAAGATGAATAATAACCAGCGTAAAAACTCGAATGGGCCATAAGGACTTTAATTTAAGCGTTTAGCATGAGTTTAATGAGGTTGCAAAAACTAAGCAAATCCTGCTTGTAAGTCATTGGCAATTTGTTATTTTACCAGATGCGAGGTATCCTTTTTTCAAAATTACATAAAATATGACATCGTCGCATGCAAAAGTAACTCCAATGCCTACAAAAATCAACAAATATTTGCATCAAAAGGTGTTATTAACTTCCAAATGGAGTTTGGAGTACTATGGAATGACAAATGCATGCTGATATTGAAAAACGGACAAAATCAAAGTTCGTGGGGAGATAACTCTCATATTAATGATCATAAAATAAATTCTGACATATGCCTGCAATGACTATTATATCAACATAATAATAGCAAAAGATTTTTAAAAAATCTTGAAAACTGTGAACGTGTTGTGGTTTTTCGTAAAGTCGGAGAACAAAAAATACTGAAATTGGGGTACATCTTACAAGCGAATATAAACTTTATTCTGGTATGAATTTCAGAACAATATTATCATAATCTTTTAAGTCCAGAAGTGTACTTTTCCTATTGCAACCACCTGGGGTACATCTTACAAGCGAATATAAACTTTATTCTGGTATGAATTTCAGAACAATATTATCATCATCTTTTAAGTCCAGAAGTGTACTTTTCCTATTGCAACCACCATTTTGAAGCATGAACTTGAAATAGAAAAAATAGCATTTTTGTAACTATACTTGTAATGGGGTGGAATTACCCCACCCACTTAAATCGTGCATACAGCGAAAACCAGTGAACCAAACAATCTGGTATTGCACCATAATACAGTCAATACATATCAATTAAAGTATACAAAGTTTAAAGAAAATCGGTTTTAGCCATGAAAATGGCCTTATAGGGACTGGTCCTTTATATTTTACTTAACACTCTACATGTTTCCATCAAGGACACGTACACCTACCAAACACATGATTGGACATTGTAGCCAACAGCAATTTATCCAACATGGTTACGGACACCGACCAAACACAAGATTGGACATTGTAGCCAATAGGAATGTGAACATAAATTTATATTTTACTTAACACTCTACATGTTTCCATCAAGGACACGGACACCTACCAAACACATGATTGGACATTGTAGCCAACAGCAATTTGGCCATAAATTGATCTTTTACTATATACTCTACATGTATCCAACAAAGTTTAGGAACCTACCAAACACATGATTGGCCATTGTAGCCAAAAGCAATATGGACATGGCCATTGAAGTTAAAAGCAATATCGACATCAAATTATCTTTCACTGTTCACCTTGCATTTATCAAACAAAGTAGCTGTCACGTACCTGACTATGATTGGACATTGTAGCCAACCGCAATTTGACATAAAAATGATCTTTTACCATACACTCTAGACGTATCCAAGAACGTTATGGTCACCTACCAAACACATGATTGGACATTGTAGCCAACAGTCATATGGACATGAAAGGATCTTTTTACTGTTCACTCTTAATGTATCACACCAAGTTACGGACACCTATCGAACACATGATTGGACATTGTAGCCAACAGGAATATGAACATCAATTGATCTTTTACTATGCACTCTACATGTATCTAACAAGAGAACGAAATTAAATCTTTTAGAGTTCCTTCAAGAGCAGAGAATACATTCAGAAGAAGGAGCATGGGCCAGACTACATAGTTTCGGCTAATAAAGCCTATCAAACACATGATTGGACATTGTAGCCAACAGTAAGATGAACATACAGACGTCGCGCACGGTATTGGGGAACAAAACGTAACGTCAAACTGTCAAGCGGCTACTTTTTCCGCCTCATGAGAATGATAACCGCGGGGTTTGACTGGCTTATACCGAATGTAGTGAAACAAAACCAAACACGCCACGGAAACAAAAGAAACCGGTCCGGTCCTTTAAACATGCTGTAAGGACGACATCAGTGAGAATTTATTTACAGTTTTGCTTATTCATTTGCTTTTTATACCCCGCCACACGTTAGTGGCGGGGTATTATGTTTTCACGTTGGCCGTCCGTGTGTCCGTCCGTCCGTCCGTCCGTAGTATGTACGTCCGTCTGTCCGTCCGCACTTCGTTTCCGTTCGATAACTTAAGTATTTTTCAACGGATTTCCTTCGAATTTTGCATATGCGTTTGTATCAAGAATGTCTCACTTGGGATTGTTAATGGGCAAATTTCGATAATTTCTGACAGAGTTATGGCACTTGTCAATGTACAAAAAATGGTTTCTGGCACCTAGCTCCTTTACTACTTGGAGTATCATGATGAAACTTCACGAACATGATCGAAGTAACAAAAGCTTTATATGAGCACAGAAATTTTATCATCATGATTATCTGCCCCTGCCCTGGGGCTATATACATGTATAAAATCATGAAAAATTTCATATAAAATCAGAATTTGAAGAATTTTTTTCTGAAACTTACAGCAAGGGATCACAGTGATGAAAGCTTCCAGTGATGCTCAAATTTACCCCATGTGAGTTATCTCGTCCCTGCCCAGCCCCCCCCCCTCCCTCCCCACGCTATGCATGAAATGATGATATCTATATAAATTCATGTGAAACAGAAATATACATCTGATGAAAGAAGCAATAAAAGCTTCTTGTGGTGATTTGACCCTTTAGGGGTTATCTGCCCCTACCCTGTGACCACATGCCTAAAATCACTGAAATTGTATTTGACTAGAGTGGTCAGTGATTTATCGGAGGCTTATTGTAAGTGATCAGAGTAATGAAGTGTCCTGTCATGACAAAGATTTTTATCCATGTTCAGTGGGGTTAGGTTGCCCCTGCCCTGGGGTTATACAGAGATAAAAAATAATTCTGGAAAAATCGGTGTGTAATAAAGGTTTGCAGTGGCGGGGTATCACGCAGTCGTTTGCGATGCTTTTATTCAGTATAGGACGGATCTATTTGCATTTATGAACACGATATGAATTGAGTTTGTTGTACAAATTCTATCGGAAGCTGCAAATATAAACCACTATATCCCTGCACGGTTGTTTTTAGCCTTTTCACGATAATTTATTTCGTTATACTATACTATCCTTTGTTTTCGTGTCGAACGAATTATATCTCTTGCGTCACCTTTCCCGTTTCAGTTCTTTCTGCTACATGTAGTCATCTTGCCAGGAGAAAGATTTTTTTGCTGGTGAAATATCATAGACATGTATTTATATATTTATTGGTTTCAAACTTTGTGAAAATTTTTCTCCGATTGCAAGAGAAAATATTGGTGTAAAGTCAAGCCTGCCTTATTAAGCAAGTACCCAAGGGAGGTGCAAAAACCGCTTGCTTGAGACAGGTGGTTGCTTTATACATGTACAGGTCAATTTGTAAAGAAAATGGTACTTTTGGAAATGATGATTTGCCTTTTAATACAGTTATTCGCTTCACAGAGCTGACCTTTAAGACGTGTTAGACTATAATGACGCAGACCTGAAAATTGCTCAACAGCCACTTATCACACTATAAGGTTTCATATGCATGTAGCGTTTGAATTTCTTTATTTGACGCCGCGTTACAAAATTTAAGACCGATGTAAATGCGCATAACAATTTTATTCTTCAAGAGCATTTAATCCCAGTTTAGCAGATAATACAAACAGACAATGTACATTTTGGAAAATTGCTTTTTGCACAGATTGCTGTAAGTATTTTGTCCAAATCAGCTTAATAACGTAGATAGGTGTAAGAGTTTGGTGTCAAATTTGAAATTTGTTACAAAAATTCAGACCGCGGATTTTTTAATTTCTTTCCGTGTCCGTAGAAAAAAAAGTAATTATTCTTATATAACTCATAAGTGATGCATGAGTACATTTGAATCATATACAAATCTTTTCAAAATTTGTTTATTCCGGTACAATAAATACTCTCCGAAGTAACTAGCCCTGCAATTTTGACGTTAATTTGAGCGTAAGTTACACTTTTTTACTTTTAACAATAAATACTTAAGATGACGATTGTTGAAGAATAAACAATAAAATGAATATGATGTCAATCTAGAAAATTTCCTCTTTTTCGTAAGCAAATTTCCACAAAAAATCACATCTACATTTCTGTGTAGCATTCCTTCGAGTATGCCCACCATGCCGACTTTGTTACAAAGTTACACGCGTTTTAGCGCAAAAATCAACCGTTTTGCGCCCGCATTGGAATTTACATCGTCTCAAAACCAACTATTATTGACCCGAAAATAAATTAAATACCAATTGACGATTTCAAGACAGTTTATTGCATAAAATCCGAAAAAGCATTGCTTCCGTAGGGCCCATTTCATATCTGTCCGTGAATGTGCCCCAATACCGTGCGCGACGTCACAATGATCATTTACTTTTCACTCTGCATGTATCAAACAAAATTACGGACCCCTACCAAACAATGATTGGAAATTGCGGCCAACAGCAATATGGATGTAAATTGATCTTTTACTTTAACACTCTAGATGTATCCAACAAAGCTATTGACACCTACCAAACATAAAATTAGACATTGTAGCCTCAAGAAAGATGGACCAAACATGGCCTTTATTATGCACTCTACACGTATCTAACAAAGTAACGGAAATCTACAAAACACATGATTGGACACCGTATCCAACAGAGTAGGAAAATTAAATGAAATCATTTACTATTATTTCTGCATGTATCAAACAAAGCTGCGGACCCCTACCAAACAGTGATTGGACATAGTAACCAACAGTAATATTGACATACATTGATCTTTTACTATACACTCTAGATGCATCCATCAAAGTTACGGACACCTACCAAACATAAGATTGGACATTGTAGCCAACAGCAATATGGACAGAATAGGATATTTTACTATTCACTTAGCATAACTAAAAACTGCGGACACATGTGGACCTGAATTTATCTCACTTTGCACTCTACATGTATCCAACAAAGTTAAGGACACCTACCAAACACATGATTGGACATTGTAGCCAACAGCACTGTGGCCATGAATTGATCTTTTAATATACTCTACATGTATCCAAAAAATGTTACGAGCACCTACCAAACACATGATTGGACATTGTACCCAGCAACATTTGGATAACAAACCACTAAGTCTCTGTCCAGTTCTCTACATGTATCAAAAAAAGATATGGACACCTACCAACCATAAAATTAGACTTTGTAGCCACAAACAGTATGGACATACAATGATCTTTTACTATGCACTCTGCATGTATCCAACAAAGTTACGGACACCTACCAAACACATGACTGAACATTGTAGCCAGCAGCAATATGGACATAAATTGACCTTTTACCATACACTCTACATGTTTCCAACAACGTTTACAGACACTTACGGAACATTGTTTTATGTATCAAACAAAGTTACGCACACCTACCAAAAACATGATTGGACAGTGTAGCCAACAGCAATATCGACATAAAACATTCTTTTACAATACGGATAGCCATTGTCCTATTCTCTACATGAATAAAACAAAGTTATAGAGACCTACCAAACATATACTTAGACATTGTAGCCGCAAGCAAGATGGACATAAAATGATCTCTCACTTTGCACTCTATATGTATTCAACAAAGTTACCGACACTTAGCAAAAACATGATTGGACATTGTAGCCAAGAGCAATATGGACATAAAAAGATCTTTAAACATTTAGCCATTGTCCCGTTCTCTGCATGTATCAAACAATGTTACGGACACCTGCCAAATACATGGTTGGACATTGTAGTCAGCAATCATGATGTTTCATACATTAAGTCATTGATCCATTCTATATGTATCAAACAAAATTATGGACACTTACCAAACACAGAATTGGACATTGGATTGATTTGATATTGTAGCAAACAGCAATATGCACGTAAAATGATTATTTACCATGCGCTCTGCATGTATCAGATTTAGTAATGGACACATACCAAACACTTAAATGGACATTGTAGCCAACAGCAATATGAAGATAAAATGATCTTTTACTACACACTTAGTCATAATCTCATTCTCTTCATGTATGTAACCAGGTTATGGAAACCTACCAAACACATAGCTGGACACTGTAGCCAACAGAAATATGGATGTTAAGTAATCTATCCCATACACTGTCATTGTTCCTTTTTTATACATAGCACAATTAGTTATGGTACTACTCTCTACATGTATCAAACAAAGTTGTGGACACCTACCAAACATATGATTAGACTTTGAAGTCAACAGCAATACGAACATAAAATGATATTTTACTATACGTCTAGGGAATAAAGTTGCAGACAACTATCAAACTTTAGCCAGCAGCAATATAAATATAAAATGACCTTTATATAAACACTTAGCCATTGCCGATTCTCTTCTTACATCGAACAAAGTTATGGACACCTGCAAATCACATTCTTGGACATTGTAGCCAATAGTTGTATGGACTTTAAATGATCTTTCTCGTACACTTAGTCATTGTTCCATTCTCTGGGAAGCTCAAGAACCGAATACGATAGGATCTTGAAATTTCATATGTGGCAGGTACATGAAAAAATAAGTGGACCCGTATATTTTCTTTTTTCCGCCGGTCATGCATTTCCAGAGTTATGCCCCTTTTTCAACTTAGTGTATGGAACCTTGTGAACAAAATATCTTAAGAATCCCTGATGCTAGAATCGTGTAATTTTACAGGAAGACATTGCTTAAGGTGTAGATGACCTGATTAACTTTTGAAAGAAATACGTATATTTTTGAGCGAGTTATGCCCCTTTTTTGACTTAGTGCATTGTAAGCCGATGGAACCTTGTGAACAAAATATCCCAAGAACCCCTGACACTAGAATCATGATTTTATGCAGCAAGACATTGCCCAAGGTGTAGATGACCTGATTAACTTTTGGGAAAAAAAGGCGAATTTTTGACCGAGTTATGCCCTTTTTCCGGCGTAATGAATTGTAAGCCTATGGAATCTAGTGAACAAAATATCTCGAGAACCCCTGGTGCTAGGATCATGGTTTTTTGCAGGAAGATTTTGCCCAAGGTGTAGATGACCTGATTATCATTTGAAAAAAAAATGGTGAATTTTTGACTGAGTTATGCTCATTTTTCAACTTAGTGCATTGAAACCTATGGTACAAAGGTACCGATTCAAACTGTCAAGAACCGAACCTATGGTACAAAGGTACCGATTCAAACTGTCAAGAACCGTAAGAGATAGGATCCTGAAATTTTATATGTTGCATGAACATAAAAAATACGCGGACCCGTATTTTTTTACTCCACCAGTCTTGTCTTTCCTGAGTTATGTCCCTTTTTCGACTATGTCATTTTATATAGGAACAACCATGTGAACAAAATATCTGGAGAACCGCTTAACTAACAAGGCATCGCAGGCGATACAAATCCCCTCACACAAGACTACTTGCTCGATATTGTCATTACCTACATTTGTGTGAAGTTATGTCAAAATCCGCTGAGAAATGTAGGCCCTAGAGTGATGACAAAGTTTTTTTAAAAATAGCCACAGTGACCTTGACCTTGGGCACAGCACCTTGAAAGTCGAACTTGCTGAAGATATTGTCATGCCCTACATTTGTGTGAAGTTATTTCAAAATCCGTAGAGAAATATAGGCACTAGAGCCCTGACAAAGTTTTTCTTAAAATAGCCACAGTGACCTTGACCTTGGGCGCAGCACCCTGAAAGTCGAACTTGCTCGAGATATTGTCATGCCCTACACTTGTGTGAAGTAATTTCAAAATCCGCTGAGAAATGTAGGCGCTAGAGGGCTGACAAAGTTTTTCTAAAAATAGCTACAGTGACCTTGACCTTGGGCGCAGCATCCTGAAAGTCGAACTTGGTCGAGATATGTCATGCCCTACACTTGTGTGAAGTAATTTCAAAATCCGTTGAGAAATGTAGGCGCTAGAGGGCTGACAAAGTTTTTCTAAAACTAGCTACAGTGACCTTGACCTTGGGCGCAGCACCCTGAAAGTCGAACTTGCTTGAGATATTGTCATGCTTTGCTTGAGATATTGTCATGCTTTACACTTGTGTGAAATTATTTCAAAATCCGTTGAGAAATGTAGGCGCTAGAGGGCTGACAAAGTTTTTCTAAAAATAGCTACAGTGACCTTGACCTTGGGGGCAGCACCCTGAAAGTCGAACTTGCTTGAGATATTGTCATGCTTTACATTTGTGTGAAGTTATTTCAAAATCCGTTCAGTAGGCGCTAGAGGGCTGACAAAGTTTTTCTAAATATAGCCACAGTGACCTTGACCTTGGGCGCAGCACCCTGAAAGTCGAACTTGCCCGAGATATTGTCATGCCCTACATTTCTGTGAAGTTATTTCAAAATCCACTGAGAAATATTGGCACTAGAGCGCTGACAAAGTTTTTCTAAAAATAGCCACAGTGACCTTGACCTTGGGCGCAGCACCCTGAAAGTCGAACTTGCCCGAGATATTGTCATGCCCTACACTTGTGTGAAGTTATTTCAAAATCCATTGAGAAATGTAGGCGCTAGAGCGCTGACAAAGTTTTTCTAAAAATAGCCACAGTGACCTTGACCCTGGGCGCAGCACCCTGAAAGTCGAACTTGCTCGAGATATTGTCATGCCCTACACTTGTGTGAAGTTATTTCAAAATCCATTGAGAAATGAAGGCGCTAGAGCGCTGACAAAGTTTTTCTAAAAATAGCCACAGTGACCTTGACCTTGGGCGCAGCACCCTGAAAGTCAAACTTACTCGAGATATTGTCATGCCCTACACTTGTGTGAAGTTATTTCAAAATCCATTGAGAAATTAAGGCGCTAGAGCGCTGACAAAGTTTTTCTAAAAATAGCCAGTGACCTTGACCTTGGGCGCAGCACCCTGAAAGTCGAACTTGCTCGAGATATTGTCATGCCCTACACTTGTGTGAAGTTATTTAAAAATCCGTTGAGAAATGAAGGTGCTAGAGCGCTGACAAAAGGTGAACATACGTACGTACGTACGTACGTACTTACGTACGGGACAAAACCTATATCCCCTCACCACTTCGTGGTGTGAGGGGATAATAAGCTAGGATCCTGATACTTGCCGTACAGTTACAGACCAAGGTGTAGCTGACCTGGTAAAGCTTTGAGCTTATTGCGTAAATGTTTGACTATGATATTCCCCCTTTTCGGACATGGGCATATACTGTAAGAACAAGCTTGTGAACAAAATATCTGAAGAACCGCAAAAACTATGATCCTTATATATGGCATACAAGTTTGGACCAAGGTATAGATGGACTGAATAATTTTTTAGTCTATATAGTAAATGTTTGGTTGAGTTATTCCCCTTTTTCAAACATAGGCATTTTGTATAAGAACACCTTTGTGAACGAAATATCTAAGAACCGCATAAGGATCCTTATATTTGGCATACAGGTTTGAATCAAGGTGTAGATGACCAGATTAACTTTTGAGCCTATTTCATAAATCTTTGGTAGATTTTTTCCCATTTTCAGACATAGGCATTTTATATAGGAAGAAGCTATATAAATAACTTTGCCGTGAACAAATATTTGGAGAACCGCTAAGCTATGTTCCTTATATATGGCATTTACAAGCTAAGATGTAGATGAACCAATTAAAACCCTTTTCTGACTTAAACATTATGGGATGAACCTTCTTTAGTGTCAAGCAATAGGGGCACAGTGTTTCACAAACACATTTTCTAGTTATCTATAAAACGTCCGCAATTATTTCCTAATTTACAGAATTAGGAAATATGAGTACACCGCTATGATTTATCTGCAGTTTGTTTCATAAAGGAAACAATTTGGTATGTGACTTTCTGTTATTCTCCTTGGCAGAGAAATGCATTTAAAAAGGAGTCAGCTCGAATGCTTTTGCTCCTTTACTGTTACTACTTTCCTAAAGGAGAATTTTCGTTTACTTAGTCTTTTGCCTAACACTTAGTCTGGTTGAGAAATAAGGCACAGATGAAAATGGCAGTGTTGCTTCTCCTGTAGGCATTCCAAATCACTTAAAAAGAACGTTTTTGCAACCCTAAACCATGCCTTTTAACTGCTGTATATCGCTACATTGAACTTAATTTGAAAATTTGTTTATCCGGACCAGTGTTTGACGTAATCACGCAGGGTCCCACCTAAAGTGAACACATTTTTGATACTTCCATATTGGACTTTACTCTATCCAATATTCTGCATCTAATATAAAGGCTTCATGAAGAGAAGGTGATGTTTTGAAGAAATGTCGCCAATAGATATATCTTCAAATGCCTTATCTTCATTTTTATCACAACCTCACTTGAGTTTGCTAGGGCAACGCCGTATTTAAATCGCTGTTAAGGTGATGATAATCACTGATTTGGGGCAAAGACAAAAATCTGCATAACCTTCACAAACCATCTTTAGTGGCAAGCATATGGTTGGGGCATAGTGTTTCACAAACACATTTTCTAGTTATCTATAAAACGTCCGCAATTATTTCCGAATTTACAGAATTAGGAAATATGAGTACACCGCTATGATTTATCAGCAGTTTGTTTCATAAAGGAAACAATTTGGTATGTGACTTTCTGTTAGAAATGCATCTAAAAAGGAGTCAACTCGACTGCATTTGCTCCTCTACTGTTACTACTCTCCTAAAGGAGAATTTTCGTTTACTTAGTCTTTTGCTTAACACTTAGTCTGGTTGAGAAATAAGGCACAGATGAAAATGGCAGTGTTGCTTCTCCTGTTGGCATTCCAAATCACTTAAAAAAGAACGTTTTCGCAAAATGCTCACCGTTCTCATGTTATTCCAAACAACGTAAACCATGCCTTTTAATTGCTATATATCGCTACATTGAACATAAGTTGAAAATGTCATGTATGCGATAACAATTATAACAGCAAAATATTGTTCTATCTTGAAATTAGTCACATAGGATTATGGGGGCGGAGAAAATAATACAGATATCGTAATAAACTGACGCAAAAGTGGGTATAAAATATCTACTTTTTTCAATTGAATTGCTTTTAGAACATGCACATTTGATGCATTCGGAATACATTGCTTTGACATCTTCATGTTTGTTTAACAAATAAAATAATACTTTCTTTTGAAAACTATAGCACAGTTTCGGCTGGTTTGTTGGCTGGTTCTTCTGAATTTAACAGCCCTTCGAGACAGTATTTCAGTCTATATCGGGCCGTCTCCCAAAGAGAGGAAGAAAGAAGAGTGAAACGATAGATGAGAGAAAAATGTCCAAACAACTCCCACCACACCCACTGCAAGCACAGTGAGCCCTTGTCCTACTATTATCCAAAATCAATAGGACGCCCGGCACTTGAAGTTATACCCAGCACCATCGCATCACCCAACCACCCCGGACACAGTTTCGAGCAACTATATTTATCTAAATGTATATGCATAGCCTACACAAAACAATTCTTATTGTTAAAATGTAATGCTGAACTAAGGCCATATTGTTTATACAGACCAGTGTATGACATAATCACACAGGGTCCCACCTAAAGTAAACACATTTTTGATACTTCCATATTGGACTTTACTCTATCCAATATTCTGCATCTAATATAAAGGCCTCATGAAGAGAAGCCGATGTTTTGAAGAAATATCGCCAATAGATATATCTTCAAATGCGTTATCTTCATTTTTTTCACAACCTCACTTGAGTTTGCTAGGGCAATGCCGAATTTAAGTCGCTGTTAAATGCTTGCTATATCATATACTAGGAATGTACATCTTCCTACAAATACTGTCCATCACATTGTATATATAATTAACGGCAATATCTCACCAGAGGAACTTGTAGAGGGCCCTCTTGCGGACTGACTAGTTGCTTGAGATAAGTATTGATTGTTTTGGGTTTAACAGCCCTTTAAGACAGAATTTCAGTCTACACCGGGCCGTCTTCCAGAGAGGGAGAAAGAAGCGAAATGATAGACGAGAGAAAAAATGTCCTAACAACCCGCACCTACTGCAAGCACAGTAGGCCCTTGCCCTACAATGTTCCAAATCAGTTGGACGCCCCGGCACTGGAAGTTTTGAGATAAATATAAAGTTGCATCAAAATTAAGTGTTATGCTGAAGCTAAGTAAAACTGGGTTAAACGTTGTAGCTGCCATATTTATAACAGTTCTAGTCCGGTTCGACCATTGCAGCCATAATGATATCACTTCTAGTATGGCTCAACCATTGTAGTTGCCCGTCGTATGACAGGTCGTTTTATCTAGTTTATCTTCCGTCTGTCCAACTGTCCGTCCTTTATTAACTTTTCGTGTTCACTGAATGTCTCCTTTACACCCTTAATATTTATTTGATACTTGGGTCAAGTGTTTGCCCTTTCGAGACGATGTGGAGAACTTGCATTTCAACAGTATCGGATAAAGTCTGTTTCCCTATTACATTCTAACATACGAAGCATTCGTAACAAGCTTGACTACGTTAAAAATAATTTCTTAGACTTTGACATTTTATGTTTCACGGAAACCCACTTAGACTCAAGTATATTGACTGAAGACTTATTGTTGTCTGAAAATTATAATAGTCCATATCGTAAGGATCGAACAAATCATGGTGGTGGAATTCTTATTTATATATTAAATACACTTATACATAAACGGAGAGCTGATCTAGAAATATATTGGGACGAATGCATATGGATTGAAGTTCAAATTAATAATGAAAGACATCTTATTGGAATATTTTATAGTCCCAAAACATCCGACAAAAATTTCTTTAATGCATTAAACTTGAATTTGGAGGCTGCTTCTGAGATATCTAAAAATATCGTTGTAGCTGGGGATTTCAATGAAGACCTTTTAAGTTCAAGCTGTCACAATCTAAAAGATATTATCTTGGCTAATTCTTTAGTAAATGTTATCTGTGCTCCTACAAGAGAAAGAGCTCTACTTGACCCTATTATAGTCCCTGAGGATTTACGTGTCTTGGATTCCGGGATATTAGAAACACCGCGTGAAGTTTCCGATCATGATGCTACATATGTTATTCTTGCCCACAATTATGTTCTGTTATCGTCATTTAAACGTACTGTATGGCTTTACAAGCGCGCTGATTTTAATAAGTTAAATACTAAAATATTATCTTTTGACTGGAATTGTTTATTAGACGGCACTACAAATGAAGCTTGCTTATTATTCAAAGAAACATTTTTGAAATTTGTTAAAGAGTGTATACCGAATAAAGAAGTCACCATCAGGCCAGATGACAAACCGTGGTATGACTCGGAAATTCGTATGTATTCTCGTAAACGTGATCGACAGAAATCTAAAGCTTTAAAATCTGGTAGTCAATTTCAATGGACAAATTACAAGCATTTACGAAATAAAGTTAACAACTTAAAGAAGCATGCAAAAGAAACATTTTACAATAATTTAGAATTTACTTTAACTGATACTTTTAGTGGTAATAAAAAAGATTTTTGGAAGTTAATTCGTCATTTTATGCGAAATAAAAATTGTACCTCAAACATACCACCTTTATGTTCAGTATTACCATCGGGAGAAAAAACTTACCATGTAACCGATGCCGATAAGGCTAATTGTTTAAATAATTATTTCATATCAATATCGTCTGTTGATGAGAGTAATGCAACATTGCCTGTATTTCATGAAAAAACGAATAAAGTTCTTGACAAAATCGAAACAACGGAGAAGGAAATTCAGGATGTTATTGACTCACTAAACTTGAATAAAGCATCTGGTCCGGATCTGATAAGCCATAAAATGTTAAAAGGCGTATCCGTTGCAATTTCGAAGCCGTTGCATATTCTTTTTAATCGTTTCCTGAAAGAGTGTGACTTTCCTGATGAATGGAAAAATTCAAATGTTGTTCCACTTCAGAAAAAAGGGGAGGCGCATTTACCAACAAACTATCGACCTATATCATTACTTAGTTGTGTTGGTAAAATCATGGAAAGGGTGGTTTTCAAGCATCTATATAATTTTCTTAATGAAAATAAACTTATTTATAAATATCAGTCAGGCTTTTTGCCAGGTCATTCTACGACCTACCAATTAATAGATATATTTCATTTAATTTGTCAATCTTTCGAGGAAAAACAAACTGCATGTATGATATTTTGCGACATATCGAAAGCATTCGATCGTGTTTGGCACAATGGACTTCTCTTTAAATTGCGTCAGAACGGTATTAAAGGCCCTTTATTGTCATGGATCTCAACTTATTTGACAAATCGAAAACAGCGTGTTCTTATTAACTCATCTGCGTCCCAGTTAGGTACTTTATCTGCAGGTGTCCCGCAGGGTTCTGTATTAGGTCCATTATTTTTTCTTATATATGTTAATGATATAACTGAAAATCTCTTGAGCTTGACTCGCTTGTTTGCAGATGACAGCTCACTCTTTTTCTCTGCAACTAATACAACCGACTTAGAAGGTATTTTGAATCATGATCTGGCTGTAATTTCTGTTTGGGCAAAGCAGTGGTTGGTTACATTTAACCCTTCAAAAACAGAAGCAATATTATTTTCCTTACGACAAAATAGCCCCATACCTTCTTTAGTTTTTGAAAATACCTTAATTGAGTTTGTAGATTCACATAAACACTTAGGAGTAACGCTCTCCAGTAATGGTAATTGGCATACACATATTGAAAATATCTTGAAATCTGGGTATAAAGTGCTCGGGATCATGCGAAAATTAAAGTATTCTTTTAGCCGTCAAGCACTCAACCAAATATATATTTCATATGTAAGACCGTTATTGGAATATTCTTCTGTTGTATGGGACGGCTGTACGAATCAAGATCGTGATGCCTTAGAAAAACTCCAAAATGAAGCTGCGCGCTTAGTGACTGGGCTAACTAGGTCCACGTCATTAGTTAACCTTTACAGAGAGTGTGGGTGGGCTACGCTCGATAAGCGTCGAACATTTCAAAAACTATGCTTTATGTATCGTTGTGTAAAGGGCTTGGTCCCAGATTATATTACTCAATTTTTACCTCCTCTTGTAGGTGAAATTTCAGACTATTATCTTAGAAATGCTTCAAATCTATCCAATTTTCGTACTCGAACTGAACTGTTCCGTAAGTCTTGTCTGCCTTCTGCTGTCTCGTTATGGAATGAACTAAGCCCAAATATAAAGCAATGTGAAACTTTTACGACTTTTCAGTATCAACTAAAACTGCATTTATTTGGTATAAGAAAAGTGCCCGAATATTTTCTGAAGGGAAACCGTTTCTTATCAGTGATGCATGCAAGAATACGAAATCAATGTAGTAATCTTAACGGCGATTTATTTAGGAATTATTTGAGTAACTCCCCAGCATGTAGCTGTGGGTATGAAACTGAAGATGCTAATCATTATTTTTTTAATTGTAATAAATATATAGATAAACGAATCCTCATGTTTAGGAAAACGCATAATTTTCATCCGCTTAGTGTAGAAACTATCTTATTTGGAAAATCGGGCCTTTCTGATAACGATAATTTTCTTTTATTTCAGGCTGTACAGCAGTACATAAAAGACACGGGCAGATTTGCACCCTGATTTCTTTTGTCCTGTGGTGGGCTGGAGTCACACCTTCGATAACTGGTGGTCCTCTAGGACTGGACAAGCTCTGACTTGGATGCCTTCTTCTGCGATATCTAATATCTACTAGTCTCCCTTTATCTTCTTTATTTTTCTATTTTCTTCTTATTTTTTATCATACTTTAGTTTTCATTCTTATTTATACGCCCAGGGGGTGAGCGACGTAGAATCGACATTGGAAAAATGCTGATTCAGTGTCTGAACGTTGAATCAGCGTTGATTCAAAGTTGATTCTTGTTGCGTGCCCATCTGGTTGTTACTTCTATTCTTCTTTATAGTTTTCTATTTCTCCTAATTTTTTGACACCTTTCTCCCTTTTCCTTTATTTTTTGCATTTGTTTCTTATACTTAACCTGATTTTTTTTTGTTTATATTTGTACCGCCTTTGTTCACCTTTTATTTGTATTGTAGGGGAAGGGCCGTAACTAATGTTGGTAGAACTTGTGGCCCAACCCCATTGCATAACAATATGGCAATTAAATATGTTTAAACTATCGGATAAAGGTCAAGATCACATTTAGAGGTCAGAGTTCACACGTTAACATTTTGTGTCCGATCCATATCTCTTAACCGTTTATGATTTCTTCATCAAAGTTTGAATAAATTTAAAGGACCATCAGACGATGTGCAGACAGAAAGAACCACGACCCTACTTTCAGTTTTGACGGATAGGATGATATACCAATATCACACATTCGTACAAAACTACATTACTGTGACCAAGACAAGTGTGTAAAATTTTCAACCTTGAGAAAAGTACTCATATACTCAACAGCAAAAATAACGCATATTTTTCTCTTTGGTATTTTTATGTCAAAATAAAAATCTGCTGAAATTGGCAAAATAGGTAAGATATTTTCAAAGCATGGAGTACACTTCATTGCAAACTCATTGAAATTTTGTTTGTTTATTCATGCGTAACGAAAGCGTAAACAATGAAGGGGTCAGTCTCAAAATTCGCAAATACTGATCAGTTAACTCAGTGTCTTGAGCTGAACTGTACCTGGCTCCAAAACGGATGCCCTCTTTATCTAGGACGCAACAATGTCTCAGAAACATCATCAAGAATTTTCAGCATTGGTTACTCGTTACAAACAAAGTTATGCCCCTTTATGCTAATCCCTTAAAGAATAGGTTTTGCAATATCAAAAGAACTTATGTGGGTTTTTCAGCAAACCGAATTGGAAATGGATTCCAATTCATTTTAAGTAAAAGGGTAAGTGGTCACAATCAAATGGAGTATGCTAACGAAGGGCAGTAACTCTGTACGTCCTTCCAATAATGCAACCACAGATTGAACTTTTGGGCGCTGGATCCTTGAAATCACATGGCAAAATGGAATGATAATCATACTGGATATTTATCATAAAGGGCAGTCTACGGTAAGCAAATCGTGAGACAAGATTTTTTTCAAGGAAAACATTTAAATCGGCTTTTAAATTCCGTAACTCAAACCGGAAGTGAGCAAAATACGTACTCTTTTCAAACCTAATTTTATTTTAAACGGGTCCTCTGCCCATTGCCTTAACCACTTAGAAACCCAAATTACCAGATTTTTCTAATAATTTGATGATTCAGACGATTTTCAAACATTTTGAACAACTTTTGAAAATGCAGATTTTTGCATGTGCGATTTAACTGTATGAGAATCAATTTTTTAAACGTTTTATACCGTTTTCCTGTTGGTTACATCATGTTGAACTCATGTGCAGCAAAATCGTGTTGATAATTTATTTTTTTGCCACTGTGAGCCAGAATTTTGTGATTTTTGCCTTTTTGACAAAAATCTTCATAATTTTTTTCGAAGGATTGCACTGTGACAAGAAAAGACTGCAAAACTTATGGCCACGTCTAGGCGAATCCCAGTACTAAGTTAAAAGTAAAATATCATTACATTTGATGAGGCAAAACCAGACACTAAAAAATATGCGTTTCTTTTGCTGTTGAGTATATGTCTTCTTGGCAAAGATTTTGACAACAGCTACTCCTTTTGTCTGTACAACCTGAATATATGACATTGTGTTAATTGGAAAAATAATTGCTAGGACACCTTTGCGCAGAATATTACCCTATTGATACCCTTTCAAATATATAACATTTTCAGCCTCAACAAGTCCTGCATTTTAGGATTCCAATCTGTGAGAAACAACATAAAGAAGGCATGTGCTTAGTTTTGGGAAGCTGTGTTGAATTTTCAGCAATTTGTGCAGATTTGTTTTATTCATTGTCATACCTTAGGGAACAAACTACACTTTGGAACAATTTTAGGCAACAATACCTTAAATTTGATTCTTTAAACAAACCCTGAACAAGTGTCCATGGTGATAGATTTTATCGTCAAATATTAGCTGCAGCTGTGAATTTAGCATAAAACTATAAAAATTACACTTTGAAAGTTCCAGCAGGGTTTTACAGGCAATTAAATATTGGTATTTCTAAAAATAGTAACCTTGACTGAAGGATATTCTGCGAGCTTGTACCTAGAGGTAGTCAGTGAGTATTACACGTATCAGCTTAGTGTACGAAAGATGTAGGTTCCCGATAAAAAAGGAAGATTTTTTATATTTTAAACTGTTTGTAGAAAAAGAAGATGAAGCAAACCAGAATCCTTTCAAGACTGCGGGGCTTAGACTACTTTATGATGCCTCAAAAACTTATTTAATGGTCCCGCTCTGCACAACATGACCAAAGGCACGTAAACTTGTTTATGGTTTGACATATTGTATGGGACTGACAACTCAATATATTTGTCTACAGCTGTTTACAATTTTAATCATTTTGAAGGTCGAGTAATTCCTTTGAACGAAGCAAGTCTTCATTGATCAGAAAGAAATATTTGAGCCGCGACACGAGAAAACCAACAATGTGGTTGTGAGCCCCTTGCAGACTCAGATCAGCCTGGGCATCTTCCAAGTCTGATCAGACGCTTCGCTAAGCACTTAAACGGTAGCTAAGGGACTAAGCTACCTTCATGCGGACAGCGAAGACTCTGATCAGACTGGGCGGATGCCCAGGCTGATCTGAGGCTGCGCTGGGCGCACAACCACATTGTTGGTTTTCTCGTGTCGCGGCTCATTTGTCTAAAGTTAAGCTGCTGTTTGGCAATAAAGTCAAGGAATCATTTATCGTCCTTTAAACCCTACTGCGCTTCAACTATTTTTTTGAAGAAAGAAATTTCTGTGATGTCCTAAATTTACATCACTGGACGACCATGTCCTTCCTAAATATGTCTAAATTGAAAGAATGGAAAAGTGCGGTGGTGCTGCGTGTAATTTCCAGTGCCGGCACGTCTTACTGATTTGGATAATAGGACAAGGGCCTACTGTGCTTGCAGTAGGTGCAGGTGGAGGTTGTTTGGACATTTTTTCTCTCGTCTATCATTTCTCTGTTCTTCCCCGCCCACCCACCCCTTTCTGGGAGATGGCCCGATATAGACTGAAATACTGTCTCAAAGGGCCGTTATACCCAAAACAAATAATCAATTATTGAAAGGAACTGCCTCTTAGCGAGGCAAAATGAGCCATATCATGTGAGTTCCAACAATGTGGCAGTTTTATCATGTGATATTCAGATAATCCTTATCGTTTACACTGGATATATAGGGGCCTCACTATTGATATATGGTATGGCCAATTCAAGATCGCTGATGTGACAAGTGAAGGCTCTGATCAGACTGCACTTATGTGCAGTTTGATCAGAGCTGTGCTTGTCATCAGTGCCACATTTTAATATTGTCTTCCCATCTTTTCTTCTTCTGTCTACCTTTTTTTTTTTGACCGTCCCGACATGATTATAGCTGTTTTCCGAGGACGTAAAGTAACAAATCAATCAATCAAATCTTCTTTTTCCTTTCACTGTGCCCTGTAGAATCGTAATGTTAAACCAGAAGACCTTGAGACGTGGGCAAACACCTTAGTTTCCGTTTCTTGACCAGCGTCAGGAGTTCATCATATTCTACAATGACTGCTCGGACCTTTCTGCGAATCTCCTCATTGGTTATATGTTCCGTGTACGAAATGTTCAGTAACCTTCGGAAGCATCCCATCTCAAAGGCCTGCGTTCTGTTCGCTAACTCTGCCGTCAAGATCCACGATTCACAAACATACAGAAATATGGAAATGACAAGGGAGCGCATAAGTTTCACCTTTGATCCAAGAGATATGTTGTTATCTCTCCAAATTGGTTTCAGCTTGGTAAGAGCTGTAGTGGCTAGTTCAATCTTTGAGAGAACCTCCAGTTTTGAACCATCATCTGAGACAACTGCTCCAAGGTATTTGAAGCTTATTACGGTACCCAGCTTCTGCCTTTTACCTTGATCTCCCTATGGATGCCATCTACGCTGTTCGTCATTAGTTTGGTCTTCTCAGCACTGATCGCCATCTTATACCTTGCCCTACAACCCTACAAAATTCCAAATTAGTAGGACGCCCCGGCACTGGAAGTTTTACACAGCACCATTGCACCACCCAACGCCCCCCCCCCCCCGATTTCGCAACGGGAACGCCGTATATGAATCGCGGGTTACTGCTTGTTATATCATATGCTAGGAATATACCTCTGCACAAAATTAGTATTCCTTAGTATTTTTGCCTGATAAATTCGTTCGTCAATGACCATCTGACCTGAAATGATACTTCAAAATGTCTGTCTTCATGGATGGTAAACAACCCAAAAGATAATGTACGGATCGATTCAACCAACATTTCTCGAATTTTTCCAGTAAACAACATCTGATATGAAACTCATTAAATCCACAATATCTATCAGGGGAAGTAAGAGAGGCCGTCTACTGAGGTCTTTAAAGTTGGACATTTGATACCGACAACAGCTGTCCTTGCAGTGCGTGAAGGATGTATTTGTTCTCTTCCTTTGGATATGTTCATGCTCTATCTTGATGTAAACCCCTTCCCCCTCCCTCATTCTTTAGCCGTTGAGCCCAAGACAAGAAACGACCCATCTCCCTTAGCTTCTTTTGAAATAGAAGTTTTATATAAGTGCGGGCGTTCAGAGTGTAGGTCTGTCTGGCGATTCTGGCCTATGGTCAGAGGTCCTGGGTTCGAAACCCGGTCTGGCCACATACTTTCGTTTCTCCTTCCACTGATTCAAGAGGGACAGTTGTGTGTTACTGGCGAAAGTATGTGCACTTAGTGCTGGTTAACCGCTTAGGAGGTCTAAGCCTGCCCAGGAATAGTGTGGTTAGGTTAACTGACCTCAGCTGTTCACCGTGGACGTTAAGCATCAAATCAATCAAATCTGGCCTATGGTATTTTTGTAACGTTGTGTTTGTTCATTTATACACCGTTTTCTTTAGTCCTTCAACAGAAAAAAATGCTACGTGTACAATTTAATAGTGTTCTTGCATGACAAGTCATTTTGGCTGTATAATTTGACTCATACGGTCCCTGCTCAGAAGGTTCATTTTCATTTTTTTTTCAAATTCATTTTACTTTTTATATTATTCTGTTGGTTGGTTGTTTCTCCTTCGTGAATGGGGATGGTCATGGTCGGGCGATGGTAATGGGAAAATTCAGTGCCAGGGCGTCCTACTATTAACCCTATTGTTCTATTGCACTCCTTGGCCCAATTTCACGTCGGCGTATTATTTATTGATGATTGAAACTGGGAAGGCGACTTCGCTAAACTGGCTATAAAACCACGGTTTAAATCGGTTTCACGTGTGCAAAATTTACCTGATTAAGTAAAACCATGGTTTTGCCAAATTGGTTACTCTTTCATGTAAGAAACCATGTAAAATTGACTGACCAAGGATCTAGTATGCGCAAAGGGATTAGAGAAACTTCAGAAGACACGTCTCTTTAGTAGCGCAGCAAGATGTCGCAGTGCTCAGAAAAGGGCTGCCTCGAAAATATTATTCTTTGGTAGCGCATGGTAACTAGCACCATTAGTTCAGTTCATTTCAATTCTCCTAACGACGTTCCCCCAGTGGCTGACTGTGTCTCGCGGAAGGTATCAGTAAGTGGAGACGTTCCCACTTCATTTTCCTATCAAAAACTTTAGATTCAGCGACACAGTTGAAGTCAAATGCAGAAATTCCTGTTTGTTACCCCATATATAGTAAAGGTACGTTTGTATTAGTAGAGCAGCGGAAAAGCGCCACTCCAGATAACCTTCGCTTTATGTAGCGCAGCTGAACTAGGGCTAATTTACAACACTTCACTCTGGTAGCACAGCTGAACTAGCGCTGCTTCAGAAGACATTACCCTTCAGAAGCGCAGCGAAATTAGAGCTTTTTAGTGTCTTTTTCCACTGCACTACTGAAGGATGATGTCTTCTGAAGTAGCGCTAGTTCTGCTGCTAAATGGAGTGCCATCTGATATACTATAGAACTAGCTCCGCTGCGCAACTAAAAGGGGCTGTCATCTGAAGTGGCGCTAGTTCCGCTGCTCTACTAAACAGTGATGTCGCCAGAAGCAGTGCTACTTCCGCTACCCTTGTGAAGGGTGGTGTCTTCTGAATTAGCGCTTGTTCCGCTCCGCTACTGAAGGATGTTTTTATTTTGAAGAAGCCCTACTTCTGCTGCGCTTCTAAAAGGAGACAGACTTAGTTTTGCTGTATAGCAAGATTCACCTGCAGTAGCACTGATTATGCCGCTGCCCTTCGAGCTTTTTTCTGAAGTGTGTCCTATAACTGTATGTACCCTTTGCCTAACGCCAGCTCCATCCATGAAAAACGAAACCCCAAGCTAGCCAGTAATTAACATGCAAAATACATAGCATCACGTATTCGAATGAGCAGTCTATACTGTACTCTGTTTAACATAGTTCCTTAGACCGAGGATGGCAAAACGTGTTTTTTCTATCGGCAAGAGTGAACGAATATGCTAAGTGAGGACAAGCTTACAGGGATAAAAAAAAACAGACACCGAAAGTGAGAAAGAAAAAGAAAAGAAAAAAAAATGATAAAATAAAAATAACATGGGGGACATTAATGAAACAATTTAATGCGAAGCCGGTTTCATCATGCGCAGTAGGAAAAAAACTGGAAAGTTGTAGGAACTAGAAAATTGTGTCTGGAAGATACGAACGATACCCCGGTACAGCGCCAGTCACAGGGCCGTGTACATCCCTGAAGCACCTTTTAAACACAAACACTATGTACAAGGAATCCATTGGAAACTGTAGGAACAGTTGATTATATAAACTCCATATCCTATAATGCGAAAAACTACCCAAAATTACTAAGATCGAAAGGCCGTTGTTCTGTCAAAATTCAAATTATTTATATAAAGAAGCCACATGGACATTTTCATCATGTCCTAATATGTGTGTGTGTTTTTTTTTTTCAAAAAGAATCCATTGAAAACAGTAGGAGAACTTGATTACACAAACTTCATAACCTATAATGCAACGCAGCTGCCCAAAATGAATAAGTTACTCAGGCATAATTCCGTCAAAATAAAGTTTTACTCCAACAAAAATCTGCGTGCACATTTTCAATATGTCCATTAAAAGTATGCAAGGTTTGAAAAAGGTTCATTTAAAACTGTGGGAGGAGTTGATTACACAAACTCAATAACCTATAATATGAAAAAAACTTGTTGACAAGTCGTAATTTTGTCAAAATTAATTTTGTCTTCATCAGAACTCCACATGCACATCTTCATTACGTTCATAACAAGTATACAAGGTTTGCAAAAGATCCATTGGAAACTGTGAAGTCAATTCTCTACCATGAAGTGTGACAAACGGAAGAACGGACAGACAGACAAAGACAAATCTAAATGTCCAAAACCCCTTGAACTATGGGCATGGGGGTTGGGGGGACGGGGTGCCATAAAAAGTAAGACTAAGCACAAAAACTCAGAAATGACCCTTTAGAAACAACCGGTTACCGAGTGCCTCATAGTAACAAAAGTTGTTCCATCGGCATGATGTTATTATCCCTGTTACAGGACTGGATCCAGGAATTTTGGGATTCAAATTGGCTGAGGGGATTTATGCAATTTAACCAATTTTTCCAGAAATTGCCCATGAATATTGAATAAATTATGCTGAAGACGGTGTTCATGTGAACCCCGAACCCCCTCTGGATCCGCCACTATATTAAGTTGTAGGCCTATGTCCTCCAACCAGTGCTTATGAGCCATTCCAGCCTTCGCAGTTCTGTCTTTGTGAAACAAAATTGTTTAACAAATTCTCCACCATCGTAATATTCAAAAGGGTCAAGTCTTTGAAAAATGATTTCTTGGGCTCTTTCAAACATTAATGAGCCGTGACAAGACAAAACCAACAAAATCTGATCAGAGTCTTGGCTGTGTGCTTAAAGGGTAGCTAAAGATCTTAGCATAGCCTAGCTCCATGCGGATAGCGAAGACTGATCAGACTGAGCGGATGCCCAGGCTGATCTGAGTCTTCGCTGGGTGCACATACCTTTGTTTTGTCATGTCGCGGCTCATTGTGCATCACGAATATCATTTATATTTACAAAATCATCATAGTCATCCTGTTTTCGCACAGAATCAAGGTTTGTCAGTCCTTAATCTTCCATTTTTCGACGCTCAAAATTATCCTTAGTTTTATTCACAACTAAAAATAATCTTTGAACGTGAAATTCATTCCGAAGATTATCTATGTAAATAAGCATCCAACAGCCTTAATTCTCGGATTACGGGCGACGTGAAATTGGGCCTTAGTTTTGGCCGTTCTGAGGGCAATAAAGTTAAAACCTCTAATAGTTGTAACAGTTAGAAGACTCTCATGCCGAACCGGGATCTCCAATGCCGAATCGAGAATGTTTTGGTTGGAAGTCGGTGAAAGTTTGCAGACAGTGTGCACAAAACGCAAAAATCAGATTTGTTTATATCCAAATGTTAATGAGTGGAAAACAATAACAAATAGAGTCATTGAATAACTCACATGCAAGAGTCTTTGCAAAATGCCTCAAAAAGAGACAAACGGGGACTTAGAACAGTCAGAAAAACATCTGCAATATGTAAAATAAAAATATATCACAGAGTTTATGTTGGATTCATCCAGTTCTTGTTCAGAAGCTGTTTTGCAGTTTGATATTTTTTTTTCATATATCTTCTAACATCTCATGCGGAACCGGGCTGACGATGCCAAGCTTTTTTCTATATTTTCTAATGCTAAACTGTACATCACGAAGAGCTTACTTCGAACGTTTGGATTCACGCATAAAGTAGTTATGTTCACTTCGTTGTGTCTTACAAGGTCAGAGACTCAAAATAAAGCAAGAGAATGTTACTTTTTCCTGCATGATACCACCGAGGTTGACTTTGAACACATGCTTCGACGTACTAAATGAATATCTGGAAAATACAAGACTATGTGCCTAACCCTTTAATGTGCGGAAGAAGCAGTCTAGATATGGGACAAAACAGTATCCTTATATTTTGCATAAATAGTTTTCAGAGAAAAAAATAATAATAACCCCAACCTTGAGCCGATGTCAAATTTGTTAATCTTTTCGTCTCCCCTATTGCAAAACCAGAAACTCCTCGCATAGATTTGCGTTCTGAACCGCAGTTTCCCATGCGAGTGATTGGTAGGCGTGTCTTGCGCACACGAAAAGTTAACGTCTAAGTATACACTACACAGCAAATATCAAACATCGCCAGAAATGGAAATACTTCCATATACATGATTTACTTCAGTCACTGTTTCATAGTCATTACAACATGAGTGTCAGAGGCCAGTGTGGCTGCCTCAGACATAGCGAGCTGGCAGCCTTAATGTTAGAGAAACTCGCGCATAGGCCATTCAAAAATGTGTCATTGACAAACTGAAGTCTTAAAATCTCTAAACTGGTCTTTACAATGTTCCTCTCGTAATGGCCAAAACCAGGTTGTAGTAAAAAATGTTACAGACTGTCCTCTTTTTCTATTTGTCTTGCAGCAAATATGTACGGCAGTCCATCACAATCAGCTACTGTCCACTTTCTGTAATCCTTATCTAGCAATATACCAGTTGTTCAAAGACCAGTAAGAGCCTGCGGGCGACATTGCTGATAAGGCAGAAGCTCTGACTTTGCTGTCGCAAATGAAGTAGTTTGTAAGGTTCAGTATGAATAGTTGTGTAATGCATCCTGTGTACACAGCTGTCAAAAGACAATCTATGGATGCAGCAAGATAAAAGACTTTAGTTCCATCTAGTTCACTTCCTATTTCGGGGTGGTCGGGTGTTTCGATGGTCCTGCGTGTAACTTTCAGAGCCAGGGCGCCCTACTGATGTAGATAATAGTAGGACAGGGGCCTGTGCTTGCAGTAGGTGCGGGTTGTTTGGACATTTTTCTCTCGCCTTTCTCCATCCATCTTGGAGACAGCCCGATATAGACTGAAATACTGTCTTAAAGGGCAATAATTTTCAGTGCCGGGGCATCCTACTTATTTGGATAAAAATGGGACAAGGGTCTACTGTGCTTGCAGTGGGTGGTGGTGTTTGGCTATTTCGCCTACCATCACCTCACCTGAGCCGAACGCCAATGTCCGTCGTCATAGGATGCACGGGTGGTGCGATGGTGCTGTGTGTAACTTTCAGTGCCGGGGGCGTCCCACTGATTTGGAACATTGTAGGGGAAGGGTCAACTGCGTGTGCAGTAGGTGCGGGTGGGGGTTGTTTGGCCATTTTTTCTCGTCTATCGTTTCTCGTTCCTTTCTCCTCTCTGGTAGACGGCCTGGTCGAACTTTGAAGCCCTCGCACATTGTTTGCACCCACATCTCACATCCCCTATTACAACAGTCTATCCAAACTTTTCTCTGTTTCCTTTGGTGCATATTAAACACCACAAACTCCATACCTAACCACATTTGTTTAGAAGAAGTACGCTTGTGCCTCAAAGAAATAGGCTCTTCCAACACGACAGCCCCTTCCCGCTGTCTTTTGGTTGTTGGACTTTGGAAAAAGGTCCCTGGCTGCGTCTCACTTGCCACCACATCGGTGTTTGTCGCTTTGTCCTTAGTTTCTGCAATAATTAAATTAGAACTTGTAAGTGACGTTTCCTTTTGGTACAATATTTTGCTTAAATTCACAAATTAAGGTTGTATCGGCACATCTGTTTTCGCCTACTATCTACTAAAGGCAACTCATTTTGTGACTTCCAAATTGCTTTCTTACACGACTTGTATCATGTTTCATGATTCTTTGCAGATATACCCGCAAAGTTACTATTTTACAAGTTTGCAGCTTACGAGATAAATTACGTTTAATTGAATGATTTTTGACTTAATAAGAAGCCGAAAAGAAACATCTTATAGTGTTTCAAACCCTGTTAACTATGATGATCAAGAGATAATTTTCCATGTTTTCACATAAAACATATTTATTTACACCAAATTACAACCGTCTCGCCTGAAAGGTTCTGATAGAGATGTTTCACATACCTTAATCACGCTATTGACGTTATTGCCGATAAAATGAAACTACGGAAGCATAGAAGTATAAAACCAATAAGTAAAAGCGGTTCGTGTGATAGTTTCATTTCAAGTCAAGCCGAATTTGTGAGCGAGGCATAGACATCTGTTTGATGTTGCTGCGTCCGTCCGTTTGAGCGTATGTGGACATGACTTTTGAAATATGAGCCACGACACGAGAAAACCAACAATGTGGTTGTGCGCTTAGCGCACTCAGATCAGCCTGGGCATCCATCCAGTCCGATCAGCGCCTCCGCTAAACGCTTAAAAGGTAGCTAAGGAACTAAGCTACATCCATGCGGACAGTGAATATCTTGATCAGACTGGGCGAATGCCCAGGCTGATCTGAGTCTGCACTGGGCACACAACCACTTTGTTTTTTTCTTGTGTCGCAGCTCATATAATATTGACCTTACCCTTTCAGCCCCTTTATATCCCAAACACACAAACCACTGCAGGTGGTTTATCCAAAAAAGTAAATTTCCGTAACGTACTCAACCTGAAACCCGGAGCAAATGAAGTATAGGCCTTCAGTTTCCTGTATTCAGTCGGTAGAATTTTTGAGGGAGTTTGATTCTTTTTGACGCACCTAGTGTCTGCTATGCATAGGAGATGGTGAGAAAACTATGCATAGTTCACTAGGTCGCTTCGGTCTTCCAGTGTACGAACAAGTGACTTCGATGATAGATCGGTTTCTGTGATGGAGTTTAAGCATTTGAAGCACAAGTAAAGGCCACATACCCGAAATATAGGTTGCCGCAACCTAGTTCATTTTAACACTGGTGATCATGTTCTTTTCCGGCAGGCTGTAAGCACATTTCTGTCTCTGTACATTTGCATCCCAAAAGTGTAATACTATACCAAATTCTTACATGTCATCCACCCTATCATTCTAGAAAGTAGGTTGCCGCGACCTAGGTTACGCCACATAAAGGCCTATACCACTTTATCTGACAGGTGTCGCGCACCTCCGCTACTAAGCATCCCCCATCACAACATCCAGCCCTTGACTAACGGTCACCAGCCCGAAAAGTTGACAGCCGCGACCTGTTAACTGACAAAAATATTATTATCTAAATTATCGCCATATACTGTCGGTCTTTCATCCCGGACTTAAGCCCAACAGACCAGACATGCTAGCAGGAGCAGTTTTATGGGCGTAATTATCGCCATATACTGTCGGTCTTTCATCCCGGACTTAAGCCCAACAGACCAGACATGCTAGCAGGAGCAGTTTTATGGGCGTATGCACTGAAATAAATACTTTTAGAAAACCGAATTACAGTGTGGGAAACGCGATAACAAAGGTACAGATGCACGGACAATACTGCGGATGTGTGCAGATTGCACTAAAGCCAAACGGACTCGACATTAGCCAATTGGGTTCTTTTATTTGTGGCCACGCTCCAGGGGTTCCTGGGTTTGAAAACTATAAATACATAGAAAATTATTCAAAAATATTGAAATTTGGTATATAACATTGCCGGGTTATTCTTTGTCAAGTTTGCTCTAACAGAGGTCTATGGGTATACCTCAGGGTCTGTCTACCTCAGCGTCTACCTCAGGGGGTTCTGGGTTTGGACCATAGAAATACATACAAAACTATTCAGATGTCTTCTTCGTCAAAACCCCTAGGCTGAGATACTTGAAATTTGGTATTGGGCATTGCCTAATATACCTCTATGGACTTTGTTCAAACGGCCGCACCAGGATTCAAAATGGTCCAGCGGCACGTAGTTTTGGGTTCGAAAATACATTAACTTAAAAATCTTCTCCGCTAGAAATGCTAGGCGAGATTCTTTAAATTCGATATGTAGCATTGCCTAGTGCTTCTTTATCATGTTTGTTTAATTGGTGCCCCCAGGATCTAAAATAGCCACGCTCCAGGGAACCATAGAAATACACTGGAAAATGTTAAAATCTTCAGAAACACTTGGCGCGGATGCTTGATATTGGTATGTAGCATTGCTTAGTGGTCCTTTACCATGGTTCTTCAAATGGAACAACACCCACGGTCCTGCCTCAGGGGGTCCTGGGTTTGAAGCACAGAAATACATAGAATAAGTATTCAAATTTTTTCTTTCTCAGAACAACTAGCTCAGCTGCTTGAATTTTGGTGTGAAGCATTGCCTTGTGTACCTCTATTAAGTCTGTCACAACGGCAGCCTCACGGTCCAAAACGGCTCTGTGGCATGTTGCGGGGTTTTGAGTTAGAACGTAAAAAGTACTTAAAAAGCTTTCAGAACAGCTTTCAGAACAGCGTTCAGATGCTTGAAATATGGTATGCAGCATTGCCTAGAGGTCCTTTAACTCATACTGATTTAAAAAAAAGGCAGTTGAATGTAGGTTACTTCCTTGAAGCTAAAACTCCAAGGCAGTCATCATTTACTGCCTTCTAGCTAAATTTCTCCAACACATACAATTTTAACAATGACAACCTTAAACTCAGGTGAGCGACTTAGGGACACTTTGGCCCTCTTGTTTGTTGAAGTTTATGGGTGTATGACTGAAATTAACTCCTTTTGAAAAATGAATTAGGCCTACTGTGTGGGATACGCAGAAGCAAAGATTTCGCTTTGAGACACAATTAACAAAGAATTAAAGGAATTTAGGATCTTTGTTTGTTTAAAAAAATCTGAAGTTCCTGTTTAAAGAATTTTAGTATGTTATATCAGTGAAAATTTGGCAGAACATGGCGACACTGTTTGCCATGCTCCTATACCAGTGACGTCAGAGATATTATGAAATTACCAACTGTTATGCCTAGTACCTTGTCAGAATGGCGTCCACATGACATCACTTGCACATCAATAAGAATTATTAGTTGCTATAGTAACAGATTTATGATGCCGTGGGTATCGGAGCAATACAAAACAGTGTTGGCCATGCTCCATAAAGTTTTCAATGACATTTCAAACTGGAATTCTTTCAACATAAATCTCATTTTTTTCTCAAAAGATTAATTATTCTTTAGTCATTTAATTCCCCTTAAGTATGGGAAGAATTTTAAGCAGTTTACAGATATATTGAAAATACACATAGGCAAATTGTCAAAGTCATCTACCCGTCAGCATCTAACGTCCACAACAAAATATGCATGGCCAACACAAAGTTTAAACTCATTTATGCGTTGCATCAGGCGCCATGACATTGAGACAAATAATTTATATGGATAAATAATCAATCTTTCTTTGAGCAAGTTCCGCACACAGTTCGGTTATTGTCGCTATATGCCGTCTACTGTGTCTGAAAACGTTTCCTAACACTTTAAATGTTTTCAAATCCTTCACCACATGTTCAACATAAACACGGCGTGTCTAATTTTTATATTCAGTCGTCTTCTTTTCCTCTGCTCCCGTTGATCCTGATTCCTTATTGATACAGTTTTATATGGGGTAATGAGGGGGTATGTACATGGGTAAATACAGAGTATGTTTTCAACAAAACGACGTAGAGAAAAATAACGCCAAGTACACATGTCTTATCCTAATAAAGAAATCCCTGTGGGGATAACCAATAAAGTAGGATCTGTTTCAGTCTGTTACAGCATGTCTGTTGGGTTTGTCCTGTTTTACTTGTTTAAATCGGCCACGGTTCATGGGCACGAAACCTTAACAGACACATATTTCTCAGTCTGCGTTATGTTTTGGTACAATTTTGCAGGTTTGATAAAGCGGACTCCACCACTGACCTGCACCAGCGACACTTCCGACCGAGATCATGATACCGTTTGTTTCGGTATTGGGTACACTGGGTGCGGGTTTCCTAGTTTACTGCATTGAAAAAAAAATTATGATTGGACATATGTGAGTCAAACCTGGGACACGTGTATCAAAGGCGAACAATGAATCCAGTCAGACCAGGCCATCCGCTGTATTCAATTAGTGGCTTTAGTTTATTTGGATTTATTTAATTTTATACTAATTTCATTTATTTAATTATTTTTATTATTACTGTTAATCTATAAACAGCAGAGCATGTACTTATATGGGGTGTATACTAGTTATGAGCAGAAAGCCCTTTATACCAATGTAATCACACACACACACACACACACACACACACACACACACACATTTTCCTGAACAAATATAAGAAAATCGGTATTTATTAGCATTCGAATAGGATAGCATATGATAATTTTGGTTGGCATTAAGTTGACACTGACGAAGCTGAGATGAAACAGTGATCGTACCTTGTGCAAACAGCGAGAACAATGAAACCTGTCATGGCTTCGGAAGCACCCAAGTTAATAGGTACAGTAGCTAGGCAGGTAAGATTGTTTTAGCCATGCACACAGGCAGATAGGCGCACAAACGGACTAATTGCACGAAATCTAATGGTTTTACAGGTTAAAAGGGTAATACTAATACTACTATTAATGATAATAATGTTAAATAAACATATGAAGGTCTGATCCTAGACCAACATCTGTAGGTGCCATTATAGTTAAATGTCAGATTATTATGTCACACGCCAAAAGTGAAAAAAAACTAAAACAAAAGAAAAACATTCATTCTGGGTTATTGAATGTTGTGTTTCCATAAAAATTTGCGTAATCTTATTTTCGCGTTTAAAACGGATTAAAATGTTTCCTAGGGGTTAGATTCTCAATAGTAAAACCAACAGCTACAATCTGATAAACCATAAAAGAACCAGGTACCTTAAAAAGTAATGTTTGAAAACAGTACCCAGGTGACTAGCGGACAAAAACTTATCAGATTTTTAGGCAAATAATGTAACGGTAAAATTTTCGAGTGTAGTAATTTTTATTTTTTGGCGGCCAACAGAAAAGTGCATACTTAAATGCCCGCGAACGCGATGAATGATGAAGGAATAATACGAAAACGTAAGGAATCCTCGGGCTTTAATACCCTTGAAATATGCCTTAATTGTCTCCGCGAACATTAAGGAAAATAAAGTTCTCGTGGTTGATTGATTGATTGATTCTTTTGGGTTTAACGGCCTTGTTTTGGGTTTTTGTTTTGGGTTTAACGGCCCTTTGAGACAGTATTTCAGTCTATATCGGGCCGTCTTCCAGAGAGGGAGAAAGAGGAGAAATGATAGCCAAGAGAAAAATGTCCAACAACCCCCACCCGCACCTACTGCAAGCACAGTAGGCCCTTGCCCTACAATGTTCTAAATCAGTATGACACCCCGGCACTGGAAGTTATACACAGCACCATCGCACCACCCGGACCACCTCCAGTTCTCGTGGTAAAATCCGCACGTATCGGCATAATAGTGAGGCGAAATGGTTTTTATTCCAAGTGCAGAGGTCTGCGTCAAATACACACACATTTAAATCACATTGAAGCCTCCGTAGTCATCGTTTAGGTAGTTATCGTATTGGTTATCGTCAATACGGTAAATAACGGTATACGTTAAGCTTATGTGAAACATCTCTGATAAGGGGTCACAACATAGTTTTTTTTTAAAATATGAATTCATTTTTGATCCTGAATACCTTCTCTTATATGGAGGTATGGCTGGTTTGATGATGTGCAATTTTACTTCCTTTTTAACAGTACTTCAGTCATTTCAGGATGATGGATGAGCGATAATGAAAGGTTGTGTGCAGTGGAACCCCATTTACCATTAAGAGGATTCCCGCCTCCAGCAGGGCTTGACCCGGGACCGCTAGATCAGCAGGCCAGCGCTTAACCTGAGCTACCTGGGCTCCTTATATCGAGCTATGACCTTCATATAAAAATAATCAACAAATTTACGAGATTTTTTTACCACAACTCCGTTCACATTCACAGACAAAACCTTTGTTTTTGTGGTTCAATACTTGTCCGGTTGGCGACTTCATACAGTCTGATACCTCATCCCCGGTTAGCCTGGGCAAAAGTAGTAGGGATTGAATCATTCATTTGACATCTCAAAAATTAAATGTCACATTTTAGTTGTTTGAAAATTTCTGCTTGCGATTACATACATTGGAAAGTGTATATGAGAAGTATATTGTATGATGGACGATGTATCGATATACTCTGTATCGAAGTTGCTACATTGTTCCAACCTATGTATACATGGAAATATGCCACGAAGCATAGCAGTAGGGTGACAGAGTGTGACATCTCTCATTAATTTCAGCAGTAGAGTGCAATACATCTCCTGAATCAGCCTCTGTATTCCTTCTAACTTTAACAACCACTTTGTAATCAAAATATCCTTCTCAGGTGTTTAGTCTGTCATTGCCTAGAGTTGTTCGTAGAAATCTTCGACATCCAGACTAAGTGCATAACGCTCTATAATGGAGGTTTTGAAAGAAGCCTGCTGTCAAGAGGACTGAGATAAGTCTGCTAGCTGCTGATAAGCAGCCTTAGACAACACTGAACATATCTTTATGCACCAAACTACAGCCCCATACTCGTGTTTGTGTCCCCTTCTGAGCAGCCTAAGACAACACTGAACATATCTTTATGCACTAAACTACAGCCCCATACTCGTGTTTGTGTCCCCTTCTGAGCAGCCTTAGACAACACTGAACATATCTTTATGCACTAAACTACAGCCCCATACTCGTGTTTGTGTCCCCTTCTGAGCAGCCTTAGACAACACTGAACATATCTTTATGCACCAAACTACAGCCCCATACTCGTGTTTGTGTCCCCTTCTGAGCAGCCTTAGACAACACTGAACATATCTTTATGCACCAAACTACAGCCCCATACTCGTGTTTGTGTCCCCTTCTGAGCAGCCTAAGACAACACTGAACATATCTTTATGCACCAAACTACAGCCCCATACTCGTGTTTGTGTCCCCTTCTGAGCAGCCTTCTGAGCAGCCTAAGACAACACTGAACATATCTTTATGCACCAAACTACAGCCCCATACTCGTGTTTGTGTCCCCTTCTGAGCAGCCTAAGACAACACTGAACATATCTTTATGCGCCAAACTACAGCCCCATACTCGTGTTTGTGTCCCCTTCTGAGCAGCCTAAGACAACACTCAACATATCTTTATGCACCAAACTACAGCCCCATACTCGTGTTTGTGTCCCCTTCTGAGCAGCCTAAGACAACACTCAACATATCTTTATGCACCAAACTACAGCCCCATACTCGTGTTTGTTTCCCCTTCTGAGCAGCCTAAGACAACACTCAACATATCTTTATGCACCAAACAACAGCCCCATACTGGCGTTTGTGTCCCCTTCTGAGCGACCTAAGACAACACTGAACATATCTTTATGCACCAAACTACAGCCCCATACTCGTGTTTGTGTCCCCTTCTGAGCAGCCTAAGACAACACTGAACATATCTTTATGAACCAAACTACAGCGCCATACACGTGTTTGTGTCCCCTTCTGAGCAGCCTAAGACAACACTCAACATATCTTTATGCACCAAACTACAGCCCCATACTCGCGTTTGTGTCCCCTTCTGAGCTGAAAAAGCAATTATGTCTGCAATGGCTAACACCTCACAAAAGTTCTCCCAGCGCATCTAACAGAGTCCCAATATATTCCAGTGACACATATCCATCAGCTTTTCAAGTGCCCAATTTGTTCCTAGCGTTAATTCATTCCACGTACCTAGCGACATGTGTTCTTTTCTTGTTATCCTTCTGACATTAGTTACAGCAGTGGTTTACTGACATGTACCACCACCGTCGCGGTTTACGGAAGATGCTGTCATTGTTACCACCGGCTGTGTCTAATTCAGTATTTAGGTGTCGTGTTGCTTGGCAAAGCTTAGTCTGAAGTAGCCGATAACTAAACACATTTACTACCGTAAGCTGACCTTAGATATTAATGGGGGTGGTTCGCAGGGTGCGATGGTGCTGTGTGTAACTTCCAGTGCCGGGGCGTCCTACTGAGTTGCAACATTGTAGGGCATGGGCCTATTGTGCTTGCAGCAGGTCCGGATGGTTTTGTTTGTGGACACTTTTCTCTTGTCTATCATTTCTCCTCTTTCTCAATCTCTGGGAGACGGCCCGATATAGACTGAAATACTGTCTGAAAGGACGTTAAACCCAAAACAATCAATCCATCAATTAGATATTAATACTAGTTTAAGTGAAGTACGCTACCAGGCCTAGCTGCTTATCACTAAACTAGCTTGGTAGTTTAACTCAAACATGTTTTTCTTTATAAAATGAAAAAAATTCTTAATGAGAATATAATTATTGCAGATCTACCGCGATTAAATCATCAACCTTTATTTGCGACTTAGCTTGAAATCTTCATTGAAAAAAATCAAAATAAACTTTAGAGTACATCAGCTTCTTCAAGCAAGTCAGTGACTGCAAAAAAGCAATTTATCAAATATGACAATGCATATGAGCATATTGCGTCAAAAATGACAATTTCAATATTTATCATTACCGCATCGGTGATTGTTGTTCCGCGGAGATTGATGCAATTGCATATCAACTTATTCGCTGATATCAATCAGTGTTAAATCATCGCGTGTCTGTGTCGCTTTCATCAGATGTCAGTCTTTGGCCTGCAATAATAAAGAGATACAGTTTCCCTTGTATGATGGCTGCACCAGTGTTCGGGGTATTAACATTTGCTTGCAACATAAAAACTGTGTGATAAATAAAGATCACAAGTTGATAGTCCATGACTGCATAAAATATATATTAAGTGATATGAAACTTACATGAAACTTACATTTAATGTCTGTATGCCTCCATGCTTACATATTTGATCAAATCCAAGCAGATGCTCGGCTGAACTTAAAAGAACCAACTAACCAACTGGAATGCAAACTGAAGGAATCTTTATATACCCAATCACCTTTCAAGCTGACAAAAAGAGGTCTGTTTGAGACTCGGTTAAAGGGATTTTCACGACTGAAGAACGTATTTACGTGAAAATGGTTTGTTATTGTGTTATTGTTTAAATACGTTCAATATAAACAGCTATGGTAATGTCGAGACGATCAGTTAACCTTACCACACTATTCCTGGACAGCCTTGGACCGTCTAAGCGGTTAACCAGTACTAAGGGCACTACTTTCGCTAGTAACTGACAACTGTCTTTCTTAAATCAGCGGAAACGCGAAAGTGGCCGGACCGGGTATCGAACCCGGGACCTATGGCTCTCGAGTCAGACGCGCTACCAACTGTGCTACGCGGCCCGGCAAGTAAAAATGAGCGTCAGTGATATAGATACCCTCCTTGGGAAATGGAACAATTAATCAAAGAGTACCGGGCGAAGTAGTTAAGCCGTAATATTGCCTGATAGTTGTAATGGGAGATAAGATGTGTCGTGAGTCCATGATTAACTCCAAGTCCAAAGCCGGGCCGCGTAGCTCAATCGGTAGGTCACCTGACTCATAAGTCAGGTCGTGGGTGCGAAATCCGGTCTGGCCACATACTTTCGTTTCTCCTTCCGCTGATTCAAGAAGGGCAGTTGTCAGTTGCTGGCGAGAGTATGTGCACTTAGTACTGGTTTACGCTTAGAGGTCTAAGCATACCCAGGAATAGTGTGGTTAGGTTAACTGACCGTCCCGTTATGACCATAGCTGTTTACCGTGGACGTTAAGCATCAAATCAATCAACTCCAAGTCCAGCCCTCTATATTGGTACAATTTGTACTTGACTCTGTGATCCAGCCATCGTCTAAATAAACCACAATGTTGAGCCCTTCCACTCTATAGTGTTTGACTAACGGTCTCAAAAGTTTTGTAAATAAATGGCAGGCAGACGAAATTTCAAACGGTAAAACTGCAGGACCGCGTAGCGCAATCGGTAGGGAATCTGACTTATAAGTCAGAGGCCTAGGTTCGATACCCGGTCTGGCCACATACTTTCGTTTCTCCTTCCGCTGATTCAAGAAGGGCAGTTGCCAATTACTGGCAAAAGTATGCGTACTTAGTACTGGTTAACCGCTTAGGAGGGCTAAGCCTGCCCAGGAATCGTGTGGTTAGGTTAACTGACAGTCCTGACATGACCATAGCTGTTTACCGTGGACGTAAAGCAATAAATAAATAAATCAATCAATCAATCAAACGGTAAAACTAGAAACAAAACGCCTATAACCATCAATGATCCAGCTGAAACCTAACGAAAATTGTATGATTTATTAAATGGAAACATTGTGATACACAGACTTTAAGTCAAACAAGCATTTGATTGCCTATTTATGCCATGGGCCAAAGAGTTTCAAAGGCTGGATGAAACGATTCACATGCGTCAAATGTACAATTATTATCTTCTCCGCTGCCGTTTACAGAAACCTTTAATAGATTCACACAAAAATTATATTCAATAATACAATTATTTTAACAGTTTTGCAAAAGAACAATCTAAAAATATTAATGTTCAAAAGTCTGAAGAAAATTGATTTTTCGGACGGTGCGTATAAGATAGTTTATAATCAGATGAAATAACTTCCAGACATTAATTCATTCTGCCAAAAATTAATAGTTTCAAATTTCAAATACTATTGTATGGATTTGCCTTATACTTTGGTTCATGGCTTAGGCTGACACTGTGAGTGACTTCATAGTTACTGGAGCTATATTTCAGGGTCCGGGGGTTTTGCATCATATTTCTAGCACTTTCACATGTTTTTGCATTATACCTGGGCTATGTGTTTAGGGTACACTGTGTGTGACCTCATACTAATTGAAGGTCAGTGTGACCTATATTTCATGGTCCAGTGATTTAAGCCAATATCAAAAACTATTTCATTGACCTCTATTATGCTTGTCGTTTCAGATAAAAGTTATGTAAAAAGACCGTGTGAGATTCTATCTGCGTATGCTGTTAACCCATCATTTGTTTGGAAACTGCGCCGAGAATAGGATGTTGGAATTATGCATACATAAAGACATGTTTTCCATGGAATCACTGCATACAATACAGTGTGATGTATCAGATTAGAACCAGCAGTCAATAAGAAACACAGTTGTTAAGTCGGAAATAGAAACTATTTAAAGCAGACGTCAAGAAAGCCAATTGATATCAATTTGCTAAGTTTATCAGCACCAAACTTTGATGTGTAAATTTGAATAATCGATGCAAATGTTAATACCTGAACAGGGAAGAAAGCGTTCTATGCAATATATTTGCCTTTTACGTAAGAGGATATTTAGATGAAATATGGATTGAGGACGTTTCACCACATGTTTATGTTTTTTTTATATATATAATTTCATCCCATATTGTAACAATTGCATTATTCATTCTGGTCTGCTATACAACCATCAGTCAATTAGAATGTGAAAAATGAGGCTTTTTACTTAAATTCACGTTCATCAGTATTAGAACTATTTGCCAAGCTCTAAGACATGCCGCTTTATTCTTTCAGTTTCTGGTTTCTGTTTTCTTAAACAAAGCCTAACATACCTTTCCCCAAATCTCCCCATTATCGTGTAACTTCCAGTGCCGGGGCGTCCTACTGATGTGGAACATTGTAGGGCAAGGGCTACTGTGCTTGCAGTAGGTGCAGGTGGGGGTCGTTTGGACATTTTTTCTCTCGTTTTTCATTTCTCCTCTTTCTCCCTCTGTGGAAGACGGACCGTTATAGACTGAAATACTGTCTCAAAGGGCCGTTAAACCCAAAACAACCAATCTTGTTACAATATCGAATGTCACATGCGTATACCGCTTTATTCTTTCAGTTTCTGGTTTCTGTTTTCTTAAACAAAGCCTAACATACCTTTCCCCAAATCTCCCCATTATCGTGTAACTTCCAGTGCCGGGGCGTCCTACTGATGTGGAACATTGTAGGGCAAGGGCTACTGTGCTTGCAGTAGGTGCAGGTGGGGGTCGTTTGGACATTTTTTCTCTCGTTTTTCATTTCTCCTCTTTCTCCCTCTGTGGAAGACGGACCGTTATAGACTGAAATACTGTCTCAAAGGGCCGTTAAACCCAAAACAACCAATCTTGTTACAATATCGAATGTCACATGCGTATACGGTTTAATTCTTTACCCTACACACAACATGTTACGCGTCTGATAGTTGAACTTCCAATTTAAGTATATAATAATAGTAATTAATATTAGATGTCTCGGAAATGGTTTTAGTGAGAAATGCATCCTTCGCAAAGGATTATCGACATCGGCAAAGGGTGACCATTTCATTTTGTCTTTCAATGTCTCAGGAATTTAATAATTAATAATAATGGTCTTCGAGCTGCGCTGAAAGAACATGTGTCTTTGAAGTAGTTGGTTGGTTGGTTGTTTTGGATTTCTTTATCGAGCCTTCTCCCAGAGAAAGGGAGAAAGAAGAGAGAAGTGATAGACGGGAGGGAAAATGTCAAAAAAAAAAAAAAAAAAAAAAAAAAAAAAAACCCACCCGCACAGAAGCACAGAAAGCCCTTGCCCTACTATTTTCCAAATCAGTAGGACACCCCGGCACTGGAAGTTACACGCACCACCATCGCACCACCCGACCACCCCTGTCTTTTAAGTAACTTGCTCATAAAGTCATTGGGTACATGTACTCTTTCAGGGGAACAGCTCCGTTATTTTTTCATTTTTGCCTTCTTTCAAATAAGTGTTACCCTTTAAAGGAACATGCTCGACTTGTGGCATTTTATTTCCAGAAAATTATTTCCTTTGTTAGTGGAGCACATTCTCTTCGGGGAAGCAAAAAACGGAAGTCACAAAACCGAAGAGGCTGTAAACTGTGATAACCGGTTATAAAATAGAAGAAGAGTTACCGAGAAATGGCATAGATAAGGTCATAATATACCTTCAACGCTTAGTAAATTTAAATTGCCTAATATAAACCTTAATATAAAGATTGTTATCGGGTTGAAATCTGGCAGGGGCAGTCGTGCATATGACTGTCTTAAAGGGCATATTACTTCATTCTCATTACAAATTACTTAAAGAGTAAACGAGGAGTTGATGGTCAAGTAAAAAAGCATTCTGTGACCGATACAGTGGGCAACGTTTAACAGAAAACCCATGAATTATCAGTCATGATAGTGCTGCAAGTTTCCAAGGACAATTGACATCTGATCTGGCATGAATGAGGCACAAACTGTCCTATGCATCATATAATGATAGAAATATATAAGGCCCAATCACTTTATCATGAAAATGAGGTCACTCACAGTGTGAGCCCAAACCATTAACCGAAGTACAAGGTTAAGCCCTGAAAATAAGTTAGAAATATGAGGCGTGAACATCTGACTATACTGAGTCATAATCGTTAGCCATCATATTCGTAAATCTAATAGTCTTCAAGAAATAGGCAAAACCACTGGACCATGAAATATAGGCCGCTGTGACCTACTGTTTGTTTGAAGTCAAACTTTGGATCATGATGAGTCGTGAACAGAAGGATTATATGTTCGTTCTGACCATTACAAAAAAGGTGCTTCTGCTGTGGTGCCTCACTGTTACTTGCTCTTAAATCCATTTATCTGTGATCGTCTAGCAATATCTATAACTGCCCATTTTTATACGCTCGTTTTGAAAAAAACGGACGTATTATGGCATGGCTCTGTCCGTCCGTCCGTCTGTCTGTCTGTCCGTCCGTCAACATTTTTGTGCTCATCATATCTCAGAAACCGTTTGAGATATCTTCATGAAATTTTGTAGGCATATATATTAGGATAAGGCAAAGTGTCGCGTATACAAATGGTTACTCCCCCTTTCTTAGTTTCCAGGTTATGCCCCTTTGATTATTTTTACCCTACTAATCTTGTGCGTGGCATTACTAGATAACCGTTTGGGAAATCTTGATGAAACTTCATAGCAATGTGTATGAGGGTCCGATAATATGTCGCGTATAACAATGGTTGCTCTTCCTTCTTCGTTTTGGCGTTGCATCCCTTTGATTAGATATTTTTGGTTATTTTTGTGTATACTAATCTTGTGCATTCAATAACTTAGTAACCATTTGGAATATCTTAATGAAACTTTATAGCAATGTGCACGTTTACAAGACGGTGTGTCACATATAAGAATGATTGTTCCTCCTTACTTCTCCTTACTTAATTTTGGAGTAATCTCCCTTTGATTAGTATTTTGAGCTAACCCATTCCCCCATAACTCCTTAACCTTTTGAAATATTTTAATGAAACTTTGTAGGAATGTGTATAGGGCTTGGACGAGTACCCATTTTTTGGTCGGGTAGAGCAATTATCCGGGTAGATAGAATAATTATTATTATTCTAATGTAATGGAATTTCAAGCAACTAGAGCAATGTTTAGAATAACTGCATGTCTTGTATAAATTCAGTTACATATTGCCAAACCATTTTCGCGTATTATAACAGGCAGATTTCTACATTTTCGTATCCTTACCATGCACACATGTGCGCATGACAAATACCTTAGTAATAAATTTTCCAACTGTGACCATGCTCAAAATAGTATGGTAACGGGTACCCGCGGGTAATAGGGATTCGGGTACCCGGGTACAAAATCTCAACCCGTCCCAGCCCTAAATGTGTATAATAATGGGGCAATGTATCATGAGCATAAACCACAACTCTGGCTTACTTCCTTCCTGAATTATCTGCCCTTGCAGCAATTTCGGTTTCACTCTGTAACTCATTAACCGTTGGAAATATTTTAACAAAACTTTATGGTGATGTATATATTGTCAAGGGAAAATATGACCAAGAGGATATGAACAGGTTGGTCCAGGATTGTGTTTTGACTCGGAGTTCGGCATAAAGACTCGGAGTTCGGACTAAAGACTGAGTCCAATCTAGGTTCGGCAGGCTCGGAGTTCGGACTAAAGATTGGGTCCTACATGAGTTCGGCAGACTCGGAGTTCGGACTAAGGGCCGAGTCCAATCCAGGTTCGGCAGACTCGGAGTTCGGACTTAAGATTGGGTCCAACATGAGTTCGGCAGACTCGGAGTTCGGACTAAGGACCGAGTTCAACCTAGGTTCGGCAGACTCGGAGTTCGGACTAAGGACCGAGTCCAACTTAGGTTCGGCAGACTCGGAGTTCGGACTAAGGACCGAGTCCAACCTAGGTTCGGCAGACTCGGAGTTCGGACTTAAGATTGGGTCCAACATGAGTTGGGCAGACTCAGAGTTCGGACTAAGGACCGAGTCCAACCTAGGTTCGGCAGACTCGGAGTTCGGACTAAGGACCAAGTCCAACCTAGGTAAGGCAGACTCGTAGTTCGGCCTAAGGACCGCGTCAAACCTATGTTCAGCTGACCGGGAGTTAGGACTAAAGACTGGGAACAATATCGATCATATACTTAGACGAGTCTTGCCCTTGATACATCTAATTTCGCCCACTGTATTTTCCGCAGTGTGAGGTATGATCTGGCCCTGCGCTCCAAAATTCTATGTCAAAAGCCGAGACGGATATCCCTTCCGCCCTTGGTAGAGACTGAGACTGAAATTCGTCTCGCCCTTGATACAACCTGTAGGCCCTCTTGAATCTGCATTTGAAAATTGGCAAAATAAAGGGGTAAATTGCATCGGTCACTACTTTATCACAACAAATGCGTATTGACAGCATTGTTCCCCTAAAATCATATATGAAAAGGTTTAAAAAAGCATCACTCTGACCCTAAATGCAGTAGATAAAAGCTAGTGTAGTTGAAAAACAAGACCTGTCAGTGGGACAGGATAGCTAGCCTGACAGTGCCTTGCCCATTACACAAAAAACTTTAATGTTTCTCCATCCAGAAAAGATTTCTGTGGTGTTTTGTCATAGTCACTCGTGTCGAAACAGTTTTCTGTAAACATCTGCCATGAAAACAGCCTCGTTTCTCAAATTTCTATTACTTTCTTGTGAATGTTGTGAAATAAATACGCTGGGAAGTTAAAGACGACTCTTGCTGTAACAGACTGCTATAACTGCAACTGCAACTCTCACATTACAGGTCCAGCGGAATACCGAAGAGTTTCCTTCGGAACTAGAACTTAGCATTCATTTTTATACACATAAGTATATGATAAAAAGATCATAACACGGTTGTTCTGATCCCAGCCCTGATGACAGCCCTCCGACTATATCAGCCCTCGCCCTTTGGGCTCGGACCGATATGGTCAATTCGGGCTGAGATCAGTGTTGGGATCAAAACAACCGTGTAATCATCTCTATAGGTTTGGCAGGCTGGGAGTTCGGACTAAAGACCGATTCAAACCTGGGTTTGGCAAACCTGGAGTTTGGACTTAAGATTGGGTCCAACTTGAGTTCGGCCCATCGGGAGTTTGGACTTAGATTGGGTCCAACATGAGTTCGGCAGACTCCGAGTTCGCACGAAGGACTGAGTCCAACCTGGGATCGGCAAACCCAGAGTTGGGACTAAAGACTGGGAACAATAAAGGTCAACTCTGGACTGCGACCCATCCAAAGTATGAAAAGTGCCCCATGCTGAAATCATTGTAAGTCCGAAGTCCGAACCTGCCCAACCCAACATGGACCCACAGTTAGTCCGAACTCCGAACCTACCGAACTGACAAACAACCCATTCTTAGTCCGAACTCCGAACATGCCAAACACATAATGGAACAACTTTTTTTGTCCGAACTCCGAACCAGCCGAACCCAACATGGACCCACAGTTAGTCCGAACTCCGAACCTACCAAACCGACAAACAACCCATTCTTAGTCCGAACTCCGAACCTGCCGAACTCATGAACGCCCCGTTTCTTTATTCCGAACTCCGAATCTTTTCGCCGAACTCAGAAACATGGACCCACAGTTAGTCCGAACTCCGAACCTACCGAACCAACAAACAACCCATTCTTAGTCCGAACTCCGAACCTGCCGAACTCATTAAAGCCCCGTTTCTTTATTCCGAACTCAGAATCTTTATTCCGAACTCCGAACCTACCGAACGGACAAACAACCCATTCTTAGTCCGAACTCCGAACCTGCCGAACTCATGAAAGCCCCGTTTCTTTATTCCGAACTCCGAATCTTTACGCCGAACTCTGGGTCAAAACACAATCCTGGACCATCTTGGATATGAATTACCTCCCTTGTTTGACTTTGGCATTTCTCAACTTCTGAGCTGCTTCACCCTGGAAGATGATTTTTGGTATACTAATAGTATTTGATGTGTTAGATGTTTTGATAAAATTGCAGTCATTAATTACAGAGTTGTTTACCCTGTTTGTCTGCCAATCCATCCTTCTATAAATAATCTTGTTCATTCTGTAACTCCTTCATGACACTGAAATGGGCGTATTATGCGCCGCTTGCGAAGCTCTTGTTAAGATTACCTCTCTCTTAGTTAAAACTCTCCCCTGGTAAACTATGTATAAGCAAGGGCTGTTACCAAACGAAAAACAGCAGTTTCGAAACGAAAAAGAGTCATAGTCACCAAACGACCTGGTCACCGTGGCTAAACAAATTTGTAACGAAAAAGAGCTGTTACGAAACGAATAAGAGTCATAGTTACCATGTGACCTGGTCATGGTGGCTAAACAAATTGTGCATTTGGCGAATTATCTTACCATCTGCATCTGTGGATCTCTCATTTGCGCAGATGCCCGTATTGTTTCGTTATTATTGTTATAATATATATTATTGCTGGGGGCATTTACATGATACACACAAGTAATTAAACTTTGTTACTCTTTGAGGGAAGCCTTTAAGATATTTCATAATCCATGAATGTTAGTACTGAGACCTTGTGCAATTTACACAATTTCAGCATAAAAGCACTCAGGTGCGTGCTGAAATCTTGTAAATTTGACATGCTGAAATTTTGTCAATTTGCCGAATTTCAATGTTCTCTGCCCCTGAAGGAACTATTTCAGATTTTATTTTTTTCTCACTGCAACTGGTGTTGTGCCGTGTGTCGGCCGTAAAACGTCTCCCCGTACATCATCCATAGTGCAGATTATATTTTATTTTCGTCCTTTGAGATCGGAGGACATATTCTGAGAAATCTAAAATTTGAGATTGATATAGACTATTATTCTAGATCATCGTCTTTTATTTTATTTGGATCCTTTTATATACTAATCAGTCTTTGAATCGACTGCCCAATTAAAATTAAGGAATTTCAGTATGCTATTGTCAGGGTCACTGACGAGGCTTTATTAGCCGAAACTATGTAGTCTGGCCCATGCTCCTTCTTTTGAATGTGTTCTCTGCTCTTGAAGGAACTATTTAAGATTTCAATACGCACTCGCGTATTTGCATATAGGTAGCTACGCCCACGGTGACAATGCTGTGTTTACATTTCTAATGCTGTGTTAACATGTCAGCAATACTAGTGACGTTCGTGTAATGTCATGAAGAAGGAAGAAGACGACTGAAGAAAACTGATTAATCACTGACAATTACAATATCGAGAGGGATGCCGTTTGAAGATTTTATCTCAAAGCTGCTTCCCTTTCAGTTATCTAAATGCTAAATGGTAACAGAGCTAAAAAAACAAAGTAAATTAATTTGAGCAGCCATCAAAGTTAGTGTGCATCCAGCGCAGAGTCAGATCTGCCTGGGCATCCGTCCAGCCTGATCAGAATCTTCACTCTCCGCATGTAGGTAGCCTAGACCCTTAGCTACCCTATAAGCGCTTTACAAAGAGTGTGATCAGACTAGGCGGGTGCCCAGGCTGATCTGAGTCTGCGCTGGGCGCACAACCACTTTTGATTCCTTTGGTCTATTGACATAGATCAGCTGATGTCTGCACTCTGCTGTAGCTACTTAATCCACGGACTAAATCAAATACAAAACAACAGTATTGCTAACTTATCGCCTTTTCGCTACAGATAAAAAGTAAGAGGTAGTGTGGTTTGGATTAATATGATTATCAACGTGCTGTATGTCGCTCAGTTTTATTATTTCCTATCACAATTCTCAGATGTCTCGTTTTATTGCGATATTTCGACTTATTATATTTGTTTCTGCATATTACTGTCTATAACATCATAAGATTTATTTCTGTATGCATTATCCTATTATGATATACGCTAAAACCAAACTTATCAGAAGAATTCCCCTTATTAAGTTGAAATTCTTAAAGGATAAATCTGATATGCCATAATACGGACAGCATGACTATACAATAGCTTGTGACCTCATTTGTCACTGTCCCCATGAGCAGTGGATAAAACGCTTGTATTTCAGTACTTTTGGGGTCATTAAGCAATGATAACGACGCAGATTTTGGTTCCTCGGTTTATCTCGGCTACCGTGGTGAACCCGGGAAGGTTTTTCATATGCTTACTTGGTCACATGGTCTCGCCCTTGGAATTGCTGCGATTCAGGCAACGTGTATAGACATTTTTTTTCTCTTCGATGAAGATTTGTTGATTTAAACAAGATGTTATAAATCAGTCCAGCAATGTCTATCCAATGGCCGTATCTTCTTCCGAAAATTTCAAGAAATTGTTCTTATCATCTTAAATGGATCATATTTATCAAGGTCACAAGGGGATTTGTACTGCTAGAGTTACAGCCCATGGGTGTATTATGCACTATTTGCGTTGCTTTTTGTGTAAAATCATTTTGAGTGGATGGGAACGCACGCAGGTTACACGTATCTAATTCATATTAGATAGGCAAAATGACGGGTACTTTTGTTTAATTTTTCAATAACAATGGCTTGACTTTCTTGAAAATCGAGAAAGCCTAAATTCGCTTTCATACCAAAACTAGAAATGTTTTTCAGAGAAAAACTGATGTCCCCCCCACAAGCCCATTTCCCATCCCCTCTAATGAATAAAAAGCCTGTACAAATAAAATATCTATGCAAGTTTGGACAAAATCCATCCGCTGGTTCTAAAGGTATCCTACATAGAAGACTATGTCCTTCAAAAATGGGTCAAGGTCACCAACTACTAAACATGTCTTAAACCAGTCACAACGATACATTCATGCAAGTCTGATGAATACCCATCCACTTGTTCAAGATATCTCATTTTTAAGACAGAAAAATACGCATTTGTAAGATAGCATTTGACCTAGAAAATGGGGTCAAGGTCATCAAAATACAGTACACTCTTGAGACTGTCTCATAGGTATACCTATGAAAGTAAAGTGGAAATCAAGCCAAAGGCTAAAGAGACATTTTAGTGAAATTTTCACATATCTAAATCCCCCTGTGACCTTGAAAATGAGGTCAAGGTCACCAAAATTTTGTTCAGCTCTTAAACTTGTCCAAATCATGTATCCACGAAAGTTTGGCGAAATTCCATCCATTGGTTCAGGAGATATTGTGGGTACAAGAAATTGCCACGTTAGTCCTCCAGTGACCTTATAAATAAGGTCAAGGTCACCAAAATCTAAACAGCTCATAAGCTTGTCCCTATCATGTATCCCAATCATGCATCCATTGGTTCAGGAGATATAGTGGGTACAACAAATTGTCATCCAAGTCCTCCAGTGACCTTGAAGGTCACCATAATCTAATCAGCTCAGACTCTTGTCCAAATAATGTATCCGTGCAAGTTTTGTGAAATTCCATCCATTGGTTTGGGAGATGTAGTGGGTACAAGAAATTGTCATCTAAGTCCTTCAATGACCTTGAAAAAGAGGTCAAGGTCACTAAAATCTAATCAGCTCTTACACTTGTCTCAATAATATATCCATGCAAGTTTAGTGAAATTCTATCCATTGGTTCAAGAGATATCGCACAAACAAGATATTGGGTACAAGAAATTGTCATCTAAGTCATCCAGTGACCTTGAAAATAAGGTCAAGGTCACCAAAATCTAATCAGCTCTTACACTTGTCCCAATAATGTATCAATGCAAGTTTTATGAAATTCCATCCATTGGCTCAAGAGATATCGCGCATACAAGAAATTGTCATCTAAGTCCTCCTGTGACCTTGAAAATAAGGTCAAGGTCACCAAAATCTAATCTGCTCATAAGATTGTCCCAATGATATATCCATGCAAGTTTGGTGGAATTCCATTCATTGGTTTAAGAGATATTGCGCATACAAGAATCTGTCACGCCGACGCCGACGGGATCCGCACTGAAAACAATACGTCCCCCCTCACCTTTGGTGGGGGGACATAATAAAAATTCTGCCATAGGTGGAGCAAATTTATAACCATCGAAATATCTACAATTTTTTCAGTATAACTCGGTGCTAAATCGGGTATATGTATTATCAAGGAGAGAGCCTTGCAAACGTTTTAACACGTCCATAACTATTAATCTTTACATTCTTTAGACGCATGAACGCAAGCACTCTGACATACAAAGTAGACAGGAACGTACAAAACACACAATGGATCCACTACCTCTGAACGGTCAGTAATAAATCACTGGTAGCCAGCTTAACCCGTTAAAGACTGGAAGTCCGTTTACGCAAACAGTGCCGACCCTGTTCAGACGCCGCAAAAAATGCGGCGTCTGACCAGGGCCTACACTGTTTGCCGACATAAATTTCAATGCAAAGTATACCACTCAGAAGAAGTTCTGCATCTCGGTGTGTGTGCGTGCGTCCGTCCGAAATTGTCCGGGCCATAACTTCTACATTTATGAATGGATTTCAAAATAATTTGGCACAATTGTTCTCCTTGATAAGTAGAAGTGCCATTTGAAACATTTGTTTAGGTAGGTCCAAGGTCAAGGTCACACTTGAAGGTCAAATTATAAAATGGTCATAAATTAAGCTTGTCCGGGCCATAACTTCTACATAAATGGATGGATTTCAAAATAATTTAGCACAATTGTTCTTGATGTGTAGAAGTGCAATTTGAAACATTTGATTCGGTAGGTCCCAGGTCAAGGTCACACTTAAAGGTCAAATGATAAAATGGTCATAAATAGAGCCTGTCCGGGCCATATCTTCTACATTTACAGGTGGATTTCAAAACAGTTTGGCACAATTGTTCTCCCTGATGAGTACATGTAGAAGTGTCATGTGAAGCATTTATTCAGGTTGGTCCAAGGTCAAGGTCACACTTGAAGGTCAAATGATAAAACCACCATAAGTAGACCTTGTCCAAGCCCTTCCTTCTACATTTATGCATGGATTTCAGAATAATTTGGCACAATTTATCTCCTTGAAGGATATAAATGATTGTTCAGGTTGGTCCAAGTCAAGGACACTTGAAGTTCAAATGATGAAATTGTCATAAATTGAACTTGTCATGGCCGTTAGTTCTACTTGCTTTCCATAATAAAAAAAAGAAATATGTTGTATAAGTAATGATATTGTTTGGCTTCTTTCTAGATTGAAGCAGTTAGATTTGACATATTTATAGGTCAGTAAAGCATACAGCGGGCTCGACAAGTTTCTCTGAACAACCATTCTAGTTTTCATAGAGCTGATGCAAAACAGTCATATTTTACCCGTGTAAAAATTATATGAGTAGAAATGGAACAAATTATGATTAACAGTCTTACATTTCGGTATCATGAATGTGAAAATTCTGTCCGTCTTGGCAGATATAGGTTTTTAAAGAGTAAAAATCTATTTCATGATGATTTCCCATATGGTTTTTTTTAAGAGCCAACAATACCACTAGTAAGTCAGAAACTTGTTGCTACCCGACGGAGGCCAGTTTTGTCCTCAATTCTGTCAGGTGTTTACAAAGACATACATGTAGATGTGTGAGTTACAGAAACAATAAAGCAAAACTTCTTATTTTTTGCCCAATTCTTATTACGATGTTCCTCAGGAGGCTCAGCGGAACAAGTCCATGTTTGCGCACTCCTGGCACCGTGTCTGTCTACCCGTCCTGTCCCCAACGCGAAGAGGAGAGCCATCGCATAAAACAAAAAGAGGTATGCCTTTCTAAATACGTTGATTTAGCATTATGTCTCTGGAAAAATACGAGGGGCGTTCGAAAAGTTTTGCAAATGTTCTCGTAACTTTGTGTAAGGGCATGCTGGGTACAAATGCTATGCATGTACTGAAAGCACTACATTCGGTTTTTACAATGATACCAAACAAATTACAAAGGCACTTTTTCTTACTGACTTATATTGCATTTTATCAGGCCCCAGTCATACCACTGAGCCAATTTTACATGTAAAATGTTTTCAGTGTTAGGCCCTTAATTCGAACATCGTTATAAATACAAAATATATCTTTGTCAACTGCATGTCCATCGTTGCCCACATTATCCACACAAAAGTTAGAAGAGTGGCACTGTTATCGAGTCATTCCTTGCAACGCAATGCGCAGTTCTTATGACGCTATTAAAATTGACGTCAACGTCATTTTTGAAAGATTGTAGCAGTTTCATATTTTGCATTAATTTGAATTTATTGACAGATTTTAGCTGATCCATGCAAATGCTCTTGCTGACAAGATTTCGATTACTAACAGACTTACTTTCATAACAAAATCATAATCACTTTAGTAGAAAGGGAGAATTTGCTATAACATGAAATACGGATAATACATATTTACGGGACAGTACTGAACCTAGTTTGAATATAATTTCCGCCATATTTACAGGACAATATTGTCTGGACATTGTCCTAAAGCAGCAAAAATAAAAAAAAACAAAGACTGTTCATATATGAATTACGGCCCACTAAAGTAGAATTCTGCAGTGCCTGTAGGGTATACCTCTTTCAAAGAAGTTTAAAACTTGTCCTTTTAAGAAAATATAGGCGTGTTTGCAAACTTTTGTAGGCATAACATAGCTTGATGTGTTTTTGCTATCAGTAATTCTGTCTTTATAGTCGTTATCAAGATATTACGCCATTTGCAAATCTTTTCGAACACCCCTCGTATATGGTGATTGAGTAATATATTAGAATATGGAAAAAAGACAAAACAAACCCCTAGAACTAGAAAATGGTCTCGTCCAAATGATAAGGGTAGACAATTCCACCAGTCAAAATGGGTTAAACCGGTTTTACATAGCTTCATCCCTTATACTAGATTTTATCGTGATTCTAGAAAACAAAAGTCATACGTATTTCATAAAATATACTCAACCGAATTCAAAACGCAACACCTTATTTTAACAATATTTCATAGCTCAAGACATATGCACATCATTTTTAGTTTAAATTCTTAACTCAACAGAAATTAACGTTGACTGTCCCGGAAATTCAGTTCTGTTGATGAAACGGTTCACGTTTGAGAGAGCATTACCGATAGCTACCCGATTTTCAAAAGTCTCAGTTAGGGATATGTCTGCCAAGGCGCTTGGAATATTCTAATCAATGCTTATGTAAGCTTGCGGTAGGAAACCAAACATTTCCATTTCCACCCAACAATAATTTGTTGACTTGTAGAAAGAGTTCGACGCACTTGATTTTGACCCGGCCCTCGATGCAAATATGGAAGGAGTTGCTAAACGATTGTGTCGCTTCTTGGTGATTGCCGTTTCATTAACTTAGCTAAACAACTGACCTTTGTTGAGCTTCCGAAACGACAAAAACAACAAAATGGCCTTTGCAACCAGCGAAGACTCAGATCAATCTGGGCATTCGCCCAGCTAGTTTAGACCCTTGGCTACCTTTTAAGCACTAACCAAAGACTGTCCAGCCCGGATGCATAGGCTGATCTGAATTTTTGCGTGGCGCAATATGACTTTGTTGGTTTTGTCGTGTAGCGGCTCATTTCTAGATAGCTGACATAGAAGACATACCAGAGACAAACCACAACGATAGTATTATTTGTGCATATGTAGTTTGTTATCCCCTCGCTCCACGAAGTGGCGAGGGGATATAGGTTTTGTCCCGTACGTAAGTACGTATGTACGTATGTTCACCTTTTGTCATCACTCTAGCGCCCACATTTCTCAACGGACTTTAAACTAACTTCACACAAATGTAGGGCATGACAATACCTCGAGCAAGTTCGACTTTCAGGGTGCTGCGCCAAAGGTCAAGGTCACTGTGGCTATGTTTAGAAAAACTTTGTCATCACTCTAGCGCCTACATTTTTCATTGGATTTTGAAATAACTTATACAAATGTAGGGCATGACAATATCTCGAGCAAGTTCGACTTTCAGGGTGCTGCGCCCAAGTTCAAGGTCACTGTGGCTATTTTTAGAAAAACTTTGTCAGCGCTCTAGCGCCTACAGTTCTCATTGGATTATAAAATAACTTCACACAAATAAAGGGCATGACAATAACTCGAGCAAGTTCGACTTTCAGGGTGCTGCGCCCAAGGTCAAAGTCACCGTGTGGCTATTTTTAGAAAAACTTTGTCATCGCTCTAGTGCCTACATTTCTCAACGGATTTTAAAATAACTACACAAATGTAGGACATGACAATATCTCGAGCAAGTCTGACTTTCAGGGTGCTGCGCTTAAGGTCAAGGTCACTGTGGCTATTTTTAGAAAAATTTTCTCATCGCTCTTGAGCCGACATTTCTCCATGGATTTTAAAATAACTTCACACAAATGTAGGGCATGACAATATCTCGAGCAAGTTTGACTTTCAGGGTGCTGGGCTCAAAGTCAAGGTCACTGTGGCTATTTTTAGAAAAACTTTGTCATCGCTCTAGCGCCTACAAATATCAATGGATTCTCATATAACTTCACAATATACATGTATCATTATATTAAAGGTGAACATCATAGAGATAGATTCAATAGGTGCAAAAGTGCTGGTACCTGTCAGCATTCTAATGCTTGTCATGACTGAAATATTTTCTAATCCCCCGAATGCTTACAATACCGTACCTTAATGTCAGAGTCATATACAACCTTTCCAATAAGGTCACAGGCTTTTTGTGGAGTGGGGTATAGTGCAGTCCTTGCAATCCAAGTATCAAGGGTTCGCTTCTCCACTTCTCCAGTCTTTCGGATGAGACTCACCTTAGCTGTTAGTGGGAAATTAAACTCAAATCAGTCACTAAGCAATCACAGGCTTTTGTTTTTTCATTCACATAACTAATATATGTCATGAAATTCCCCAGTTCAGTGTTTGCCCATACCAAGTAGTCTTGAGCGAGGTGATTTGTATCGCCTGCGATGCCTTGAATTATTAATACACTTCCATTTAAAGTTTTCACGGACAAGTGTTCACGCTAAAAATGAAAGTGCACAACTGTGTTTACCAAGTAAAACGCAACGTCAGAGAAAGTTGATGACATGTTGATATTGAGTGTTGGAATGCGAATTAAATAGTCGGGATTACGCATTTCCCCAGTGTTATTACAAAATCAGAGCCATAATGTTTAAGAATGCAAGCCTCTTCACCAAGTCATCGACTGCAAAATGCAATTTATTAGATGAGCGTATTGCGTCAAAAATGACAATATCAATATTAATCATTACCGCTTCAACGATTGTCGTTCCGAGGAGATTGATACATACAACATATATGGTCGTTTATTGATAGCAGGGGGTGGTGCGATGGTGCTGTGTGTAACTTCCAGTGCCGGGGCGTCCTGCTGATTTGGAACATTGTAGGGCAAGGGCCATCTGTGCGTGCAGTAGGTGCGGGTGGGGGTTGTTTGGACATTTTTTTCTCTCGTCTATCATTTCTCCTCTTTCTCTCTCTCTCTAGGAGACGGCCCGATATAGACTAAAATACTGTCTCAAAGGGCCGTTAAACCCAAATCAGTCAACCAATCAATTATTGATAGCAGTCATATACGCAATAAAAACAGTATCAAGAACTGAGTAAACTGTTTCAAAATTCAGGAACAACCAAAAAAAGCGTTCCGCCATTTTTTCCAAAAACAAGGACGAGTTCCTGTTTACTTACCTGACTTTCAAAGCCCCACCAAAACAATCTACTCGTTCAGCTTGTTTTTTTTCTTCTTTTATTTTTGCACCAGTATTTCATTTCTGTTGTTTGACACCCAAGGGATCCCCAGATGTCGCAATACATGGTTTCTGTCGAAACATATTTCAAACCACTACAGAAGCAGCGGGTGAGGGTTTGGATTCAGTAAAATAGTTTAATCCCCGCCCCATTGTCTGTATTGGTCGTCCCAACGCGGTTCTTCTGGTGCAGTTCTGATCATTTCTACATATTGTGATGTTTGCTTGTCTGTGGCCTTCTAGCAACAGGATCGCCTTTATAACTGCCTACTTTTTGTCTTGTTTTGGAATTTGAGATATTAAAATAGATGTTACTGTTGTTTCAGTTTGGTAGCTGAACAACTACTGTCTGGAAAAGAGCTGCTCACTTCGTTTGCCATGCGTTGCTGTTGTGAGCTGTTGTCAATTTCTGTATATACATCATTTGAGCCGCGACACGAGAAAACCAACAAAGTGGTTGTGCGCCCAGACTCAGTCTGATCAGATTCTTCGCTGTCCGCATGGAGGTAGCTTAGACCTTTAGCTACCCTTTAAGCCCTGATCGAAGAGTCTGATCAGACTGGGTGGATGCTCAGGCTGATCTGAGTCTGCGCTGGGCGCACAACCACTTTGTTGGTTTTCTCGTGTCGCTGCTCATTTATGATTGTATGAGTTTCTGACCATTACCCATCTTTTTTACTTCCTATTGTTTAATGAAAGGTCTCTTCTGACTCGACGTCCTGCATTTAGAAGGGAAGCAAAATAGAAATTGCAAAAGTGCTTGTCTTGAAAGTGTTCCCAATCATCTTTAAATGTAAATCTCTTGGTAATGGCGCTGCTTCAGTCAGTTTCCATTCATTCGACCCTGTAGAAAGAAAGTCTACCAGTGTATTATATCCCTTCTCTGCTATAGTGAGTGAGTGAGTGTAACGTCCCACCAACAACGAGGTGATATGGAGACGGGACCTCGGTTTAAAGTCTCATCCGAAAGACCAGAGAAGCGGGGAATCGATCTCGCGACCCCTGGATACTCTGCTATAACAAAATGAGTGTATGAATCCACAGACAAATACCCCTTTCGGTATAAGCCTGCCCTGGTATAGTGTGGTTAGGTTAACTGACCGTCCCGACATGACCAAAACTGTTTACCTTGGACGTTGAACAATAACACAACACAACCTCATTATATAGTCCGTAATTCAGCCTTCTTGGCTGCACGGTGTGGTTGGGTGGTGCGATGGTGCTGGGTATAACTTCCAGTGCCGGGGCGTCCTACTGAATCGGAAAATAGTAGGGCAAGGGCCTACTGTGCTTGCAGTAGGTGCGGGTGGGGTTTGTTTAGACATTTTTCTCTCCTATCATTTCTTTTCTTTCTCCCTCTCTTTGCTCTCTTTGGGAGACGGCCCGATATAGACTGAAATACTGTCTCAAAGGGCCGTTAAACCCAAAACAACCAACCAACCAACCATCTTGGCTGCACAAAAAAAGTGGTCACCAGATGTGTAGGTCGGAGGCCTACTGTGCTTGCAGTAGGTGTGGTTTGGGGTTGTTTGGACATTTTTCCCTCGCCTATAATACCTCTTTTCTTTCTCCCACTCTCTGGTAGAGACGGCCCGATATGGACTGAAATACCGGCTCAAAGGGCCGTTTAACCCAAAACAACCGCCTACTCATGTCGCATCTGAGAAACACTGGACTTACTGGACTGACTCGATTAATGCAAGATGAGTCTGTTTAAACCTATTTTTAGCTCGCCTGAACGAAAGTTCAGGAAGAGCTATTGTTGTCACCCCGGGGTCGGCGTCAGCGTCGGCGTCCGGATTGGATGTTTTGGTTAAAGTTTTTTTAAAGACCTATATCTCATTAACCCATGGATGGATTCTTTTGATACTTGCACTGTAGGTAGATATTGGTCCAAAGTTTAACAGGGTACCACCATCACCCCACTCGATGACCTTGATGTCAAGGTCATGGACTTGTATTTTTGGACTGGATGTTTTGGTTAAAGTTTTATAAAGCCCAGTATCTCCTTAACCCGTGGATGGATTCCTTTGATACTTACTTGCACTGTAGTTAGATATTGGTCCAAAATTTTCCAAGGTACTACCCCCACCCCCCTCAGTGACCTTGATGTCAAGGTCATGGACTTAGAAAATTGTCTTTTTATTGATTGGATGTTTTGGTTAAAGTCGATTAAAGACACATATCTCCTGAACCCAGTGATGAATTCTTTTTATATTTGCACTTTAGTTAGATATTAGTCCGAAGTTTTGCCGAGTACTACCCCAACCCAGCTCAGTGACCTTGATGTCAAGGTCAGGGACTTTGGATATTTGTTCTTTATTAAAGTTTTCTAATTGCATACTGATTCATAATACTTGGCAGAGATTTAGTTTACACTTGAACTGATGTTAGACACTTTTTTGAGTTTTTACAAAACACTATATACTTACCCCACTTGATGAAGTCAAGGTCATCGACTTAGAATTTTGTCTGAAAGAATTTGGTTAAAGTTTTATATTTATGAAGACATAATTTCAGTGCCACGATGGACTCAGTTGATACTAATACTTGGACTGATGTTAGATAATGGTTCATGGTTTTGTTACATCCTAGCCCCCACCTCCACCCCCACTTCTTCGTTCTTTGACCTCAATCTCACGGACTTTGAAATTTCATGTGGATGTTTTTATTTTGATTTTATTTTAAGACTTATTTCTCAGATAGCTTTTGTTTATAAATGTGTTGTCTTTATGGACATGCTTGCCTGAAATTTTATGCATAGAAGTCCACACCCCCAAAGCAACTGTGTGATGGGCAAGCACCTATTCAGGCGAGCTATGCTGTCAGGCGACAGCTCTTGTTTTTGCTCTTGTCAGTCGTGCAGCTCTAACTATCCTTTGGTAAGAATCAGAAGATGGCTGGCATTGGAGAGGGAAGGATATGTATGAATTGTTAAAGGAAGACTGCTCTAAGATTTTTATATATAACTCTATTTTTTTCTTAAGTTTGTAGGCACATTTATCAGCTATATTACTAACGTAATTCAATAGTGCAAGTTCACATGGCAGTTTGCCCTTTTAGGCCTTAAATTAACCTTAATTATGGCATTTAATTTTCTAAACTGGCTCGATTCTTGGTTTTATTCTCTTTTTATAGTAGAAAATGTAATAGACAATAAATTGGATAGACTGGAAGTCGAACTGAATTAATTTGCACGTAGCATCTTAACTCGTTCTAGATAAAATCTTGTTTTATTTCAAAGAAATTAAATTAGCATAACTTGAAGCAGGGGTTTACGGTTGCTTTTGTCTATGTGGAGACTTCTGGTCCGAAGACTTAGAGGCCATACACGCATGTTCAAGCCCCACCTGGCCCCGAGGTTATAAAACTTTTTTCGTGCTCAACTCAGCTGAGCATGAATTTTTCTCTGCTGATAAATATGAAAATGCCAACTAATGTTGGCATTTTCATATTCATAAGCAGAGAATATTTCATACTCTGCTAAACTGAGCAAGGAAACAACTGTACTAATCAGTAATTTGCTATTTAGCAGCTCTGCTGAGTTGAGCATGAAAAAAGTTATATAACCTTGGGGCCAGGCTGTGATTCGTGTGTTTGCAGTCTTGTTAGAATATGTGCGGTCTGCATTTAAAGGGAGAACGGGAACACTTTCGGGGAAAACAGTTGATCATATGACGTCACCGTTATTCAGGGGATAACGTCGTGTCATAAAAATCGTTTGGCGCGTTCATGTAACGTCATTGAGAACGTCCGTGTCAACGATGCATTTTCTTATGGAAATAATATTCAGCTTGAAGGCGCTAAAATCCAATTTTAAAGGGTCATTCATTTTATTTAACACAATCTTACTCTCGTGGAAATGACCACTCGTGCAAGATACTTTATTTTTAGCGCGACTTTGCAAAGCAAACACGTGCAAATGCAATACACTTTCTGTGCGGCCGCATGCGCCTGTGTCTTGTGCACAGTAGCAAAATATTCACCCGTTGCGTTTAGCTAATAAAATCTTAAAAAGTTCTTTCAAGAGCAGAGCATACATTCAAAAGAAGGAACATGGGCCATACCTCTAAGTTTCGGCTATTGAAGTCTTATCAGTGACCCTGACAATACCTGGTTACGAAACCCAGAAACACATGCTTTGTTTTCTTAATGTTAATAAGTCATTCAGTTTTAAGACTGATTAGTATCGAAAAGGGTCCAAATGGTTAAAAAACGATGATTTAGAATAAAAGTCTAAACCGGTTAAAAATTGCTGATTTCTGAGAATATATCCTGTGATCTCAAAGGACAAAAAATAAAAGTTGTTTTTGAAACCAGAAGGGAGAGATTCTTCAACCTTGTTCCGTAGATATATCTCTGGAAGATCTACTTAAAGTAGCAATGTATATTGAGCCGTGGCCTTTATTTCGCGGATGATTTAACATATACGTAAAGAAATCACCTGTTGCGTTTACCTCAGTTTTTCTATGATGGCCCCGACCTAAAGCTATATATTTTAGTTGGTTGGGACCGGAGCCTTTTTGTCTGTTGCTTGGTCCACCGGGGCTCAACTGGTGACCTTCTTTTGCTTCAGATTTCCAGTGGGGTTGTTTGGCAGGACAGGGATCTCCACCTGTCAGACGGCCCGTTGTATCTATTGAGTCCTCGTCTTTGCTTCTTCATGGTGTTGAAATTTGATTTATGTGTTTACCGTGATGATTCATTGACGAGTTAGAGGGTTATCATGCGAACCGAACAACCAACTAAATGTTTTGTACCACTTCAGAAACTGAGGGTGAGGTTGGGCCTGTAAAATCGATTTAAGCCCCCCAGTAATTCATTACTGACCGTTCCAAGGCGGTAGTTCTGTTGTGGTTCTCTGTTGCCTGTTTTTGGTGTCAGAGTTTCTGTGATGTTTTACCTTATGTATGTTCTTATTATTTGTGGTTCGGTTTGGGTTGCTGAGTGGCCACCTTTTGGGAACAAGCTGCTCACTCGGTTGGCCATATGTTCTCTGTATCTTGATTATTTGTAATCTTAGTTGTTTCCAACTATGGTTTGAGGGCTGGATTTGGATTTTGATTGTTTCAGTTCCTGGTCTTTGCATACTTTTTACTTTAAGTAGCCAAAAGGGACTGAGTCTTCATACTTGCTCAATAGAGCCATCTGGGGAAGCTCTACTGAAAGCATTGATGCGTATTGGGTCGTGGCTTATATTTCACGGACGATTGAACATCGAATAATAACCACCTGTTGCGTTTCGCTCAGTTTCTAAGTAACCAAAGGGGTTAGTCTTTAAATTTTCTACGTAGGAGCATTCGGGGAATTTCTGCTGAAAGCAGTGATGCATATCGGGACATGACATATTTCATTGCACAGTGATTTTGTCTTATATCTTGAAGACTATTTGATGTTTGAACCTTAAAGCTTAGGATAATAAGTCGGTACGACACAATGTTTGACCTGAAACCAAACGTATGTCACAGTGACCTGTATTAAATGGCCATGTGATTTAGCCTCATTTTTAACATACCTATTAATTGGGTTAATAGTTTGAGCGACCCCATAATAACTGTAGGTCAGTATGACATATATTTCATGGTTTAGTGACTGTCTTATATTTCGTACACTATTTCGTCGATTTGCATTATATTTGGGTTAATGGTTTGGGCTGACTCTTTGAGTGACCGTATAGTTATTATAGGTCAGTGTGACCTATATTTCATGGTCCAGTGATTTTAGCCAACATCTCAAACCCTATTGCATGGCTTTGCATTATACTTGGGTTAATGATTTGATAACTGTGACCTATATGTCACAGGCCATTGATTAGAGGTTAACGAAATTTGAAGGAAATAATTTTTTTCTGACAATGCAGTTGATCTCATTTGACTTGGCCGGTATTGTCCATATTAAGCTTGTCCATGTTAAAGTTGTAGAATCCCGTCTAGCGTAGCAAAGAAGCGCACTTTTACCATCATCTGCAAGGACATGCGTGGAATTTATGAAGTATGATCTGCTGCATGCAATGTCAGTAAATACGATAGCTCTTATATGCTTAACACACGAATCTCTAAGACATTGGCAATACCATGTTATCGTCCACTGATTTACGATAACTTCTTACAGTTATTTCTGTAACATTTCTCGCGTTTGTTTTCCGGTTTTTAGCTCGCCTGAACGAAAGTTCAGGAAGAGCTATTGTTGTCACCATGGCGTCGGCGTCTGCGTCTGCGTCCGCGTCCGCGTCCGGATTGGATGTTTTGGTTAAAGTTTTTTAAAGACCTATATCTCCCTAACCCATGGATGGATTCTTTTGATACTTGCACTGTAGTTAGATATTGGTCCAAAGTTTAACATGGTACCACCCCCACCCCACTCCTTGACCTTGATGGCAAGGTCATGGACTTAGAAAATTGGGAGTTTTTTGGGACTGGATGTTTTGGTTAAAGTTTTCTAAAGCCCAATATCTCCTTAACCCATGGATGGATTCCTTTGATACTTGCACTGTAGTTAGATATTGGTCTAAAGTTTTCCAAGGTACTACCCCCACCCCACCCCCCCCTCAGTGACCTTGATGTCAAGGTCATGGACTTAGAAAATTGTCTTTTTATTGATTGGATGTTTTGGTTAAAGTTTTTTAATGACACATATCTCCTGAAACCATAGATGAATTCTTTTTATATTTGCACTGTAGTTAGATATTAGTCCAAAGTTTTACAGAGTACTACCCCAGCCCTGCTCGGTGACCTTGATGTCAAGGTCAGGGACTTAGGAAATTTGGTCTTTATTAAAGTTTTCTAATTGCGTACTGATTCATAATGCTTGGCAGAGATTTAGTTTACACTTGAACTGATGTTAGACACTTTTTTGAGTTTTTACAAAACACTATATACTTACCCGACTGGATGACCTTCATGTCAAGGTCATGGACTTTGAGTTTTGTCTTAAAGATTTTGATTAGTTTTATATTAATGAAGACATAATTTCACAGTGCCACAATGGACTCAGTTGATACTAATACTTGGACTGATGTTCGATAACGGTTAAAGGCTTTGATACATCCTAGCCCTGCCCTCCTCCCCCCTACCCCTTAGTTCTTTGACCTCAAGCTCATGGACTTTGAAATTTCATGTGGATTTTTTTATTTTTATTTTAAGACATTTCTGGGATAGCTTTTGTTTATAAATGTGTTGTCATTATGGACATGCTTGCCTGAAGTTTTATACATAGCAGTCCACACCACCATAGCGACTGTGTGATGGGCAAGCACCTATTCAGGCGAGCTATGCTGTCAGGCGACAGCTCTTGTTTTGTGTGTGTTTTTTGTGTATGTTTTTTTGTGTGATCACGATCATGTAGATGCTTGACTGTTACTTATAATATATACCAATGGTCTGCTAGACTGGTATTACACACAGATTACCCTAGTAAGTATCGCGTCGTGGTTCACCGAATTACTTCGGCGTTTTGACCAGTCAAGAACGGGCTTTTTACACATAAATGGACGAGGTATCAGAGCAGATTAGAGTTTCATAAAGTTTAATCACCAATAAAATGGAAAGCAGTAGCATGTGAAGATTTTGCTAGAAATGGTTACTGCGAATTCTGAACATTTGATCAGTTGTGTACAATATTTTCACTCATTTCTTTAAACACACAATTGTTCATCCAGCATGCCATACTTTGTCTGTTTAACATAATTACAACGTTCTTGTTTATTTACATTTTCATTTTCTCTCTCTTTTTTTTTAAAGTCATCATCCTCGGAAGAAAATTCCCATTGATATGCCGACTTTGCATAGGATTTTCAATGTGACCTTTATATTATCACCTCTGTTACTTTACTTCGCGGAATTATTTTGGATGAGATATGTTGTCAGTTCATTTTCTTCTTTAATTTCTGGGATTTGGTTGTTAAATGTGGGTGGCAGTTGTTTTTGACTAGCAGAGATATCTGTTTGGCAAAATCTATACTTCTTTAGCCCAGTGGGTTCAGCAGTAGTTGGAGAATGTGGAGAAAGAACTTACGTGTGGCGATAGGAGAGATGTTGCTGCTTGCTGTGTGTCTTATTGGAGTTTCGTCACCCTCATCTTCAGATGAACTAGTCGTCGAGAACATTGTAACCAGCTGTGTTTCGGTAATTCCATTTGGCATACGTAGATGGCAAAAGTTGCTGTAACTGCTACTGCCTACGGCTAAGGTCTCACTGTCGGTCCCACTAAGAGAATCAGCCCCAGATTTGGCATCAGTGACTACTTGAACTATTGCCTGCAGTCACTGACAGGGGTGTTGGAATCAGCAGACAACATGTCCCATTAGTCAAACTACGGAGTGTGGTACGCGTAATTTCGAGGCTTATCCAGGAAGCAAGTCGAAAAAAGGACTGGTACGTTTCCTTTGACATCTGCTCGCCGCATGATTTCTGCGAGATGGCCTTCAAATTGCGTAAGTTTAGTTCCTGCCATTTTCTGAAGGTGCAGATTGGCGTGGTTCCAAGCTCTCCCAATTCGATTTTTATGCACCACAACACGTTCATTGGAAACTGTGTTAATATACACTTTTTAAAGCTATACTTATGAAGAACTGTAAAGTGCTGATAACCCATTAAATTTACATTGCAAAAGTCGCTGCATATAGATGCTACCCATATGACGCTGTATTAATGGGATTAGAGTATCGGCACTCCTTTCAGAAACGGGATAGAGTAGTGTAAGCGTATCAGAATTACGTTCAACTAAACCGAAAATCCATATGCGAAGCCCAGGGATAGGATTCCCGCAATTATATTTGATTGTTCTTCCAAACAGTGATTCGTCGGTTTCTACCGACCCGGATAGTAGTTATTGTTGGTATGCAACTCAAAGTGTTCCTTGAATAATTCCCAAATAAATGACGACTAGTTTACATCTGTGGCTTTTCAACATAAGCCACAAAATATAGAACACTGTAACATTGTAACATACCATATTTGTAAGGATAATTCTTTATGAAGAACATAATATCAGGGATAGTAACATTTTTTCATTTTTTTTTCAAAGATAAAATACATACGTGTCGCTCTTTCATGTGTCCTGGTTTTATCAAATCTGAATGCAGTGCTACCTGCTTAGCTGGTTCTTTTGACAATATACACAATTTCATTACATTCAACAGGGGTTGGGGGTGGGGCGATGGTGATAGTTATAACTTCCAGTGCCGGGGCGACCTACGTATTTGGATGAAAGTGGAACAAGGGCCTTCTGTACTTGCAGTAGGTGCGGACAAGGGTTGTTTGGAAGTTCCCCTCCCCCTACGTCTATCATTTCTCTGAGCCGGGCCGCGTAGCGCAATCGGTAGGGCACCTGACTTATAAGCCAGAGGTCCTGGGTTTGATACCCGGTCCGACCACTTACTTTCATTTCTCCTTCCGCTGATTCAAGAAGGGCAGTTGTCAGTTACCGGCAAAAGTTAGTGCACTTAGTACTGGTTAACCGCTTAGGAGGTCTAAGCCTGCCCAGGAATAGTGTAGTTAGGTTAACTGACCGTTTCTACATGACCATTGCTGTTTACCGTGGACGTTAAACAAAAACACAACTATCATTTCTGTTTTCTTTGTACCTCTCTCTGGGAAACGGCCCGATATAGACTCTGAAATACTGTCTCAATGGGCCATTAAACCCAAAACAACTAACCAACTAACCTCATTCAGCTGTCCTGTTGTCGTCCACTTTTTAGCTCACCTGAGCCATAGGCTCAAGCTGAGCTATTATCAGCAGCCAGTGTTCATCGTCCGTCGTGCGGCGTCCGATTATCTAGAGGAGCTCTACCAACTTTGAAGTATGAAGCATTGCCTGGTAGACCCTTACGAAGTTTGTTCTAACGGTTGCCCCAGGGTTCGAAATAGCCCTGCCCCAGGGTGTCCTGTGTTTGAACCATAGAAAAAAACGTTTTACCTCTGAACCACATGGCTCAGGTGCTTGAAATTAGGTATGTAGCATTCCCTAGTAGTCCTTAAATAAGTTTGTTCAAAGTGAAGTCACAGGGACCAAACTGGACTTATCCCAGGAGGTCTTTGGTTTAAACCAAAGAAATACATAGAAAAATATTCAAAAAAATTGTTTTCTTCAGAACCGCTAGGCTCAGATGCTTGAAATTTGGTAAGATGCATTGCCTGGTAGACCTCTACGAAGTTTGTTTAAATAGTGGCCCGAGGATCCAAAACTGTCCTGCGGCAGGGGGTTGTGGGTTCGAAAATAAAATATTCTTAAAAATCTTCTCCAGAGCTGCTAGGCTCAGTTGCTTGATAGTTGGTTTGTTGCATTGCCTATTGGTCATTTACCAAGTTTATTCAAATTTTGCCCAGGGATCAAAATGACCCCACCCCAGGGGGTCCAGGGTTTGAACCATAGAAATATGTAGGAAAATATTCAAGTCTATTTCTTCAGTACCACTTGGCTCAGGTGCTTGAAATTTGGCATGTTAGGGGTTGAGCAAACAAAAATTTGTTCAAGCGGTCCTCGTCACATAACGAACATGGCGGCCACACCCAAATATGGCAAAACACATTAAAAATCCTGTTTTCCAGAACCAATCGACCGATGGCCTTGAAACTTGGTATTTATCATTGAGTGATGGAGTTCTACCAAGATTGTTTAATTGATGACCATGGGGACAAGGTCAAGTTTGCTCTCTGGTGCTTTTATATGGGGAAAATAATTAACATAAGAGAAGAATTGGTGCAAAATTTGATAAACGCAGTCTGACAACGAAATTAGTACCTGAGCATTTATGAGTAACTGAGGTTAAGATGATTCTTTAACCTTTAACCAATATCTCTCATAATTTGACAGTTGAAAACTATCAGGGTTGTTCAAATGATGACCCTAGTATGACCTTAAATCGTTTTTCTCGGGTGAGCGATCCAGGGCCTCTTGGTCCTCTTGTAATTTACACGGACACTAAAACTCTACTGACAAAAGGCCTATTTGCTCGACACCAATTATCCACTGTATTTTCCACTGTATTTTCACGCTTAGAAACAAAAAGAAAAAGTTCCAAGGATTTTCTAAATCAGAAATTCCAATGTTTTCTGCTTCTACCAACCTTTCCCTATAGCAAGCACCTGACCGCCTACTCTCTGCGTTGTCCGACAGATGTAATGAATAAAAAAAGCATGAAAAATACTATATACAGTGAATGAGAAATACACATGGAAATTTAGAGACCTTTATGCAAATATTGTGAGGCATATTAAAGGGCAAGAGTTTGCTTTGAAAGAATAATAAATAATAAAGACATGTACATAATGATTTATTTTCTTTTCTTTTATTATATGGTTTGCTTAAGAGGGCTTTAACGGACCTTTGAGGCAGTATTGCAGCCTTTATCGAGCCGTCTCCTAGAGAAAGGCAGAATAGAAAGGACAGACAAATGAAAAAAAACCCTGCCGAACAACCCTTCCGGCATCTACTGCAAGCACAGTAGGCCCATGCCTTCCTACGCCAATATCAGAAGAACGCCACAATGCTGAACGTTTCACGGTAACCTTTGCTCTATCCTACCACCCCATTATAAAATTGGATTTCTTAGTACGGAGTCTATGATATGCGTTTATCAAAAACTGGTAATTTTAAGTATAAAGCCATGTTATCATCCAATGGACAATAAGAGGAGTCTATAATGGGAGAGAAGATGTTTTTCTAACAATCATTATATGCTTCTCAAGGGAAAGTATTCCCTGAAAATAGGGTTTCTATGGGGTGGGAAGGAAAACAAACTGGGGCATGGGAGCATTTGGGGTTATATACTTGTTGGAAAGACCAGTACGTTACACTGTACGATCACTACTTTTTTAATTGTTTTAGTATGCTTATGTAGTCAATATAAAATTTAATTTTCGGTGGACAATAACAGAGTAATATATATAGAGAAAAACTGTTTCTATCGATTATTATATGCTACTCAAGGGAAAGTTGTCTACTTTCATTATAAGTAACTGTTTCTGTAACTGAAAAACTGTTTCTAACAGTCATTATATGCTACTCAAGGGAAAGTATTTTATATATGACACTCAAGGGAAAGTAGTATTTATATGCTACTCAAGGGAAAGTATTCTTTATATGCTCCTCAAGGGACAAGTTTCTTAGAATATGCAGTTTATGTGTAAAATTACATGTAGACAGTATTGTCCACCTGTACAATAATTTCTGTTGTGGTGATAAGATATATAGCACGTTTGACGATACGAGAGTATGTAAAAGTAAGGAGGAAAATTCTCAGGTACTGACACAATTCAATCCCAGATCCAACCTAAGACACCATGTGGCAAAGAAACCACCACCAAAGACAACACCGGCGGAAGACATGCGAACAGCCACCTCCCACGCAGGTGGCCAACAGGCCAGTCCGAACATCACAAACAATATATCGATAACAGACATAGCAACTAACAACACATAAAACAACCAAGAGAGAACCAAAACAGAACTGCCGCCCTGGGGCGACCAGCAAACGAAATCACTGCGTGGGGTTGGGGGAATGGGGGTCGGTCGACCGCCCCCTGCTCTGTCCCGGTTCACCAGACCGCCCACACAACAAGTCTTACAAAAACCACCAACCTGACAATAAGAACAAATCATACGCAAAACATTAAACATCTCTTTTTACCTATTTCAATTTTTTGATGTCAGGGCTAACCTTAACATAACAAACCATATATCAAAACAGTCAAAGCAATAAACAACATTTGAAACAACCAAGAAGAACCAAAACAAAAGTACCGCCATGGGACGGCCAGCAATGAAATCACTGAGGGGCTTAACCGGTTTGGGGTCGAGCCCTTTGTCCTGCTTAAGTTCATCCGACACTTAGTTGTTCGGTTTGCGTAGAAGATTCCTACAGGCCCTGTTACACTACAACGTTTCAGTTAACTTATGCCGACGTATGAAAATTTTATCCAACAGGCTGGCATATACGCTGAAGTTGAATAAAAAACAAGAGAAAGCTTCTCTTGGGATGTATACATAGCGTACTGAATGAATAGATAACCTATATTTAACGTATTATTTATAACTTATCCTTAGTGTAAACATAACTTCTGCAAGCATATGACAACGTGTTCCAGGCGTATCAATAGCGTTCTTGTCTTAAGTCGAACGCATGCACAACGTTAGTCTAACTTACGCAAACCTATGCATAGCGTGTTGGCGCGTACCTCAACGATCAGATATAAAGCGACGGCTCTCTACAACCCTACTTTTTGAAGTGGACGTGGATCGACGGACATGCCTCAAAGCGAAATTAAAGAATATCGCAGGAAGTGACCTACCCAGGAAAGCTCATTCTTTACCAGATGCACGCCCGCCCTCGACCCATCTTCACCTGACAACCATCCAGGCGATTGCAGCCAACCTCGCTCTCGTGCAGACTCCAATGCCTCCTAATGGTATCAGTGGCGGCATCTGCAGCAGCTGTGGTGGCACCTGAGGTGTCAACCTCCTATCAAGCCCCAAAACGACAAGCAGAAGCGGTCCAAGAAGACTTCATATCCAAGAGTGGTGAATTGCTCATCTGTACCTAATGTACATACTTAGATGAATCCCAGGGAGTTGGCGGATAACAAACCTAAATACACTCAGTGCGTTCGTGACACGTTGAATACATTCTAAGGTCGTCAGGCAAAAGATGAATACGTTCTGGAAACGTCTGACATTACTTACAGATAAGTTACCCATAGATTGGAAATAAGTTACGCGTACGCTAAAGAGTGGACCTGCTGGTTGCCGACGTATATAAACGTATATTAACTTACACGTTACGTGCGTGACCTTGCGCATAATACCTGTCGCATACATAAAACTTATGTCTAACTTACAGGCAATTTGTCGGCGCACGCTGAAAATGTTATGTATGCACGAAATGTTTGTCCGCATTTGACGTACGAGGGGTGATCAAAATATACGTGGACTATTGCTGTGGCGGTAAGGGTAATGCAGTAATAGTAATTTTTGTCATACCGCAGAAAAGTTCGATCTTTTAGCTACGTAATACGAGGTTTTTAAGAAATTTCTATGAAAAATAAGTATTTCCTTCCATTTTATATTAGGTAGGTACAGCAACAGCGGAGCGCCACATTAATGACGTTTGACGTTTTGCCCCGTTTGAACATTTTTGGGGTTCTTTTGTTTCTCTCTTTTCTAAAACTAACACCCTTTTTGCAGATTTTTATAATTTTGACCAACTTTAGACACATCTGCACGCAATATGATTGTTTCCAAGAATTTCATAGCATACTCTTCTCATCTTTATTGGTTCATAAATCTAGACCGAACTTCTTCTTTCAGTATCAATTCCACGTACAAGACTTTTGCGGTGTGTGTCTAAATGCAGATCTACAACCCTCAAATCAGTGCCAGCATCAGACAAAACTAACATACTAGGATCAAATAATATTAGTGTTGATCACTTAAAACATTTCTTTGAATCTGCCCTCATTTGCTCGCCTGTACGAAGTTCAGGAAGAGCTATTGCACTACCCCCGGCGTCGGCGTTGGCGTTGGCGGCGGCGTCGGTGGCGGCGTCGGCGTTAGCAAAATGTTAAAGTTTAACGTTAAAGTTTTTTATGTGATGGGCCAGGCGCTGTCAGGCGAGCTATCCTGGCCCTGTGACAGGTCTTGTTTTTCTTACAATTATATACAAAACCTGGAACTTGCATTAAATACACGGTATAATGGATAACGTCATTTTGTCACCCTTGTATGACCCACAGGCCATATTTTACGCTGCTTTTGCAAGCATAACAATTGTTGACGGCAATAATGTCCTCACAGTAAAAAGTGGAAACCATAAAGAAATAGCATAACAAATACCAAGCATTTTACTCTACTGCAAATATTAGACAAAGCCAAAAATAAAACAAACAATTCGAAATAATAAGGAAATTTTTACCGTGCTCAGCAGAACCGTCATAGGGTTACTATGACGACACATATAGACAACATTCCGAACTTAGACTGGTATATCAAATACATCACTGGATAGAAGAAAGATGAATCTATATCTACTGCAAATTTAATGAGTTTACTATCAACAGTAAAATTTCTACAGCAAAAGTCCACGTATTTTTTTATCATCACTCGTACAACAACTTATACCAACGTATTTTAGCGTATTCGTTACTTGTTTAAAACGAACCCCTAACTTATTTAACGTACACCAGCGTGTTTGCTAAATTTCTCATACGTCGGCATACGCTGGTGCTATACGTCACTGTGTGACAGTCGCATAACTCAAAAGTGTAATATCTCAGGAACATAGAAATCAAAACTTTAACGAAAGCCCCGTACACGTGGACCGATTTGCTCACGTGGGTACTTATTTGCATATACCCAAATTTGCTTACGTAAGCAAATTGGCGCATGCGTACGCTTTTACTCACGTGAGTAAAATTTTATTCCATACGCAATTATTTTACTTTTGCACTTGGTGGAGACCAAGTGCAAATGTCGACTTGCATATATGCAAATTTTATTCATGTGCAAATCTGGTCATGTGTACGCTAAATCGAATTTGCTTATGTGAGTGTTTTTGTAAATTATGTCATATTAATAATGATTTGATGTTGTTTCGACATGGATTTCTTTGTTAACATAATATTATAGCAGCTGACCTGTCCTTATACCGTTTGTTAAAATAGTTGGCATTCTTGATTTGAACTTAGTTACGTAAGCAAACTGAAAGACTAAAACTATTTACCCTTTATTCTTACTATACGATAATCTGGCATTGTTTCACGATTGATTGAAATTCACTTTTGATTACATTTCAAGAATGTTCGGAACTTTTATCCGCACTTATACCTTTTTCTGACTTCTTTTAATGAGAATAATCATACACTGATACAAAATTACCATAAAACAGGATACAGGTTTAGTATATTGCATTCTGAAAAGTTATTTTGTACGTCAGAACTTTGGTTTCAAAATTTTGCATCCTTGGAAGTGAGTTTCTGTGCCTGGCAGTTGGATGGGGCGAGCTAGGGTGGTGATATGATGGGTTAAAAAAACACTTACCATGTATCAAATTCAATACATAAGTATACGACTCTTTTGAGCACTTCATGGCATTGTGAAATGTATTGTAGAGACGTATCAGCTTCTAAACTGTATAATAGCGAAGTTCATACAAGCTTACAAAAAAATATGACGGAATTGTCTATAAATGAGTACTTCTGCACCATGAAACGCCCGATTTTCCTCTCTGAAGCTTTTATTTTTCTAACTTCATGCGTTCTAAATCTCAAAACATTTTAGACTTGCATATCAGTAAGTGGAAGTTGATTCTGCAATGTTTTGTCGAATTCTCTAGGCGAAAACAAAGCAATATTTTAGAAAACCTAAAGAAGGGTATGTTTAGGAATTACAATTTTCATTTCATTTATGGCATAAATACTCTTGGATTTTATTTGAAGTTTTGATCATGTGAACGCTTTGCAAAAAATACTTTTCCACATGGTAAGCAAAATTTGCATATCAGTTCGCAAATTTGTTCATGTGTACGTGGCTTTAGATAAAACAAAGATGAGAACTCACAGAAATAGCAACAGTGAAAACCTATCAGTCAAACCACAGTGGGCCCGACCCAACACGTCCCGGAACGGGTTTTAGGCGCCAGCTGTCTGTGTTACTAAGTTAGGTTTCGGTTGGCGCCTTCATAAAGTCTGAGGCCCGACCCACCATATAAACCGACGATTTTTAAACGCTCATAGTGGGGCATAATGTGCTTGTCATTGGACAACATGTGCATTAGAAATAACGAATGATAAGATTTTACTAGAAGTAAAAAAAGGCAATGATCAGGAATTAATACGTTCAAATCCCACATCTCGCTCTCAAAACCAACAGTGAAAGAAGTGCACACACAAAAATTAACGGAAGTGAACGAAAGACGCACGGTAAACCGAATGAGCAGCTTTTTCCCAAACAGATGGTCATTCAGCTACCCTGATTAAAAACCAAAAGCCACATCTTTTTTACCTGTTTTTATTATTACAAAACAAAACAGAAAGCAGAATGGGCAGCTAATCAGGTGACCAGACTGCTAGAGAATATAGACAAACGGACATAACAACAAGTAACACTGAGGAGCCACAACAAAAGTACCGTCTTGGAACGGTCAGCATAAAACATAAAATTACTGGGGGTCGGGGGGGGGGGGGAGCTTTAGCTAGTTTTACTGGATCCCACTGGTTGGTTGGTTGGCTTTGGGTTTAACGGCCCTTTGAGACGATATTTCAGTCTATATCAGGCCGTCTCCCAGAGAGAGGGAGAGAGAAAAGAGAAATGATAGACGAGAGAAAAAGGTGCCAAACAAATTCCGTCCGCACCTACAACAAGCACTGTAGGCCCTTGCCCTACTTTATCAAAATAAGTAGGACGCCCCGGCACTGGAACTTATAACAAGCACCATCGCCCGAGCACTACCCCCTACTGGATCCAAATCAAAATCTCGCCTTCTGCTTCTGCGCTGGTTCGAAACATTTAGTTAGCTGTTTGGTCCGCATGAAAATTTCCTAACCCATCAACGAATCATCACAGGAGACTATCAGAGAGTAGCTCCCCCGCCCCCCTAGTAGTTTTTTCCCCCGGAAAAATGACTATGATTTTTCCATAGTAGAATTTCCCACCGGAAAAATGGCTATATAGTAGAATTTTCCCCAGGAAATTTGATTATATAGCCAATTTTCCCCGGGGGAAAATCTACTATACGTGTTTTTGCATAGCCGTTTTTCCCCTGTATAGTGGATTTTCCCCCGGTAAAACGATTGCAGGAAAACACGCTTCATGGTCGAATTTGCTCCCTCTACAGATATAATAGTGAGGTTCATAAATGAAACAGAAATGGGAGTTTCTGTCCGAAAAATACCACCTGATAACAGATGCTAGAACCGCATGCATGAGTCCATCAGTCTGTCTTATCAAGTTTTCTTGTTGCGGAAAACAGGTAGGCATTTAGCTTTTCCGTGCCAGCCAAAACGGCCGCGAGTATGAGTGTACGTGGTTGTGCGCATAAATTTGTATAATTTTGTGTTTGTACAGGCGTTCATCTGTGCGTGAGCTCAATGGAGTGCCTGGACTAGTGTTCACCTTTCATGCAGGCATCTTGGGCTCTCCCATCTGGACACAAGTCTGATCTAATACACTTCCGCTGAATCAAACACGACTGGACAAAGAACCCGTTCAGCTTCCTGTAAGCTTGCATGCGTCTGTATGTGTATGGATATCTGCGACGGGAAAAATCACAAGCAGCACCTTTCGTAGCTAAGTAGTTATTGATTATTACAAAAGATATGGTCGGTAAATTCGCATATTATTTTTTGCGGAATAAATCGATTTTACTACTTCCCTTGAAGAACCGATACATTTCTAATGCAGTTAATTCCGTTAAATGTCTCTGTTCCATGCCGTTCCGTTTCATTCCGTTCCACAAACTACCAATAGCCTTTAATAGTTCTTTTCCTGGTGGGGGAGGACTATGGGGGAAAGATGGCTCTATGAGGTCCGGACAATCCACTATATTGTCGTTCTTCCTATAGCCATTTTTCCGGGGGGAAAGGGGGAAAAACCACTCTCTGACAGAAACAAACAAATCACGGATAAGGCCTATGATTAATCAGAGATGAGGACTACACAGAAGCATTATATTGCGATAACAGGAGACTCATGGGTGGTCAAACACTACCACCGAAATATCGGAGCAAAAGGAAACCATAAGTTGAACCCCGAATAATCAGAGCAACAGACAGGGAAGCTTATGCCCCAATAAACTAAACTAAGTAGCGTTATGTTGGGTCCATCATTAAGTCTGATGCCTGACCAACTGGCTTGCAATTAAAGAGGAAAGCAAAGGTATTAACGATGATTGGGTTAACTAATAAGGACGGCAGCTTTACAACTATGTTATATCCAATACGTTTGTATCGTTTGCTATTTTTTCTGAACTGATCAGAAAAATCAGACCACCTTACAATTTGTTTGAATTTATAAACTAAGGCATAATAAAATTAAATATAATTCGTTTTATAGGAACAACAATATTTATATCATCTATATCTACACACTAGAAATGTTTTTTAGAGAAAAACCGATGCCCCCCCCCCCCCCCACCAGCCCATTTCCCATCCCCTCTAATGAATAAAAAGCCTGTAAAGTACAAGTAAAATATCTAGGCAAGTTTGGAGAAATTCCATCCACTGGTTCTAAAGACATTCTAAATAGATGACTATGTCCTTTAAAAATGGGTCAAGGTCACCAAATACGTAACATGTCTTAAACGTGCCACATCGATATATTCATGCAAGTCCGATGAATATCTGTCAATTGGGCCAAGGTATAACTAATTTTTCAGAGGAAAAAAAAAACATTTTTAAGTTAGCTTTTGACCTTGAAAATGGGCTCAATGTAATCAAAACACAGCTAAATTCTTAAGATTCTCCCAAAGGTATATCTATGAAAGTAAAGTGCAAATCAAGTCAGAGGTTAATGAGATATATCAAATTCAGTGAAATTTTCACATATCTAAGTCCTCCTGTGACCTTGAAAATGAGTTCAAGGTCACCAAAATCTGATCAGCTCTTTAGCTAGTCCCAGTGATGTATCCATGCAAGTTTAGTGTAATTCCATCTATTGATTCATGAGATACTACGGGTACAAGAAATTGCCATCTAAGTCCTCCAGTGGCCTTGAAATTGAGGTCAAGGTCACCAAAATCTAATCAGCTCTTAAGCTAGTCCCAGTGATATATCCAAGCAGGTTTTGTAAAATTCCATCTATTTGGTTCATGAGATATTGTGGTAATAGGAACTAAATCTAATCAGCTTGCCCCAATGATGCATCCATGCAAGTTTGGTAGAATTACATCTGTTGGTTCAAGAGATATTGTGGGTACAAGAAATTGTCATCTAAGTCCTCCAGTGACCTTGAAAATAAGGTCAAGGTCACCAAAATCTAATCAGCCATTTAACTCGTCCAAATAATGTATCCATGCAAGTTTGGTGAAAATTCCATTGATTCGTTCAAGAGATATCGCGCATACAAGAAATTGTCATCTATGTCCTCCAGTGACCTTGAAAATAAGGTCAAGGTCACCAAAATCTAACCAACTCTTAAGTTTGCCGAATAATGTATCCATGCAAGTTTGGGGAAATTCCATCCATTGGTTCAAGAGATATCGCACATACAAGAATCTGTCACGCCGACGCCAACGGAATCCGCACTGAAAACAATGTGTCCCCCCTCACCTTTGGTGGGGGGACATAAAAATGATTAATGCGATAACGGCTATTTATTTTCAACAAATCCAAATGATCTGAAGGGCTTTTTTTTTCTTTTTTTTTTTTTTTAAAGATTTACTCCCTTTATAATAATAACAAAAATGACTTAATGAAATATTTCAAGCAATACCTCTGACATGGTCTTACTATACATTTGAATTAGAGTTTAGATAATAATATTTGATAAAAGCTACTTTAAGGTGAGGTGGGAGTAATTGACAAAACACATGATTTTATTCATACTTCCTTGTATTGTACATTTTCAGTCCCTCTGTCAGAAAATGTAATAAAAAAGGGGAGTCGCCGATGTCGTTTTTAAGATATCTGACCTCGAAAACGTCAATATTTCCACTTTTTCGACCCGACGTTATAATGGCGTTCTATGGAAAATGCACTTTTTTGCTCGTACCTCTTGGATAAAAACCTTCATTCTGAGAAAACAAAACACATTTTTTTCTTCAAAAACTAACACAGTATCACCCAATGATAGAAGTTCACATTAAAGCAATAAAAATAGTAGGTCGCCGACTTAACTTTCGAGTTAAAGTGCATTAAATGCCCGGCCTGCCGTCTCTTTAGACTGAAATGTTGACGTTGCGCATGGTGACGTTTACGTTACTTAACTTTTCGCGCCACATATCAACTATCGCTTTTTGTAGGCTACCGGCAAAATTTGTCTGGAACTTTCATCACTCATGATTGTCATTGTCTGGAAAGTGCAGGATGAAGGCAGATGTAATACGTTTCTCTAAATCTCTGCATAATCCGTCTTAACTAAGTATTTTTAATTTTAAAAAATCGAAAGCATTGCCATTATGCCCTCCCATACAGCTGACGGGCACCCGAGACAGTTGACGGGCACCCGAGTTGGGGCGGGCTTCCACGTGTTATGACATTTGAACAATTCCCTTGTCCACTTGGCTTTTGTACAGTGTAAGCGAGTCAAGTTTTCCAGTTCCTGACCCGACCCAAGAAAGGGCCTAATATATTCTGCACGGTAACCTAGCGGTCCAACGACTGGACTTCGTCGACTCTCTATCTCTCTCTCTCTCTCTCTCTCTCTCTCTCTTTTTGTAAAAATGATTCACTTTAGCGTCCAGGAGATACTTTGATATACACTTGAAACAGAAATAAGAAATGAAAAACAGAAAAGTGAAAGAAAGGCAAGGAAAAAGAAACGCCACATTGTTTTTAGCTTATTGACAGAACAGATGTTGAATTATCGTATCAACGTCGATAAAGAATTCTGACGACATTGCGTCGACATTGATAAGGCTGCCTGGCGGTGTTCAAATGCTAGGGACAATTTTTGATATAACTTAAATTTGGCATAGCTTTGGCTGATTAGTATTTAAAGTGTGGGTGGTATGATAACGACTGTCTATGGCTGCTACCATGTTAACTGCTAAGTACGTGGTGGAAGTGTAGACAGTGATCTGACTATTCATTGTACGATTCTGGATTCAATTTCACGAGGCTTTGTTATTGCAACTCAACAGCTGCGAACTCCATCTAACAAACTAATGAGGAACTGTCAGAGAACAGCTATATTTTTTCAGTTTCTTCTCTACGGCACTTTCTCACTCAAAAGCTGCACTCCGTCTCATAAACTGTCATAAACTGTTAAGAAACTGTCAAATATCCCACAAGTTGTCTTCCGCACGGAAAACTAACTATCTTTTTCAGTTTCTCCTCTACGGCACTTTCTACTTCCTTTAAATTTCGCCCAGCGCTCAGCCTCCTTGCATTTTGTGAGCAGACCATGAAGTGATCACAGAAGCGGCTAACGTTGACGCCATCTTGTTTTTATCAAATGGAACGTTCGACGTCATTACGTAGCGTAGTGACGGAAACTGCCGCACGGCGGCGCTGAATTACTCCCACCTCACCTTAAACAAAAAATAAGATTAATTTTTATACAGTCGCGGACCGCGGTTGAAATCGCATTATTGGACAAATATAATTTATTCATACGTCACAATCACGTGCACGAATAAGAAAAATACCTCTACGTGATCACATGACACACGTTGTCAAAATCGATATTCTTACAGGCCGTGAGGAAATCGGTAATTTATATTTTAATTTGAAGACTATTTTTCATTCCAAATTTATCGAATAAACAGACATTTTCTCAATACTTTTACGGTTATGAGACTATTACATATTGTCGAACGAAATTTGGTTAAAATACTTGTTTCTGAAAACATGAAATAAACGAGGGAGACGATCTTTTAAGAAAATCGGTTTAAAATTATCGTCCACTAGATCGTCCACTAGTGGACGATAGCAGGACATTGCCAATGAACATTGTGAATTCAAAAAATCTTAGACACAACATCACAATTGCGACATTGTGCAAATGTGCGGATACTACCGAGACCCACTCTGTATTTTAGTCGTTTTATTGTCGTACATACTTCAACATTTGAGTTTATTCCTTATGACTGTCAGAAGCACGGAGTTCTTCAATGAATTATACGTGCCTCAAACTTGTCACACCGTTATATTTCTTTTTTGATACTAATGTGACAGGGTAGAGCATCTGGTTCGTATTGACGATAAACCCATTTGTAGTTGATTATTTATATATATGTAAAACGAAGGGTGCCTACAACATAACAAACACAGTAAACAATACACTATCTACAGGACATGCACAATACGGACAATACCAGTTGTACTGTTGTATGCATTAACAGCTCATCAGACATTCAAATATAGTAGCAATTAGGACTTCCAATTATCCAATAAAACACTCATATAACTACCATGACAAGTCACATATGAAATGGGGATTTACCTAAACCAACGCATTGTCCTCATGCGGAAGGTTATTCAGCAGAAACGAGTCCCGCGAAAAACCATAATACTACACACGTAACATGAAAGTAGCATCTATGGCACTAAGCAAACAAAAAAAAAATATGGACGGTTAATCAATTAACGTTTCTTGGTAGATTTAAGTTCACACTGATATTTTCAGAAATGAAATTTATTATTTGCTCATTTAGATCGTCTAACGTAAAATTTTGTGGCTCCTTGAAAAATTGCAGTACGAAAGACTTGTTTTAAAGGAACGGCCATGGGTCCAGATGAAAATTGGGGGAAAAAATCGAAGAAAGGCAAATAATTTGCTGAGAAAATAAAAAAGATGTTATCTTGAATAGGCAGCATTCTTACGTAAAACCCCGTGCGTATGGCTATTTAATTTCATGCTTAATCGAAGCCTAAAACATGTATAAACATTTGCAATTCAGATGCCGTTTCGAATATCGTTTAAGTCATGCTTATTTCGAATCCGTGTCGTAATTTTTCTTCATGACGGTACCTGATGTTAAGTAGCCGCTGTGAGATAAACATTTTTGTTTTCACTATAATCATAAATATCAGCCGGATCCCCCGGAAGTTGTTTGTACAGTCGGTTAAAGCCTCCTGTTCCAACAAATTCCTCGGGACCCATCAAAGCAGTTTCGGAGACTGAAAGTTATCTAGTGACTACAATGGGTCCGTCCAGTCTACTGCACGTCATTTCACAGACTGCCAATTTCATGAATCCTCTCATTTTAAGAGGAGCATAGCATTATGACAGCAAGTAGAAGTTGAATTTTGTTTGACTGGAAATGTAATGTGTTTATCGGTCAATTTATATATACCAACAAAATAACTAATGTACAACTTCGTATGCGCAAAACATGCGAGAAAGAAACCTGCAAATGCAACATACATCTAATTTTACAAGCTCTGTCGAGTGCAAAATTAATATGTATGTATATATGTATGTATGTAAAATGACAAATGGTGGCACAATGTCGAGTCGGCATTCACTTTGATGTGAAACAAAATATTAAAAATGGTGATGGTGTTGCATGTCTTCACGCCCTGTAAGGATTTTGTTTTGGATTTATCTTAAAATTTCAATATAACGAAAAGCGTATGTCTTTATTGTATGGTAGTGCACTTAGTCTACGAATTAATTGGTAATGGTAAAGGGTACCTGTCGTAGCCTACTGTTCGTATGGGGCAAGTTTCTGCATTTCCAAACAGGAGCCTTTAGAATGTGTGAACTTAAACCGTATTTAGGTCACTTTTGTCTGATGGAGTAATAATGTCAACTCTTGGTTTGACTCAATACATCAAGTGTCTCATAATGATAACTTTCTTCATCGATTACACTTTTCTCCCAATACTCTTAACTAAAACTGTAGATAAGCTGAGAATTAAAAAAATAGTATCTTACAGCATGTGCATGCAAACAGAGAAAACTCAGATCAGTCTATGCCTCCGTGCATTCTTCTTCCCGAATTTCCGTCTAAGACGCTCGGGTTGCATAGAATGAAAAGCAAGTTGGGGAATGAACTGCTGGAATGAGTTTTCACTTATGCTATGTGGTACTGTTTCTAATGGCATATGACAAAGGGCGAGGGTTAGTCGACCGCAAACCGGTTAAGCCACTCAGTGATTTCATTTCTGGCCATCTCAAGGCGGCAGTTCTGTTTTAGTTCTTCTTTTGCTGTTTTATGTGTTGTTAGTTGCTATGTCTGTTATTGATATATTGTTTCTGATGTTCAGGCTAGCCCGTTGACCACCTACATGGGAAACGGCTGTTCACGTGGCTGCTGTCGGTGTTGTCTTTGGTGATGACTAATTTTGTGTTGTCTCTTCTTGGGTTGGATCTGGGATGGAATTGTGTCAGATCCCAAAAATTTTACTCCTTACTTTTTTATTTTTCCTAGAAACCCTTGCTCAGTTCTTCAGACTCAAACTCGGTATTTGGATGAATGTTCACACCTCCCATGTTTTCAGCTCTTTTAACACAAAACAACTTTTATCACTCCTTGCTTGCTTCCCTAGACAACCAAACCCTTCCAAAATGAGGTCTTCTCTTAGAGAATAGCATTTTTGCGCCGTTAAATTCTTTTCTATAAGAGTTGAGCCCTAATGAGAAGGTAGACAAAATTGAAATAAAGGGCTGCTTTTCCCTGAAAGCGCATCCATTCATCTTTACTGTTTTATGCTGGAGTTTTCTTTATTCCATCTGTTCCATAGATATATTTCTTTATTGCAGAAAAGAATACTCTGCTGACTGGATTTCATCGTGAATAACATGTACCATCATTGATTCGTGACACGAACAAACCAACAAAGTGGCATGTGCGCCCAGTGACGACTCAGATCCCCCTGGGTCTAAGCAAGCTCCATGTGGTCAGCAAAGATTCTGATCAGACTGGGCTGATGCCTAGGTTGTTGATCTAAGTCTTCGCTTGGAGTACATGCCACTTTCTTGGTATTCTCGTGTCGTGGCTCATATCATGCAGGAAGTTCAGGATTAAATTTAAACACGTCAAACAAAACAAAAAACGTATACAAATGCCATAGCTTGAATACTCTGAGTGTTATTGTAATGCAAGTATAATTGAGCCACGATACGACAAAACTAACAAAGTGGCATGTGCACCCAGCGAAGGTGCCTGGGCATCCACCCACTTTGATCAGAGTCTTCGCTCTCGGCATGGAGGTAGCTGAGAAATTTATCAAACTGGGCGGATGTCTAGGCTGATCTTAATTCGCTGGGCGCACATACCACTTTGTTGTTATTTTTTTTTCGTGTCGGGGCTCTTTCTAGTTTACCATATTGCTTCACATATATGCAAGGCATAAGGTGTATACGATGATCTAGAATAAGAGTCTAAACCAATCTAAACCCCGTTTTCAAAGTTTTACGGCTTATAACCAAGACCAAAAGCGAATTGCTGACAACTGAACTGTCAAAAAGCATATGCTCAGGTTTGCAGATACTGTATCATTCTGCGAAAAGCAGCTTTTGATTTATTGTCATTTTTATTAAAAATGCTCGTTTATTTTGCTATTATATTATACTTTATGGTAATATCAAACAGGTTGTTTTTGATAAATGCGTTTATTAGCTGATGTTTTCGTGCAAGAAGTCGTTGAGTGGTCTGATTTCCGATCATAATTCTCAGACGTCTCGTTGTCTCACAAAGCTTTCTGGCTTATGTTATTTATTACTGCGTAAGTTTTTCGTCCTTTTGGCGATATTGGAATTCAAGTGAAAAATAGAATTCCCGAACTCGTCTCTGCGTCTTACATGTATAAGCTTGAATAATCAATTTGAATAAACCATAGAAGTAGAATTTTTTTGGGATATATTTCATAATACCTACACTGCCGGCTCTTTAAACTAGATAATAAAATTGATATGGTGGATGAATTTAAATAGGAAGGCGATGCGTCCTGTATTTCTGAGGGCACCTGATCACACCTCTGTTTTTGGAGGCCATGTCTGTATATCTAAATGAATATTTCGGATTTGTCCATGTTTATATGGCTTACGAGTTGGAACTTGAGATTTGTGTGCTTTGAACATCTAAACCTTAAACCCAACAGGTTGCATCCTTCTTATGAGATTTGTCTGCTTTCCGTTCAAAGGATGTCTTTTACATGTAAATGTAGAGAACCTAATGTTCCGCTGAGATGATTCTTCGACGTAGAGGAAATTAAACTTACTGGGTCAAAAAGTTTGATTATACTGATTTCCTGTCCTAGAAATAATCTTGATTATACAGATACTTGGAACACTTGAATAGTAGCGTTTTGCCTGAATATATTTGTATTATGTTAAATTCCCCCTCGAAATGCACATATATAATACCTGATTTTATGTATATAACGTGTGACTGACCGTGAATTGTGTGTATTTTTTGTGTATAATCAATCGACGTCCTTATCTTGGTCTCCTGGAATGTGGCTGGTACTTCACGCTACTATTTAACATTTGAGCCGCGACGCGAGAAAACCACCAAAGTGGTTGTGCGCCCAGTGCAGACTCAGATCAGCCTGTGCATCCGCCCAGTCTGATCAGAGGCTTCGCTGTCCGCATGGAGGTAGCTTAGATCCAAATTTTGGTGTCGTAAGTTGGATTTAGAATTTGAAAGCATCAGTCTCTGATCGTTGCCCTTTTATAATAATACTACTTTTCATTACAATACAGATGCAATATTATAGCATTAATCCTCATCAGATCCCGGCTTCGCGCACGATTTTCCACATCTCTCGAGGGACCTGGCGCAAGTTGATGCATCTAAAAGTATTGTTTGATCTTTATTATTCTATATATATATATATACTGTATAAATTCATGGCCCCGAAATGAGCATGTTGAAAGTCTAGAAAGTCTAGAAGTGGGTTTTGCAGGTTCTTAGCAGCACGATAATTTTGTTAATACCTGGTTTTGTGTCATTAAAACATAAAAGCGTGTGACATCGATTTTTATGCAATAAGACTAGTTAATAACCCACGAGATACATTACAGTATCTGCAATAGTCTTAAATGGTGTGGAATTAATATATAGTACCAAAGTCGTTTTTTACTTAATCTAAACTGTGCAAGTTCGGCCGTATACATGTGCAATGTTACTTAGCACAACTGTCAAAAGAGTAAATCCCATTTTACATATATTTTGTTTTCAAAATGCAAAGCCAGGACCGAATCAAACTAGCATATTTGGACACTTAGTTTAACCGTTTTCCTCATAATTTGAATTTAAGTATTGTACCTACACCTCGCTGTCTCTATAACCGTTTCCCTCATAATTTGAATTTATTTAAGTATTGTACCTACACCTCGCTGTCGCTGTACCGCTGAATGCACTGTGAACATTTCGTATCTTTTCCAGAACGCCCACTCACCTCTGTTTATGCAGTCGTGTGTATTGCAGTGTGATCCTTCAATGCATTTGCTACAAATTGATGACAGTATTAAGCAATATGGCAAGAATGACGTACTTTCTGAGACAAAAAACAGTGTCAGGGCAAACAAATGATCGTGCTTCATGCCTTATCATGAGTTCCAGCTGAGGCGAAATGTTTCTTCAATGACAGTTTCTTATTAATAATTAATTGTGTACTTGGATTCAGTAATTGATTTTATTACAGTTTCTGGCAATGAATTAGCAAGATGTCTTCGTGGGCATGTGTGTTGGAAAAATAACTCTTAGAACTTTCTCAACCGAAGGGTTTCTTCAGTAGCGTTTCTTTCTATCGGCTTCCGGAGTTTTTGCGAGTGCATTTTTGCAGGAATAAGAGTTAACTAGTAAAGATGAGTGGTTTTACTCTCAGGGGAAGTAACTCTGTCATTGTTAACTTTCCTTTGATCTTTTGGCATCAAAATTCGATGGAAAGAAATTTCCTTACCCAGGAACCCTAGGACGAGTTCTTTTCTTTAAGAGTAGATACTACTTTGGAAGGGCTAAGTCGTTGAGAAAAGGAAACGGGAAGTCACAGAAATGAGCCGCGTCACGAGAAAACCAACAAAGTGGTATTGCGCCTAGCGCAGACTCAGATCAGCCTGGGCGTACGCCCAGTCTGATCAGAATCTTCACTGTCCGCATGGAGGTAGCTTAGACACTTAGCTACCCTTTAAGCACTTATCAAAGAGTCTGACCAGACTGGCGAATGTACAGGCTGATCTGAGTCTGCGCTGGGCGCACAACCACTTTGTTGGTTATCTCGTGTCGCTGCTCATTTATTGTTTCCATCTGTATAAATGGAACAAAACTGGAGGTGGAATAATACGCCTTAAATAAACTGTAAGTTTAAGTGATGCAAAATACTGAGAATTGAATAAATTTATTTGAGAAGGTGCTTGAGAAAACATCAGTCTTGATATTCAAATTCATGTTAAAAAGGTTTATGTTACTATGGCGACAAGTGGAACCCTGTTTGATATTTCTTCGATGCATTTAAAGCGAATGTCAAAACAGCACTTGGTGCACTTGGATACAATTGTAACGGAGCCATGACACTTTAACACGAAATAATAGTTAAGATGTGTCATAAATCGCATTAATCAAAACCATATAGGCAGAATTTGTTATTGTCTCTCTGAACATTATATTTCGCCCGAATTGCTTCTGTGTGCAGATTACAGATTCCAGCAATTTAAGGGAACAATAAAGATAATAATATCTTTTGCTAAAAAACAATGATATATACTTAGCAAAAATAAAACTTGACGTTCGCTATTTTTCATCCTACGGTAGTCGGGAAAGGTGTGACATGAAAATTATTTTAATGTTAGAAAAGGTAATCCTTTTGCATGATCATAGTCACTTAAAATTTAAGATTCTTTTGATACAGCAATATTGTGGCTATTGTAAACGTCACGAGGGTACTTTTCTATTTTCAATGCGTTAAACCAAACAATTACCGATTCTAAAATTGTTGAAGTCTGCTTAAATGATAAAAATTCTGTTGGCAATGCCTTTTCGTTATTGAATCCAATATGTATGGACTCATTAGAAAAAAATTGTCAATGCACGGTCGACTATGAGGCAGTGAGGACCAGACGAAAAACCTCAGCCCACGCCATTAGGAAGTCAGAAATTCAGTTTCAATGCAATGCCCATTACACATTAAAGTCTTTATGGCAGTTTAAGAGATGGCTTTCAAATAAATTTAGCAATAAAAGCATTGAGTTTGTAAGAGAATCAAACAAACCTCGAAGAAAAAAATAAAAAAGACGCACTGGTATAGAAACTATGGCATCTGAAAAATCTCTATACGTTTAATTCAAATGGAGATAATCTGAAAGTTTTGAATCTTTAAATGTTATTTTCAGGTTATGATTAAAATAAACAGAAGCGTTTAAAGTGTTTTCTGTGCGTACTGGAACTACTGTTTATTGTGTACGAGAAAACTGTCTTCTGCGCATGCGCAAATTAAAGTTCTGGTCTGAATTATTAAAATAGGAATAAGTTATATAACTCCGGACAGGATAAAAATTAATCAATAATTTTCGTGATTTAATTAATCAGACGTCTTTCCAACCCGAAAAAATCCAGATATCCATTTCATATTTGCTAGGTTGGCCGGAATTAAGAAATAAAAACCGTCAAGTTTTTATTTTTGTTCAGTATATTTTCATTATGCATACGTTCTGAGAGTATTTTGGACGGACACCCGGCGCCAGGTGTGTGCAACTATGGTTACGTACCGTTGAGCCACTTGGGTAACGTCGATACGAGAATTGAACAGAACAAATCTGAGAGTATTATGATATCAAAATCAAGATAATGATTACGGCATATTTAATATAAAAAACTTGATATATCGCATCAACGCCACAAGAATAAGCTTGATATGTCAACATTGCATTATATATGCTGTACAATTTAACACACAATGCAAACACTAAAAGAAGTAATATACTGAAAAGTGAAAGATATAAAAATATAACACTCTGACATGTTTAGAATCTTTCTTTCAAGCTCGGGTTTGCACGGAGGGATCTTACTGGGTACATCTGTTGAGCCACAACACGGAAAGACCAACAAATGGCATGTGCTCTCAGCGAAGACTCAGGTCTAATCAGAGCAAGCATAGAACCTTAGCTACCCTATTAGCTGCAGGCTATAAGCGTACAGGAAAGACTCTGATCAGACTGGGCGGATGATCATAGTCTTTGCTGGGCGCATACGTTACTTTGTTGATTTTATCGTGTCGTGGCTCATATTACAAATTCAAATTATACGAATTAATCAGTATGGTTTAACCAACATACATGTCCGCCGTACTTTTAAAGGGAAGCAATTTTCTGACTTTCTGTTAGCTTCCACTAAAGACGAAGTCTTACAAAAATGGGGTCTATACCTACTGGAAAGCATTAGCTTTTTAGGAAGTAAATTGCTTTCTGTAAGAGTTTAATCTTACTGAGAAGTGAGGTAATATGTTATTGTTAAAACTGCTTCCCTGAAATTGTACTCACTTACCTTAAATCTAATAAACTCTAGCAAAAAAAAAAAAAAAGAAAAAAAAAAAAAAAAAACGGTTCAGGTTTTGTATGCACTGGATCGGACCGGCTTGTTACATGTAAATTAAACCGATTTCATTGCTCTTTATAATATTGCAACGGGGTCGGGCCATTTGTCGTATTAAAATAGTGTAGGCCCTTATAACATTAGTCATGGCCTCGCCCCTCCAGTGCAAATTATATAGACACAATTAAAATCGCTTACAGCATATCACAAAGTGGATTCAAGAGCAAAAACATAATTGGCTAGTTTAAGAAATTAGAGCTCTTTTCGAGTCGACAATTAGTCTGAAGACTCACGAATGAAAATCTGACAAAATATAGCTTATAACATGACTTGTTTTGAAGGAGGTACGGTAGTACCGTTACCAGACTGAGTGCGACAGATGACTTCTTCAGTACCAATACTTTGAAACAAAATTGTGATGGGCAATTCTCGACACGCACTGGACATTCCTCACTGATGCAATCCGCAAGACACAGAGGCTGCAGACATCAGGTAGAAGACGCCTGCGGTAGAAAACCACAATACACAGGCGGCCACCACCGAGCCACATCAGCCCCAACGGCCCGCGAAAGTCGACATGTAAAGGCTTCACGAAAGAGATGTCTGATGCAGTGGAACCAGAAACAAGACAACGTACTCCAGAGGAACTGAAGCCGTATTTATAAAGCCACTTAAGTCGTTGCTATGCGGTTGCTAAGGCTAAATATCTATAAAGGAGATTCCCTACAACTATGAAAGTTGGTCTGGAGGAACAGTCTTACAAAAGATTCCCTACAACTATGAAAGTTGGTCTGGAGGAACAGTCTTACAAAGACTGTTCCTCCAGACCAAATTTCATAGTTGTAGGGAATCTCCTTCAAAGAAATTTAGCCTTAGCAACAGCATAGAAACCACTTATTAAGTCGTTTTATGAATACGGCCCCTGGTGCCCAAATCGGTCAAGATATGTATCGCTCTGACAAGTCATAGCGACACAGATCTTAGCCGATTTTGGTGGTACAGGGTTATGGGGTATTTAGGAAAGAAGATGAAATAATACATATAGATATACAAAATATTACAATATTCATGTAATTTACACAGGGGCTCCGTATAAAAGTATAACTGAAGTTACCAGCAAGGAAGATGTGCCGCCAACATAAGGCACTTAAAGATTTGCTAGTGGAATTTAAAATCACATAAAAACATGGTACGTTTAGATTGAAAAACAAAAACCATTTAGACATGGCTATGCAATGTACTGTACTGAACATGTAAACCAGGGTTCGAGGTTATAAACCTTGAGAATGATCTCAAACTCAAAATAAAGCACACTGATAGGCTGCTTCTGAGCAGATGCTCGGAAGCAGCCAATCAGTGTGCTTTATTTTGAGTTTGAGAATGTACTCAAGTTTTATAACCTCCGGGCCAGAGCATAAATAATGAGTTGCATAGATTGCAGGAACTTTTTAGTCAAGATGTGCTATTATTTTATATATAAAGTGCATTAGTTCATCAAACGGAATTTGCTGCATATGTCAAAGCGTTGTGGGTAAGTTGCAAAACGTATTAAAAGACGTTTGCATTAGAAACTTAACTAAGGGACTCACTGACAGGTATCAATTATGGGAAAGTCAGACAAGTATACATGTATTCGTTTGTACTCTGCCGCAGTATGGCTTTTTCATTTGTGTATTATATATACGAGCCGCGACAGAACAAAACCAACAAAGCGGCATGTGCTACCAGCGAAGACTCAGATCAGCCTGAGCATCACTCCAGTCTGATCAGAGTCTTTGCTGTCCACATAGAGCTAGCATAAACCTTAGCAACCCTTAAAACGCACGGCAAATAGTCTGATCAGACTGGGTAGATGCGCGGGCTGATCTGAGTCCTCGAGCTGTTTACATGCCACTTTGTTTGTTTTGTCGTGTCGTGGCTTAATTACATGTATGCTGTCGGTTTCATTTTCAACATCACCCTTAAAATAATGATGTCATTGTAGAACTTTATACCATTTTTAACATTCAAGTTGTGAAGAAGCAAATGGTTAAAGCTACTTTTCCATGAAGAGTGCAGAAGCGCTTCATGAAGAATTGTAGCGATATCTTCAGTCACTATTGTTAAAAATAATGGGAAAGTTTTTAAATTTACACATCATTTTATATCAAATTTGTACACACTTTAAAATGTAAATTTGCAAATTTGATGATGGAGAAAATTCATTAACCGCTTTCTTAAATTACTTCTTCATACAAATATAACAACTCATTCTGACAGTCACTTTATTCATTTTAAAATGCTTAAGTCAAATGACTTCGCCTTGCGTTTACCGTCCGGTTCTAAATGTTTCTGATGGCCGTCATTATTACAAATTTTAAAGTCTAAAGCCTAAATCATAAAGGTTTTCTAAGTTGAATAGATTTTCAAGTTTACCGGACATGTTATTTTTTGAACCTCTGTAAATATTACAATCCTTTGAGCACTAGTAGATAGGCGAATTTAATATTGCATGCAACATATTTATTTCATTTCAACTGTTACCATGGCTTTACATTTTACGTTCCATTTTTTTTCTCAGTCTCGTTTTAAAGACGGCGGCATTCATGTCAATGGAATATTTTTACACTCACTGAATTTTCACACTTGTATGGAGAATTTAGTTAAGTAGAAAAAAGCGTTAAATCGATTTTGTGAATAGCTAATTTTATGAGCGCCCCAGAACCTCAAAACTACTTTTTTCCTATGTGTCTGGAAGCCGCGACATGATCTTAAGTTCACATGAAATATTTTAATTGTGATATACAGATGGTTGTCGGGTTTTTAACTTTAACATGTAAGTCTTAGATTCGAGTCCAGTTCAGATTATGATACTCTATTTCCTTTAGAGTTTTTATCTTCATGATAGTCAAATTTCATAAATTCGCTTCTACTCAAACAAATAAAATACTGTTGATAGGACCGTAGCTACTTAATGAACAGACTATATACTGCATCAAGGGCCTACACAATATTTGTATCAACAGCAGGAATATGGCTGCAGTATTTTCCCTTCGTTTTATCCTGTCAATTATAGAACAGCGGCAATCCTCTGTAGAGGCCATGGGCTATACTGATTTCTGTTGGGTTTTAATCGTGTCTCTAATACATGTACTATAAAGGCAGAATTTTGCTTTTATAGAAATATAATACATGAATTATTAAATGCAAATACACTTACTCACAAGTGATAACTGATCCTCAAATACAAATAACAATATACCGGGTTTTACACCTTTGGTATAAAAAACATGCTATGGGCCCTCAAATAAAGAACATTAAAGTAATAAAAGCATCACAAACGGCGCATGATACTCCGCTGCCGCAAACTCATTTGGCCTTTGTTTTTGTTCCCTTTTTTTTTCGTTTTTTTTTTTTTCATTTTTTAAGATAAGGAAAAGAAATACAGGAAAAAACTTTTGGAACTTTGTAAAATGTCATATTTCCGACAGAAGTGATCGAACTTTTCCCATTAGCAATCCCAACACGCAGTTCAAGGTTTAATGAAAATCCGTTGTTTTTTGCTCGAGTACCGATCGAAACAAGTGCCTACAAATGGACGGAGGAACATGGGCGCTGAACGGTATAACATAATGCCGCGCAAATATCGTTTGGCGGGGTGTAAAAATGACAGAACAACATACAATTACATGTATATGAAAAAGCAATCAAAACGTTTATCTTGAAATATTTACAATCATTGAGCCGAAAGGGATATGCGGAAACCTGGAAGCACTGTTTATCGGAATTATGAAAACAATCACATTTAATTTGCTAGACGCAAACATGTTTTTTTCTTGTTTTAGTTTTTTTAGGCTTCAGAGGCAGTCTGATCATAAACATCACTATTGGCTATTTTTATGTAAAAACACATGCACATTTGAAAGGAGTTTGCTAAATTTAGAGGCCAAATAATCTGATATTTAACCCATAAGTGCCTGGCCTGGCGTTCCATAAAAATGACACGGGCAAACAGTGTAGACCTTGATCAGACGCCGCGTTTCAAACGCGGCGTCTGATCAAGGTCTACACTGATTGCATACGACAAATAGACATTTCTGCTTCAAACAGTAATATTTACACTTGCCACTGACTTCCCATAGGTGAACCCTTTAGAGCAACTAGCTTCATACACCGACGAAGGACAATTGATCATGTGACGTTGTCGTCAAGCGACGTCTTATGTAACAAACGTCTTGATTGGTTCTTGTAACGTTCGATTGACGCCACGTCAGGGCGACGGTTGTTTAACGTTATGGCCGAACACGTCGTTACTAACTTTTCTTCAACCTATATTTTGCCTATTCTACGCCAAATTACCACGAAAACGGCACAGACAGGTTCACAAAGACATTGTAAATATAACAATAAAAATTTGATTTTTCAGCGTTCATCGTGTCCGCGCTTCTTGTAGGATTTTAGCTCCGCCCACTGGCTTCATCACACGATGAACGCTGACAAATCCAATTTTAATTCTTAATAAAAATGATAAAAAATAAACTTTACCAGACAACCATTAATTGACATATGAACCGCGACACGACAAAACCAACAATGTGGTTGTGCGCCCAGCGCAGACTCAGATCAGCCTGGGCATCCGCCCAGTCTGATCAGAGTCTTCGCTGTCCGCATGGAGGTAGCTTAGACCCTAAGCTACCCTTAGAGCAATTAACGAAGAGTCTGATGAGACAGGGCGGACGCCTTGGCTGATCTGAGTCTACGCTGGGCGCACAACCACATTGTTGGTTTTGTCGTGTCGCGGCTCATATGGACTCATCCAACTTATAAGACCAGAAGAGTCCACCAGGCACAAATGGGTTAAAAGTAAATGATAACTACATCAACATAACCACCGTCATCAGCATTATTATTGTTATCACTGTCACAGAGATTGATGATAATGCTGATCCTCCGGATGAGAAGTCTGTGACGAAAGAACCAGCTGGACAGCCGTCGTCCCAGGAAGCTTTTTCTCCAGTTCTGTTGTTCTCGTTTTGCAACCATTCCTGTCATAATCATAATATTTAGGTAAATAGGTACATTTCAATGATTTTCTGTCATTTTTACAAAGGGGAACAAGTTTCATGACTTCCTGATTGCTTTCCTGATGGACAAAGATCTTCTGCAATGGGTCCTTACTTAAATGAAAGAATTTTGTCTTTCCTAGGGGAGGAAATTTTGTCTTTTAAGAGTTGTTGAACCCCATTGATAAGGGAGGAAATATTACAAAATAGTTGTTTCTCTGAAAGTTAATCATTCACCTTAATGACCATCAATCCAGAATAGAATATTTGCAACAAGCAAACACCAGAAAGCAACTTCTAATATATACATGAGCAGCTTGATTTCGTTCTTTTGTGTTTCAAACCTCTTGCTTCATTTTGTGGTGCCTTGGGTGAGCTGCGCGTCAAAGGGCATTTTGTTGGGACCTCCAAAGGAAAACTGCTAGTGATAAAACATTTTTAAAGCGGGAAAACTCTTCGAATTAATACAAAGTCTTTTAAAACATAAACCTTAACATGCTTTATAAACTGATAAATATAAAGGCAATGATGGTCACCAAAAGGCAGTAAAATTACCATAATCTTACATATAAATATACATTGCGTTTATAAGGCATTATTAGTTCCCTGATATATATAAAACTGAAGCAGATAAAAGCAAAGTTTTGGAATCGCAGTATCTCACATGAGTTTGCCACTTTCACTCTTTATGCCATCTTGGGCATAATATGCACGCAGAATGGCAAATATTGTAGACCTTGATCAGACTTTTCTTAGTGACTTAGGAGTATTTTGGTCAGGAGTGGCACGGTTGCCTCAGAAACTTCTTTCCGAATTTAGTGGTAGTGTCGTACACTACAAAAATAACTGAGCCGCAGCACGACAAAACCAACAAAGTGACATGTGCGCCCTGCCAAGACTCAGTTCAGCCTGTGCATCGGCCCATCCTATTCATTCTTCGCTGTGCGCGTAAAAAGTAGCCAAGGACTTTGCTAGCTCCTGGCTGACAGCGAAGACTCTAATCAGACTGGGCGGATGCCCAGGCTGATCTGAGTCTTCGCTGGGCGCACATGCCACTTTGTTGGTTTTGTTGTGTCGCGGCTCAACTTTACTCACAAGTAATGGTGTAAAGTACTCCAGTAGAGGCGCTGCACTCATTTTATCTGTTTCACCGGATGTCCCGCGGGTAAGAGTTCTCATTGCCACTCCCCAGGGTTCAGACTTTCCCATCTGTAGCATTTCCCTGAATAAAAAAATAGTTAAAAATAATAGTTAAAAGTTTAGGTGTCTGGTAGCTTGTTTGTGATATATATATGCCAATTGTGTCACTGACACATAATATAAATGACGGGACTAATCACTGGCATTTCATGTCCTCTGATTCGAATCAGGTACCCATAAGCTGTCGGTTACGAAGGCGCCTTGGTATGGTTCGGTCATTTGGTCTGTGTGCAGTTGTGCCTCTTTTTCGCCATGGCCAAACCGCCGATCATGTGTAACACATCTGACTTTTTAAACTTAAAGTTTATGGATACACATCCATGTTTTTTGGTCCAAATTCACAAAGAGGGATAACTTTGGTGCCTTCTTGTTTGTTTGCATGGATATAGTAGTCCTTCTCAGTAGGAATCTTCTGTTACAGGGAGGAACGTGCTTCTGGAGGAGCAAATTATTCAAATGTTTATTCCTGTTGAGAAGGGAGCCAAGACTGAAAACAGGCAGAGTTAGTTTTCCTGAAAGTGTATCCATTCACCTCAAAAATTGGGCAAAACATTATTGTAAACTCATGCACAATCTGATAGCGATATGCGGAGGAGCCCGGCCAATAAATAGAAATCGTTGTATTAAAACAATTGAGCATTTTCTTTTAAAAAAATGACCAAACTTGCAGGTTGGCAAAGGCAGGTGAATTTTGCATGTAGCCGAAGACAGGTTTACACAAGAGTCTTTTCTTCTTTCATACCTTAGTCGTTGTCCAGCCGCTGCATTTCTGTAGATATCACATCTGTGTAGAGGCCCATCATAGCCAGACACATTGCAAAGTGCTTTATACCATTGGAACTGTACCACAAAACTCACAAAATACCTGAAAGAAATTAAAGTAAATGTCTGCAGGCCAGTTTGACGATTGTCAAGTACCGAAGTATTCGCATAGGCGTATTTGCAAATTCTTGCTTTTATGCCCGTTTCAGTTGGACTTAACATCACTGAAAAGGCCACTTATCTGCCATTTACTAAATTTTGTCGACAATGTTAGCAGTATTTGTATCAATGGATCAAATGTTTTGTTTCCTTCTTGTACCAAAACGTTACAGCTTTTCACGTGCATTATAATATCTTTATTACTGCATAATAAGCTTGTTATGCCAGAACCTATATCCTCTGCAAACTGATTCCTTTGTCACTTTGGCCGATGTCTTCCTTGAGGCATAGTTTTGATGTCTCACATATTGGTGGATGTCGAGGGTGCGACTAATGGGTACGCCTGCGCTCGCGAGTCGTTTCTAAATGTGTACAGCTCCGCATTGCGTCGGTAACTGCTTGCTCTAAAGGGGGATGTTGTCTGCCAATATGTACTCATCACCTATTACACACTTCTGTGGTTAAGCAAAATTTTGACTTAAGCGCAGAAAAGGCGGCCTCTGTAGGAAGTTCATTATTTATATTTTAAGAAAGTAATGGGGTGATAAATACCTTATATAAGGCGTGTTCCCAGGAATATGATATTTTGCCCCAGGGTCAAAGTCGTCGTCGGATCTGGCAACTGGCGGTGAAATTCCTTGATAATTACACCTGTAACAGCAGAAATGCAGATAAACAGCGTTTAGCAGTAGCTAATGAATACATGTATTTTGGTAATTTTCTGTAACACACCACTTATATTCTTCTTAAGCAAATGTAATTATAGTTCTTTAGATTTAAATTGTGAAAAGAAACACATTTTTTCGCAATAAACAGCATGTGCAAAATGTTATTCATTTGTTGCTGTCTTCGTTTTGTAATTTTTAACTCATATCAAAAATCATTCTTATAACTTTTGTTTCCAGCAGCCTACGAATAATGAGAAACTAAGCATACGCATTCTTATATCTTTTCATAAACAACAACGTTCAAAAGGGAATACCTAAGGTTCCACCAGTCTCTGTTATACTTGTCCGGAGTTGTGTCTCCACGGAAGACACTCCATCGCCACTGGTCTATTAAATAACCGAACGGGAGGAACGCCACCTTATCTAACGCCATTTGAAAAAGGAAGTTAATGTCACCCTCTGGAATAATTGGAAACAATTTTTCTACATTTACTTTAGCGAACCTATTTATTATGTCTATTGTCCAATAATGGGACACTAGCAAACAGCGCAGACCCAGATTAGACACTGCAAAGTGCGGCGTTTGATCATGGTCTATACTCTGTTCATATGACAAATGGATTGTTTTCCTTATAACAAGAAAAAACGATAAAAATAAACTAAACCAAACAAACACACCGGAATTGACAAGTCTCACCTTTTGATAAGGATAGAAGAGGTTTCTGGGCAAAAATGACTTAAATACTGATGTATTATAATAAGTAATGATCAGAATAATAGAATCTATGATGGGGTTTAGGCCAAGACGAGGAAATCTCAGGCTAGTTTTCAGATTAAGACTTAAATAATCTGAAAACGAGCCTGAGATTTCCTTGTCAAGGCCTCAATCCCATCATTGATTATTTTTCTAACCCATGTTTTATTAAACGGAATATTCATTGAATTCTTAACTTCTTGTTGAGGCCATTCCTATAGACTTGAAGCTAATTTTCTATTTATAGTTTGACATGTGTGTTAATTTCACCTTGTGCATGCATTTTTCATGATTGGCTGCTAATCAGAAATCTGCAGTGACACTTCCTGTACATCACTGGGTGTCAATTTCATATTCTGCATGCAATTTACATGACAGGTAGTAAGTTGATTTGTTGAATTAAAGTGTGTTTTTAACTGGGCTGAACTATATATATATAGCAATGATTGGCATTTTGAGACAGCTTTCTGAGCCTAGGCTGAGATAGCAGGCGGGGACAGAAAAATCTCAGACACCTCTAGAAAGGGACATCCTTGTCCAATGGGTGAGAAAATCTAATTCCACACCCCACCCAGGACACCAGACGGGAAATAGTAATGTAACGTAATAACACGAGGTGGTGTAAGACATTTCGAGCGGATATTAATGTAAACAAATTGTTTCAATGCAAATCATAATAAAACTATGAAGTAGAAGAGTTGGGGATTCATCCGCTGACCGGACATAGGTCGTGGTTTAAGCTTTCAGTTGTTATTTTAATACATATGAGCCGCGACACGAGAAAGCCAACAATGTGGTTGTGCGCCCAGTGCAGACTCAGATCAGCCTGGGTATCCACACAGTCTTGTCAGACTCTTCGCTAAGCGCTTGAAGGGTTGCTGAGGGCTTAAGTTACCTCCATGCGGACAGCGAAGACTCTAATCAGATTGGGCGGATGCCTAGGCTGATCTGAGTCTGCGCTTGGCGCATAACCACATTGTTGGTTTTCTCGTGTCGCGGCTCATTTATTTTTACATAACAGAATTCAGTTCATATAACATATAGAAGAAAATAGTAAACACTAATGTTTACCTGTCCCAGTCGGAAGTTGCTCCAAGAGTCCGATTTCTTTGAGATGTTCTGGAGTTTGGAATGACAGACTGACAATATCAGCAACACCTTCATGGAATCCTGTAAAACAATAATAATAATGATAATGGTAATACTAACAGAATAAAAGCAGATATTTATAAGGCATGAGTTATAAATCTTGACATTCTTGACTGCTTTTGATGTAAATCAGCTAAGATAAATTACTTAAGAGTGATACAACGAGACTGAACTGGATACATGTAGTTCGGAAGGCAAGTTTATTTGCGGGTTGATTGTTTTACATTAATACGTTAAGCCATCATTTTTAACAATAATTAGTGAGTGGAAAATGGTATAAAGAGCGAGCGAGCGAACTCGGGTTTAACGTCCCACCAACATCGAGGTCATATGGAGACGGGACCTCGGTTTAAAGTCTCATCCGAAAGACCGGAGAAGCGGGGGTTCGATCTTGCGATCCCTTGGTTGGTAGTCGGGAGTGTTATCCACTACACTACAGCCGCTTCTGGTATAAAGAGTTAACAATCGGAAAGTCATCACAGCCTATCTCATATAGTTGTATTATTGACGTTAAAACCTATAACATAAACCCGCCGTATCGGTTTCTTTCTTATTTTTTATTTTATTTTATTTTTACTTTTAACAATATCACGTAATATGTTATAAAAAGTAGCCCAACTTGCCTGTTTGAGAGGCCTGTTTGAGAGACATTTCATTATACTGAGCCGTAGAAAAACAGTTTTGTTCATACAGTCGTTATGTTTAGCGTCTATACGATGCGTCAGACAAATGCACAGTCGGCAAGTTTAATATTATATATAGGCACTGGAGAAGCAACAATTAACAAAAAAGTTGTGAATAGCTGGAAACAAGAGGTTCACCAGAGAAATGAAAATAGCAGACTCGGTTTAACTGAGCCTGTTCATGACCAGTAAAAATGAGTGAGACTGTCCACGCTCCACTAGCACCGGCTTAACCACAACTCTATTTTCAAAATGACTCTAATGTACCCAATGAACCTATAGTACCAGGTCTGCGTCTTGCATATTCGCACTTGGACGCAGGAGCGTATTCTCGTGGTTTCAGTAGATTTATATGCAACAATATTAGTTTAGTCTAATACTTAAAATTGTTTGTTTTCTGTCTTATCTGATCGTAAACATGTTTTATGATATGCTTAAAACGTTAAGTGTCGACTTCTGAAGCAATCGAGAGAAATTATAGCTTGGCAGATGTCAAATCTGTGTAATGTAAATCCGTCAGTGTCTGTGCTGAAGACGGGTTGGGTAAGAGGCTAAGGTGAGATCTGTCACGCAAAAATAATCTTATGCGACGTTCTAAAAGCGATAAGCCATAGCTTTTGCATCAGCCTTTTGAAACATATAAAATCTTAGAAAAGTTATGGCCAGTATAATTTATATTTTAACAATTTATAGAACATATATTACCACAACCCTGAAGAACTTAACTGCAATAAATCTTAAGAAATTCAAAATGGTCCAGGTGGTGCCGTTACTATAAGTCTTGTTCAACTTAAAGAACGTTTTATTGATTTTTCGGAATACAGGCAATGCCTGCAACGTTTCTTTGGAAGGCGACAAATGTATGCATTTAAGGTTTGGTATCTAAGGGCCAATGCAATACGAGATGAACACCCGACCTTAAACTTTTACTCGAATGCGTGGATCTTTTAAATAAAAATAAATAAAAAGTACACGACGACTACCTTTTCCTGGCAAGTGACCTAGAGTGGTATTGTGCATGTTTCTTTGCAGTGTGGTGACCTACGAGCGTAGATGGCAAAGAAACCGAAATTTCGGATACAGATGACCTGTAACTGACATCGTCGCACAAAGTGTTCATATTTTCAATCTTGCAGCTGTTTAGGTGCTTCAGATCAGTAGCCCAAATATGCAACAATTTTTCTAGAGCTTACAGAGTCTTATATAGATTTTACTGTATCCAAAAGTGCATATAGCTCAAGCAGCACCCTGACAGGTCAAATGAAATCTTTTTTTTTTCTCTTAGATTTCGTTCAATGATACGGTAATTGTTTCTTTCAAAACAAAGGCACCTTGTTTGATCAATTATTTGAGCCACGACGTGACAAAACCAACAAAGTGGTTGTGCGCCCAGTGCAGTGCAGACTCAGATCAGCCTGGGCAGACTGATCAGAGTCTTCGCTGTCCGCATGGCGGTAGCAGCTTAGACCCTTAGCTACCCTTAAAGCACTTAACGAAGACTCTGACCGGACTTGGCAGATGCCCAGGCTGATCTGAGTCTTCACTGGGCGCACAACCAGATTGTTGGTTTTGACGTGTTGAGGCTCATGATTTCCTAAGAAGTAGAAAGTGAGACAATGTGTTCGTAAGAGTAAGCAAATACCCAGACGAGTGGAATGATGACTGGCGAGCTTAACGACTCTATTTTCACAGCTGACCGAAACTTTCGTGAAAATGAATCTTTCTTACTTTGCCTACCGGTATCTTTTATCAAACCCTTAGTTACATGTAGGCATGAGCTCTATTTGAAGCACATATAGAACCCAAACGAAAATTTCTCGTTGAAAAAGTAAAAGTATCTTTTCTGACCTGGATTCGCTCCTCCCCTAAATAAAACAGGCTTTGGTTTGTATTCTATATAATACTGGACGTGTCCCATCTCATGGTGAACTGTCAACAGCTGGTCCTCTGTCACTGTCGTACACTGCTTAATCCTGATAAAAATTAATGAGAGAAGCAAACGTTCACTTTTGGAATCCTAAAACACGCTCATCATGTTTCATTACTATATATATGACTAGTCAAGACGAGTAATTCTTCACTTCAATGATTGTATAGCAGAGACATCAGACATGAGATCTGCTTTGAAAATATCTGGTATATTCCAAATATGTCCGCCGTCGAATTATTTTCTGATAACTCAAGGCGGGTTTGATTAATGAGCTGCGACAAGACGAAACAAACGTAGTGGCATGTGCGTCCAGCTAAGACTCAGATCAGCCTGGGCATCCGCCCAGTCTTAGAAGAGTCTCCGTTGTGTACTTAAAAGGTAGCTAAGGTCTAAGCTGGCTCCATGCAGATAGCGAAGACGCTGATCACACAGGGGGATGTCCAGATTGATCTGAGTCTTTGCTAGGCGCCCATGCCACTTTGTTGGTTTTGTCATGTCGCAGTTCAAATTTTCATTTTCGCACATGATACAGTCACGTGCAAGAATTTTACTGTCACTGTGTGAACTTACCAACGGTAAAAATAAAGCAATATTCCATTGTTTATGTTGTCGTAAACTTTGTAAAGTCAATGACTGCTCTTTGGACTATTATGGACCGCATCCACTGTATGATTGGCTTAAGCGATACTTTATTCGTTAAATACTGAGTACAAGGTACAAAAAATGGACCAGGATCGAAAGCCCAAGGCTTATGAGAACCATGTCCTGAATGATTCTGATTGGACTGGTGATCATTTGAATATACCTGAAGTCAGTGCCATTGTTAAAGTCCCAGGCTGAGGCGTGGCAAACGACGTCTCGATCATCTGGTTTCACCAGCATTGAGTTTGTCCAGAACGAGGCTGGCATAGGTTCGAGACCTATTGACGTGAAAAACTCTTCAGCTACTTGATACATATATGTGACGTTGTAATTCTGTAAAGAAAATTGGCGGGTGAATCAGCATCCTCATTTTTACATGTATCAGGCAAAATAATTAATTTTGTGACTTTTATCGTCAAATGACGTATTTCTATGTATGAATTTTTCTTGGCCAAAGGCGATCAAAGAAATATCTGTCGTCAAATGATTAGGCTTTAATAGTTGTTACATGTATTGTTGGGGCCATCAAATTGGTAACTACCTTGACTAAGTATTTTTTATAGATATATTAAAGTTTTAAAGCAAAGTAGGAAATCTAGGAAGATACCTTCTGCTCGTACATGTCTATAAGGGCTGGTGTTTAGTGTCAGTCAGTATTTCTTTATAGTCATGTCGACTCATTATTTATTCACATGTTAAACATGAAGGTCAGAATGAGGACGTATTGATTTGTGATTTATTGCCTTATTTATTGTTGATTACTAATTTTTTTCCTAATTTTATTGACTACCCAGCAGTATTACAAAGTTGAATCAACACCGAATCAACGTTGATGCGACATCATGACGTTCAGTCAAGGATGATTCAGTTTTGATCCCACGGTGTGTGCCCAGTGGGTACTGATTATTCTGCTGATTACTGAATTTGAGGCAAGTTTGTTTTTGTTCATTATAGTTTTCAGACCTGACATTAAATTGATTACTGGCTTCGGGAATACCCCATCGAGAACCTCATAATTATAACCATAAAAATATCAAAAACGACAGCATTAATTTATTTGCTTTGAGTAGTGACACTTGTGCTAACGGCTGTATATCTCAAGTGGTGTCCATCAGTTTTACAACACTGATAACAGCTACCAAATATTCGTTGTCTTGCTACTGGGCTCACTGACAACTTTGCTCTTTGAATATGCGACTTGCATAAGTTCATGCTTTTGTCATGTCATATATGTTTTTGTAGGAGTTAAAGGCTAACATGGGCTAAACAAAGCAACATCTTACGAGTCTCAACTACCATTTTAGAAGCAGCTGATTCTGCTCTAAGCATTGCTGTCACAATATCATTTGATGTCTTCTCATAACTTAGGTACCTGTCTTTCCATTTCGTTAGTTAGACTCTCTCTCCCCATACCCGGGTAGGGCTCCAGTATATCGTATATGTTGGACCACTGCTGCGCCCACATGTTACCTAGTCAAAAAATTGAGCTGATAAGTCAAACAGATTGCAGCGCTCTAAACATAAGAGGTTGAATTCACAGGTACTGTAGATTTGAGTATTTGACGTTGGCAAATACGTTAAACTGTCGTTTTGCGAGTTGCAGCTCATTTCTAAAATTTTGGGTTGAGTGTTTAGAGGTGGAGGCTCGGTTCTATTATCACCTCACCTAGCATTAAAGTCGATATAGGAGGCCACCGAACTGAACCGCCACAGTCGGATTAATTATTGGAATAGAAAACAAGTTCAAGGGTTGTCCCAGAAAAGCGTGGACCACCCTTATAATGAAAGAATAAATGTGCGGGTGCTTATAATATCTATAAATAATATAGCCGGTAACATTTAAAACTTCAAGACAGTATCTTAAAAAGAAAAATACAATTACCTTACGGGATACCAACGTAAACGACGCAGAATTAACGCCGTGAGAATCACAGTGACGATTCTCTCATTTTATAATTCTACTTTCTCACAAACTTTACAAATATCTGTATGTTTTATAATTTTTACGTCTAATGGACTTTCTAAGTTGCGTAAAGTTGTGCTTCATGATCATAACTTATATAGTGAAGTGGTTAAAGATCCTTCATTATATTAAATGATCCTTCACTATAAAACAGCGCCAAGCGCGACCCCTTTGTTGCTTTAGTAAGGAAACTGTGAGCTTATGCAAGGTATACAGTGTCCAATGCATGCGATTAACGTGACTAAATACGAATATAACAATATTAGATTATAAGGTTAAAGGTTTGTGTGTGCAACGCCATTCTTTCAAAGGAAAACACATTCTAAAACTGTCTGTTGCATTCCCGGACGAGAACTACCTTCCAAAATGCTTCTCTTCTTAAAAAAAGAATTTTCTTTTCGACGCGCAAATTCTGCTCTTCAAGAATTGACCCCTACTGGGAAATACCGTACACAAGGTAATTTTGTGGTATTCCATTTTTCGCGGTATTTCGCGGTTACTGAGGAACCGCGAATATTGAAATCGCGAACTAGTTTCCTGTTTCTGACAAGGTATCTTTGTAGACACACAGTCCATATATTTTTTTCTGTTTCTTTGATAATTGCTGGTACTTTTCACTTGAGACAGTTCTTTCATTAACCTGCGAGCGGCCCTGCAAGAATTGTCTCAAGTGAAAAAGAAACAATTTTACTTTCCGCGCATGTTGCTAACCGCGAAAATTAAAACTCGCTAAAATTAATATTTATGTTCTTGACCGTAAACCGCGAAAATTTGAATCCACGGAAATTACCTTGTATACGGTATATAGAAAGTTGAAGAGCTGCTTCCCTTTGAAAGTTTATCTCTACGCCTTCATCTTATACAGTCAACCCTCGATATCTCGAACACTGATATCTCAAAATACTTTCTTATATCAAAGAATATCGTTTAGACTTTTTTCCCATTTTTATTTGCATTTCAACTCCCTTTATCTCAAACTTCTGATATCTCAAAGTAAATTTTCTGGGACCAGAAAATTTACTTTGAGATGTCAGTAGTTTGTTATGAATTTTGACTTTGAGATATTGAGAGTTGACTGTAATTACCGAACAAATGTGCGGGGATATGTCCTGAACTGGGAAAAGTTTCATCTTGATAATATTCTTTTAATTTTCTCCGGACATAGGCATGTAGTTGTGTGTACAACGGTCTGAGCTCCTCATACAGGTTTCGAACATCAGTCTCAAAGTTTGGGTCTTCATACCAAGATCTGTAGTAGTCCCCCATATCATCATATTGGCCTAGAAAATAAAACACCAATTTACATGATTTTAATCACACTTGAACAATCAGCGGTCTGTCAGCCTAAATCATAATTTTGCACATTGCCCGAGTTTAAGTATAAAAGGAAGGGTATACATTTCAGCCAATACCAAATTTTTGGGAAAAACGGTATCTTAATGCAAAATAAATGGCTGGTGTAGCAATATTAGTTTAGGTATTTACACTTTACCTTTAGTAATGCATGTATTTGTTTCATATTAGTAGCTTTTTGGAGGCAAATATTGAAACAATATGAAAACGAAAAATAACTAACCGCTTTGTTTACCGTTTACCTTAAACAGCCGTGGAACCGCGTATTTCCACTTCCCCGGAGCTTTTGCTTCGCAGACCAGCGCTTTACCAATTGAGCTGCCCGGAACCCGGTCTGGATGATAGACCCTTCCATAGAGGAGCATGCTCTTACAGGGAAAAATTTTCACATAGGGGCCAAACTCTTTCTTATAAGGGTTATCCCATTGAGAAGAATTGCATAGTTGCTTCCTCTGAGAGAGTATCCATCTACTTACCACCAGCCTTTATTGCTGTGTTCATAAGACTGACAAACTCTTCATATTGTTTCTTCATATTTTTCCCACTCACATCTCTCCATCCTTTCCAGGCATCCTTCAGCACTGTATAGTCCCTGGTGTTGGTCATAATGTCGGTCAGATCTGCATAGTGAGAAACACATGCCTGTTTCACTACACATATTCTGCCCTAGATTTCCGTAAGTTCCATGGTTTCACGAAAGAACCATACGGAAAATTCAGAGCTATGACGTTTAGTGAAATGGGCACCAAGTGCCCATTTCATTAAACATTTTAAGTCCGAGGTTAAAGAATGGGCAACCGCTTAGAAACATGAAAACATTTGAACTGGTGGGAAGTTAATTCATGAAGGTGATGGATGGAAGGACTTGGCGGTTTTACGCTCTTTCAACAGTATTTAAGTCATATCAGGACGATGGGAAGGTAATTATGAAAGGCTCTGTTTAATGAAGTATCGGTAAGGTTCGAAAAGAATATCGCCTCCAGCCGGACCCAAACCCGGTACACTGTGATCAAAATAGAGTTCATACTGAATATTTGAGCCGCGACACGAGAAAACCAACAATGTGGTTGTGCGCCCAGGGCTGACTCAGATCAACCTGGGCATTCGCCTAATCCGCTCAGACTTTTCGCTAAACGCTTAAAGGGTAGCTAAAGGTCTAAGCTACCTCCATGCGGACAACGAAGACTCTGATCAGACTGGGCGGATGCCCAGGCTGATCTGAGTCTGCGCTGGGCGCACAACCACATTGTTGGTTTTCTCACGTCGCGGCTCATTTTTATGAACTAAATGGTGCTAGTAAGGGGAGGATATGGCTGCATAAATGTTTTCTATGACATTTTTAGAGTTCCGAGAATGCGTTGGTGTAGCTTTATAAATGAGGGTGGCATTTAAAGAAGGAAAAACAAAGCGCGTATCATACATGTACTCCTGCATGCACATAACCAGCCAATGTAGAATTATTAGTAAGACAGGAGAAAAGACAGGTTATGTGCATGCAGGCGAACGCTTTGAACATAGTACTGTTCTTTAACTTACTTTGTGATATGCTGTGGGCTTTTCTAATCATATCTGTCTAGTGCTATGCTGTCATGTATGTGTATTTATATGTTTTATGATTTGCACTGTAGGGGAAGGGCCGTAACTAATGTTGTGAGAACTTGTGGCCCGACCCCATTGCTGTATTTAGAAGCAATAAAATACGTTTAAACTAAACTATACATGTACTCGTATCCGATTAGTTCTCGTCATTTTTTTACTAACAATTTCCTGTTTTCTCCCAAACAAGCAGGTTTTCTTTCAGTTTGCGGTAGTTATGTATTGTTTACCTAATAACTCTGCTTTCGACACACACGTCATGAATTTATTTATAGAAACGAACCTCAGGGAGCGATCAATATTTGATATGCTACCACGCACAGACAACGTCACGTCCAGAAGCAGTTCTCGTCATGTTGCTTTTGAGCTCGATTTTAAAATAAATATAAAACCCATTTTGCTGTTGTTCCTATATAATGAGTTTTGACATCTTATTCTTGTAACAAAGTCCGTTAGTATGCCGAATGCGCTCAATTTTTTAATGAGGTCACAGCAGACGAAAACAAACACAAAACTGTGACGAAGAGTTTGTCTTGTTCACGAAGCTGCTGAAAACGTTAAATAATGACTAGGTCAGGTTTGCTAGTTTAATATTTTTGTGTTTTTCCTGCAATGTTGACTTACATGCGGAATTTGTTTGCAAAGTAGACGCAATATTGGAAACCCTGACCCAATTAAGAGAGGTCAGCACGTGGCTTGAACGTGCTCGCGTGAATGCCCCTGACGTAATCACGCGACTTTGCGAATCCAAAAGAGAAAAAAGGGCGTTTATATATACACAGCTCGATATCTTGATGAGTTTTTGCACTAGTTTGACCAAATGTATCATAAACTTAGGATTAAGGTAGTTGAAGTGAAAAAAAATACGGGAAAAACTCGTTTTAAGCAGAATGACGAGAACTACTAGCTGACGAGATCTACTCGGATACGAGTATACGGGTACGAATAGGTGGGTGGTGAATTTACTGAATGAAAAAATGCGCCTCACAGGTGCTTAAAATTATTATTGTATTGAGCCTCGACGCGAGAAAACCAACAAAGTGGCATGTGCGCCCAGCGAAGATTCAGATTAGCCTGGGCATCCGCCCAGTCTGGACAGAGTCTTTGCTGTCCGCACGGAGGTAGCTGATACACGCAGCTACCCTTTTAGCGCTTATCACAGAGTCTGATCTGACTTGACAGACGCCCAGGCTGATCTGAGTCTGCGCTGGGAGCACAAGCACTTTGTTCGTTTTCTCCTGTCGCGGCTCATATGTTTTAGTGTGGAGAAGATCCACAGAAAGAAAATGAGGAGCATAAAATATCTAAATACACTGTATTTTTAGTAGAGCGACACAAAAAAATGTCACCTGACAGCACAGCTCGCTTGAACTGGTGCTTGGTCATCAAGAAGGCAAATTAAGAAACTTAAAACAAAAATTTAGAAGCGAAGTGGAACGCTCACGACAGTTCTTTCTGTGATTTTGTAAGAAGTTACCGTATTTCTAGGTTCCGTTGTTCAAAGTTAAACTAAGTCGTTAGTTAACGAAACGTTATATTTTCAAATATATTGTAAACAAACCTTTGTCATTTTTGCCAAAAAAAATGTTTGGAACGTTTTCATTGCATTGAATTATTGATAAATGACTTCGTTACGCTAAAGATGCTTTGAGCAACTAGGTCCTGGGCAGTATCGCAATTAGCCTCAGTCGCGACAAATCAGTGAGTTCTTCCAGAGGCACTCACTGTAAATATCCATTGCTTCTGTAGGTGCACTGTGTAAGTTTTATCGTAAAATAATTTAAACCACGCCAGATGGAATCTGCTGTACAACCGTCATCCTGTCTGGTCATTGCCTTTCCGGAATAAATTTAGAGCATTCTGAAGCTTAACCGGTGAGATTGTGAATAACGGTTCTACTGACATTCGAGTGCCGTATGGTGTTTGCGTTTGTTATCGTGGTGCGGTTTACTTACAAAACACTATATACGCTTGTTTTTTATTCGGTTATAAGACGTGAGTAATTCTGCCCAAAGTACTGATAATATGATAGTTATTCGTGTTATTCAGCTATAAAATGGCCTCTTCTCTTGCAAACAATCCAAAAATTCTAGGTCCGTTTTGCAAACGGGTCTATGCTCTTTAGATTTTTTGGAAACCTGTATTATAACCGAAAAAAACACGATGTAGAATATACTATGTTCATTACCTGGTTCAAGGGGTTTTCCTTCCCACTGTGCTGAGCTATAGATACCCGTCATATCTCCCTCCAGTTCGCTGATCTAATAAGATGATAGAAAAAAGTTACAGCCATAAGCCAAAACTAAACATTTTATGACTGGCGATGTCTCAGTTACGACGTGAATCCACCTAGTCTGAATCGTCAGTGAATCTATGTTGATCTATAAAATTCGGTATGATATAGAATATTCCATATCTGCAACAATGCATGCTCTTCTGAGTTTCCATTATTCGCACATGCTATATAAACTCTGTTTTCTACCAGCAGCGACCATGTCTAAATACCAACATATAACAGGATTCGAACAAAACTCGAAACATAGAAACAAATCAGTTCTCAACAGTTTAATCCTTTGGAGGTAATGAAAAGACCAAAGAAACGAAAATGGCAGATCGGGTTACCCGAGTCTGCATATGACCAGTAATGAAAGGACGTTTTTGATATTTTAACCCACTGATGCCTTGCATCACATACAGCGGTCCTAACAAAGACTTTCGTAGGTTTTACGGTAGACTACCTCCCAACTAGCTGCCAATCCATTTGCCGTTATTTTTACGGGCGTCTGTCTGTAGAACATTGGTGGAAATTACGATATGGTAGGGCTATTTTAACTGACCGCACTTGAAAATACCTTTATAGTGTTGAAGGGTTATATGACTAAAACAATACCTGTCATAGTCTACCCTACTCTGCGTGATGATTCCTGCCAATGTTTAAAGGGCGCCCGTAAAAATAACGGGAAAAGGACTGGCAGCTGGTTGCCAGGTATTCCTCCGTAAAAGCTACGGAAATTTTAGCAGTGTACACTGTTTGCATTATCAAAGATAACCTTTATATAATAATAATAATAATAATAATAATAATAATGTTGATAATAATAATAATATAGTATTAAAATCTGTAATTTAAGTATACATGAAAATGGTACCTTGGGTATTATATTGGCCGTGGTAATGGGTATAAGAGGCTATCCGTATCATGGGCATGCATATGAAAAGCGGGGCTAGTCCCTTTCTTTTCGCTGTCTTTAAGTGGATGTAAGAAGCTCTCCGTATCATGGGCATACATATGAAAAGCGGAGCTAATTCTTCTCTTTTCGCTGTCTTTAAGCCGGGCGCAGTCGATGGCGAGTCTGACTCAAGTGTCTGACTCCTTCCGATGATTCAAGAAGGGCAGTTGTCAGGTACTGGTCAAAGTATGTGCACTTAGTACTGGGTAACCACCCAGGAGGTCTAAGCCTGCCCAGGAATAGTGTGGTTAGAGGGAAATTGACCCTCCAGACATAACCACAGATGTTTTACCGTGGACGTAAATTAACCACTTTATATGCCTGGTGGACTCCTCCTCCGTTTTTCGGCGTCCAATCTGGGTCGGCACTGTTCGCCAATATCCCTTTTATTAGATGGATTAATCCTAGTCCGTTGTAAGAGCAACCGTTTGATTCGTGCCAGTCCGATTATTCGACTGACATGAAGCGTATGTATGATTGTTGAAATGCGTATCATGTCTGGTATTGACCAGATTTATTTTACCTTCCTCAGTGTAGCAATGTCATCATATCCATCGATGCCTACATCCAGTATCATGTCGAGCTGTCTCTTGATGGAGGTATTGGTTATCTGCCCTTGGTCAAACTGCGAAGCATTCATGACCTGTGCTTTATGAAACAGGGATACAACAAGGCCTTCGTTGGTCTAGAAATACAAATCGGACAAATTATGAAACTTGGTATGGCCAATTATTTACACTCACAGACACAAACAAAAACAAGACGTTGTTACAACAATGTGTGTCAGCCGATGTGATGTGTTTAACTCTTTTTCGACAAGTCGACTTGTCCATCTTTTTTCATTTGAACGAGTCCATCTCTAGTGTTAGGAGTTTGGTGGATGTTTTCAGTTGTATGGTAATTTGCGTAGACATTGCTGTTAGAAAACCGTATAAGCCCTGATCAGACGCCGCGTTCTGTGGCGTCTAAACTGGGTCTCCACTGTTTGCATATGCCCCCCCCCAAATGGCATCCCAGTCTTCAAATGGTTAAAACAAGTCTCAATGATTTGCATGCCTACTATATTTACGTTTGGTTTTAGGCTTGCTTTATGACCACCTACCTGGGAAAGTTCATTTTGTTGTCCGCTCGTGTTCTCTTACTTTTTGTGTTGTTTCCATATGTAACTGCATATATTTCTCGTTTGATGTTGTATGTGCATTGCAAGATTTGTATCAGTTTGTGATCAGTTAGGGGATAACTGTTCTCAAAATTGTCATTTTGGGAGGTAAATCGTTGGTTTCATGGTCGGAAATTTCATTTTATGGCGACGCGTCAGCGGAGCCGTAAACTGCAATTTGCGATCATGAAACCGACGATTTACCTCCCTGTCGCAAATCTTTGACATTATCCAATCAGACGTCGCGATACATACGTTTGTGCATTATAATGTCTGTTTACACTGCTTTTAGCTGACGCCGTGGATTTACCGTGGATGATCCTGGGTTGAAATGCGAATAGAAACAACCCAATCATTAAATAAAACTAGAAGATTTTTCCGGGATTTGCTCGCCTATCTTTCGGCATAGGCTAAAAAATGGGTAAAACAATATTTTATGGCATTTTAGAGCTGTTCTCTGAAATTTTACCAATTATATTATCCGTAAAACATAAATGACTCATCAGGAACACGTGACTAGCCAGCCAGAATATATTCATACCTACCATGACATCTAGGTTATGATCGGTAATGTTGGTGTAATAAGCCCAGGAAGCCACTGAGCTTTTGTAGTACAACGCCTCCAGTTCTGCGCTGTAGGCATCCAGATATGCCTGGGCAGCAGCGTCTTGTTGGGCATGGCCAGCACCACAAAACAGCGCCAATGTCAAGCAGGCTGCTACCGTCAGCTGATACATGCTAAAGAAGAGAGAAAGACCCACAAAAGGTTGAAACATTGAATCAACGCTAAATCAACGTCATGTCGGTACATATATCATAGTTGATAATGAGTCGCTACACGACTAAACTAACAAAGTGGCGTGCGCACCCAGCAGCCGCCCAGTCTGATTAGAATCTTTGCTATGCACTGAAAGAGTAGTTAAGGGTCAAAGCTAGTTCCATGCAAACAGCGAAGACTTTGATTAGACTAGGCGGATAGCCAAGCCAATCTGAGGCGTCGCTGGGCGCACACATGCCACTTTTTCGGTTTTGTCTTATCGCGGCTCAAATGTTTATTACAGTGCTGTATGCCTGCTCAAATTGTTTTGTAAAAGAGATCAAACTCCAAGTAGTTCTGTTTATTTTATTCCCGACTAGTTTCGGTTATTACAACCTTTCTCAAGGGACATATTTGTAAACAATGAAACATAATGACATCAACGTCACATGACGTCAGTGGCAACGACGTCAAAAAATGGCAATGACTTTAGCGAAAAAACTTACTGATTAAACAGTGTTAAGCACATTTAACAATAACAGGATCTTAGAAGATGCAAAATCACAGGAAAAATGCAATTTTAAAGCTAAATATTAAGATGCCTGTAGTAACTGTCATGTTATATGAAAACTGGGCCGCAGGACAGCAATGTCTACAAACTCAAATAAACCAGATAAAACCCAGATCAACCTGCGCAACCATGTTAATTTGCCTAGCACGGAATTAGTAAAAATTATATTTTTGATATATCTAAGAATTCCTCTTGAAATTTGTTCCTATCAATCAAGAATAGTTTTCAATATCGCTATGAAATACATGTCTACCTATTAATGCAAACTGATTCAACTTTTGCAGCCCGAGAAAGCTGCAATAATTTGAGCCGCGACACGACAAAACCAACAATGTGGTTGTGCGCCCAGCGCAGACTCAGATCAGCCTGGGCATCCGCCCAGTCTGACCAGAGTCTTCGCTGTCCGCATGGAGGTAGCTTAGACCCTTAGCTACCATATGAGCTCTTAACGAAGAGTCTTATCAAACTGAGCAGATGCCAAAGCTGATCTGAGTCTGCGCTGGGCGCACAACCACATTGTTGGTTTTGTCGTGTCGCGGCTCATTTGTTAAAATATAGGCAAATTTGCAATGATACTGTGACATAGTCACGACCAATGACACCAATCTCTTCACTCTTCATGTTTTAGCTTTTCTGTTTTCATTGATTTTATAGGCCAAACAGCTGCAGGAAAACTGTTTGCATATGCTATGCAGTTCAATTTTGTATAACGACGCTTTAGATGAATGGGTACGCTTTCAGGGCAAGCAACTTGGTCATTTGAGCCGCGACACGACAAAACCAACAATGTGGGTGTGCGCCCTTCGCAGATTCAGATCAGCCTGGGCATCAACCAAGTCTGATTAGAATTTTCGCTGTGCGCTTAAAGGGTAGCTAAGGGTCTAAGCTACCTCCATGCGGACAGCGAAGACTCTGATCAGACTGAACGGATGCCCAGGCTGATCTGAGTCTGCGCTGGGCGCACAACCACTTTGTTGGATTTGTCGTGTCGCGGCTCATTTATGTTTTCGCCTCCCTTGTTAAATGAGGTCTACTCTTGAAGGAAAATATTTTTTACTTTAGGAGCAAATCGTTTTTTGTTTTTTTGTTGTTTTTTTTTGCGTTTTTTTTTAAGAGTGGGTCCCATTTTTGAAATTACGTCCACAAGCGAAGTAAACGAGAGGCCAAAGAAGGTGTTTCCCTTTGAAAGATTGGTGGAAGATATGGAGGACTACCCAAACAACTTAAATTAATTTCTAGTATGAGAGCAAAATCAAAAACAAAGATTTTTTTCAGAACCCTCAGCTGCACAGGACGGTCAGAGTAGTTGCTTCACACAAATTGTAGCTTTCGGAATGCTGTCTAATAGCCATAAACAACTTGACAAATCCTGATACTTTTGAAATTGTATTGTAGTATATGTATGTAATTTATAGTTAATAAAATATCGTTTAAACTAAACAACTTGACCTTTATTTGGTTTATGAGACTACTCTGAGGAGACACCGGTTGGGAAAATTGTTTTATGACAGTGATATAACACTTCAACATAAACAGAAGTTTATTTTGAAAATTTATTTTCAAAACCTAGTGCCACAAATCTTTCAATATTGTTTTCACTGCGGCTCTGCTAATTTGCAGTTAACCAACTGCGCCCCATTAAAGGGTTTTGCACTCTGTGTACACTGGGCCTTCATAAATGAATATGAAACTCAAATCAGCTGCCCATTCTTATTTCTTAGGAAGGTCTATCACGATTGATTTAAGATTTTAAAGTTTTTATATGCGTACTGACACTGATGTTCAGTGTATGCCCAATCAATTGCTTCCATGAGTGCAGGAATAAACAAGAGGCCCAAATGGGCCTGATATCGCTCACCTGGCTATTTTGCCATGAGACCATTTTGATACAAAATTGGTCCAATTCCACTAGGGTTTTTTCATTTTCCATTTTGCTATTTTAGCTCACCTGAGCACGGAGTGCTCAAGGTGAGGTATTGTGATCGGTCTTTGTCCGTCGTCCGTCCGACTTTTGCTTTAAACAACTTCTCCTCCAAAACTGCTCGACAGATTTTGAAATAATTTCACAGAAATGTTTCTTGGGGGACTCTATACAAAAATTGCTCAAACGGTTCCGCTCCACTAAACAAATGGCCGCCAGAGCTAAAAATAGAAAAACCTTTAAACGACTTCTCCTCCAAAACTGCAGGGCAGATTTTGAAATAATTTCACAGAAATGTTCCTTAGGAGACCCGCTACCAAAATTGCTCAAACGGTTTCGCTCCCCAGAACAATATGGCCGCAAGAGCTAAAACTAGAAAAACCTTTAAACGACTTCTTCTCCAAAACTGCTTGGCAGATTTTGAAATAATTTCACATAAATGTTCTTTAGGAGACTCTCTACCAAAATTGCTCAAACGGCTCCATTCTGCTGAACATTATGGCCGCCAGAGGTAAACCTTTAAACGACTTCTCCAAAACTGCTGGGCAGATTTTGAAAAAATTTCACAGAAATGTTCCTAAGGAAACCCTCTACCAAAATTGCTCAAACAGTTCCGCTCCGCACCAGAGCTAAAAATAGAAAAAAAACTTTAAACAACATCGTCTCTGAAGCCAATGGCTCGATTTAAAAACAATCACAGAAATGCCTTACTTATGGCCCTGACCAAAAATTGCTAAAACGGTTCCACTACGCTGAACAAAATGGCCACCAGAGCTAAAAATAGGAATAAATCTTAGAATGAGGGCACAGTTATGATCCAATCATCATGCAACTTTGTCATAATGTTTATCTAAATGAAATCTAGACCATTTTTGAAACTGGGTCATGTGGGGTCAAAAACTAGGTCACTGGATCAATTCTTAGAAAAGCCTTGTGTACACTCTAGAGGGCACAGTTATAATCCAATCTTTACGAAACTTTGTCAGAATATTTATCTATATGAAATCTAGGCCAAGTTTGAATCTGAGTCTTGTGGGGTTAAAAACTAGGCCACTAGGTCAAATCTTAGAAAAAAACTCGTGTACACTTTAGAGGGCGCAGATATGATCCAATCTACGAGAAACATTTTCAGAGTGATATGTTTATAAAATCTATATCAAATTTGAAGCTGGGCCATGTCAGGTCAAAAACTTGGCCACTAGGTCAGTTCTTAGAAAATCAGTGTGAACACTTTAGACGACACAGTTTTGTTCTAATCTTAATGAGACTTTGTCAGAATGTTTGTCTCCAACAAATCTGGCCCAAGGGTGCAACCTGGTCATTGGGTCAAAATGTAGGTCACTAGGTCAAATCTTAGAAAAAAAATTGTGTACACTCTAGAGGGCACAGTTTTGATAACTTTGTCTGAATGTTCATATCCAAGAAATCTAGACCAGGTTTGAAACTGGGTCATGTGGGGTCAAAAACTAGGTCATTAGGTTAAATCTTATAAAAACCTTAGGTCCACAATAAAAGGTTCATTTTCCATTTAATCTTTGTGAAACTCTGTCTGTCTGTCGTATGGATGTCTCTGAGGTTAAGTTCACAGGATACTCAGGTGAGCGATCCAGGGTCATCATGGCCTTCTTTTTAGTAACAGAGGCCAACTTGACTGGTCTATTTGAAACATCTCAATGCAAGAATCGTTTTGCCTCAAATCTCGTCAAAATCCATTCAGCGGTTACTGAGATATTGTCATTTTCATGTTTTGTGCTATTTTTAGTAACGACAGACGGCAGCCATTTTGGAATGCCAAAATGAAAAAAAAAAAAAAAAAAAAATTCATAAAAGGACCATTCTGACACAAAATTAGTCCAATTCCATTGAGGTTTTCTAATTTTCACGTTTTTCTATTCTTAGTAACAGAGGCCAATATGACTGGTCTATATTTAGTTACTTTTGAAACACCTCAAAGCAAGAATCATTTAGCCACAAAGTTCATCAAAATCCATTCAGCAGCTACTGAGATATTGTCATTTTCATAATTTGTGCTATTTAAGTAACGGAATATGGCAGCCATCTTGGAATGCCAAAATGCAAGAAATCGAAAAGGCTTCATGAATGGACCATTCTGACACACAATTAGTCCAATTCCTTTGAGATTTTCTATTTTTTTTTTCATTTTGCTATTTTAGTAACAGAGGCCAACATGGCTGGTCTATATTTAGTCACTTTTGAAACATCCCAATGCAAGAATCGTTTTGCCTCAAATCTCGTCAATCATTCAGCGGTTACTGAGATATTGTCATTTTCATGTTTTGTGCTATTTTTAGTAACGGCAGATGGCAGCCATTTTGGAATGCCAAAATGAAAAAAAAAAAAAAAAAAAAAAAAAAAAAAGACTTCATAAAAGGACCATTCTGACACAAAATTAGTCCAAATCCATTGTGGTTTTCTAATTTTCACATTTTTCTATTTTTAGTAACAGAGGCCAATATGACTGGTCTATATTTAGTTACTTTTGAAACACCTCAAAGCAAGAATCATTTTGCCACCAAGTTCATCAAAATCCATTCTGCAGCTTTTGAGATATTGTCATTTTCATAATTTGTGCTATTTTAGTAACGGAAGATGGCAGCCATCTTTGAATGCCAAAATGTAAAAAATCGAAAAGGCTTCATGAATGGACCATTCTGACACACAATTAGTCCAATTCCTTTGAGATTTTCTAATTTTTTTCATTTTGCTATTTAAGTAACAGAGGCCCACATGGCTGGTCTATATTTAGTCACTTTTGAAACATCCCAATGCAAGAATGGTTTTGCCTCAAATCTCGTCAAAATCCATTCAGCGGTTACTGAGATATTGTCATTTTCATGTTTTGTGCTATTTTAGTAACGAGAGATGGCGGCCATCTTGGATTGCCAAATTGCAATTAATCAAAATGGCTTAATGCAAGGAACATTCTGACACAAAATTGATCCATTTCCATTCAAGGATACATGAGAGATTGTCATTTTTATGTTTGTGCTATTTTTAGTAACGGCCCCCAGGGTGGCCATCTTGGATAGTCAATTGGCACAAATTTGAAATAATTCCATTCAAGGACTATTTCTGACCAAATCCCAGAATCCATTTATGTTTTCTAGAGATACTGACATTTGAGCAAAATCGGTCTTTTAAACGCTAAGTGGGTCACTGTGACCTAATTCCGCAATAGATTTTTTTTTATTTTTATAATTTTTAATACCAAGGTCCCACTTATGTTCCATGCAAACTTTTAACCAAATATACCCAATGGTTCTGGAGAAGAAGTTGACTTTGTTGTTTTTGCTATTTTGAGTATTGGCGGCCATCTTGGATTCTCGACCTAATCAATTTACAATTTCAAAATCCTGCAGTCTGGTCATGCTCCATGTGAAATTTGAGACACATGAGTTCAGTGGTTTTAGATCAGAAGTTGTTTGAAGTTGTTTAAATAAGTTGTTTTTGGACATTGGTATTTGAGCTAAATTACACTCGTAAACAAAATGTAGGTAACTGCGACAAAACTCCGCTACAGATTTTTTTTTTCATTTTTGCAATATTAAGTACAAATGTTTCACTGAGGTTTCATGCCAACATTCAGAAAAATATACTCAGAGGTTCTGGGGTAGAAGATGTTTTTGTTATTTTTGCTATTTTTAGTAACAGCGGCCATCTTGGATATTCGACCTGACCCAATTTTACAATTTTGAGACCCTGGAATCAGGTCATGCGCCATGTGAGATTTGAGAACCATGGGCCCAGCAGTTTTATAGAAGAAGATGTTTGAATAATTTGTTTTCAATTGTTGACCGACGACGCAGGACGCACGACGACTGCCGGACAATTTGGTATGACAATAGCTCACTATGGACCTTCGGGCCAGGTGAGCTAAAAACCATTATGGTCCGCTTCATGATTAAAACAAGAATAAGATACATGTACTTCTAAGCAGGACAGATATACACTACTATGAACTACCATTTTTGCATGTTTACTGACTTTATGTAATTAGACGTATGTCCTACCCGAAATAATCCATACGATCTGCTGGAATTAAAACAATTATGAAGGCGATGACTTTGTTTAGAAGTTCGGCACGGAAGAAAATCTTCCAAATATCATTGATTGGATATTGAATAGTTCACTAACCATATTTTGCAATATTTTACCGATCTCCTAAAGCAACTTTGTCGATCTTTCTTGCTTTATGTTCGGCTGTTCACCTACCCAATAAGTGGCAATTTACATGTATATATGTTTAAAGGCCCCATTGCTCTATCAGCGTAAATTTTTTTTATCATGACGTATCGCTGTAAGCTTCTCAGTATAGTTTCGTCAGTGTAAATGACCGTTATCAGCCAGCTTTAAACATGTAAAACATCCTTGAGTTTTACATAAAAAGGGGTTGAAAACTTATTGGGTTTTTTTTTTGTTGGCAACTAGGAATACTCGCATACATGTACGTATGACAGGCTCATGCGTACGTTAGCTCCACGCAAGCCGTTTCACACATACGGTATGCGCTTAAAAAATACATTGTGTGTGTCCACACATAGTGTATATAATACATATATTTAAGCCCGTCGGCTATCGCTCATAGTAGTTTTACATGCCTATTGACAGTATATATTAGCGTATACCACACACCCGTTTCTTTTACTAATTTGTGTCTTTGTGTCAAATATACTGCATTATTTTTCTGGCTTGCAAACACAGATCTATAGATGTTGTGCTTTTCACCGGGACATACATACATACATACATACATACATACATACATACATACATACATACATACATACATACATACATACACTGTAATGATATTAAATATATAGCTGTTTGTACCCTTGTCATCAATGCGCATCTGCCACACATAAACTGTATTACGTTATTTTGGTTACATACATACATACATACATACATACATACATACATACATACATACATACATACATACATGTAAATAATGTAAATAATGTAAATACTATTAGCCTATATTGGTATGAACTGTAAAAGTTACACGATATGTGAAAAATATGGTGTAGGTGTAGGGGAGGAGGAGCCGACAAAAAACAAAAACAACAAAAAAACTAAAATGACCTACTTTCGATTTCATTAAGTTGAATAAAATAGTAAAAACACAATGTACAGGCGTGGAGTCCCAATCACTATCCCGCCTATGTTTATATAGCATTGCTAGACGGGAACCCAGACCAGGAAATTGTATTTTGTGGAGCGATTTGTTATTTTTCAAAAACTTGTTTTCTCTTCTTTTTGCCAGTTATATGACTCAGTATATGCACATCAACCCACATTTTATTACCAAACGTGCTGGTTGAACCGCCTCTTACAATGATTTGAGTTTAGACGTTTTTACCACTGATAGGACTATGGAGACTTTAACAAAATCGTTTCGCCGTTTAATTTACTATTGTCGTTTATCAACTTCACTGAAAACTTCCGTTTTATTTCGTTTCAGCGCATATATATTGGAAAAATTAGTTGTCAGAGATAATAAGAATACACTCTAGAATGACTGTGCATAATCCGTTCTTAATTACATGTAACAGACTGATCACATGTAGAAAGGTTAATTAGATGATTGGATATTTGAAATAAATTCCTATGACTTAAGATAAATGGGGACTGGGTACACCGCATGACTTTTTCAACCATTCTTTCAAAAGTGTACAGCTTTTTGTCACTTCCTGTCCGCCTCCCTGGACGGCAAAACTTTTTTTAAGATGGAATGTACTCTAAAATGAAATAATTTTAAGAGCTGATCCAGAGCGCTAGATAAGAGTGAGTTATTGAAGATAATTAAGGATAATTTTTGATAATACTGCATAAACAAGTCGCCCAAGGGCAACGATCGCTCACCTGTCAGTATATGCTCAATTTATATAAAATTGGTAGTACTACAGTCCCAGTTGCTAGATACCAAGTTTCAAGGCAATTGGCCCAGTGGTTCTGGAGAAGAAGATTTTTCAAGGTTTTTGCCATTATATGGGCATGGTGGCCATCTTGGTCATATGAGTGGACCGAATATATAAACTTTGTTTCCCGCTTTGCCTGAAGGCTGCATTTGAAATTAAATTGAAATCTGCCCAGTAGTTTCAGAGGAGAAGTCCTTTAAAAATGTTGACACATTACAGACAAACGACCTTTAGCCAAGATAACTAGATCCATATATGGGCATGGCGGCCATCTTGGTCATGTGACCCAGACCCCGGGTATAAACTTTCGTTCCCCCATCCCACTGAGACTCCATATGAAATTTGGCTTCAATCGGCCCAGTGGTTTCAGAGGAGAAGATGTTTGAAAATCTTGACAACGGATGGTCCCACGGAATGACCTTGACCTTTAGTGACACAATATCTTCATCTGGTCATTTAGTCGACCATGTATACCAACTATTGTACCTAATACTTAAATAGTTTCTGAGAAATCCACTGTTTAAGCGTTTTCCCATATAAAAGCCTAACATACCAAAGTTGACCATCCCGTAAATTAGGTCAAGGTCAACGCAAGATCATGATTTGTATAAAATATGATGGGCCAGCATGCCCGATGCTACATACCAAGTTTCAAGGTCATAGGCCTTTTGGTTCTGGAGAAGAAGATTTTTGAAGGGTTTTTACCAAATATGGGCATGGCGGCCATCTTGGTCATGTGACCTGGACCAAATATATAAACTTTCGTTCCCCCATCCCACTGAGACTCCATATGAAATATGGCTTCAATCGGCCCAGTGGTTTCAGAGGAGAAGATGTTTGAAAATCTTGACGACGGATGGTCCGACGGAATGACCTTGACCTTTAGTGACATAATATCTTCATCTGGTCATTTAGTCAACCATATATACCAAGTATTATACCTTAGACTTAAATAGTTTCTGAGAAATCCACTGTGTAAGCGTTTTCCAATATAAAAGCCTAACGTACCAAAGTTGACCATGCCGTAAATTAGGTCAAGGTCAACGCAAGGTCATGATTTGTATAAAATATGATGGGCCTGCATGCCCAACGCTACACACCAAGTTTCAAGGTCATAGGCCTTTTGGTTCTGGAGAAGAAGATTTTTGAAGGGTTTTTACCAAATATGGGCATGGCGGCCATCTTGGTCATGTGACCTGGACCAAATATATAAACTTTCGTTCCCCCATCCCACTGAGACTCCATATGAAATTTGGCTTCAATCGGCCCAGTGGTTTCAGAGGAGAAGATGTTTGAAAATCTTGACGACGGATGGTCCGACGGAATGACCTTGACCTTTAGTGACATAATATCTTCATCTGGTCATTTAGTCAACCATGTATACCAAGTATTGTACCTTAGACTTAAATAGTTTCTGAGAAATCCACCGTTTAAGCGTTTTCCCATATAAAAGCCTAACGTACCAAAGTTGACCATGTCATAAATTAGGTCAAGGTCATCACAAGGTCATGATTTATATAAATTATGATGGGCCCGCATGCCCGATGCTACATACCAAGTTTCAAGGTCATAGGCCTTTTGGTTCTGGAGAAGAAGATTTTTGAAGGGTTTTTACCATATATGGGCGTGGCGGCCATCTTGGTCATGTGACCTGGACCAAATATATAAACTTTCGTTCCCCCATCCTGTTAAGGCTCCACATGAAATTTGGCTTCAATCCACCCAGTGGTTTCTGAGAAGAAGATGTTTAAAAGTGTGGACGACGCCGACGACGCAGACGCCGACGACGCCGACGACGGACGACGGACCAAGTCTATACTATAAGCTCACCTTCACAGGTGAGCTAAAAACATGTGTTGGGACCCCTCATCTGAACCGTCTCGATGAGACAGTTCAGTTGAGGGGTCACAGCATATGGTTTTGATAAGAAATAAGAAATTTATCCTCAATTATCATCAAATACCCCCTCTTATCTAGAGTTCCGGCTGATCACTGTTGCGAAGAATGAAAAAAAGACAACCACGGAGTTGCTTCCCCTGGTAGTTTATCTATAGACCTAAAGAACAATGAAGCATCTCCTCTTTGTGAACGAATATTATCCCTTGTTACATACATGTGTATTTTACTAACTTGTTTCACCCTTCCCTCTGATCCCGAGCCCGTGATTATGAGCCCTGTGCGTTAGCACCTCGTCCAACAAGTCCGGTGGACGTTATACGAAATCAGAATTAAGGTATTCAGAATGGTAATGTATGTATTCATAATATCAAATGCTCCGATTCCTCTGACATTCAGCAATGATAATCTTTTAATTTAAAAAACCAATGCTGTCAGGGGTATAAAATCATGAAATATCTCATCGTTACGTATCGCTGCAAGCTTCTCACGGCAGTTTTGTCATTGTAAATTACGTTTCTTCGCCGCGCTTTAAGCAAACAGAAAATCCTTGAGTTTCACATACATGTAAAAGGTATTGAAAAGTTATTTGGACTGGCAACTAAAATGAACGTATTACGACCAGAATATAAAAATCAAAAGTACAGACGTGGGGCCCCATCCAATTCCCCGGTTTTATTCATATTGCATCGCTCAACGGAGAACCAGAAAAGAAAATTGTAGTTTGTGGAGCGATTTGACAAACGAAAACCTGTTCTCCTATATTTTTGCCATTGATACAGCTGGGAGAATCTCTTGTCTTTTTAGCATTTTATTCAGATTTTTGTATTCACCATTAGTGGTTACCACCACCAAAAGAAGTCCAGCACTTAAGTTTAAGACCGAGGAAGGAATATGTCTAATAAACAGCGAGATACGAGTGACGAGGCTTTGTCAGTTTTGTTATATGATTATGCAAGAGACTCATTAATATTTCTTACTATGCATGTTTATCTTGCTTTTAGAGCACTGCGAGCAACATACGTGTCAGCGACCAACATTAGCCAAGTTTATACAACTCATGACTGAGTCTCGTAGTTCTTCCAAAACACCTTTATTTCGCATTCGAACACAGAAAATCGCTACTTTTATTAAAGTTATCAAACAGCAGAAAGGCTGGTGGCATATGCTGTAAACGTAGCAATTTTTCTTCAGAAACAGTCTGCTATGACACTGCAATGTCTCATTAGCTTGCTTACAAACAGCGAGTTATAGGTCAAAAGCAGGCCATCTTCCTAACTACCCTTTTCATGGTTCAACCATATGCTACATTTTTTTGTCAATGACGCAAACTTAGCACGAAATAACTTTGAAGTCAGATGCTAAATATGCATAATCACTTTTTGGTTATTGTCCGTTATTTGTTTTTCTCCTTCTTATTACCGTTTTAGAGAAGCAACGATTGTTATTGGCAAAAACAAATCAAAACAAAACAATAATTATAATAATAGTTAATAAAAAAATAAAATAATAGATTTAGATAAATAGAAAATAAATAAAATAAAAATAATAATAATAAACAATTTAATAATAGACAACGCCGTGTGTCCGCAAAAGCAAATTGGTCATTGAGAACCGTATATATACGGTAATAAAACAGAGTCTTAGAAGACGGATCTAGATTTTTGGGATTGTTTTGACGGGCAAATCCTATCTTAAAGCCAAATTAGATAAGACTAAGTTTCCTGTTTTGGGTTCTTGAGCAGAGAAAAAGCCTTGTCTTATGGTCGAATAAATACGGTAATTTCGATCAGACTGTCAACAGATTTTCTTTCTTATTTTTTTTTTCTTTTTTACTTTCAGATCTTGGAATTTTTATCCAAACTAACCGCAGATCTGTCAGCTGAAATTTTCAAATGTTTTCTTTCTTTATGTTTACGGACAAAAACACCCCCGAACAATGTAGTTGCTGTAATCATAAATGTATGTGCTTTTGGAAATCGAAACTTAGTTCGTATTGCTGTATTGTTGTTGTTGTTGTTGATTTAATGCTTAACGTCCACGGTAAACAACTAAGGTCATGTCGGGACGGTCAGTTAATCTAACCACACTATTCCTGGGCAGGTTTAGACCTCCTAAGCGGTTAACCAGTACTAAGTGCACATACTTTCGCCAGTAACTGACAACTGCCCTTCATGAATCAGCGGAAGGAGAAACGAAAGTATGTGGCCAGACCGGGATTCGAACGTATTGCTGTAATCATGAATGTATGTGCTTTTGGAAATCAAAACTTAGTTCGTATTAGTACTGACAAAAATACATACTTTAACTTGCAGTGTACTGCATAGGGAGACACTAATTTTAAGCATTAGGTCACATTAAATGTGATTATCAACGGCTATTAGTATCTATTAAGTCTTAATAAAAATATAGACTTTGAGGAAGCATACGGACTGGGAGTCTTGTTTGCCAAAGAGTCAGTGCAGACTCTAAATTGTGCAGTTAATTATACAGAAAAGGGTTATTGAAAAAGTTACTCTTGTGGCTGTTTTAACAATTATTTTTGAATATGCTTCAAAAGTTTGTTACTATTCTTTGCCGTCTTTAAATTTGATGGTGTACATTTCTTAATTGAAGCTTTAGTTCAAACTAGTTAAATACGACAGAAAGCTCAAAAGTAAACACTGACCTGTCTTATTCTCCAAAATACGTTCTTCTGTGATCATAAAAGTGGGATGTCCAATTCTGCCGATGATTTAAGAAGCCACGTGATGATAAACATATATCTGTTATCTGGAGTGACAATTATACCCCTATAATCCTCTGTCAGTTTGGACAAAAATTTGCGTCAGGACAAACTATGTCTTAAGGCGTATCCCAAACAGATAAGCTTTGACTGCACTGTTTAGTCTTGGCATACACAGTGTGCGTATAAATCTAAAAATCAAACTACGCAGGGTTTATGTAGTCTAGGGATGCTTCTTGATCATGTCAATCTGTCTTTGCAGAAGAATTAATTGTTTCTTTTTACATCGGTAACATACTGATCAAAATAAGAAACGTTACATCAACATTCAAATCATTTTTCCCTATACAAATTTCAAAATTTATCCGAGGCTAACATCTTGAAAAAAGAAGCCGCTATTATGATTTCATTCATTATCAATCCGTATTTTTTTCACGCCAGTTCATTTAAAGTTGCAGGGCTAGAAAATCAAAAGTTAGTTTTTCAATGTATGTAACGTTTCTTCTTTTGTTCAGAATAGTTGTTTTTCACTTTTCAGAAGCCAGCGAAATGTGATATTCCAATCAAAACTTCAGTTTCCCGTTTCGATGACACTAGATCTTTTAAAAAATCATCATCTTTCGGATATGATAATACTTACAATATTTTTTTCTGATCATTTGTATATCATTTTCAACTTTTCCCGTAAACGTACATGGTTTGGTATAGAGTCGTCGAAAATGCGTGAGTGAGTGAGTGAACTCGGGTTTAACGCCCCACCAACAACGAGGTCATATGGAGACGGGACTTCGGTTTAAATCTCATCCGAAAGACCGGAGAAGCGGGGGATCGAACTTGCGACCCCTGAATTGGTAGTCTGGAGTGTTATCCACTACGCTACAGCCGCTCCTCGTCGAAAATGAATGAGTTCATTTTATTTTCATTTATTCTGGCTAAATTATGTATCTAGGTAGTGTCAGTTGCTTCAAACTCAAACATACAACAACTATAAGTATTATATACATTGTGTGATGTGAGTGACTATAAAAGTTTATTTATTGTTGTTGTTGTACATGTGAACGCGTCAGAGAGAGATCATTTTGACACTGAAGTAGTTTCCATTCTCAATCGGGACTTCTTGGGGTTAAATGTAGCCCGTATTGGCGTGCGACTAGTGGCAGTGATATTTTGTAACACATTTTTTGCCCTGTAACTTGTGAAGGTATTTAGTAAGTTTATATGCTAATTATATAAACTTGGGGTAACTGTCCTTCATAATGCGGATTTATTTTGTTGAAATATGAAGTAGATTTAAAGGCCCCATTGCTCTTTCAGCGTAATAAAAATTATCATGACATATCGCAGCAAGCTTCTCAGTATAGTTTCATCAGTGCAAATGACCGTGATTAGGCAGCTTTAACCCAGTGAAACATTCTTGAGTTTTACATAAAAAGGGTTTGAAAACTTATTGGGGTGATTTTAGTTGGCAACTAAAATGACCTACTTTCGATTTCGTTAAGTTGAATAAAATGGTAAAAACACAATGTACAGGCGTGGAATCCAAATCACTATCCTGCCTATGATTATATAGCATAGCTTGACGGGAAACCAGAACAGGAAATTTTAATTTGTGGAGCGATTTGTTATTTTTCAAAAACTTGTTTTCTCTACTTTTTACCAGTTATATGACTCAATATATGCACAGCAACCCACATTTTATTACCAAACGTGCTGGTTGATTTGAGTTTAGACGTTTTTACCACTGATAGGACTATGGAGACTTTAACATGTGCCAGTGACAGGTCCTCGAAGTGTAGGTCACAAAAAAGCAGCAACACACCCACGTACCGTGCCGGTGGCGGCCGTCCTGGTTACATGTACTATGCGCTGAATGATGCAGCTTTCAAAACCTTTATAAAAATTCAACTTCAAAATAAACATTTACTCTTCTAAAACTGCGGTCTTTGTTGCATTTTTATTGTGTGAGCGGCCCCCGTCCATCGGGGCCTGCGAAACAAATTGGCTACCTGGCCCCGAGGTTATAAAACTTTTTTCATGCTCAACTCAGCTGAGCATGAAATTTTCTCTGCTGATAAATATGAAAATGCCAACTAATGTTGGAATTTTCATATTCATAAGCAGAGAAAATTACATACTCAGCAAACCTGAGCAAGAAAATATTTGTACTTATCAGTAATTTGCTATTTATTAGCAGGTAAAATTTCATGCTCAGCTGAGTTGAGCATGAAAAAAGTTTTATAACCTCAGGCCCTGGTGCCTCTTCGGCAGAGCCGCTAATAGCTGCAGCAAAACAAGTGTCATTTATCTCAAGTCGCGTAAAAGCCTACAAATGGCGGCAACATCTCGACATGAATGAAATATTGTTTTCTGGGACTTTAAACCATAACACAACAACAACAAAAATACTGTGAGCGCATTTGATAGACGAATCCAAGTGACGCTACATTGCTAGGGTCAAGTGGCATAGTCCCACGAGAAAGAAATGGTACCAAGAGGAAGGTGTTTATCGTTTGTCTCATATGATGCGATTTATGGTGATCTTTTTTGTTGGCGTTCAATTTTGGTTTATTTACAAATGTCCAAAATTTGTTAGGCAACAAATATGAAACTGTACTTGCAAAACGAATATGGCCGCCACTGTTACCCGGCTTTAACTGGTCAGTAGTGGAGATTTACGATAAAGTTAACTGTATTCTTTTGCCATGTAAAATCAGGCCGAAGCAATGGTGGTGTAAACAAATGAGAAGAGATACATTTTCACGGAAAGCAACTCTGTCATTTTCATCTTTGCCTTCCGTGACAACATGAGGTCAACTCTTAAAGGGTTGAATTTGCTCCTTTTTTTAACAGCACATCCCAATTTGGACGGTTCCCTCGTACAGAGTCCTTCTGTTGAGAGAGAGGAAAAACCTAAGAAGCTCAGGGGCAATGTAATTACTTATGATTTGAGCCGCGACACGACAAAACCAACAATGTGGTCGTGCGCCCAGCGCAGACTCAGATCAACCTGGGCATCCGCCAAATTTGATCAGACTCTTCGTTAAGTGCTCAAAGGGTAGCTTAGGGCCTAAACTACATCCATGCGGACAGCGAAGACTCTGATCAGACTGGTTGGTTTTATCGCGTCGCGGCTCATTTACTTATTTGATATCATAAACTTAACAGCTTAATAAAATGAAGAACATTTCGTGTCACTATAAATTTATGATCTTATATACAGGGACAGTCATGCTCAAAATAAAAGTGCAGATCCAGATTAGGTTGGCGTAACAACCATATCCTGACATGTGCCTTGTTCTATTTCACCAGCAGTCATTTGAGAAATCACTGTATAATTCAGGTGAAAAGATAGACTGTCAAGGGATTAATATTCCACTTTTATTTTTTGTCGTTTTCCTAAATGGGACTTAACTCTTTAATAAAACATACATTTTTCCTCTAGAATTGTCAACCCTTAAAAGAAAGAATTTCTCCTGTAGGAGAAATTCTTTCCTTTAAGAGTAGACTCTATTTTGAAGGGACCACTTTTTCCTGGGAAGCCAACAAACTGTCACAAAAATTGCTTGCACTTGTAAAGCTGACAGAAAACAAGAAGGTGAAGACATTCCCCTTAAACCTACAAATTCTGTATGTGCAGACTAGAATGCACAGTTGGATCTTGGTCTGATTATAACAGGACGTTGTAGCAGTCAATAATAATTGGACATGCACTTACCAATATTTGTATTTCCTTGTAATGAAATGAACACATTTTAAATGTCTTACAAGGTTAAATGGTGTGATAAATAGCCTGAATTTCAAGGACACCTTAAAGAACAGTGATTCGCGATTTTACGTCCTTTTCAACAGTATTCCATCAAATCAAAACGATGGACAGGTGATAATGAAAGGTTGTATGCAATGAAACCCCATTTACGGCTTGAAATATTTCTGCCTCCAGTAAACAAAGATAATTCTTCAAGACAAAGTAATTATTTTTTGTAATCACTCGTTTCATGAAGGTTTCCGGTTCCAGAATGACATATTCGGTTACCAAACAGGAAAGTAAGAAAAACAACACAGAAGGCTCTGTTTTTTCTGCATTACAGAGAATTTGACACACATTATGAAATAAACAATAATAATTTCATTGTAATTGCCATTTTCATGAAGGCTTAAGACCCAGGATGACAGATAGAACTAAATCGGTAAATAACAACAACATCCACAAACACTGAAGTCTCTCAATTAACCCATTTATGCATAGTGGACGCTTCTATCCTGAAAAACTAGTTGAGTTCATAAGTCATTTAAGGGGTGTCAGGTTTAGATTAATTGTTTTAATTTCCTTCTTTTCTAAATAGAAGTGCTCAGTTTTCACTTACAAACAATACAGGCCCTGCTCCGACGCCGCGTTTTGACGTCTGATCCGGGTCTGCACTGTTTGCCTGTGCCAATTTTATGGACTAACGTCCTCTTAATAGTATTTCAGTCATATCAGAACGATGGGAGGATGATAATGAAAGGCTGTTTGCATTGAAGCTCCGTTTGCAGTTGTAAAGATTCTCGCCTCCAGCGGGAATCGAACCCAGGACCGCTAGATCAGCAGGCCAGCGTTTAACCCACTGAGCTACCGGGGCTCCTAACTGATTTACTATCCATTAATGGCTATGTGGTTAAGTTTATTTTTATCAATAGTAGTTTCGTTTCATGTGAAGTTCATATTTTTCTTTTACAAACAGTATAGACCATGATCAGACGCCGCATTTGCGATTATGGATATCCGTAGTTTTGTTATTGGATAGCTGGATGAGATTTAACGTCCTAGACCACAAAAATTCAGTTAAATCAGGACGACGTGACGTTGATGATCAAAGGCTATGTGCAATGGAACCCCGTTTGCAGTTGAAAAGATTTCCGCCTCCAGCGGGAATCGAAACCGGGACCGCTAGATCAGCAGGCGAGTGTTGAACCCACTGAGCTACACGGGGGCGCTCATTTGGTATTCTGGATGATTTTGATTATCAGTCAATCGGGGGTATGGTTAAATTTATTTTTATCTTTTTTTTTATTTTCTTTTAATGAGAAGTGCACACTTTTTTTACTAACAGGAAAGACCATTATCAGACGCCGCATTTGGGGTTTATGGATATCTTCAATTTTGTTACTGGATAGCTGGATGGGTGACTTTCGATTTCACGTCTTATTTAAAAAAAATCAGTTAAATCAGGACGACGAGAGGGTGATAATGATAGGCTGTGTGCAATGAAACTTCGTTTACAGTTGAGAAGATTTCCGCCTCTAGCGAAAATCGAACCCGGGACTGCTAGAACAGCAGGCCAGCGCTAAGCCCTCTGAACGACCAGGGCCCTGCCATTTTATTGCATTTTCATATTTCGAGTTTTGGATATCAAAACTTCCAGATGACTGTTAGATATAAATAAATTAAGGTATGAAAGTCCATAAAATTACATTATAAATATCTATAAATTGGGAATAAATAAAAGTAAAAGTAAAACGGCAACCTGTAATATTCTACCGTTGTCAGCTTCGTTTCACATAGGCTAGCCGATGGATGGATGACTTGTGATTGAATACCCATTAACAGTAATTTAATCATATCAGAACGATGGGAGGATGATAATGAAAGGCTGTGTGCCAGGAAACCCCGTTTGCGGTTGAAAAGATTTCCGCATCCAACGGAAGTCGAACCCAGATCACTAGCTTAGCAGGCCAGCGCTTAACCCACTGAGCTACCGGGGCTCCTGCATCTTTGCTAGCCAAGATTACTAAGTTCACTTTATTCCTTACATACGTAAGGAACAATGTGGACTTAGTACCCTTGGCTTGCGAAGATGGTGCTCCTGGTGTGAAAAGAAGCTGACACAAGCATAATACGATGTTTCTTTACGACGGGTAATGTTTATTTTGACTCTGTTTGCCATCTTGCATTTAGTAACCATCATTCGTCCAAATTGCAACGTCACATCTGTCATGACTCCAAGTGTCTACATCAAGATGAGCTGATCAAGACTGCAACAGAGAAAAAGATAATTGAGCCGCGACACGAGAAAATCAACAAAATGGTTGTGCGCCCAGCGCAGACTCAGCTCAGCCTGGGCATCCGCCCAGTCTGACCAGAGTCTTCGCTGTCCGCATGAAGGTAGCTTAGACCCTAATCTACCCTCTAAGCGCTTAGCGAAGAGTCTGATCGGACTGGGCTGATGTCCAGGCTGATCTGAGCCTGCGATGGGCGCAAAGCCACTTTGTTGATTTTCTCGTGTCACGGCTCAATTACAGATGTTAGCAATGATAATGATAAGTAGAATATTGAGTAGAATATTAATGTCCAAGTTATCTGCACATTTAACCCTCTAGTGGATTAGCCTTTCAACACAGGAAGTATTAATCCGGGCCACATAGTGCAGTCGGTAGCGCGTCTGACTCAAGAGCCAGAGGTCCTGTGTTCGATACCCGGTCCGATTACTTACTATCGTTTCTCCTTCCGCTGATTCAAGAAGGACAGTTGTCAGTTACTGGCGAAAGTTTGTGCACTTAGTACTGCTTAACCGCATAGGAGGTCTAAGATGGCCAAAGAATAGTGTCGTAAGGTTGACAGACTGTCCCGATATGACCATGGCTGTTTACTGTGGACGTGAAGCAACAAAACAACACTCTCAGATGTCCCGTCATTTGATAAATAGGAGTTACATCAAGCTGTTTTCTTCTATTGTTCTGTCACAGTCTTCATTTAAATACATTGATTCTGTTTACTATATTCATTACCATCCATATTGTCCATCTGAATAGAGGTTATGGTAAAAGCAAAATTTGCACTGGTGGGTGGGGTAAACCGATAGTAATATACTATTTGATCAACTGGTTATGCATAATCAGCAAATAAAATGGTAGACAAAAGCTAAAGAACAGTGTATTACTGTTTTACTAACGACTTCTATGGATTTAACTTGTTTAGAAATGATGTTTAGAAGTGGCTTTCCGACCAAAAGTATCTGTGCAGTGGTTTAGATCCTTCGAAAGCAAGACATATGAAAAAAAAATCACAGTGACTTTTTTCCTTTATATGTCAGTTGTTTGGAATTTAAAACAAAATTAACTGGGCAAACAGTTAAAATCCTGATGAGACGGCTCAAACAGTTAAAATCCTGATGAGACCGTCTCATCTTTATTTTCACTGTTTGCAATGGTATGTCCGAATTTACCCGCTGTCAGAAGTTACCCGATTTGACCCTATAATAATGCTCAAAGTCTTACCTAACTATCCAACTGTAAAAATATTGGAACCATTTAGAAAGGTGAGTGTGGAAGTGCCCGTTGATCTGTTGTTGAAATTTCCCATGAAGAGAATTGCAATAATGAACAGTAATCCAATAAACGCCAAAACTGAAAGATTAAAATTGATCTGCTCTCTTAATGTATTTCCTTTTTTTTTTAAATATTGCCGTTATACATATATTTTAGGGTGCACGCGTACATTTCCTAGTTAAAGCCACTTTTCGTTTACAAAAGGTAACAACTGTTGTGACTTGTTTGCTTCCCAGGACGAAAAAGCACTTCGGTAAAGGTTAAGGTCTCCCATACCCTAGTAGCCGTATGGGCAGTGGGTGTAAGAGGTCCATTGTGTCTTGGACAAAGCATTTGCAAGGCGGAGTCCATCCCTCTTCTTTCGCTGCCTTATTCTCTCCTGATTCGAAGCAGATGTCCATTTACAGCTGGATAAGAAGAGAGAGTTTTCCAGTCGTGGGATGACGATTCCGGGCGCGATCTCACGATCTTCCGGCGACTTGCTGCACCATAACCAAGCGTCTCTAACCACTCGACCACTGCGTCTCTATATACTTGGGATCTCGTCTACAATGGGATCTCGTCTTATAAAAGAATTGCTCCTAGGGGAGCATATTTTTCATTAAGAGCTGATTTCATAGAGAAGGTAGGCAAAAAAAAGAAAATGATGGGCTTGCTGCCCTAGAAATGTGGCTCATAAGACATTTCATACTGTCATGTGTATTGGCGGTAGAATCCAATTTACAAAAAAATAACTTGCAAATACGCAAGTGTGTGCTAAAATTTTGAAAACGCACCTACGTATTTGCGTAGAGGAGCTACGCCCTTGCAAGTATACTTTAAGCTATCTTTTGAGCAAATACATTCTGAAAGGTTAGCACAGTTTTTACTCAGTTGATAGTGCTTTATTTGCCCAAACGTTTCAATATATTGCGAATTCGCTCAAAATTTGATCTCCCCTCTACTTAGAATGCGTGGATTCATAGACTGGTTTGAATTTTCGCTGCTCGCACATACGTTAAATAGAGGATCTTACATGAGTGCCCATGTATCATTGAATTTATGAAACGAGTTTGGGGAAAAGATAAGATGCGAGTCTATGCCGAGCACCTTCGGTTTCCCCCAACGAGTTTAATTGATTCAATAATGCAGGCGCACGAATGCAAGATTCTATTTATCGTATGATACTAAAATCGCATTTTGCACTAAAACGTCACGATTTTGCAATTTCAAAACGCGACGTTTTTATGGACGTCAGTACATAACGTTACGACGTTATTTGCATATTTAGTCCACTAGTTAATTATCGTTTTTAATTTATGGCTTTATTAATTCTCAGATGCGACGTCATATACTGGACTGAGCATTATTGTGCAGATGTCCTGTGATTATAAGGTGTGAGTGGTAATGTGTATTGGTTAAGTCTATAATTCGTTATTGTGTGTTTACATGTTTTATCCAAAATTAACAAAATATTTGTTATTGTAATATGTATGTTCATGCAATTTATAGTTAATTCTATACCATGAAAATGGTCCATAATTGGCTAATAAATATCTTTTCTTTTATACTTTTCAATGAATTATAGAGATTTCTCGGTGAAATCGAAACTGATAATCTCACTGTTTCAAACAGTGAAATTATCACTTTCGATTTCGCTGTTTCAGAAATAGGATTTTTGTGAAATAGCCTCTAGGTTTTTGTTGATTAATTGGCTAAATCTTATCTGGCTTGACACAAATTACGTCACGCATGTTTGCACGTCATTACGACGTTAATGACGTCACTTAAAGCGCCAACGTAACATTGTTACTGCACGCGACGTCAGACCGCCTAAGTCTCCTGTAGGAATTCTTTCTTGGTGAATTTTTTGAGATTTGTTTATCAAAATGATATTTGAAGCTATTTTTTAGTTGCAAACTCTGTTTACAACCAATATCATACCCAATAAACACGCTGGAAGCATCAAATTTGACGCAAAACGGGTAGGAAAAAAGTTGCGTTTTAGTCGTGATGGCTGACGCTCTTGAATAAACAGAATAATTGCGATTTTCAAGCATAAAAGAAATAGAAAATTTGACTTTTTCAGTGTAAGATGTATTTTTATTTCACTCATGAACACCAAAAGTGGTATTTTCACTCGTGGCTTGGCCACTCGTGAAAATACTGCTTTTGGTGTTCATTCGGTGAAATAAAAATCGATCTTACACTGAAAAAGTCAAATATCCTCTATATCTTATCTTATCTTATGATAAACAACATCTTGCTTGACACGGCGCATTTTACTTACTGCCTCCATTTCCAATTCCTCCTCTCCTACCATATGAGTAATAAGGGAGATAATAAGCACCAAATCCCGAGCCATACCCAAACCGTGCCTGGGCGAGTCCAAGAAGGCTTAGTACAAGCAGAATGCCGAATGTTGAGAACTTCATTGCTGCAAATAAATACCGTAAAGATTCTAAACAAGAAATATCTTTAAAAAAGATCATCGGCTTCGATTAAATAGAAGTGTGTATTGTAATATGTATGAGTCAGGTACATGTAAGATATTGAATGTGCTGATCAAATTGTATGGATGCGCATGTTGATATTTGTTGTTGATGTTGGGGTTTCAATTTCAGAAATGCTGTTGAATTTTGATTGGGGTCTGTCAGTGTTGCACATAACAATGAGGTCTGGTTGGCTGACCGCCCCACATGTAACCTTAAAATTGTCGCAGTTCCAACACAACATCAACAACTAAGCCAGCAACAATTACTTAATTTCGTCTTCGATTTCTGTGTCAAGTTATTCTGTTGGTTTTATATTTTACATGAGCGAAATAAAAGGCGAAATGTTCTTTGGCAAAACGCGATTTGGACCGAAATATCTTGACTCATCACGACACGGTTTATAGGCCAGCAGTCAACTGAAACTCAAAATAGAAAGAGAAAGCGAAAGTAAGCTGCTAACATCAAAATCCTGAATGTATTTATATTGGCCAATAAAATACTTAAAATGTAGGTCAATAGTAAGGTTATATGGCTAAAGCCGAAAAAAATAAGTTAAGGGGATGGACACGGGTTCCATAATAAAAATTACATAGGGTTAGAATTCCATCACAAATGAAAATGGAGTTGCAGCTCTTGTTACCTTAACATTGTCTAATAATATCTTAGAATAATTAAAATTTCAAGGAAATAATTTTACGGTTTGAAAGTCATTTTGTGGACAAAAGCTTAATGTTAAGTATCAACCCGGACAGACTGCTACGTGGAAACGCGTGTAGCACGGGTAAGTGTACTCGTAAATCGTATAGCACGGAGAAACACGGCGTAGCACGGCGATTTGATTACGGGTGACTTTTCAGAAATTGTTAGATTTCACCGATAAATTAAGATGTAAGTTTCATCTAACACTTTTTAATTTCAACCAATCTATCTTTCATATACCAACAATGGTTTATTTGGCAAAACTTACACTATTTCTTTCAGTTTGCTGCCACAAAGTCAAGCTCACCACTTTCCCTTCAAACAGCTCTTTTGAGGCAATTTTCTTGACAATTCTATTTTTTACATCTTAATCATGCATCAGCATCTTCAGCAAGTTAGAATCCCTATGCTGAACCGAATCAAACATAAATTGCGAATATACCCCAATGGGCGCTGCGGGATAACACGGGTGTGGCAACGGAGTAACACGCACGGCTCAGTATTTTTGAAAGACTACGGTATAAAACGGGCACTGTTTTTCTTTTGGAATCATTAAAAGGGAAGAAATGAATAATGTGAACTTGTTTGTTTCCGGAAATCTTTAACTTTTAATAGACGAAGTAGTTGTAAAACCGAGAATCCATTTATATACGGTGCGAGGTCCCTGTACGTGTCTCCTTCTTTAAATAGATGGGCAGACAAAAACTGAATGGTTTCCAAAATACGAACTGTCTCAGTGATTTTGACTGCCTCTCATATATACGGGTGCGGGCAGGGATGCGGACCACTGATCATGCACTGGGTTTCTGGCTTGCGCATAGACTTTTGCATCTTCATCAATAAACGTCTCAATTTAGCTTGCTTGAGCCTCGACCTGTGCTAGGCGCTGTTATATGAGCCGCGACACGCAACATGGCGAATAGCATCTTTGCAGTCTAATTGGAGTCTTTGCTGCTCACGAAGACCATATGTGGGTCCTTAGAATTTTACAGACACAAAATGAAGGCTGTTCGTAGATGCATTGGCCTCACAAGCTGGTTTGAGTCTTGGCTGTTCGCGGATAGTTACCCAAACTTATTGTGTGACGCGGCTCATATGTGTGAAGCTGGCTGGGGTAGAGTACCTGAAGAGCATTAACTGTGTAAAACATGATTCTATTCTGCTCCAGATGGGACAAATAGACCAAAAGGAAAGAATTTGTTTTTGCGTTACCCGGGCTATACCGATGCCTGCTCCGGGTAAAGCCGTAACCGTCACAGAAAGGTATCCGTTATTACACTGTGACTTTGAAAATGGATGGTGTCTTGCAATAATCCATTTCAAGGTGGCATCACAAAAAATCTTGATGAAACTTTCATTGACAAATGCCTTAAACATATCTATATTGAATTATGTGTTTATATCAAGATTTTATTGACCTATAGTGAGAATAAACATCGTAGACATAACGTTGAACATTTTAAACGTATTTATGACTATAACAGCTCCAGAATACAGTATGAGCATAAATTCGGATTTCAAAGTTTGGTGTATATACTCACCAAGGTATAACAAGCCAAGTTAAGTAAAACAGCATGTCAATCTACCTCTTTCCTTTTTGTCTTTGTCATTTAAAGTGACCTACCCTCGATAAACAGTCGCCGTGCTACGCCTTGTAGCTCCGTGCTATACGATTTACGAGTACACTTGCCCGTGCTACACGCGTTTCTACGTAGCCAGTCTGTGCGGGTTGAGTATTACTAAGGAATAATTCCACCAAAAATTTTGGTGGAGTTGCTTTGATTCTCTGTATATTGTCTAGTGATGCTTTAAATTCGTACCAAATTTCATAAAAAGTATTAAATATAATATCTTCAACGATTTTAGAAATTATAGAGCCGAGAGGATTTCCATACTGAAAAAAGCATCGCAAAGGACTGCGTGATGCCCCACCACTGCAAAGCACTGTTACTCGTCATATTTGCTGATCTATTTATTATATACACGTATGTAGGTAAAGGGCAGGGTTAGATTATCACCTTGGAGCCAAATTTGGATCATCTCAAGAGGCTTTCAAGTTGAAAGTTTCATTATTTTATACAGTTTTTTTTTTTCATCATTTTCTGCATCTATAAGGCCCAGAGGCAGGGGCAGATAATCCATATGGGAGAAATTTTGCGCCTCACAGGAGGTGTTTATTACTCTAACCATTTTCTGTAAATTTCAGAAAATATGCCTTGAACTCTGATTTTATAGATTTTTTCCATGATTTTATACATATACTCGTATATAGCCCAAGGGCTGAGGCAGATAAGCCCTGAGGAAAATATTTTATGGTAACATAAAGCTGTTGTGCTTTGATCTTTTTTTAGGAAGCCAGACCATGACATTCCTGATAGTAAAGGAACTAGAGGCCAAAAACCATTTTTGTACATTGATAAGTGCCATAAATTATCGAAATTTGCCCATTAACAATCCCAAGCGAGATATTCTTCAAGTAAAATTTGAAAGAAATTCTTTTATAAATACTTAAGTTATCGAACGGAAACGAAGTGCGGGCGGACGAACGGACAGACGTATGACGGACAGACGGTCAGACAGACACACGGATGGCCAACATGAAAACATAATAACCCGCCACTAACGTTTGATGGTATATCATGAACGCCAAAATTTAATCCCAAAAAGAACCCCTGAGTCCACAGTTCTGAGTCTAATGAGGGCTATGATTATTTCTCTCATTAAGACAGCACAGATGTACCTCACCTCAGCATTATCACAAATAATTGTTGTGCTCCAAATACTGTAAAATACACTTAATATCTGCGGAATCAACATTTTCCGGTCCTAATGAAAATGATATTTTGGCGCAGATAAATTTTGGTGTTCATGATATACCGTTTCTCCTGATAATAAAGAAAATTCATTAGAATTTTATCATTTTTTCTTACTTTTCTGTTAAACTATACATTGTGGAATCTATTAAAATAGCCTCATATAGGCGATTCTAATGGGATGCAACAATGCATAGTTCAATAAAACGGTATAGAAAATGTCTCAAATACTCATCAGGTACTCTTTTGGTATCTGAACCTCTGTCATGCTGTGCGTATGTAAATATATTTAAAATCAAATATTGGCGGACTTATATTTTAGCGCTCTTTGCCTTACCGCCAATATAGCCAAAATTTGTTAACCTTCTCGGCGAGACAGTTCTAATGTGGTGTCACAACGTATTTGTTCATTTGAAAAATAAGAAAAAAATCCCAGAATTATCCTCAACTACTCCTCTTATCTGGAGGATTATTTTCAATATTTGTCGATAAAACATAAATTGCGACTCATCATTAGAACTGCCTCAGTGAGACGGTTCTAATGAAGTGTCACAATGTATGTTTTCATTTAGAATTGAGCTGCGACACGACAAAACCAACAAAGTGGTTGTGCGCCCATCGCAGACTCAGATCAGCCTGGGCATCCGCCCAGTCTGATCAGAGTCTTCGCTGCCCGCATGGAGGTAGCTGAGACCCTTAGCTATCCTTTGAGCACTTAACGAAGAGTCTGATAAGACTGGGCGTATGCCCAGGCTGATCTGGGTCTGCGCTGGGCGCACAACCACATTGTTGGTTTTGTCGTGTCGCGGCTCAATTAAGAAAATAATATCTCGTCGAGACAATTTTAATGAGGGGTCACAACGTATGTTTTCATTGAGAAATAAGAAAAATATCTCGGCTAGACGGTTTTGGTGAGGGGTCACAACGTATGTTTACATTTAAAAGTAAAAAAGTATCTCTGCGAGACGGTTCTAAAGACGTGGCACAACGTATATTTTCATTTTAAATAAGAAAAATTTCTCAAATTATCCCCAAATACTCCTCTTATCTGGAGGATAATTTTTCATAAAACATAAATTGTGATTCATCATTAGAACCGTCTCGGCGAGACGGTTCTAATGAAGTGTCACAAGGTATGTTTTCACTGAGAAATAAGAAAAAAATATCTCTTCGAGTCGAAACGTGTGGTATCATTGAAAAAAAAAGTGGAAAAAAAATCTCGGAATTACCGTTAAATACTTCCCCTATCTGGAGCACTGAATTATATACTCAACAGCAAAAGAAACGCATATTTTTAGTGTCTTGTTTTGCCTCATCAAATGTAATGATATTTTAGTTTTAACTTAATACTGGGATTTGCCTGTACGTGGCCATAAGTTCTGCAGCATTTTCTTTTCACAGTGCAATCCTTCGAAACAAATATTTCGATTTTTGTCAAAAAGGCAAAAAATCACGAAATTCAGGCTCACAGTGGCACAAAATAAATAATCAATACGGGTTTACTGCACGTGAGTTCAGCTTGATGTACCCGACTGGAAAACGGTATAGAAAACTTTAAAACTTGATTCGTGCACAGTGAAATCGCACATGCAAAAATCTGCATTTTTCCAAAGTTTTTCGAAGTTTTTGAAAATCGTCTGAATCATCAAATTTTTAGAAAAATCTGGTAATTTAGGATTCAAAATGAGTAAGGCTATGGGTAAAGGACCCGTTTAAAACAAATTTAAGTTAGAAATGAGCACGTAGTTTGCTCATTTCCGGTTTGAGTTACGAAATTTAAAAGCCGATAAAAGGGTTTTCCAGGAAAAAATCTTGTCTTCCGATTCGCTTACCGTAGACTGCTCTTTATTATAAAGATGCTGTATGACTTTCATTTAATTTTGCTCCGTGGTTTCAAGGATCCAGCGCCCAAAAGTTCAATCTGTGGTTGCATTATTGGAAGGACGTACAGAGTTACTTCCCTCTGTTACACACTCCATTTTTTTCTGACCACTACCCTTTTATTTAATCCGAATTGGAATCCGTTTCCAATTTGGTTTGCTGAAAAATCCACAAACTTTTCTTTTGCTATCGCAAAACTTGCCTACTTTATGGGATTTGCTCAAAGGGGCATAACTTTGTTTATAACGAGTAACCAATGCTGAAAACTTTTGATGATGTTTCTGAGACATTGTAGCGTCCTAGATAAAGAAGGCGTCAGTTTTGGAGCCTGGCACAACTCAGTTCAAGTCACTGAATTAACTGATCAGTATTTGTGAATTTTGAGATTGACCCCTTCGTTGTTTACGCCTTCGTTACGCATGAATAAACAAATAAAATTTCAATAAGTTTGCGACAAAGTGTAGTCCATGCATTGATAATATCTTCCCTGTTTTGCCAATTTCAGCAGATTTTTATTTTGACATAAAAACACCAAAAAGAAAAATATGCGTTATTTTTGCTTTTGAGTATATTATTCGTTTCATGTATTCCTAATGTTTACGCCAGAAGTATGTCTTACCTGTTTCTCCGCTGTCCTCAGACTAGAGTTCAGAATATAATTTGATGGTTTTGTTCACTCGATGCACCTCAGATCACCTCAAATCACCTTTAGACCCCGGAAGGAAGATATAGGACATTTTAAATGTTAGTCTTACTTAGTTTACGCGTGTGCATTTTCATTAAAATCACATAAATCAGTCAAAGCTCAGTTTATATGATAGACTGACCGGTCCTTTATTACTAAAATTAACAGCTTTCGGTGGCTGCTTCATATATCAGTGATTGCACCGTTCAAGGTGTTTTGCCATACAAACATATATTATTGTACCTCATCGCAGGTGCCATGTTTTGCGTGTACTATAATGAGGAACTGTACTGTACATAGCGTAAAATGCCACACTGTAAAAAAGATGTAGATTTTACGGTACAATCCAACCAGCTGTCAGTCCATTTCCCGTTATTTTTACGTGCGTCTGCAGAACTTTTTTTTTTTTTTTGAAATCACAATATGGAAGAGTTATGTTTACTGACCGCACTCGAAAATACCTTTAAAGTGTTCAAGGGCTATATGAGCAAAAAACACATTCCTGCCAATGTTTACGGGCGCCCGTAAAAAAATAACGGCATATGGACTGGAAGCTGGTTGCCAGATATTTTACTGTGAAATCTATGGCTTTTTTTTACACTGCAGGATGTTGTATCAACGTTAAGCTAATTTTGTGCTTGTTGAATGTACCTCAGAAATAGCCTATCTTCCTGACCGACGGACCACATATCCCAGGGCATATGACTCAATGCTTAATATTATATTATACATGTACATGTATTTCGCCAACCAACATGTCAAAAGAATGTTTTGCCAATAAAAAGTAAAAACAAATTTAAATAGGCGGGGTTTTCTCCCTTTCCATTCATCCCATTCCCACTTCATCGTGGTTCTTTTCCCGGCCACACCCAGTCCCATACCAGGCATATTTAGCTGAATACCTTCCAGAGCTATAATAACTGTGTAATGCTGCTGTTTGTTTGTAAAGATATAACAGTTTATAAAAACAGTACATGTAAGAGACTGGAGGAAAATGTTACATCGATGAAATGCAGCACCAAACTTTGGCCGGTTTAAGCACTGACGAAAGAAACTTTTAATGCAAACATAAAGTGGTTAAAGCTTTAAGCATTCTCTGTTAAAACAAAAAGTCGTGTACCTTATAAAAAGCAAATGGATCTAAATTTCGATCTTTTATAATAAAACTGCTTGACAATAGTTGTCTTCCATTACTTGAGTAATACGAATTCATTTTGCAAATAAATGAAGCACAATCCGTTGACCTTTTTCTTATTCCTTCCATTGCCCGTGTAACTTGCAACAAAATTGAAAGAAAAAAACAACAAATGAGCCGCGACACGAGAAAACCAACAATGTGGTTGTTCGCCCAGCGCAAACTCAGATCATCCTGGGCATCCGCCCAGTCTGATCAGAGTCTTCGCTAAGCGCTTAAAGGGTAGCTAAGGCTCTAAGCTATCGCCATGCGGACAGTGAAGACTCTGATCAGACTGGGCGGATGCCCAGGCTGATTTGAGTCTGCGCTGGGCGCACAACCACATTGTTGGTTTTCTCGTGTCGCGGCTCACATGTTTAAAATGAAAGAGTACACTTTCAGCGGAAGCATCTCTACTCTTCCTTTCTTATTTGGTTACCTGCGCAATAGGGTTCAGCTACATACGAAAAGAATTTGCTCTGTAGGAACAAATTTATCATTTAAGAGTAGACCCAATACGGCATTCATCGTCAAACGAAGCAAACAAAAATGACAGGAGTTGTCGTCCTTTATAAAAATGGCAAAAAAAAAAACAACAAAAAAAACACAAAAAAAAACAGATAACAACCAAAAAAGAAAAAAAAAGCATGTACCCATGCATCTTTACTCTGTTTAAGCACCAAACTCCACAGGGTATTGACTATTGCAAACTTACATACGCGGGAAATACAAAATCAGGCCCCGAGGCTATAAGTCTTTTTTCGTGCTCAGCTTAGCTGAGCATGAAATTTTCTCTGCTGATAAATATAAAAATGCCAACTAATGTTGGCATTTTCTTACTAATAAGCAGAGAAAATTTCATACTCAGCTAAACTGAGCCAGCTGAGCAAGAAAACAACTGTACTTATCAGTAATTTGCTATCTATTAACAGGTCAAATTTCATGCTCAGCTGAGTTGACCATAAAGGTTTTGTAATTTCGGGCCCAAGATCAGGATCAACGTGAGCAGAACCAAAGAGCAATAGCTTCATTAACCTAGACTTTCGAATGCAAAATGATATGAACAAGACCAGTCATGCCACAAACGTCACCCGTTCGCCCAAAGCTGGATAGATACGAATAACTTGCGATTTCTGTCCTTTTCAACAGTATTTCAGTCATGCCAGGATAATGAGAGGGTGATAATGACATGTGTGCAATGGAAACTAGCTGACAGTTGAAAAGATTTCAGCTAACCCGGGACCGCTCAAGCAGGCCAGCGCTTTAGCCACTGACTCGCGGCTACCGGGGCTCCTCTGCTAAAAAATCATCAATAATAGGAGGATGATAGTGAAAGGCTGTTTGAAAAAAATGGAACCCCGTTTACGCTGGAAAAGAGTTTTACCTTCAGCGAAAATGTAACCCAGGGCTGTTAAATTATCAGGCCAGCGCTTAATCAAATGAGCTACCAGGGCTCCACCGCAAAAGAATTGCGTATGCCAGCCCGATAGTTGTTTTTAAAAGTTACTGGGAAAGTGGCGTCTTTTAAGTAAGTAAGTAAGTAAGTAATGTCTTTATTTAGTGAGGGTTAAGCTAGTATCTCACTGGGATGCGACAACTGGCGACTAGTTTGGGACAAGGATATGCGATAAAATCCGCGACTTTGCGACATTTTTCATATTTGGATCTCACTGAAATGGTGATTACGACATATTTGCGAGTGTCGCGCGAATGTCGCACGAATGTCGTACGATTATCTCACGAATCTTGCCCAAATTCGCCTGGAGTTCGCACACACGTCGCGCGACAGTCGCGCGACGTTCGTGAGACACTCGTGCGACGTTCGCACAATAAAATTGCGATTATTTCTCTCGTGCGACTGTGTCACGATACTCTCGCGAACGTCGCACGACTGTCGTGCGAAGGTCGTGCAACAGTCGTACGATGATTTTGCGAGAAAATGAGAACCTATTGACATTCCAGCAATTTCTTAATCATCAGACGTCAGGAAGATGGATATTGTGTTTTATCATAAAATATGGGGTGGTTCAGCCAGAACTCAGCCAGTACATTCTGGTGGGCATCCTTCCAAGGGTACTGTTTCTCACTCTCAATGCCCGATTTCCTTTTCTTCCTTGTTTCACCCGTCAGTGAAACCGTGGGAGCCCCCGAGCTCTCGTCGTCGGAGGGAACAGGGGCTGGGACTGTTTCGACTTCCTGTGGTGGTTTTATGGCCGGGTGCAGTGGCAGCCCTACCCCTGCCTCGCCCTTTTCTGACCTTTGGTGGCATGATGCCCATGTTGGAACTGAATGAGTGCAAACTGTTTGCGAGAAACATAATTGTCCGAGTCACGTGGGACGAAAATACGAAGCTTTCACGACACTTTTGCGACATTGCGAGTAATTTAAGACACTCGCACGATAGTCGTAAGATATTCGTACGAATGTCTCACGACGTTCGCGCGAAAGTTACTCAGTTTTATTTGCTCGCAATTTAGTCGCGGAAGTGTCTTATTTATGTCGCAATTTGATCGCAATAAAGTCTTATTTATTTCGCAAATTTTTCGTGTTCACGGTCATTGCGACTCGCCGGAAACTAAATTGCGATGGGTCTGCGACGTGTTCGCGACACCCGCGATGACTTTGCGACTATGTTGCGACTATATTGCGAGAAATTTTGTCGCATAAAAAAGTTTTACATGTAAAACTTTTTTGTGCGACAATGCGAACCATTTGCGCCAGTTTGCGACTCACGCGAGGATATTGCGAATCCCCGCGAACGTTTCAAGACAGTTTTGAGACTCATCCGCGAATGCAATTCGCAATCAGTCGCAAACTGTCGCATCCCAGTGAGATAGGGGCTTTACTCGGTTGGCAAGGCCAATCTTCCCCGATTAATTCATTAATGCGTAGTGGGCACTTATAGAATCTACATCTCGGTTTGGACAAGTTTCTATCCGATATCAGCGGTGTATTATTTTTGCTTTCATCAGAAGCCCGCCTTCTTTATGCAAACAGTGTACATGTAGGTCCTATTGAGATGCCGCATTTTGCAGCGTCTAACCTTGATTTGCTCTGTTTGTCATAACCCTTTTTAGTGTGTATGGATACAGTCAGAGGGAGCAATTCTGCAAGTTTTGGCCCTGTGTTCAATAAAAGAAAAATCAGTTGCTCTTCTGGAATTAACAGCAGATCCCTTTGCTGTATGTTTTTTTTTTCGACACTCAGAACGCAATCAGGAAGTCGGAAAAGTCACAGAGAATGTCGTCCGTTAGAAAAGTGACCGAAAAAAGCGGATATAGGTACGCCTACGCAATAAAGAGTTCAGTAAAATATTGCCTAGTTTGGGAATTCGCGATTCTTTTCATTGATGAGGTTATACGTATAAAACCATTTCATGATATTTTTCCGCGAAACTGCGAGATATAAGCATTTTGCCAATACTGTAAAACACTTAATATATACAGTATCAAAATTTCGCGGGTTAATGAAAACGACATATTGATTGCGTTCAGTATACACCATGGCTCCAGATAATAAAGAAAAAATTGATGTAAATTTGTAACAGTTCCATTATAGATTGTGGCATCTGTTAGAACCGCCTCAGTGAGGCGATTCCAATAGATGTCACAATGTTTACATGTAGTTTAATAGAACGGCAGTATAGAAAATATCGCAAGTAATCCATCTTGGCAAGCCAAGGGTATTACATCCTTTTTGCTCCTTACGTACCCTTGGCCGTCAGCTCGGCCTATTCGAAAAGTATCGGATTTCCCACGGTGCCGCCGCTCGGCTGCAGCGAATTGTTCCTCTTGGCGCATGTTATTTATTTAGCCTAATCAGAAAATCCGTCGCAAGATACAGTTGTCCAACAGCTTCGAATAATTCTTCAAAAACACTGATGAATTGGTTGAATCTTGACCGTCTACTCTATTCTGGTAATTCTTCACAGTAAACACGATATTTTTCTGTCGACAAGGGCGCCTACTGTGCAGAAAAACTGTTTCGTTACGAATAATTTGACTGGATGCAATGAGAGTTGCTTGCATCATCCAATAAAACGGCTCAGGGGAACCAAGTTGATTTACGAATACTCGTTAGCTTGCGCCTCCTTTTTGTCTAAACCTCTATTATGCTGTGCGTATATGAATGTATCGAAAATCATGTACTGGCGGACTCGTATTTTACTGAGCGCTCTTTGCTTTTAGGTGGAATAGGCCAAAAACAAAATTTTCAGTTTTCTAGTTAGGCAATATATCATCAAAAACTTCAGACATATGTGACTCACTAATTGAATTTCTTCTGAGCATGACACGAAAGATTCCTATTTCAATGACGTCGTGAAAATGTGATGGTTTGATATTTTTTACGCAAAATTTATAGCTCTCAGATATTCACTTTTATCGACATTGCTTTGCAGTCCGTTGAGGTATTGAAATGAATCTTATACCAGTTTACGTGTCATTAAGAGGTACACAAAGCTATGCTATACTTTTTGCCAAATCTCTACGCATTTAATTTTCATGAGTTTGAATTTTGCTTTTTTCGCGTAAAAATTGAAATAGAGAAGAAAAAAAAGTCTCCGAAATATATATATCTGAAATTTTGATGTTTTAATGAAATGTAAATCTGAAAAATTGATGAAATAATATTAAGATTTTACCGTGGAAATATTTCTCATAGAAGATTTTTTAAACTATACCCCTTGTCTAGATAACGTCGATTTTTTCTAGCGTCAAACTAGATTTGGCGCTAAGAGCGATTTCCGACGTAGTCTTTAATCCAGTGTCGAGTCATTCTAGAGAGTCTATCAAAATAAAAAGCGGAAAAAATGAAGAAATATCTCATTCCGTTTTCTAGATAGAAGAGCTGAAAAAAGTCAGGGGTTCATTTTTCCCGGTTTTGCTTTTTCGGAAGTAATTGACGTCGCGAAATACGAGGCTCGTAAGAGTTCAATAAACAAAACGTCACGTTACGCAAATGAAATGCCATGGCAAAAATGAACCCCTGGCGTGTTAAAACCTTTCTCTCTGGAAGACGGAATAAGATATTTATTCACTGTTTTCGTTTTCTGTGCAGTTATATTCTCTAGAAGAGATCAAATATGTTTTACTAGAAACTGAACAACTACTACTTGGGAAGGAACGTCGCAAGAAACAGCCCTGGGTCACCAGAGACGTTCTTGACCTCTGTGATGAGAGGAGAAATTTGAAGAAGAAGAGGTATGAAGCAGGAGGAGCAGAAGAATACAGGGAAGCAAATAATAGGATTCAAAAGGCAGTGAAGAAAGCGAAGGAGGATTGGATAGCTAGTCAGTGCGAGGAGATTGAAACTTGCTTGAACAAAAACAACAGCAAGAAAGCATACCAGCTGGTGAAGGATCTAACTTCAGAGAAACAGGGTAAATCCACAACTATCCAGGACAAGTCTGGGAAATGCTTTACAGAGGAACACGAGATTCTCAGCAGATGGACAGAATATTGCTCAGAACTATACAACCATGAGACTTACGGTGACAATGCGGTTCTGGACTGCAATCAGCCCCCAGAAGAAGATCAACAACCGATGCTTCGTGAGGAAGTTGAGATTGCAGTAGCAGCACTAAAGAAGGGGCAATCCGCAGGAATTGATAATATACCAGCAGAACTTGTTCAAGCTGGCGGGGAGACCATGATTGGTGTTTTAACAGATATCTATAACAGGATCTGGAGAACAGGAGAATGGCCCACCCCATGGACTCAATCGCTGATTATTACTCTCCCTAAAAAAGGCAACCTACAGCTCTGCCAGAACTACAGAACCATCAGCCTTATCAGTCATTCAAGCAAAGTCATGCTGAAATTCTTGTTGATCAGGCTTAAACCACAAGCCGAAGAGATAATTTTGAGGAACAGGCTGGGTTCCGAGCAGGAAGGAGCACCACAGAACAGATCTTCAACCTTAGAATCCTGTGTGAAAAGTATCTCTAACATCAGCAGAATCTGTACCATGTCTTCATTGATTTCAAAAAAGCCTTTGACAGGGTATGGCATGCAGCCTTATGGGCCATCATGCGGAAGTACAATATCAGTGCAAAGCTAGTTCGCACCATTGAGCAGCTACGTGTATAAGAATAAAATTTGATTTTTCAGCGTTCATCGTGTGAAGAAGCCAGTGGTCGTCGCTAAAATTCTACAAGAAGCGCTTCGCGCTTCATGGAATTTTAACTCCGCCCACTGGCTTCATCACACGATGAACGCTGAAAAATCAAATTTCAATTCTTAAATGAATAAATAAATAATAAAAAAAGAATTAGATGACTCGAAAAAAGTTTATGTTAGAAAAACATCTTAAGAAGTTCAGTTTGTAATGTCATTGAAACGTGGCAGAGCATTGCATACATTGTTTGCCATGTTCGGGACCAATGATGTCATCGATTTGTTACCATAGCAACTAAGATTTTCTATTGATGTCAAAGTCACGTCATCGAGACGTCATTTTGCCACTGTACTAAGCACAATGGTAATTCCATAGCTGCTATGATAGTAGATCTATGACGTCATTGGTATCGGAGCATGGAAAACAGTGATTGCCATGCTCCGCAATTTTTTCAGAGACATTACAAACTGAAATTCTTTAAAAAGAGGCTTCAGATTTTCTCGTCTTTTAATTTCGTGTTATAAGTGCATTACTATTTATAATATACCGACAATTAAAATCTGAGTATTCATTAATAGGCTGACACTTTTATTTGTTTATATAAAATGCCCATGGACATAGACGGGTCAATTAAATTGGACTGTGACCGGTCCTTATCCATACCATTGGCTACTTAACTAATGATCCACTAATGTCTCTTCAGCCAGATGTATTATTAGTCCAAATGTGATGGGTCAATACTTTTGTATACATTTAGTCATCGGACGCACACCTACATCTAATTCGAAACTGAATAAAATTCCATGTTCTAGTACCTACCATCACACCGCCATATGTAGTAAGAAAAACGAAAAAATGTTAAGACTCTGAATGAAAAAAAAGGACAAGAAAACATAACAAGTTTGTTCAATCAATAAACCTGTTTCTTATTGTGACTGGACATTGCTAGATGACTGGTTCACCTAGTAGACACGGAAGGGCCCTTCGTCATTTGTATGTTGACTGGGCATGATGTTACCAGTCTGGGGACGTACGGTTTTCCATCACGCACATTTATGACTGTCCAGCCATAATCCTTAAATTTTTCAGTCAAACTCACTAAAATGGCAATTTAACCCACTGGCAGTGTTCAGAATGATCTGATCACGCTTAACATTGATATTTGGTCCTGCCCGTATATATTCTCAGTATTCGGCTTGTTTTACTTCCAAAAAATAAATAAATAAATAAATAAAAATAGTGAAAATAATAAAAAAACATGTTTATTTTCTCTCTTTTTTTATACCCCCGCTTTGAAAAAGTGGGGGGGGGGGGGGGGGTATACTGGTTTGCATCTGTCCGTCATTCCGTCCGTCCGTAATTCCGTAACACTTTTTAGTAAAAGCTTTGGTTAACAATTTCTCCACAATGGTATAAGTTAGAATGTTCATATTTGGTATACTGCTTGACACTGACTTGTTGTATCGTGGGATTGAGATTCAATTCTCTCCTGCTTATTCTTCCCCGTATTTATCCATTTTTCTTTCTTTCTGATAAAAATTTTCGGAAAAGATTTCTCCACAATGGTATAAGCTAGAATGTTCATATTTGGCATACATGTTGATGACGGTGTGTTGTATCGTCGGATTGAGAAGCAGCCTTCTCCTGCATATTCTTCCCTTTATTTGTCATTTTTTCTTTATTTCCATACTTCGAATTATGAAATTTTTCGTCAAAGATTTCTCCACAACCATTAAAGCTAGAATGGTCAGCGGATTTGGCATACAGGTTGATGACGGTGTGTTGTATCGTCGGATTGAGAAGCAGCCTTCTCCTGCATATTCTTCCCTTTATTTGTCATTTTTTCTTTATTTCCATACTTCGAATTATGAAATTTTTCGTCAAAGATTTCTCCACAACCATTCAAGCTAGAATGGCCATATTTGGCATACACATTGATGACGGTGTGTTGTATCGTGGGATGTCAAACCAGCTTATTCTGCTTATTCTTCTCTGTATTTGTCCAATTTTCTTACTTTTCATACTTTGAATAATGGATTATTTGTCAAATATTTCTCCACAATTGTGCAAGCTAGAGTAGTTATATTTTGTTTGCAAGTTGATGACGATGTGTTGTATCAAGGGATTGCAAACCAGCCTTCTCTTATTCTTCCCTGTATTTGTCCGATTTTCTTTCTTTCGATACTATGAATAACGAAATTTTAGTCAAAGATTTTTGTGCAACCATGCAAGCTAGTCATATTTTGGTATGCAGGTTAATGATAACTTATTGTATTGTGGGATTGAGAACCAGCCATCTCCTGCTTATTCATCCCTGTATTGGTCTGGTTTTCTTTCTCCCTTTACACTGAATAATGCATTTTTTGTAAAGGATTTAACAGTAACCCTTCAAGGTAAAATGTTCATATTTGATATACAGATTGATAATGACTTATTTTATCGTGGGATTGCAAATCAGCCGTATCTGGCATATTCTTTCCTGTATTTGTCCAATTTTCTTTCTCTCCATACTTTAAATAATGACTTCTTTGTCAAAGGTTTCTAAGCAGCCATTGCAAGTTAGAGGAGGGATATTTTGTTTGCAGGTTGATGATAACTGTCGTATTGTGGGATCGAGAACCAGCCTTCTCCTGCTTATTCTTTCCAATATTTTTCAATTTTTCTTTCTCTCCTTACTTTGAATAATGCAATTTTTCATAACAAATTTCACAGCATCCCCTCAAGTTTGAATCTTTATATTTGGTATACACATTGATAAAGACTCATGTCTTACATGTATTTATTAATTTTTCTATCTGTACATGTGAAATCATTTTATTCTGTATTACATAGAAAGGGATTTATAGATACGTGGTATACATGTTGACAATGAGTTCTCTCTCTCTCTATACTTTATGTAACGAAAAAACACCATTTGATTAAAGCAGTTAAGCGGGGGTATAGTCGGATTCTCCGACAGTTCTAGTTTTTTTTTTAATTCTGTTACGATCAAAATTTTCTACAATGCTTGCCTTTATGCAACAGATGCTAATTGTATGAGTTACTCAAGGTTTTGCGCCCGTTTCTCAGCTGACAAGTACTTGAGGGTTTTCTTTTTTTTTTTCTTTTTTCTTTGTTATAGTCAGCCATAACACCAGAAGAAACCAACGCTATAGCTTTGCATCACGTTGTCCTTCGGACATGTAGTGACATCTTGTGGTATAAAATTTAGTAATTATGTCATGGTAAGCCATCATGTCAGTTCATTTAAAATGCATGGTTAACCATTACAAAAGTGCGTGATGGACATCCATAAGTCCTCAGACTGGTTAATTCAGCTAGTTTATCTGGGTCACAGAGGATCGTCTAGTCAACTAACTTGTTCACCAGAATCAGACAACCTGCCTGTAAGCAATCGGCTCACTTCGTATGACTCCGGAAACCTATGATGAAGGATACGGAATCATATTGGCCTGTTAGTTCACAAACGGCAATGTAGATGAACACACAAAAGGAGGCACCCGGCTAGGTCAGTCGGTAGTGGGGTTTGTCCAACGACTATCTGTATACTGCCGCACAGACTCAATTCGGTTAGAACCTGCTGGCTGATCGCATACGGTTTGCGATGGTTTAACATTTCCCGGTTCTTTTACAGCTGAGAAACTGTCCTTTGTTATAGAATGGTCAGATATGATCAAAACAGAGGAGTAAGGGAAATAGAGGGAAAAATCAAAAGACCTTTGTTAGAAGCAAGACAGTTTGAGCCGCGACTTGACAAAACCCAAAATGTGACATTTGCATTATCCGAAGACTCAGATCAGCTTGGACATCTGCCCAATCTGACCAGATTCTTCATTATGCGCTTCAAAGGTAGCTAAGGGTTTAAGTAGCTCCACTATGATGTGGACAGCAGAGACTCTGATCGGACTGGGCGGATGCCCCTAGGTCTTGCGAGCGACACATCCTCTTGATTTGTGTGCCAAGTTATTTTGAAAATCTTCAGAAAATTAGAGGGTCGTAACATTCTGTATGTCATAAATGTCACTCATAAAATATAAACACATCCTTGCTTCATGGGGAGTCATAATATTATGACCCGGGCTATAAAAGTATGAACGGGGATCACTATTCGGTGTCTGTAAGATCATTCAACAGTCACCGTCATTCAAAACGCTGTTTATGCTGGTTTTAAACTTCACCTCTTCCGCACCAACACTATGTCTTTTATCATGTCTCACTACTGAACTTTTTTTTATCTTCTACAATCTTTCACCATTGCACCAACAGCGCAACTGCGCATAATCATTTGCATTCCATCTTGAGGGAAACTGGGAGTATGACTGGCATTCTGGAAAAAACTTAAGTGGGAATCCCTGAAAAAGAGAAGGAAAGATAGTAGACTTATAATGCTTTACAAAGGTCTGAGGGGTGCAGCCAGTATACCCATAAATGACCTTGTTCCCCCAAATAGGCGTACCAGGAATCATCATTCCCTGACATTTCAAACCCCATTGGCTGGGACTGACATTTACAAGTCCAGTTTCTTCCCCCAGACTAGTATAGATTGGAATTCCCTGGAAGATTCACTTATTTCTGCTGCTGAGGGTGCAGAGGATTAAGTTACTAAGTTTACTTCTCTTATAAGGGCTAGGGACTAGCTTCCCTGATTCACAGGTCCTGGTGAATGATTGTCCTTGGACGTATCACCAGTAAACAATTCTGATTCTGATTCTGAGGGTGGTGCAGTATGAAGAAATAGATAGATAGACCCTCACAGCCCCCATGACCACTAGGCCATAGGAAACCTTTGCCTCTTTAACATTATTTTATATAACTGGATCGTAGTGGTTTGTGATATTTTTGGGAGGCTTGTGGTGTTTCATCAGACCGGTTTTGCTGCGGTAAGGTATAAGGTTTTAGCTTCGTAGACTTTCGACCTTGACCTTTAAGAGATCATCAATAAACACCAAAATTTGGACTATTCAATCATAAATAAAGTTCGAAAGAAGCGATGTCAGGAAAAACAGCTCGTCCAGTTATACAAACATACAGCTCTATCTGGCATTTAAGTATCTATAGGTGCTGAGCAATTGCGTGTAAGTAGCACTGTACGTGGAATAGAGAAATTCGTCAGAGCCACACATATTTGGACAGGACCTAAATTCGTACGTATGTAGAAAAAGCAAACGCATCTGGCATACCTGACAGCCATTATGCTTTTTCCATAGTCATCACACTTAATAAGAAATAAAAACCTGCAAAATCCCTAGATATGTAGAGCAAAGGTCAGGAAGGTATTATTGACAGGTAGAGGTGCAACGATTCTCTTCGATGCATCGAAAATCCGGTTCACAAGGGCCGATTCGATTCCGATAACAACTCCACTAATTTCGATTCGATTCACAATCCCCCGCATGGGCCCTCAATTAAAAGGGAAGTCCGTGTTTTAGATCGCCCTTAATATTATAACGCTGTTTATAACGCAACGTACGATTGGTCAGTAATAATTAGGTCATCCAATCAATAAGGGTGCTTCGTTTCCTTATCGGTAGGGTTATCAAAATGGCGTCTAACGATGACTCGCAGAAACCTGGGCTCAAAGATGCACCCGGGTGACCCCTAACATAAATAGAAGTGTAAATATAACAAAATAAAGTGATAAACATGATGAATTAAGGTAGCATAAAATCAATCATGAATCGAATCGAATTAATCAAATCGAGGTGTCTGAAATCGAAATCGAATCGAATCGGTCGTTGGGTGAATCGTTGCAGCTCTATTGACAGGTAGGGTGAAAAATTGCTAAAATTGGAAGATTTTGATCGTTTGTTCAGAGAACAGCTTGATAAAATCAGGAATAAACATAAAGGCAACAAACCACCCTCAGTTCATGTACTAGGGGACTTCAACTTCCGAAATATTATTTGGCCTCACAGACTCAACAAATCTGGTTCAGCCTTGAGTCAGTCGGAGGGACAAAAGTTGGTAGACATTATGAATGATCATGGATTGGAGCAGTTAGTCCACTTCCCTACAAGAGAAAGAAACACATTGGATTTAATAATGACTTCCCTTCCTACTCAATTTGTAGACATCCACTCCCCGGACAAACTCAGTGATCATGAGATTGTTTCTGGAACTTTGAAAGTAGTTATTGCCCCCATCAAGAAACCTAGGAGGAAGGTATATCGTTATCAGAAAGGTGATTATGAATCTATGAGGGCAGAAACTCTTAAATTTGCAAAAGAAAAGTACTTTAATGGTTACTCAGACACTCGCTTGGTTCAAGAAAACTTCAATCTGATTACTTCTTTCATTCAGGATTCAGCAGATAAGCATATTCCATCAAAAACTAGTCGCACGGTCTCCTCGGTTCCATGGATAACACCTGAAATAAGACGTAAGATTCGCAGAAGAAATGGAACTCATGCAAAAGCTAAGAAGACTGGTAGTGCAAAAATTAGATCTAAATTTGAAACTTTACGGAGAGAAATCAAAGCTGATATTAGGAAGCAGCATGCCCTCTATGTGAATAACTTGGTTGGTGATGTTAAGGCTAATCCCAGGGACTTTTATAGGTACATCAATAGTCAGAAAAAAGACACCCAAGGTATCCCCCCTTTAAAAAAGAGGAACAGAGGTGGGGTCGCCCAATCGGATGTCGAGAAGGCGGATGAATTTAATGGTCAGTTCACGGATGTGTTCACCAAAACAGAACACAACCAGGTCCCTCTTCAGGATAGATCAGCCCCATTCATGGAGGAAATTGTTGTTACTAAGGAAGGGGTTACAAAACTTCTTAAAGGATTAAACCCATCTAAGGCCTTAGGACCTGATGAACTTCATCCTAGAGTTCTAAAGGAGTTGGCGACAGAGTTGGGTCCGGACCGGTATTTGCCCATCTTTTTCAACAATCGATTGATAGAGGTGAAATCCCTTGTGAATGGTCTCTTGCGAACATTTGCCCCCTCTTCAAGAAGGGGGACAGGTCTCTTGCCCGTAATTATCGTCCGTTATCCTTGACCTGCATACCTTGCAAGCTGCTTGAACATATTGTGTGTTCGAATATAATGGCCCATCTTGATGAACATAAACTTTTGTCAGACAAACAACATGCATTCAGAAAATGGCATAGCTGTGAAACTCAGTTGACTATGGTGATAGATGATTGGGCAAAAGTGTTAGACAATAAGGGTCAGGTTGACACTTTTATATTAGATTTTGAAAAGGCTTTTGATACACCCCCACATGAATTCCTTAAAAGCAAACTATTTAGCTACGGTATAGGTGGTTCAACATTGAATTGGATAAACGCTTTCCTATGCTTTAGACAACAAAGGGTAGTAGTAAATGGTGTTATGTCAGACTGGGCCCCTGTTGTGTCTGGTGTCCCACAGGGCACCGTTCTTGGTCCCTTGTTGTTCTCCTTGTACATAAACGACATCTCTGCAGACATTGAGTCTGAAATAAGACTCTTTGCTGATGATTGTGTTTGTTACCGTGAAATAAAAGGAATAGATGATACAGTGAAACTTCAGGAAGACATTGATCGTTTAGGATGTTGGGCTAGGAAATGGGGTATGAGATTTCAACCTGTCAAATGCAACATGATGCAGCTGACAAAAAAGCATAACAAAATCCAGGCTTCTTACACCCTTGAGGGTACAGTACTGGAAAATGTTGAAAGTATCAAATACCTTGGGGTAACAATTACAAGTGATTTGAAATGGAATACCCATATCATTAATATTTGCACTAAGGCCAACAGAACCCTAGGATTCTTAAGGAGAAATTTGTTTTCTTGTCCCCAAGAAGTGAAAGAAGCAGGCTATAAGACATTGGTGCGTCCCATCCTCGAATATGGAAGCTCGGTCTGCGATCCCTATACACAAGGCCTTCAGGAAGAGTTAGAAAAGGTGCAAAACAGTGCAGCTAGGTTTGTAACTAGGAATTACACCCGAGAGGCGAGTAGCATGACTGGCATCCTTGAGCAACTTAAGTGGGAAAGCCTCAAAAAGAGGAGGAAGGATAACCGACTCATATTGCTATACAAAGGTCTGAAAGGTAAAGCCAGAATACCTACAGGTGACCTAGTCCCCAAAACTAGGCGTTGCAGAAATCAACATTCCATGGCATTTCAGATACCCACTACTAGTTTAGATGCATATAAATGTAGCTTCTTTCCCCAGACCATCAGGGACTGGAATGACCTCCCTGATTCCCTGATTTCCTCTGCTGAAATGTCAGATGATTGTGTGTCAAAGTTCTCATCTCTCGTGAGAGCTAGGGACTAATTTTCCTCCAGTCACACCCCCTGGTGAATGATTGTCAATTTTGGCGTATCATCAGTAAACAACTCAGATTCAGATTCAGATAGTAGTTAACGACACCCCCTTGTGCACTTTGGCTATTACTAAAACCTTGTACCGCACCGCACCGCACTGGGGTAAAATAGAATACCGCACCGCCGAAGATTGCCGAACCCTACCGAATTTTACGGTCTCTACTGTAGGCAAAGGGTATGTTACTTAGTTTATGCTGATTTTGTAAAGATTTTTTTTTTATTAAACATGTTAATGTACTGGAAGTTTAAACATATTTAAATCATGCTGAAACCTTAATTGCCCAACCCCAAAACGGATTTTAATATCGATTTTCTCTATTTCAATTACGTCAAATTCTCAGATCTGAATCTGAATTGTTTACTGGTGATACGCCAAAATTGACAATCTTTCACCAGGGGGGCGTGACTGGAGGAAAATTAGTCCCTAGCTCTCACGAGAGATGAGAACTTTGACACACAATCATCTGACATTTCAGCAGAGGAAATCAGGGAATCAGGGAGGTCATTCCAGTCCCTGATGGTCTGGGGAAAGAAGCTACATTTATATGCATCTAAACTAGCAATGGGTATCTGAAATGCCATGGAATGTTGATTTCTGCAACGCCTAGTTTTGGGGACAAGGTCACCTGTAGGTATTCTGGCTTTACCTTTCAGACCTTTGTATAGCAATATGAGTCGGTTATCCTTCCTCCTCTTTTTGAGGCTTTCCCACTTAAGTTGCTCAAGGATGCCAGTCATGCTACCCGCCTCTCGGGTGTAATTCCTAGTTACAAACCTAGCTGCACGGTTTTGCACCTTTTCTAACTCTTCCTGAAGGCCTTGTGTATAGGGATCCCAGACCGAGCTTCCATATTCGAGGATGGGACGCACCAATGTCTTATAGCCTACTTCTTTCACTTCTTGGGGACAAGGTTAACTATCACATAGTAGATCTAGTCCCTAGCGTTTAGATTTGGTAGGTTTTAGTTATAAAAATAAAGCTGAGATATACTTTCGATATATATTTTTGTTTCAAGATAACTTTATCCGTATAATTTCCTAGATTTAAACGAATCGCTTATACATATATATCTACCTGAAAAATTTTCCTAGGGAGGTTGGAAGTGACTCTTAAAAGTATGTCCGTGTTGCAATCACCAGAGAAATACAAAGAATTAAATTCTTTGGAGAAAAAGCCTCGACAGTATAATGTAAATTTGCCTTATTATTATGCATGCAAAGAAAATATTCAAAGTGTGAAATGGCAGAGTGATCATAAGTATATGTATTGAGATAGGGAAGTATATTCGTCCAATTAATTCGACATACAACAAATATTTATTGATAAAAAGTCATTATTTACTGTCACAGAGAAAGACAGTAACAAATCTGTATATAGAGATAGTATAACGTGAGTGCGGTAAAGTTTGGAATTTACTCGGCACTGTACGGAAATTTCCGTAAGTGCGGTACAAGGTTTTAGCCGGTGCGGTGCGGTACAAGGTTTTAGTAATGGCCGTGAATTTTCCATTTCTTGACATTTTAATGTAAATAGGGCATGATAGTGTTGCAATTTCATTTAGCTTTATGTATTAGTGCAAAAATGCTAGAAAGTTAGGTGTTGAGAGAAAAAATAGACATATTTGTTGATACACTTATGTAAAACTGTGCCTCTTAACGCATTGTTGTAAGGGGGTGGTGGGGTCACTCAGACACATGGTTATTTTAACTCACATAAAGTGTTTTCATGTGGTTTCATTCCATAAACTAGTTCACCATCGAGAATATTAAGAGCAGACCTGGTTACTCTCTTCAAAACCATATATGGTGTTGTGACCTCCAGGGTGTCGATAACTATACTTCCCTAAATGCAGCATGGAAGTAATTATCGACACCACAAAATTAAAAGTCTCAAAAATGCACAGTTTCTGAAAAAATAGATCAGAAAATTAGTTTTTTCAAGTTAAATTATCTCAAAAAGCAAACAAAACATCATCAAATGTACAATGTTTAATTTAATCCTTGTAAGATTTTTTTTTTATCTATCGGGTAAAAATTGAAAAAAAAAATCCACAATTTTCACTGCTACTTTTTCATATTTTTACATATTTTCTGGCTGAGAGTGTAAAAATAAGAAGTCTTGGGATTTTATGTTTGAATTTAAAGCAAATCTTTCAATCATTATCTACACTAAGTGATCATAGCATAATTTTTGAAATATAAAGAATAATCAAAAGAGTTCCTTCTCATCATCTTGGTAGATAATTGTGTTAACAAAAAAAGGTCATTCCAATATGAATCTTACAAAAGTATCTGTTTAAAACCAAATAGTAGCTTAAGGTGTTGATAATACCTTCCGTTGCTCTACTTATTAAGATTTTTTTCAGTAAAAGAAAACTAGTGACTAGCTGGTAATGTTTGCATGGTTGGCCTTGAGTTTACCTGTATAGCTCTATGTAGTTTTGAGGCTACCTATACATAGAGATTATTACACGGTTGTTTTGATCCCAGCCCTGATCTCAGCCCGAGTTGACGGTATCGGCCCGAGCCCGAAGGGCGAGGGCTGATACCGTCCGAGGGCTGAGATCAGGGATGGGATCAAAACAACCGTGTTATGATCTTTTTATCATATACTTTTTTTTTATATAGAAATTGAAGTTGTGTAAGAAACAGTGCAATTTTTGTTCCAATAAGATATGCCCTTTTTTCTCTTTTTATCATTGGATGAAATAACATGAAGATGGTCGAGTCGGAGGATCATGGATGGTGAGCGCCATTTTTCTTTCAGCTGGAATTCAACTGAGTATAAAATCAAGAAAACACAACAAACTTGTTGGGTAGTTTAATGGTTAATTGCTCACATTACAAAATAAAACTTACCGAGAATAATTTTCTGGTGTTAAAACAGACTACACAGTCTGTACATGTCCACTTTCAAACAGTCGACGTGCGGAAATAAAAAAAATGGCGTCAAACGTCTTCTAGGCCGCTGAATTGTTTTGATGACGTCAGCGACAATACTTTACGTTAGCGCCAAATTTGATTGAGGGCTGATACCAGGGCTGAGATTTTTCTGTCCCGCCCTACACGTGAGGTGGTCTCGGCCCTACACATGACTTTTGGACAACAGGGCTGGACAGCGCTTTTTGACGGGGCTATAATGGCTAGGCCAAAAATCTAGTATCAAGGGCAATACTAGTAAAAGTATATGATAAAGATCAGAATCAGAATTATTTAGAGATGATATGTCTATCTATCTCTATATCTGTACTGAGATGATCATTTTCTGATCATTACCTCAGGTGTGGTGGGTGGCTAAATTTAGAATTTAGCTCAAAGGGATAACAAACTTGGGGTGGGCCGTTAAAACTATTTAAAAGAAGCAGATGAGAGGCATGCTAAAACACACGCCTCAGGACTGATAATCTAAACAAGGGCCTTAAATTCCTCAGTGGTTTTGGCAGAAACCCCCGAAGAGGGGAGACTATTCCACATCGGAATAGTCCTAGAGAAGAATGAGTTCTTCAGGGCATCACTATAAGCAAGGTATCTAGTGTATTGTGAATCATGGGATGCCCTACTTCTTCTCGACTTTGGTGCTGGGGTCAAGGAAGATCATTAACCAGGACCTGTGTGATCAGGGAAGCTAGTCCCTAGCCCTTATAAGAGAAGTAAACTTAGTAACTGAATCCTCTGCACACTCAGCAGCAGAAATAAGGGAATCTTCTAGGGAATTCCTATCTCTAATAGTCTGGGGGAAGAATGGGCTGGGATGAGTACCCGGGTACCTGAGTTTGGGTCGGGTAGACTAATGACCCGGGCACATATTTACTACCGGTTACCAGACCAATTATAAACAATATATTATCAAGCGATTTCCAAGCAAATAGAGCAAAGTTTAATATATCTGTCTTAGGTATGAATTGCAATCATATTGCCAAACCATTTTTGCATATTATAACAGAGGTTTTCACATATTCATAATCTTCTCATGCATATGAGTGCAAATTACATACACCTTACTTATGATTTCATCTAAACCTCTACTGTAGACATGCTGAAAATGCTGTGGTAGCGGCTACCCGCAGGTAATAGGGACCTGGGTACAAAATCTCTACCCGTCCCAGCCCTACCCTTCAGACCTTTGTAAAGCATAAAAGTATTTAGAAGGTGCCGTAAAGTAAATCTAGCAAATAGAGGATGTTTAGCCATCCTTACCCACAGCTTCTTTCTGATGATGTAGATGTAATTCATAAGTCCAATATATTTTTTTAAGTCATGACTTTTTAGCTCGCCTGAACAAAAGTTCAGTGTCCGCGTCAGCATCAGCGTCCGTGTCAGCATCGGCGTCCGGATTGGATGTTTTGGTTCAGGTTTTTTAAAGACCTATATCTCCTTAACCCATGGCAGGATTCTTTTGATACTTGCACTGTAGTTAGATATTGGCCCAAAGTTTAACAGGGTACCACCCCCACCCCACTCAGTGACCTTGATGTCAAGGTCATGGACTTAGAAAATTTGGAGTTTTTTGGACCGGATGTTTTGGTTTAAGTTTTTTAAAGCCAAATATCTCCTTAACCCATAGATGGATTCCTTTGATACTTGCACTGTAGTTAGATATTGGTCTAAAGCTTTTCTAGGCATTACCCCCATCCCCCTCAGTGACCTTGATGTCCAGGTCATGGACTTAGAAAATTGGGTGTTTTTTTGGACCAGATGTTTTGGTTTAAGTTTTTTAAAGCCAAATATCTCCTTAACCCATTGATGGATTCCTTTGATACTTGCACTGTAGTTAGATATTGGTCTAAAGTTTTTCAAGGTGTTACCCCCATCCCCCTCAGTGACCTTGATGTCAAGGTCATGGACTTAAAAAATTGGGAGTTTTTTGGACCGGATGTTTTGGTTTAAGTTTTTTAAAGCCAAATATCTCCTAAACCCATAAATGGATTCCTTTGATACTTGCACTGTAGTTAGATATTGGTCTAAAGTTTTTCAAGGCGTTACCCCCATCCCCCTCAGTGACCTTGATGTCAAGGTCATGGACTTAGAAAATTGTCTTTTTATTGATTGGATGTTTTTAAAGACCCATATCTCCTTGATACTAATACTTGGACTGATGTTAGATAATGGTTCAGGGTTTTGATACATCCTGCCTCCACTCCATCCCCATACCCATCAGTTCTTTGACCTCTAGCTCATGGACTTTGAAATTTCATGTGGATTTTTTTATTTTAATTTTATTTTAACACTTGTTTCTTAGATAGCTTTTGTAAATATAAATGTGTTGTCATTATGGACCCTCACAGCCCCCATGACCACTAGGCCATAGGAAACCTTGCTTGCCTGAAGTTTTATGCATAGCAGTCCACACCACCATAGCAACTGTGCGATGGGCAAGCACCAATTCAAGCGAGCTATGCTGTCAGGCAACAGCTCTTGTTTTGGCAATGGCTAGCCATATGGGTCCATACAGTAGGCAATGGGGAAGTGGCTTGGCTAGCCATGTTGTTGTTTCTTCTTCAATGACAGTTGTGTAGTTCTGTGAACTTCGTAATGGTAGCATGCTCAAGTGAGTAATGAATGCATTTTCTAGATTCTTTTTGTTTCAGTAGTATTTTGTACTAAGATGCAGACAAAAAGTGGCTAAAATGTTGAGCCTAGAAAACTCAGTGCATAGTCAGGTAAGATATTATAAAAGTGGTAAAAAGTGACCAAAATAATGAATCTATCTGAAAAAAAAACAATGCTTAGGTAGACTCAAGGCTCACTACACATACAAGTATAGTTAGCCACTGCTTTTTTTTTGTTCATTCTACAAGTAAACTGGCCAAAATTACAAAATGACCTGATCTGGGTCAAGAATTAGCAAACCTTGTGTTCATGTAGTGCTTTTTAGCTGACCTGAGCACGAAGTGCTCAAGGTGAGCTATTGTGATCGATAATTGTCCGTCGTCCGTCCGTCCGTCTGTCCATCCGTCCGTCGTCAACAATTTCTTCAAACGACATCTCCTCCTAGACCAGTAAGCCAATTTCAAAATAATTTCACACAAATGTTTCTGTTAAAGCCCTGAACCAAAATTGCTAAAATGGTTCCGTTCCGCTGAACAAAATGGCCGCCAGAGCTAAAAATAGAAAAACCTTTAAATGACATCTCCTCTGAAGCCAATGGCTCAATTTCAAAAAAAAATCACAGAAATGTTTGACTCAGGGCCCTGAATCAAAATTGCTAAAACGGTTCCATTTCGCTGAACAAAATGGCCGCCAGAGCTAAAAATAGAAATAAATCTTAGAATGACACAGAGGGCACAGTTTTGACCCAATCATCATGAAACTTTGTCACGATGTTTATCTTAATGAACTCTAGACAAAATTAGAAACTGGGTCATGTGAGGTCAAAAACTAGGTCACTATGAATGTCTGAATGTTTATTCTTATACAATCTAGGCCAAGATTGAAACTGAGTCATTTGAGCTAAAAATAGAAATCTAAAAATAGAAAACCCTTTAAACAACATCTCCTCTGAAGCCAATGGCTCAATTTCAAAATAATTTCACAGAATTGTTTGACTCATGGCCCTGAACCAAAACTGTTAAAACGGTTCCACTCCGTTGAACAAAATGGCCGCCAGAGCTAAAAATAGAAATAACTCTTAGAATGACACAGAGGGCACAGTTTTGACCCAATCATCATGAAACTTTGTCACAATGTTTATCTTAATGAACTCTAGACAAAATTAGAAACTGGAACTCTAGACAAAATTAGAAACTGGGTCATGCGGGGTCAAAACTAGGTCACTAGGTCAAATCTTAGAAAAGCCTTGTGTACACTCTAGAGGGCACAGTTATGATCCAATCTTCATGAAACTTTGTCTGAATGTTTATCCTTATACAATCTAGGTCAAGATTGAAACTGAGTCATTTGGGGTCAAAAACTAGGTCACTAGGTCAGATCTTAGAAAAACCTTGTGTACACTCTAGAGGGCACAGTTATGATCCAATCTTCATGAAACTTTGTCTGAATGTTTATCCTTATACAATCTAGGCCAAGATTGAAACTGAGTCATTTGGGGTCAAAAACCAGGTCACTAGGTCAAATCTTAGAAAAACCTTGTGTACACACTAGAGGGCACAGTTATGATCCAAACTTCATGAAACTTTGTCAGAATGCTTATCTTTATGAAATCTAGACCAAATTTGGAACTGGACCATGTCAGGTCAAAAACTAGGTCACTAGGTCAGAACTTAGAAAAACCATGTGAATGCTCTAGAGGGCACAGTTTTGTTCCAATCTTCATGAAACTTTGTCAAAATGTTTATCTCCAACAAATCTAGACAAAGGGTGCAACTGGTATATGTTGTATCAAAAACTAGGTCACTAGGATAAACCTTAGAAAAACATTGTTTACACTCTAGAGGGCACAGTTTTGGTTCAATATTCATGAAACTTTGTCAGAATCTTAATGAAATCTAGGCCAAGTTTGGAACTGAGTAGTGTCGGGTCAAAAACTACCGGTAGGTCACCAGGTCAGATCATTGAAAAACCTTGTGTACACAATAATGGCTTTATTTTGCATTGAATCTTCATGAAACTTTGTCAGAATGTGTATCTTCATGAAATGTAGGCCAAGTTTGGAACTGAATAATGTCTGATCAAAAAAAAGATTGCCATGTCAGATCTTAGAAAACATTGTGTACACTCTAGAGGGCACAGTTTTGATCCAATCTAAATGAAACTATGTCAGAATATCGATTAGAAAGTGCAAAACTGCTCCAATTGAACCACCATCAAATAGATGATCTTCCATGTTATTTCTTCATAACTCAGGTGAGCGATTTAGGTCCATCATGGACCTCTTGTTTAAAAATTTTGTCTGATAAATAGTTTGTGAAATTTACAATTGGGTTAATAGTGACTCTCCTCCACACACCAAAATGGTTTTTGGCCTGTTATTCCTTTACTGTTTTTGGTATGTGAATGAAACTTCACAGATATGTTTTACATCAAAAGCTACATATTGTGAGTAAAAATCCTCACAATGACCTTCCCGTTTAATGACTTATCTGCCCTTAATAGGTCTGAAAAATTGTTTTTGACCTATAAATCTTTTACTTGATAGAATATCTGAATGAAACTTCATAGGTAAGTTTCACATCAAAGGTTATTTATTGTGACTAAGGACCATCACTCACCTTCCCAGTTTGGGAGTTATCTGCCACAGATATATATTTGAAAAATGTTTTTTTACCCGTAGTTCCTTTACTATATGGAATATCTGAATGAAACTTTACAGATATGTTTCACATCAAAGGTTACGAATTGTGACAAAGTACTGTCACTCTGACCTTTCCAGTTTTAAGTTATTCACCCTTGATTGATCTGAAGAATGGTTTTTGGCTTGTAGTTCCCTTTCTATATAGAATGTCTGAATGAAACTTCATATGTTTTACATCAAAGATTACATATTGTCACAAAGGACCTTCACTCTTACCTTTCCAGTTCATGAGTTATCTCCCTTGATAGATCTGAAACATGGTCTTTGACCTGTAGTTCCTATACTATATGGAATATCTGAATGAAACTTCACTGATATGTTTAACACCATAGAATAAGAAACAGGGTCTCTCAGCTTAATGAAATGCTTTACAGCCTGCGCTAAATCTACACTGGCCATAATGCCCCACGTTGTTGAGTGGTTTATATTAGTGTCTATTTACAATAAGGACATCATATCTCTGTCTATCCCAGTTCTGTGGCTATTTAGCTCTAATATATCTAAAAAAATAAGTGAGGATGCCCAGCAGTGGCGGGGTATCATGCAGTGTCTGTGGTGCTTTTATTCACGAATTATTTGGCTAGCCAAATTATGTCTGTCAACTCCATTTAGCTCTATGTCTCAGAGACTAAAATACCTTTTATGATTTAACCTTACACAAGCTCACATTATAATGATGTCCCAGCAACATCAGTATACTTTGCTGTCCTTGATATGAGCCGCGACACGACACAACCAACAATGTGGTTGTGCGTCCAGCACAGACTCAGATCAGCCTGGGCATCCGCCCAGTCTGATCAGAGTCTTCGATGTCCGCATGGAGGTTGCTTAGACTCTTAGCTACCCTTTGAGCACTTAACGAAGAGTTTGATCAATCTAGGCGGATGCCCAGGCTGATCTGAGTCTGCGCTGAGCGCACAACCACATTGTTGGTTTTGTCGTGTCGCGGCTCATATACTAAAATTAGATAGCAGTATTGGCAAGTAGGTTATTCCAGGGAAAAAAAGCTTTGGCTGTCACAACATAGCCTTTCTAATTTAAGGTTATTCTTCGACTGTTAACCCATGCCTCTGTTATATTCGCAGTTTCAAACTATCAGGTACACTAGTTTGACCTCTAGCCTTTTACTCTGGTGGCGATTCAAGGCCTCCTGGCCCTACAAATACAAATTTTATTTATTGTCGGACATGCTATAACAGTAAAACATTATTGTGTGTGCATATGAGCAACTGATTTAGGTAACCTACCACTTAACTGGGTCCTGGGGACCTACTGTTTGTGGATCTTAGCACCATTCATAGTTTTTGAAGCCTGCTATCTTGATTTGCGCATGCAGATCACATGCAGGCTGCGGTAAAACTAAGTCATCTTGTCCTCCTTTGTTAAAAGTACCTTTAGAAGTTTTCAAGATTTACAGTGTATCTTGGCTTCTATAAGCTTTAGACTTTTGAAACGTCGTCAGTATATCAGCTTCTGTAAGCTTTAGACTTTTGATACGTCGTCAGTATATCAGCTTCTGTAAGCTTTAGACTTTTAAAACGTCGTCAGTATATCAGCTTCTGTAAGCTTTAGACTTTTGAAACGTCGTCAGTATATCAGCTTCTGTAATCTTTGAACTTTTGAAACGTCGTCAGTAGCATCTTCTGTAAGCTTTAGACTTTTGAAACGTCGTCAGTATCTGTGCCAAACATGACTTTTTCAACAACCACTACTCCACTAGGCTAGGTCATAGTGACCAAATTTGGGGAAATAGACACCGTATAAGGTGTTCGAAATTACCCTGCCTCTCAGATTGTATAATTTCCAAGCCTGTGAATCGTCATCAATGCATACACCAAACAGGTCCAGGTAAACTGCCACAAACCTAGGTCATGTTGACCTCAATTTTTATCGAGCCCGCTTGGTGTTTGTGCGTTCGTCTGTCCGTCTTTTTACAGCCATATCTTGAGTTTGATTGAAACTTCATAAGTACATGCCGGGCCGGGTAGCGCAATCGATAGGGCACCTGACTTGTAAGTCAGAGGTCCTGGGTTCGAATCCCGGTCTGGCCACATACTTTCGTTTCTCCTTCCGCTGATTCAAGAAGGGCAGTTGTCAGTTACTGGCGAAAGTATGTGCACTTAGTACTGGTTAACCGCTTAGAAGGTCTAAGCCTGCCCAGGAATAGTGTGGTTAGGTTAACTGACCGTCCCGACATGACCTTAGTTGTTTACCGTGGACGTTAAGCATCAAATCAACCAACCAGCCAAATCATAAGTACATGCACCTTACCACTCCAGGTCACCTACAGCAAAACTAGGTCGCTGTGACCTACTTTCACACGAAAATGTTTTCATCTGCAGGCCCAAATCTCCCTTTTCACAGGCCCCAGAACATTGAAACTCCATCAGTGTATGCACCTTACCACTCCAGGTCCCCTCTCATAGCGTATGTCACTGTTTTAACATTTTGAGTGCTAATATGTTTCTTACCAGATGACAGATTCTTACCTTGAATGTGTGATAAGTAATGATGAAGACAGGGTGTAACCATATCATCCAAGCAGAGACTTCAGCTTGCAACTGCTAAAGCTGGTGCCATCTTATGCTTAGCATTTTCACTACTGTCAAAGCGCCAACGGGCTCGAAACGCTGGCTGTGGCCATCTAGTTTTAAATTGACACTATGTCAGGTCTTACTTAAAGGCGCGGAAAGGCTTGACTGTCGACTGCGGTCATCTAGTTTGATTATAGTGCTAATGGAACTGAATGTTTTTTTATTTTTGACAAAATTTATATCTAAACGTTGAAATACGTGACTTATCTGGATGCTGCTGCTGACCTAAGATCAAGATCACAGATGTAGAAGTTTGTATAAGGTTTGCATTACCTTGTTTTCTTTGGGCTGTAGCACTGGCAGGGGGATACTTTTGGCCGTAATCACATTCTGCTATTCCACAAGCTTGTATTTGTTTCATAGTAAATCTAAATGAGTCAGCAGATAAAATCTCTTACAATGAAAGTGTCATACAGCTGTACTTAGCATCCTTGGCAGAAGGGAAGTTTGCTTACCTGTTCCGTATAGTATGTTGAAGAAATCTAAGAGAATTAATCAGCTGCAGAAATACACTGTCCAAGTGGGGATATGTGAGCTTTTGCTCACTGTCTTCTGTTGTTTATGCTTGTTTTATGCCCATGACCCTTAGTGTTTCCCCCAGCCTGCGAAAAGGGCAGGGTACGGGCCAGAAATATGGCACATTCAGCGCGTGATTAACTCTCAAAAGGGCACCTTTCTGGATTACCAGGTATAAGTCGGGCATACATAGGCTTATTAACACCTTGTTACAGGCTAAACACCTTATTCTTACAAACAGTTGTATGTATTTGCATAATAAAATGTCTGTTCCCCATGCAGAAAGCTGTATAAAGCAAACACTTGACATGAACATGGATAAAATTGCCTTCCACAAGAATGCAGAAGGGTACATAGGACCAAAAAGCAGAAGGGTAGGGTCAAAAGTCAGAGGGGTGCAGCACCCTTCTATACCTCTATAGGATAATCCCTAACCCTACTATGCCAGTATTTTATCCTCGCACTGACCCTCACAATCCTATCATGGGTCCGGTATGGATACAGCAAAGTATGATGTGAATTCTCCATGATTCTTTGTGATGATTATTCCGGAAGGGTTTATTGGTGGATAATTATCTCTAGCCTGACCCATGCTAAAGTATCGGCAGTGATTGGGTTCCATAGCACCCCTTCATCTCTGCATCTCCATCCTGAGCCCGACTTGAAGTAAATTAGTTAAGTTCTGAATTGTTAGATCCAGAGCTCTATTCAAGAGAGAGTATTTGATGATAGAACTATTTTTGTCAGTTCTACATTAAAACGTAAGTTGTAACCCCACATCTGAACCGTCTCACGGTTCAAATGAGGGTCAAAACATATGGTTTCATTGAGAAATGAGAAAAATTATCCCTTGGTTATCAATCAAATACTACCTCTTATCTAGAGATCTGAGATCTTTTGGAAGCAATGTATACACAAAAGAAATAAAAACAACAGACTCAGGTTAACTGAATCGGATGAATACACCAAAGTAATGAAAATAGCAGACTGAGTTCCAGTTTAATTGAGTCAGAAAATCCTTTAAACGACATCTCCTCTTAGGCAAATGGCTCTATTTCAAAATAATTTCACAGAAATATTTGACTCATGGCCCTGAACCAAAATTGCTCAAGCGGTTCCGCTCCACTGAACAAGATGGCCGCAGGAGAAAAAATAGAAATACATCTTTGAAATGACAGAGAGGGCGCAGTTTTGACTCAATCTTCACGAAACTGTGTCAGAATGTTTATCTTTATGAAATCCAGGCCAAGTTTGAAACTGGGTCATGTAGGGTCTAAAACTAGGTCAACCACATCCACACACACCCCCAAGATGCACAAACCCAGAGACGGATGGTCAAATCTAGAGGGCATAGTTATAGGAGTAGGCTGCAAGCTAACCACAGATATCCACATAGATGATTTTGATAGGGGGTTTAAGAAGGCAGCCTGAAAAATTGAAAGACATGCTTTCAGTGATGGAAACTGGCAAGATTTATGTAGCAGCCCAAAAGCTTAACAGGCCAAACTTCCAGTTGCCCAAATTTTCAACTAGCTAAAGATCTTATTCATTTTTTATTGCAGGAAAGATAAATTTGTGCCACTAAAATTCAATTATGAGGCCCCAGACAAAAATTAGGTGCATTTGGCTATTGGACCACTGGCAGTTTCCAGCAGTGTGCTTTATTGGTAGACCCGTATGATGAATCATTATGGAATTTGATACACACTAGTTTTCATTTCCGGATTTGCAAATGGAAACTGCTTTGGCAAGGAAAGATTAGAAAAGTTATGAAAAAAAAGACATTTACAACAACTGGCTAAGTAGGAGCCTAAGTAGCTTGATCTAGCTGTCTGCGGTTGGAGATCCGTTAAAGGCGAGAATCTTTTCAACCATAAATGGGGATCCGTTGCACACAGCCTTTCATTATCACCCACACATTGCAATTCATCCATCTCCTCATCCAACGACTGACAACTAACAAAAACTCCTGTCATACTTAAACATTGATGGTCATTGATTTGTTCAGATGATGTCACTGGAACGTTATCGTGACGTCATGATGACATCACAATAACGCAGCTTTTGTTTTAGCGATTCCTGCAGTGCAAACTAATAGCATTTTTAGCTTACCTGAGCCAGGGGCTCCGGGGGGAGCTTATTGGATCAGGCTCCGTCGTCCGTCCGTCCGTCGTCCGTCTGTCAACATTTTCAAACGACTTCTCTGAAACCATTGGGCCGATAGCAAGTAAATTTCATGTAGAGCCTCTATGGGGGCGGCGGAAAGAAAAAATGTTCAAGCTGTCCTGGCCACGTGACCAATACGGCCGCCATGCCCATGTATGTTAAAAACCTATGAAAATCTTCTTGTCCAGAACCAATAGGCCGATGGCATTGGAACTTGGTGTGTAGCATTGGTTACGCGAGTACTACCACGATTATTCAAATTATAACCTTGGGTTGACCTTGACCAATTTTTATGGTGAGGTCAAATTTACTTTCTGTAGCTGTATATATGGGAAAATGCTAGAACATAAGATTTCTAGGAAACTATTGAATATTTTGACCTGCAAATTGATATATACAGCCACCTTAATGAGTACATGAAACATTCATGCGTACAAGAGATCAAGGTCATTCTTTGACCTTTGATCCGGGTCTCTCATATTGTGACAGTTTCACACATCTCCTCAAAAGCCGCTGGGCCAATTATAAGCAAATTTCATATAGAACCTCTAGGGGCTGAGGGAACGAAAATTTGTTCAAACAGTCTGGGTCACATGATCAACATGGCCGCCATGCCTATATATGGCAAAAGCCTTTACAAAAAACAAATGATCGATGGCCTTGAAATTTGGTATATAGCACCAAGTAATTGAGTACTATCAAGATTGTTCAAATGATGACCTTGGGCTGACCTTGACCTTTTTAAGGCAAGGTAAAGCATGGAAAAATGCTAGAACATAAGATTTCATGGCAAGTTTAGAAGAGTTTGGCCTAAAATGGTATATACAGTCGTCTTAGTTAGTACATGGAAGCTTTGCGGGTACAAGAGGTCAACGTCATTCTTTGACGTCTGACCAATGTCTCTCATACTTTGACAATTTAAGACATGTCCTCAAAAGCCACTGGGCTAATTGTAACCAAATTTCATACGCAGGTGTCAAGGGGCTAAGGGAATGAAAACTTATTCAAGCAGTCTATGTGACATGACCTACATGGCCACCATCCTCAAGTTAGCGATTCAGGGCCTCATGACCCTCTTGTTTACCGTTGCTAGTGCAAAAGCAAGAGAAACTTTTATGATCACATTTGTCTCCTTTTTTGGTTGTCCCCACAGAATATGGGTTTTAGCAGTGCTTTGATAGATGAGAAGGCATGTCACTGCTTTTCTCTAGGGATGAGGCTCGGTAGAATGGCTGCAGGCGACCGATGCATAGCCTCGTAAATCAAAAACACAGTTTATTGCATTCAGACCATTGGATCAGACATAGGTTGCAAAGACATAGATAGTCCCCTCCGTAAAGATAGAATGAAAGCCAATAAATGCTTCCTCAAGTTTGAGGAAAAAGAAAGTAAAAGACAGACAGTGATCAGGAATTAATACAATCAAAGTCCACATTCCACTCTCAAAACCAAAAGGGAAAGAAGCACATACACACAGAATTTGACACAAGTTTACGAAAGACACGCACAGTAAACCAAATGGGCAGCTCTTTCCCAACGAGATGGTCATTTAGCTACCCCAATAACAGCATCAACATCTAATTTTTAAACTAATTTTTAGTTCACCTGTCAAGGTGAGCTTATAGTATAGCATTTGTCCGTCGTCCGTCGGCGTCGGCGTCGTCGGCGTTCACACTTTTAAACAGGCCAATTGAAGCAATATTTCATATGAAGCCTTGACAGGATGGGGGAACGAAAGTTTATATATTTGGTCCAGGTCACATGGCTAAGATGGCCGCCATGCCCATATATGGTAAAAAAATAAAAAAAACCTTCTTCTGCAGAACCACTGGGCCGATTGCCTTGAAACTTGGTATGTAGCATCTTGGACTCCAGTACTACGAAGTTTATATAAATGATGACCTTGGGTTGACGTTGACATATTTTATGGCAAGGTCAAATTTGGTCCCTCAGGGGTTTTGATGGGAAAATCTTAAAAAGTGCATTTTTCTGTTGCTGTTTTGCTCTGTGATATGGAAAAGCAGTTAATTTCAATACCTATGGATATTAGAGGTCAAGATCATTTAGTGACCTTGAGCAAAGGTCATTTGTCCATTAGGAGACAACATTTTCAAACATCTTCTTCTCATAAACCATTGGACGGATTGAAGCCAAATTTCATATAGAGACTTAACAGGATGGGGGAACGAAAGCTTATATATTTGGTCCAGGTCACATGACCAAGATGGCTGCCATGCCCATATATGGTAAAAACCTTAAAAAAATCTTCATCTCCAGAACCACTCGGCCGATTGCCTTGAAACTTGGTATGTAGCATCTTGGACTCCAGTACTACAAAGTCTATATAAATGATGACCTTGGGTTGACCTTGACCTATTTTATGGCAAGGTCAAATTTGGTCCCTTAGGGAATTTGAAGGGAAAATCTGAAAAAGAGCATTTTTTGTTGCTGTTTTGCTCTGTGATATGGAAATACAGTTAATTTCAATACCTATGGATATTAGAGGTCAAGGTCATTTAGTGACCTTGACCAAAGGTCATTTGTCCATTAGGAGATAACATTTTCAAACACCTTCTCCTCATAAACCATAGGACGGATTGAAGCCAAATTTCATATAGAGACTTAACAGGATGGGGGAACGAAAGTTTATATATTTGGCCGAGGTCACATGACCAAGGTGACCGCCATGCCCATATATGGTAAAATCATAAAGAATCTTCTTCTCCAGAACCACTGGGCTAATTGCCTTGAAACTTGGTATGTAGCATCTTGGACTCCAGTACTACAAAGTTTACATAAATGATGACCTTTGGTTGACCTTGACCTATTTTACCACAAGGTCAAATTTGGTCCTTTAGGCTTTTGAATGGGAAAAGCTGAAAAAGTGTATTTTTCTGTTGCTGTTGTGATATGGAAATGCAGTCATCATCAACCCCTATTAATACTGCAGGATGGGGGAACAAAAGTTTATATATGAGCCCGTCCAGATAGAAATCGACCTTATGACACGCGACGTGAAACTGAGATAAGTGACGTCAAAGTTTGACGTTACGTCAGACGATTTTCCCGCTGTTTTACACGGCATATGATTCAACTTTAATATGAATATTAATAGTGTAGGAAACCACCGTAGCCGCATATTTGTTGCCAGGGATCCAGAAATATGATTCTTTGGAGCCTTATACATCACCACAATTGCAGTTTGCGTTTATTACCGAATTTAATAAATTGAAAAAATATTTTATACGCAGATGCGTAAAAAAGCTTGATACTGGCGGCAGTTCTGGTCCCGTTTTAGTTCAAGTTCATTAATTTTCAGCTTTGATCTAGCGAAAATAATTTTCAATCTCGGACAACAACAACAATAATAATGATAATAATAATAACTATATTATTAATATCAAAAGTAAAATCCCGAACCGAAAAAGAATCCAAGCCTATAGCTTTGTGTAGGTACATGTATACAAACAGCGTCAGCATTTTCATGCATTCACTGACATTGTTTACAATTTTTCAGTTTAAACTGCAAGACAGCAAACAAAATGTAGATAAAATGTTGTGTAAAAGCAATTTGAAGTTTTCATGCATTGCTTGTTTTCTATATCACAGACTGCCAGATCGAAGGTAAATTTGCAATACGATTTTTTCCTCTCCTCCAGTGCCGGGTGGAACATTGCAGGGCAAGGGCCTACTGTGCCTGCAGTAGGTGCGGGTGAGCGTTGTTTGGACATTTTTTCTCTGGTCTATCATTTCTCTTCTTTCTCCCTCTCTCTGGGAGACTGTCCGATATAGACTGAAATACTGTCTTAAAGGGCCAGTAAACCCAAAACAATCAATCAGTCAATCCTCTCCTGCCTGTCAGCGCTGACAAATGCCGGGTGACAAACGGCAAAGGGCGGCATAAAGAAGCGTCTCTGAACCTTGATGTCTCTAAATGGTGGAAGACAAAACGCATTCCAATTTCAACACAGTTTTCGGAGGTCCTAAACCATTTTGATCTTCTTACAATTCCCTGTCCAATGAGATGAAAATTGGGAGTTTAAGTCAAAAGTCCGTCTGGTTGTTTTGTGTGTTTTTTCCTTAAGCTAATATAGTATTATTTTTTTATTTCTTTTTTCCCTTGTTTATATTGCTGGTGGTTGGTGGATTACATTTGTAAATTAAATTAACAAATTAAAAAAAACACACACACACAAAAGCACGCACGATGTTTTGCTTTCGTTTGAAATTGTGATTTGTTTGCTTTTCCGCGATTTGGTAACTCAAAGTCCATACCTGATATCATAGTGACGATTTTACTTTTGTTACGGACACAGAAAATATAAGATTACATCCCCTTTCTATAAAGAGACGCCTATATGATCAAGAAATTCATTTTAACCATTTAACCAAAAGCTGGCATAGGTAGCGATGTGGAAAAGCGGGAGGGGAGGAACTCGTAATAAAATGTAACTGATTGCTACATAAAATAGAGTTTTTATGCCCCCGAAGGAACTTCGGGTGGCATATTAAAATCGCACCGTCCGTCCGTCCGTCAGTCCGTCCGTCTTTCCGTCTGTCCGTCCGTTACAAATCGTGTCTCAGCTATAACTTTAAAACTACTGAAGCAAATTTCATGAAACTTCACTGATAGATAAAGCACAATGTGAAGGTGTGTCACGCACAAGACTTAGGTCCCTACGCCCAAGGTCAAGGCCACAATTGGGTCAGAGGTCAAATTGTGTCTAAAAATCATGTCTCAGCGATAACTTTAAAACTACTGAAGCAAATTTGATCAAACTTCACAGATAGATTAGCATAATGAGAAGGCATGTCGGGCACAAGACTTAGGTCCCTACACCCAAGGTCAAGGTCACAGTTGGGTCAGAGGTCAAATTGCATCTCGAAATCGTGTTTCAGCGATAATTTTTAAAATACTGAAGCAAATTGAATGAAACTTCACAGAAAGATGAAGCATAATGAGAAGGTGTGTCACACATAAGATTTAGGTTACCACGTTCAAGGCCAAGGTCACAATCAGGGGTCAAAGGTCAAATCCTGCCTCTGCAATAACTTGAAACCTGCTGAAGCGACTTTCATCAAACTTCACAGAAAGGTAAACCAAAATGAGAAGGTGTGTTATACACAATATTTATGCTACTAAATCCAAGGTCAAGGTCACAATCTTGGGTCAGAGGTCAAATCATGTCTCGGTAATTACTCAGAAAAGTACCAAAGCAAACATTACAGAAAGATAAAGCCTACTGAGAAGATTTGCCATACACTAGACATACATTTCCACATCCAAGGTCAAGGTCATAGCCAGACGTCAAAGGTCAACTCATTTATCCTCAATTACTTAAAAACTACTGAATCAAACTTCATTAATTTTCATGAAAAGGTAAAAAATAATGAGATTATTCACATACAAATTATGGTTTTGTTGCCCAAGGTAAGGGTCACAGTCAGGGCTCAGAGGTTAAATCATGTCTCTGAAATGGCTCAAAACTGCTGAGGCCAATTTCATCAGATTTCTTTGAAAGGTAAAGCATGATAAAAAAAAGTAAAGTATTATGGTAAGTTATGTAAGGTGTGACATGTAGGTTCCAGTACCCAATATCAAGGATACAACACAGTTTTGTGAGTGGTTGAATTAAGTCCCCATCTTCCAAAGTGCATTTAACATCACAGAAAAGTAAAACAAATGAGAATGTATGTCATGTGCAAGACTCAGGCTCCACACTCAAGGTCACGGTCACAACCAGGACTCAAAGGTCAGTTTAAGGGGCCTTCGGGGGCATGTGTTACACACTGTAACATTTCTTGTTTAAGTTGGCAACTAAAATTACCTCCTTTCGTGTGAGTTTTTTTAGCTTGAACAGAATGGTAAACATACAACGTACAAGCCTGGAACCCCATTTATTGTCTTATCTTTGTTTATATTGCATTGCTGGGCGGGAGACTAGAACAAGAAATTGTGTTTTGCTGAGCAGTTAGACAGTTTTTCAAAATTATGTTCTCTACTTTTTGCCAGTTATCTGACACAGTATATGCTTATGAACCCACATTTTGTCACCAGTCATGAAGGTTGAGCTGCTTTTTAAAACGATTTTTGTTTAGGCGATTTTACAACTGATAGGAATATGGAGATTTTAATAGAACATGTATGCAAATGAGCCGTGACGTGACAAAACCAACAAAGTGGTTTTGCGCCCAGCGCAGACTCAGATCAGCCTGGGCATCCGCCCAGTCTGATCAGTCTTCGCTGTCCGCATGGAGGTAGCTTAGACCCTTAGCTACCCTTTAAGCGCTTAGTGAAGGGTCTGATCAGACATTGTGGATGCTCAGGCTGATCTGAGTGCACTGGGCGCACAACCATTTTGTTGGTTTTCTCGTGTTGCGGCTCAAATAAACTCAACCTTTGCATCAGTGTCTTTGAGTCCACTAGGCCTTTGGGCCTGGTAAATTGTATGGTGAATATATGCTTTAAAGCAGAAGTGATAGTTCCTGTGACGTGGCATATCCACCACTTTTACAAAGGGAAACAACTTTTGTGACTTTTTTATGCTTCCTCGGACGTAGCTCTTCAAAAATGCGATCTACTCTTAAAGATAAAATGCTGCTGAAGGACTCTTGCACAGAAACAAATTCTTTGCTTAAATGACAAACTTAAACTTAATTGCTTACTCATCTTTAGAAACAGTTGAAGTATTTCAATATATCTAAAGGTATGTTTTGTTTATTTTTTGCTTTATGCACTCGAAGCCAAAGGAGCACCGGAGGTATGAAGTTTCCGGATCGTCAGTACGTGCGAACGGCAGTTCATAAGCATGTCGGTCAGTCCGAATATTAAGTTTCTTGTTATAGCTGCTTCGGAAAATATATTTTTTGATAACCGTTCGAGGTAAAGGGATCATACTTGGTATGACATTTACCTGAATCAAAGCCTTTCGATCTTTTCTACCTTTCCCAAGAGGCGTGTCCCAGGGTGGGACCAAAGTCTAGAGCTTTGTTACGGGAAAATTTACTCATACTGATTACATGCGGTTGCTGTGTTAACGTTAATAATTGTAATGATATGCATTCCAAATGAAAACATTGATAATGGCGTTATCCATAACGGTGTAACGTGACGTCACGTAACGTTAATAATTCTGGCAAATTTCATTAGATACCAGTATGTTTAAAACTGCCATAACATCCTTAATAATCTAGATAACTTCATACGGTTTTTAGCTTTTTGTTCTATAATGGCATTTGCATTCATTTAACAGAAAACCTAAAAATCGAATTTTTATGTCATAAGGTCGATTTCTATCTGGACGGGCTCATATTTGGCCGAGGTCACATGACCAAGATGACCGCCATGCCCATATATGGTAAAATCATAAAGAATCTTCTTCTCCAGAACCACTGGGCTAATTGCCTTGAACTTGGTATGTAGCATCTTGGGCTCCAGTACTACAAAGTTTACATAAATGATGACCTTTGGTTGACCTTGACCTATTTTACCATAAGGTCAAATTTGGTCCTTTAGGCTTTTGAATGGGAAAAGCTGAAAAAGTGTATTTTTCTGTTGCTGTTGTGATATGAAAATGCAGTCATCATCAACCCCTATGAATACTAGAGGTTAAGGTCATTTAGTGACCTTGGCAGAAGTTCATTTGTCATGTGTCAACATTTTTAAAGGACTTCTCCTCTGAAACTACCTGTCCAATTTCAATTACAGCCGGGCCGGGTAGCGCAATCGGTAGGGCACCTGACTCGTAAGTCAGAGGTCCTGGGTTCGAATCCCGGTCTGGCCACATACTTTCGTTTCTCCTTCCGCTGATTCAAGAAGGGCAGTCGTCAGTTACTGGCGAAAGTATGTGCACTTAGTACTGGTTAACCGCTTAGGAGGTCTAAGCCTGCCCAGGAATAGTGTGGTTAGGTTAACTGACCGTCCCGACATGACCTTAGTTGTTTACCGTGGACGTTAAGCATCAAATCAACCAACCAACCAAATCAATTAAATTTCATATGCACCCTTCAGGCAAAGCGGGAAAGAAATTTCATATATTTGGTCCAGGTCACATGGCCAAGATGGCCACCATGCCCATATGTGGCAAAAACCTTAAGAATTCTTCTTCTCAAAGACCACTGGTCCAATTGCCTTGAAACTTGGTATGAGCATCTGGGACTCTAGTACTACCAAGTTTATATAAATGATGACCTTGTGTTAACCTTTACCTGTTTTGCTACAATGTCAAATTTGGGCTCTAATGCTTTTGAATGGGAAAAGCTAAAAAAGTGCATTTTTTTTGTTGCTGTAGTGCTCTGTGATATGGAAATGCAGACAACTTGAACCCCTAGGAATTCTTTGGGCCAAGGTCATTTAGTGATCTATCTTGGCTAAAGGTCATTTGTCTGTAATGTGTCAACATTTTTAAAGGACTTCTTCTCTGAAATTACTGGGCAGATTTCAATTAAATTTCATATGCAACCTTCAGGCAAAGCTGGAAACAAAATTTATATATTCGGTCCAAATCACATGACAATGATGGCCACCATGCCAATATATGGCAAAAACCTTGAAAATCTTCCTCTCCAGAACCACTGGGCCAGTTGCCTTGAAACTTGGTATGTTGCATCTGTGACTCTAGTATATCAATTTTATTTAAATTGAGCATATACTGACAGGTGAGCAATCGTTGCCCTCGGGCGACTTGTTTTTATTTAGTTTTCAAAATAAATTAAAACAGAAGATAGATTGGGCAGCAATACAGGAGACCATACTGCCAGAGACCATAGACAAGCGGACACAGCACAGTATAACACCAAGGAACCCCAACAGAAGTACCGCCTTGGAATGATCAGTAAAAGATTACTGGGGTAGGGGGGGGGGGCTTAAACTAGTGTTACTGGGCCCAAAAAAGCTATCAATTATACATCTTGGCCTATATTTTACGGTAGGTGATTATTATGTTTTGTGGAATTTATGATATTCCCTTACTGTATCGAACGACTTTCAATGAACTTAACATAGGACTTTGATATGACAAATCGCCGTAGGAGATTGAATTTGCATAGATTTTGGAGATGGTTAAAGGGTTATGGCTTTATTCTTATTTTTTCGTATTTTCTTTTCAGGAAACAAAGATGAATTGAGGAATAAAGATCAGTACAGAGAATGGGAGACTATTTGTCTGAGTCTTTGGGTCTTGCTGATCAGCTTCCAGTTCCAGTGGTTGAGAAAGGTTTATTAACTAGCGAAACAAAGGAAAAGAATGATGACTGCCATGAATCAGCAACAGGCAATATTAGAATGGATGAGCAGATGGAGCTGCCTAGGCAGCCAGGTTGTGTAACTAATGATGAATTGGTATCTGCAGTCAATACGCGTGATATAATTATTCAAGGGCAGGATCAGATTTTATCAGACATTCAAGATAGCGTTCATACACATGACCAGAAAAGTTCAATCACGGAGTCTGAATATCATGAAGCTAAAATTTTGGCTGAGAGTAATCAAGATAAAGAGATACATTGTTTGCAACGTCAAGACAAACATTCAAATGCATTATGTGGTAAGAGCGCAGAAGAACATAGTATGAAAACAGAGGATCAGGAGCAGATAAATAGAACACTGTCAGGTTCCAAAGATGATAGAGAAACCGAAGTAGAGCTGTTGGAAAAAAAATTCAAGAAAGAAGCTGAAGAACAAATTTCAGATAATAACGCAAAAGTGGAAAATGAGGTTAAGCTGTTAGTCTGTACTAAAAAACAATGGTGTTCTGAGAAAATTCTGCTGGAGACTGAAAACTTTAAAAAGATTGGTACAGGCCAGAGACACAGGGACAGTGATAGTAAACAAGGCGAGCTTGTATTGTTTGACTCGGTTTATCAAAGTGAAGCTGACACTACAGTTCTCTCAAGGAATGCTCATGATCATGGAATTCTAGATAAAGATTTAAATACCAGATGTAAAAACGCAAATGAAACTGTTAAAGAAACTGCAAAAGATACTGAAACTGAGAGTACTGACAGATATCACCACCCTATGCCCAAAAATGAAGCTGTGGAAACCTCTTGTGCTGAGATAGTTTCTGCGGAATCTGTAAGCCAAATAAGAGATGAAAACTTCTTGTTTACAGAGCATGGTGATACTGGTAAAGAAAAAGATAGTTTTTTGACTGAGCTTGAAAATCATTTTATTGGAGACCTGCAAGAAAATTGTAAGGCTGACTTTGATAGCGTCCATGAAGGGGATAGTAGAAACTCAGTGAAGGCAGATGACGACAAATTAAAGGTGACAAAAGTTTTACATGCTGAATTAGTCCAACTAAATGACCTTAGAGTGCCTGAGTTAGCAAACACATTAAAAAGTGATGACATGGTAATGCAGTCTGTGGCCAATCAAACTGAAGGTGCACTCAAAGATGAGACTAAACAGAGAGATGTAAATAAAACGTTATTAACAATACCGAGTCATGTTATTGAGAAAGATTCCGTTACATTAAGTTCTGTTGATACAGAGTCTAATTTTGCTTTTTCAGAAACTGTTAATGATGTAGAGCAGGATAGGGGCTCTTATGGTGACATAAGGATATATACACAAACAGGAGAAGAGTCTATAATTGAAACTGGAAAGTGCAAAGATAGAAATGAAAATGATGAAAAATTCGTAGGAAATAAGAATGACAGTAAATGCAGCATTGCTCTGCATCTTTCAGAACATGCTAAGGGTAGTGATGGAAAGTTGATAGAAACTCAGTATGACACTCAGTATGACAATCCATCAAACGGAGAAGGTATGGAATGTAGTACAGATTCAACACAAATTGTAAACTCGAAAATAATTGACCCGGCCTCGTTAGCAAGTAACTCTGAATGCTATGCTGAAGCTGAATGTCCAGAATCTAAATATTGTGAAGGAGATCATAAAGAAACAGATTCGAATAATGATAAAAACTGTAATATTTTAACAGCGGATGACAAAGTGCATCTTAAGGATTTGCATGACAATAAGTTAGCTGACACAATGAACAGAAATATTTTGGAATCAGGAAATGCTCCAAAATATGATGAAAAGCAGATGGAAATTCAAACGGAAAATTTTAAGTTAAAAATATATCAGGAGTCGAAAGGAGAAAAGGGAAACGTTGAACTGAGTGGTAAGCGTATGTGCAAAAGAGACGGGTCCGATTTTGAATTTAGACTTGAACTTGGCCAGAATCCACAAGCAGCTTGTATAGATAGTCAGGTGAAATCTCAAGACAGTACAGAACAAACCACCGAAAAGAAAATTCCTTGTGTGGTTGACCTTCCTGAAGATGAAAATATTGAGGAGAAAGGGTCGATTGCAGCACATGTAAAATATAGAGAAATGTATAAAAACTTATTATATAAGGAAAAGCATAAACAACTAACGCCCACTAACAAACACGTCCAAGCTCTCTTGAAAAGGTCTCTTTTAAGAAAGAAATGCAAGCCATATAAACAGGTCTGCCCTCAGCAGATGATTCCAAATACTGTGAATGTCTGTTTTGACATGTCCAAATCAGATGCTTACAAGGCACATGATAATAAACAGAAGTTAGTAGCACAGGCTAAGCAGCTAGACCACGTTGTTCATACGTCGGATAAAGATGTGATGAAACTTGAGTATGCAGCAAAGGCAAACATAAACCCAAAGCGAGAAATTGATTCTCAAGCATTGAATCGCATGAAGGAAGCTATGAAGTCATTGGCGGAATCAAAAAAGTTTAGAAATGCAACTGAAGTTGAACTCAGAAAAACTGAAACAAAAACTAAAGACGCTGCAAATGCGTTTGCAGCTGCATCCACTTTGAAACAGGCAATTTCAAGAGAAACTCTAATATCAAAACCTGCAACGCCAGAAACCTACAAAGGTTTGGTAGATGAAAAAGTGTCTTCATTTTTTCCTGAAAGAAAGCGTCTGTTCCCTAAATCATATCAGCATCTAGTTGAAGAGTCAGTTCCACAGAGTAGCAAAGATGAGGTCAGTGTAGATACTGTTTTTAAACTTACAAGAGCGAGGCAACATATTGCAGTTTTTAAAGAAAAGGCAAACGCAAAAAATATGCTTCCTGTATCAAAAATGCCTGACAGAATCTTACGAAAAGTAAAAGCAAACAAGACATGGTCCCCGAGTGAAAATCTTCCAGATGTAGAGCCTGCCCCACAACAGAACGTTCATGTCACAGGTAATCCGAAAAATGTATATATCATAAATGTGAATAATTCTTGCCCAGAAAATAATATTCATCCCACCACAAATGCTCTTGAAATAAATTCGGATACAGAACCCCAATGCAAAAACAGCGAAAAAGTCATTTCCGGAACAGTAAAAAGTCCTGTCATAGATAGTAAGTCGCCGAGAACTGAAGTTCCATCCGTTTCTACTATTTCATCACAGAACAAACATAGTACTTCCTGTACTGAAAATCAGCGGAGAATATCAACTACGGTCAACTTTGATTCATGCATTACAATTCACGACTCAGATTCGGAGGAAGACGTCAGAGAGAGTGATGTAGTACATTCTAAACCTGAAACTGTAGTTGGACGACCACACAAAGATAAACTGAAATCTAATAAGAATATCCATGAAAGAAATACTAGAATTTTGAGAAAAGATGAACAAATGTCTGGAGTGACTGTAAATAAAAGTAGACTTGTCTGTCATGAAAACAGAAGAGAAGGAAACACCGAAAGAAAGAGAGCTGTTCCAGAGGCTGGTAATTCAGTATCAAAATGTGCAAGGGAAAGATTGCTTGTAAAAATTCCTTCTTTACTTCGAAAGAGGTCTGTGTCATCGGTTGAATCAACACAGTTAAAAGGGCAAACTAAAAAAATCAAAACCAAAGGATTAATAGATAAATCATTTTCTCCTGTGCAGGTTGCCAAACAGGCTGTACCAGTTGATAGACCCGAAACTACACGTGGAAAACAATCTGATACGGATGTTGGAACAAATAGAAAAAGGCCCAAACATAAATCAGTTCATGGTTCTAATACAGATTTGAAAAGACCACTTAATGCACTTCAGATTGACATAAAGGGAAATCAGTCTAAAGAAAACATGATGGAATTTGTTGCTGATAAACTTAGAGCAATAGAGAAAGCTAATGATAAACCATTATCCAAGAGTAAACCAAATTCTTCCCTTAAGATACAAGTGAAAGGTCCGGAAGCTGAAATAATAGAACTATCAAGTGATGAAAGTGATGGTGATGATGTGTCAGTTATAGAAAGCTGTAAGAGTTCTGATGAAAGTAAAAGTGAACAGGACGATGCAGGTGTTGAAACAATTATAGAAAGGTGTGAAAGTTCGGAAGAAAGTGAAAGTGAGCAGGATAATAATGATGCATATGAAGAGTTAGATGACACTGGCTTGTATGATGATGACTATTACGACTATGAAAAAGAAGAAGTGCGAAGGAAAAGAGGCAAGAAATGCACTGCAGCTAGTTCATGTTATGTGGTTTTAACTAAACTGACATGCATTAAACACCAGAATGAGAGAGTTAATATCAACGATCTGGATAACTATGGGTACTGCAGCACTAAGTGTAGAAAACTCTTTTTAAAGAAATATGTTAATTGTACGTATTGAGATGCCATTAAAACTGTTTCTGGTATAACTTTCAACAACTGCTGATGATGAATTTATTTAATTATTGGGATAGATTTTGTATTTGAAAGCAGTCCATGCTGTTAAATTTGGAGATACTAGTGCTGATTTTTCAAAACACAAATTAGTAACATGTTGATAGTGACAGAGTTTCTTTTGGTTGTTTCCCCTGTGACTTACTGAATCAAGACATAGGTGCTGTACTACTTTTCCAATATGGTCGCTTGTGGCAGCGTAAACTGTTATTGTATGACCTGGTCCTGAGGTTTGACTTTGTTTCATGCTCAGCTCACTGAGCATTGAAATTCAAATCCATTTTAAATAAATCCTCTGCATTTTTCAGAGCTGTTTATCGTTCCAGTGTTTGCTTTTCACAAACTTTCTCTTTTTGGAACATATAAAACACGTTCGGTTTGATATTTTTAATTATAGCCAAAATTAAAATTTGAGCACAATCTCAGCTGAGCATGGAAAAAAGTTTTATATCCTCGAGGCCTGGTTTTGTGCGATGTACAGACAGGCAAACCACAGCCGTCTACAAAGTTTTTTGTTGTATATAATGTTACCAGTTGCTTGTTAAGAAACAATTTTTGTTTTGCACATTCTGTCTTGTTAATGGTTTCTGAAGTTTTAGCAGGGTGCGGCACATGTATCTGTGTGCTAATTCGTTTTTTTCACTCGATCAGTATGTTTGTCAGTTTGTCCATCCGTCCACAGTTGAATCATAAAATTTCATTTTTAACACGCCTGTACAAAGTACAGGACATGTGGCTTGAGGGTCAGGGTTCACTTTTTCAATTATATGTAAACCTGATTTCCATACTGCATCAGCCCTATCATTTGCCTTACACTATATAGTACGTGCAATAAACGGACAATGAGTTGATATTGTTGGATGCTATATACTGTATATTCATGATTTATATTTCATGCTCTATTGACTTTATGTCTAAGTTATCCTAAATCGAACACCCACAGTAGAATCAACCCTTGTGTTCAAGTCAGTATGTATACTCAAAGAGAAACAACAAACCTGGTTAACTATGTTTATACAAAACGACCAGGTCACCTCGGCTAAACCAATTTGTTTATCCATGATGACCAGGTAGTTTTGGAACTATGACTCTTTTTCGTCTTGCAAAAACCTCTTTTTCGTTTTATAACAGCCCTAGAAACATAGTTTACCAGGTGTGAATAAGGACAATCATTATCTCCTGTGATACTGCATTTTATACCCTCGACTGTTATTTTATTTTCATGTGTTTTACCATAACTTGGTTATCACATTTGCATTGACCTTAGCATTTAAGTCCATTTCTACCTAAGAGGCAGGTGCAGCAGGTGGACAAAACTATTCGTCACAAAGTGACGTTACCGTTTAAATCCATGCATTTGCACTGATTTTGTAAAAAAAAAATTATCGCAAAACTATGACAATAATCAGCATACTGTTTTCACCAGGTCTGTGCAAATTGATTTCCGCAATAAACAAGCATTACAAGAAATTCGATTCTTTGTTATTTTCTTGTACCAACAGGTTTTAATGTAAGGTTAAGCAAAGTTAAGTCCCTGCAACTTTCATTACATTGCCTTTAAAAACTTTGCGACAGGATTCTTTTTAAAAATTAGGGAAATGCATAAAATTAAACGGCGACATCACTTTGTGACGAATACTTTTGTTCACATACTGTAGCTTAGTGGGTTAGCGCGGGCCCGATTATTTAGTAGTCCCGAGCTCGATTCCTGGATGGCGGATGAATGGATGACTTGCGATTTTACGTCCTTTTCAACAGTAGTGCAGTCATATCAGGACGATTGGACGGTGATAATGAAAGGCTGTGTGCAATGTAATCCCGTATACTGCAGGAAAGATTCTCGCCTCAAGCGGGGCTAGTCCGCTAGATAAGTAGGCCAGCGCTTAACCCACTGAGCTACCAGGGCTCTTTTCAGTCATAAACTGGGTTCCATTTCACACATCCTTTTGTTATCACCCTGTCAGCGACCTGATATAATTGACTGAAATACTGTTGAAAAGGACGTGAAATCGCAATCCATCCATCCATTTCTACCTAATATAATACCTATATTACCAAACCTGTGGGTAATATCCCACAAATATGACATTACTCAGTACTTTGGCAGTTTGTCTTTATGGCCCATACTGTTTTTCTGACCACGAACTTCAGAGAAGAAGGACATGCATGTACATGTATTGCATACAGATTTGTTCATTCATCCCCTGATTTATTTATCGAACATTTATGGGATGCGACACGACAAAACCAACAGAGGCATGTGCGCCCGGCGAAGACTAAGATCAGCCTAGGCATCTGCCCATTCTGATGAGAGTCTTTGTTGTGCGCATAAAGGGTAGCTAAGAGTCTAAGCAAGATCCAGGCGGACAGCCAACTTGTTCATATTGTCACGTCGTGGCTCATTTAAAGTTTTGGTCTTAAAATTTCATAGGAGGAGATCATAAAGTATGGAACACCTTTTTTTATACCCCTTGCGCAGCAGTGGCGGGTATAGTTGTTACGTTTGCCATCCGTGTGTCCATAATTCCGTCCACCTTTTGTTCCTCCAGCCATCCAATGTAGGCCTGAATACATTTCGTATCCTCTCAACAACTTGAATATTTGTCTATGCAATTCTTTGAGATTCTGCATAATTTAGCCGCGACGCGACAAAACCAACTAAGTGGTTGTGCGCCTAGCGCAGACTCAGATCAACCTGGACATCCGCCCAGTCTGATCAGAGTCCATGCTGTCCGCATGGAAGTACCTTAGAGACTTGCGAACCCTTTAAGCTCTTAGCGAGGAGACTGATCGGACTAGGCGGATGCTCAGGCTGATCTGAGTCTGCGCAAAACCATTTTGTTGGTTACCTCGTGTCGTGGCGCAATTATACATTTTGTATTTAGAATTTCTCACTTGCGATTGTTGATAGTCAAATTTCGATAATTTCTGACAGAGGTATGGTTCTTTTTAATGTCCAAAAAGTGTTTTGGTCCGAAGTTCCTTTGCTGTTTGGAATAATCTGGCACAACCTCGCAGAAATGATCGCAGGAACGAATTTCTTTTTAGCTCACCTGAGCAGAAGGCTCACAAGGTGAGCTTATAGTATAGGCTTGGTCCGTCGTCCGTCGTCCGTCCACACTTTTAAACATTAATATCTGCTAAAGTAGCGGGCCAATCTTGATCAAATTTTATGTGTAGCATGGTTGGGGTGGGGGATTGATTGCATATAGTTTTGGGACAGATTGGTTGTAAACTGTGGTTACCATGGCAACAGAAAGGTCCCATAGACTTATAATGGGGGAAATGTTGTCCGGGCCCTAGCGTCTTCATTTTTGATCGCAACTTCTTCAAACTTGCAGGTATCCAGGACAGTCAAAACGTCTCGAAGCAGTTCGAATTTGGGCCAGGTTGGATAATTTTTTTCAGAGTTACTTTCCCTTGAGCGATAAAATATTTTCCCATAGACTTACAATGGAGAAAATGTTGTCCGGGCCCTAGCTTCTTCATTTTTGATCGCAACGTCTTCAAACTTGCAGGTACATGTATCCAGGACAGTCAAAACATCTCGGACCAGTTCGAATTTGGGCCAGGTTGGATCATTCGTTTCAGAGTTACTTGCCCTTGAGCGATAAAATATTTTCCCATAGACTTACCATGAAAAAAATGTTGTCTGGGCCCTAGCTTCTTCATTTTTGATTGCAACTTCTTCAAACTTGCAGGTATCCAGGACAGTCAAAACATCTCGGACTAGTTCGAATTTGGGCCAGGTTGGATCATTCGTTTCAGAGTTACTTGCCCTTGAGCGATAAATATTTTCCCATAGACTTATAATGGGGATTATGTTGTCCGGGCCCTAGCTTCTTCATTTTTGATTGCAACTTCTTCAAACTTGCAGGTATCCAAGACAGCCAAAACATCTCGGACCAGCTCGAATTTGGGCTAGGTTGGATCATTCTTTTTAGAGTTACTTGCCCTTGAAAGATAAAATATTTTCCCTTAGACTTATAATTGGGAAAATATTGTCTGGGCCATAGCTCCTTCATTTTTGATCGCAGCTCATTGAAACTTGCAGGTATTCAGGATGGCCAAAACATCTCAGACCTTTTCGAATGTGGGCCAGGGTGGATTTTTATCCCATCGCACAACGAAGTTATGGAGGGTCTGTCCTGTATGTACGTTTGTATGTATGCACGTATGTTCACCTTTTGTCATCGCTCTAGCTACCTCATTTATTGTATAATTTTGATATAAGTTCACACAATTATTGGGTATGACATTACCTCGAACGAGTTTGCATTTCAGCATGATGGGGTCAAGGTCAACGTCACAGTGGCTATTTTTAGAAAAACTTTGTTATCACTCTAGCGCCTTCATTTGTGGAGCGATTTCGATTTAACTTCACACAAGTGATAAGTATGGCAATATCTGAGACAAGTTTGTATTTCAGCGTTCTAGGGTCAAGGTCAAGGTCACAGTGGCTATTTTCAGAAAAAAACATTGTCATTGCATTAGCGCCTTCATTTATGGACCAAATTCGATTTAATTTCACACAAGTGATTGGTATTACAATATCTTGGACAAGTTCGCATTTCAGCGTTCTGAGGTCAAGGTCAAGGTCACAGTGGCTATTTTAAGTAAACTTTGTCATCGCTCTAGCGCCTTCATTTATGGGCCGATTTTGATTAAAAATTCACAAAAATGTTTAGTATGACAATATCTTGAATAAGTTTGCGTTTCAGCATCCTAAGGTCAATGTCAAGGTCACAGTGGCTATTTTTAGAAAAACTCTGTCATCATTTTAGTGCCTTCATTTATGGAATGATTTCGATTGTACTTCACAAAAGTGATAAGTATGATAATATCTTGGACAAGAACGCGTTTTAGCGTTCTGGGGTCAAGGTGAAGGACACAGTGGCTATTTTTAGAAAAACTTTGTCATCGCTGTAGCATCTTCATTTAAGGACCAAATTTGATTTAATTTCACACAAGTGATTGGTATTACAATATCTTGGACAAGTTCGCGTTTCAGCATTCTGAGGTCAAGGTCAAGGTCACAGTGGCTGTTTTTAGAAAAACTCTGTCATTCCTCTAGCTCTTTCATTTATGGACAGATTTTGATTAAAACTTCACACAAATGTTTAGTATGACAGTATCTAGAACAAGCTCGCATTTCAGCGTCCTAAGATCAATGTCAAGGTCACAGTGGCTATTAATAGAAAAACTTAGTCATCGCTCTAGTGCTTTCATTTATGGACCATTTTCGATTTAACTTCACACAAGTGATAAGTATAGCAATATCTTGGACAAGTTTGCGTTTCAGCATTCTGGGGTCAAGTTCAAGGTCACAGCGGCTATTTTTAGAAAAACTTTGTCATCGCTCAAGTGCCTTCATTTATGGACAGATTTTTTTTATGCCCTTGTGACGATAGTCAGGGGGCATTAAGATTTGCCCCTGTCTGCCGTCTGACCATCTGTCCATCCTTTTTATTACACTTTGTGGTATAGAGTTTGTGTAATCAACTTCTGCAGTTTTCAATGTATCTTTTTCTAACTTTGCATGCATGTTGTGGACATATTTGACAGTTTCAAACTATCAGGTTTATTCAGTTGATGATCCTCATTTTACCTTTGACCTTTTACTCAGGTGAGCGGCTCAGGGCCTCATGGCCCTCTTGTTTATTTCTCCCACCTCATGTTAGTGGCGTGTTATTATGTTTTAATGCTGACCATCCATGTGTCCACCCATCTGTCCATATGTTGTAAAAAGTTCCGTCCATACTTTGTTTCCTTTGATTACTTGCGTCTTAATTCATAGATTCCTTTCAAATATTTAATGTATTTGTTTTCAGAATGCTAGTGAAGATTATTAATGAATACATTTTGATCATATCTTAACGATTTGTGGCTCAGTGTCCAAAAGTGTTTCATGGCCTTTAGTCCATTTTATATTTGAAATAACTTGCTTAAACCTCACAGAAATGATTAAAGGAACATATGCATTCTGATGCATCAGAGTTTTGTCCCTCTGAATTATCTACCTATGGTCTGGGCTAGATACATGTGTAAAACATTACAAAGTAATCTACAGTGCTCAAAATGAAAAGGAGTAACAAGGACATTTAAGGGATATCTATATTTTTCATAGAAACATATGCTGTGACCAATCATTAGAACCATCTCCTCGAGACGATTCTAATGAGGGGGTCACAACAACATGTTTTCTTTGAGAAATAAGAAAAGTTATCCAAGAATTATCATCAAAATCGCAGGTTATCTGGAGCTCTATAATATTCAAAATCAGAGTAGAAAGTTATATTCATGAAAGCAAAAGATTGATTTTATTAAAGCTTACTGTTGTGGTCACAGTTTTGCCCGACAGTGGTTACATGTATCTGCTCTTGTCTCAAGGTAATACGCATATCATTGCAGAAAACCATAAAACTCAATATAAAACGAAAATTGAAAGGAGTTTCCATGAAAGTTATTGCTGATGATGAAGGTGAGATCGTCAGAAATTTGTCCCTCATGATTGTCTGCCGTTATCATGTGTCTATATACAGATGTAAAATGAAATTATTCTGTATATAAAGTCAGGGTTTAAACGGCCTTTTAGAAACACTTACAGCAAAATTTAATGATCAAAGTAATAAAAGCCTCCTGTGGTGGTAAAATTTTGACTAGCAGGGGTACGTCGTATCAGCATGGTGGAGTCTTGGACTGTTCCATTTCCAATATGCGAGGGTAAATTTTAAATACAAAACTTGCTGTGTTAAGTGCAAAGTAGGCTCAGATCGTAAATTCTGCTTTAAACCGGGGTCCCGTCTCCATATGACCTCGTTGTTGGCGGGACGTTAAACCCGAGTTCACTCACTCACATTTATTAAAATGGGTTTAACATTTCAACACAGCTTATTTTGGCACAGTCTGATAAATCGGATTCTTACGGATACATTTTTGATGGCTGTATCAATTAATTCATGACAAAAGCTTCATGGAAATTTTGATTGAGCTTTGATTTTTCAGCATGTTGTTTCAGTGTAATGTGCCTGCTTGGAAACGTAAAGTAAAATCATATACCTAAATACCATACTAATCGTGTTTAGCACCCCGAGATGTTGCATTTTATGAAAGGTGGGCGGTTTTAGGGCCCAAAGAGCTGTTAGCCAGCCACTGCCAAAATACTTCTAATAAGCAGTATTAAAGTGAATGGATATAGTTTCAGATGAAGTTATAATACCCCTTTTGTCTATGTAGGGGTCATCTTTTAAGGAAGGAATTTGCTCCTCTAAGAGCATTTTTTCCTTCGAAGAGGGGACCTTTGGAAGAGCTACGTCCTCCAGAGAAGCAAATAGGGGTTCATGTCACCCCCCTTTGTAAAACTGATGGAAATACCGTGGGCCGGCAAGCCAATATAACATTAGTTTTATGAAAGTGCGTGAATAGGAGTAATACGATATTTTGAAACATTAACCTCATACTATCTACCTTACTGGTACACGTATTTGACAGTGCTGCAGCTAAGAAGGGGTAACAGGATAATTTAGGGCTAATTTTCCATATTTCTGTTTTAAAGCATTCGCCGAGACAATTGCAATCAGGGGTAAAAGCAAATGTTTTAAAGCAGAAATAAGAACACTAATCTCAGAATTATCTACAAATTCCGAACTTTTTTTAGCCCTGATTTGAATAGATCGACTTTTATTCGGCGATGAATCGCATATTGCGATCAGAAAGTAGAGCAGTTACATACATGTTGCTTAGCATTTAGGGTTGTTGCCGAGGCTTCAAGTAATATATAGGCTATTGCTTGAATATGTGGTCTAAACCTTGTTCTTATACACAAGGAGCCCCGGTAGCTCAGTGAGTTAAGCGCTGGCCTGCTGAGCTTGCGATCATTGGTTCCATGCCTTCTAGAGGCAGAAATTTTTTTCAACCGCACACAGATTTTCACTGCACTCTTCTTCATTATCATCCTCCGATCGTCCTGAAATGACAGAGATACTTTTAAAAAGGACATGACATTGCATGCCATCCAATCATCCTTATAAACGTTCATAAGCGTCATAATTTGAGAAAATACCGATACCTTCCTGGGCCCGAGGTTATAAAACTTTTTTCATGCTCAGCCGAGTTGAGCATGAAATTTTACCTGCTAATAAATAGCAAATTATTGATAAGTACGGTTGTTTTCTTGCTCAGTTTGGCTAAGTATGAAATTTTCTCTGCTTATAAATATGAAAATGCCAACATAGTTGGCATTTTCATATTTATCAGCAGAGAAAATTTCATGCTCAGCTGAGTTGAGCTCGAAAAAAGTTTTATAACCTCGGGGCCAGATCCGTAGTAACTATCTGTCAGGGAGGTTACTCTTCAGAAATCAACTTCTTTTCTCCAAAAGTAGTCTCCTTTATGAGCAGGGAGTGATTGATTAAACCATTGCGCCATATTCATACGTGTTAAGGTGCATTGGTATGCATTCATGCTTTTTGTCACACCTGCTTTAGCAAGGTGCGATATTGGCGTCCAGTTTTCCGTCCGTCAGTCCATCCGTCCGTTCACAATTTACGTCGACCCTAGCATTTTAGTCCATTCAAATGACTTATTCTCTGAAACCACTGAACCCATGGTTCTCCAATTTCATATGCAGCATGGTCAGACTGCAGGGCTTCAGAATGGTAAAATTCAGATAGGTCAAGAATCCAAGATGGCCGCCGTTACTAAAATAGCAAAACCAATAAAATCAACTTTTTCTCCAGAACCACTTGGTAGATTTGGCTGAAATTTTGATTTTTGCTTTAAGAAGCATATGGTGTAATTGACAAGTTAATTGGTGCATTATTAGGTGAGGAAACATTGACATTTTCATCTGGCTTCTTAACAGCTTAATGGGATTCAACTCTTACATGTCGAGGAAAGAATTTGCTCCAAGAGAACCAGAACGTCTTTCATTTAACAATAAACTCTAGTTTGGAAGGACTTCGTTGTCCAGAGAAGCAAACAGGAAGTTATAAAAGTAAGGTAGAGTCGGAAGTCCGAAGAAGCGAGATGAAAATGTCAATGTTTCCTAACCTAATAATGCACCAATTAACTTGTCAATTACATTACCAAACGTAAAGGTTGAACCGCTTTTTACAATGATTTGAGTTTAGACGTTTTTAGCTCGCCTGAACGAAAGTTCAGGAAGAGCTATTGTTGTCACCACGGCGTCCGCGTCCGCGTCCGAGTCCGCGTCCGCGTCAGCGTCGGCGTCCGGATTGGATGTTTTGGTTAAAGTTTTTTAAAGACCTATATCTCCCTAACCCATACATGGATTCTTTTGATACTTGCACTGTAGTTAGATATTGGTCCAAAGTTTAACGTGGTACCACCCCCACCCCACTCCTTGACCTTGATGTCAAGGTCATGGACTTAGAAAATTGGGAGTTTTTTGGGACTGGATGTTTTGGTTAAAGTTTTCTAAAGCCCAGTATCTCCTTAACCCATGGATGGATTCCTTTGATACTTGCACTGTAGTTAGATATTGGTCCGAAGTTTTCCAAGGTACTACCCCCACCCCCCTCAGTGACCTTGATGTCAAGGTCATGGACTTAGAAAATTGTCTTTTTATTGATTGGATGTTTTGGTTAAAGTTTTTTATATTTTCACTGTAGTTAGATATTAGTCCAAAGTTTTACAGAGTACTACCCCAGCCCTCCTTGGTGACCTTGATGTCAAGGTCAGGGACTTAGGAAATTTGGTCTTTATTAAAGTTTTCTAATTGCGTACTGATTCATAATGCTTGGCAGAGATTTAGTTTACACTTGAACTGATGTTAGACACTTTTTGAGTTTTTACAAAACACTATATACTTACCCGACTGGATGACCTTGATGTCAAGGTCATGGACTTTGAGTTTTGTCTTAAAGATTTTGATTAGTTTTATATTAATGAAGACATAATTTATATTAATGAAGACATAATTTCACAGTGCCACAATGGACTCAGTTGATACTAATACTTGGACTGATGTTAGATAACGGTTAAAGGCTTTGATACATCCTAGCCGCCCCCCCCCCCCCCCCCCCCACACACACACACACACCTACCCCTTAGTTCTTTGATCTCAAGCTCATGGACTTTGAAATTTCATGTGGATTTTTTTTTATTTTAAGACATTTCTGAGATAGCTTTTGTTTATAAATGTGTTGTCATTATGGACATGCTTGCCTGAAGTTTTATACATAGCAGTCCACACCACCATAGCGACTGTGTGATGGGCAAGCACCTATTCAGGCGAGCTATGCTGTCAGGCGACAGCTCTTGTTATCACTGATAGGACTATGGAGACTTTAAACAGCTACATTTTTATAATATTATATCGTATCCAGTTTGATAAATTATATTTTAATGCTGAATTTATTTTGCTTTATTTTCATATAAAATTCATATAGACAACTTGAGCTTTCACCTACAATAAATTAAAAAGTATTACTTGTAAATATATGCAAGTCAGGGAATTCAGAATTTGATGAAATGAGTCGCGACACGAGAAAAGCAAGAAGGTGACTGTGTGCCTAGCGCAGACTCGGATCAGCCTGGGCATCCGCCCGGTCTGAGCAGAGTCTTCGCTGTCCGCATAATTGTAGCTTAGACACTTAGCTACACTTTAAGCGCTTAGGGAAGACTGCTCAGACTGGGCGAATGCCCAGGCTGATCCGAGTCTGCTCTGGGGCGCACAACCACTTTGTTGGTTTTCTCCTGTCGCTGCTCTAATATTTATCACCACTGACAGTATTTAATGTAACTATCAGACAGGTCTTGGCTATATCAAATTCAGGGGCCGTATTCATAAAACGACTTATTTGGTTGCTATGCTGTTGCTAAGGCTAAATTTCTTTGAAGGAGATTCCCTACAACTATGAAATTTGCTCTGGAGGAACAGTCTTACAAAGACTGTTCCTCCAGACCAAATTTCATAGTTGTAGGGAATCTCCTTTATAGATATTTAGCCTTAGCAACCGCATAGCAACGACTTAAGTGGCTTTATGAATACGGCCCAAGATTGACAAAATGCGCGTTCAGCTAGTTTGCCAAACATTAAGCAGCATTTGATAAAGGAGATTTTACTAGCTTGCGTATATACAGTTCCTGTACATATTTTGTCAGATGTACGAATTATTAATATGTTTACTGAAATTTTGTCTAGACATGCAGCTACTCTTCTTATTATGGTATTCTCACTACTCTTAAGTGTTTGTCTGCTGCTCTCTGTATGTACTTGCACTTGAGTGAATGGATATATTTATATATTTCAAAATGAGAGGGATCCTAGTAGTGCATTGGCTTTAAAATTATAAGATGCGCGTGTACGTTCACTGTGGTGCCCTTACTACTAAACAGGGCCCAGGTTCACAATCGTTCTTCTTGAATTAAGGGCAACCTTAATTTTAAGGCAGAAAATTTTATCCGAAAAACTCCACATTTAAATAATATTGAAAATCATAGTTTTCAATTGATCCTACTGACAACGTTGATTTATAAGCTGTGATTTACACAAGAAGTTCACTTAAGGAATGATTGTGGACCTAGGCCTTGATTTATAACCCTACTCACTGGAGACAGAAAGTTGAATCATTATGAATCAACTTTGATTCACAATATGATGTTGAATCAACGTTGATTCAATGTTGCTTTGACGTTGTGTGCTTGCTGGGGCCAGTTGTTGCCTGTTTTCGTATTAGAATATAATGATTGAACCGTTTTTGAAATGGTTGTTAGGCCAGATTGTTTTTCCTTCACTATTTAACATAATCGTGGGTCGCCAGTAGCACAGTGGGTTAAACGTTTGCCTGCTTAGCTAACCATCTGGGTTCTATTCCAGCTCGGTGAAGGCAGAAGTCTTTTCAAACGTAAACGGAGTTTTAGTGCATACAACCTCTTATTACCGTCCCCCCATTGTCCTGATATGACTTAAATATTCTTAAAAAGGACGTAAAATCACAAGAAATCCTTCCCTTTAACACAAACGTCACTAGTCTTGGAACGTGTTCAAGTTTTTTTTTCTTTATATACGAAAAAAGTTTAAACACGGTGAGTAGACTACCTTGTATTTCTTTAAAAATACATATGCGTAAACATATAGATAGTTGTAATCTTAAGTCTTTGTTAAAAAAGTACCATAATTTGTTTAAAAATTGTGACATTCTAACCGATAACCGATATTATTTTACAAGCTGATTATACCGCTCAGCATATTAAACGGAAGTTGAAGTGGCAAGCCATCGCAAATCTAGATCAGACTGTTCCTAAAGGGCCAGTCTGATCTAGATCGGCAATGTTTGCATACTTATATTTGTTTCTAGTACTTGGGAAATGGGTAATGTAATGCGCGTTTAAGAAAAAAAAGGTCAATAGTCATGTGAAGGAAAAAATAACAAGGAAGTTTAGCCTTGAGATTTAAATAGTTTTCATTCAGGAAACTTCGATTGAATTTAAAACTGTAAATCAAAATGATAGCTGCCATTGTTTTGGGTTTTGTGTCTTTAGTCACTGATGTAGCAGGACTGGCCCTACCATACTGGTTGTATTACTCCGTGGGGGATTTGAAGACGTATTCCGGACTGTGGAAAGCTTGCGCCGACAATCATGGAAAGACTGAATGTGATTCGATCAAAAACAGTAGGTTGACATTTTTATCTTTACAGGTTATAATTTTTTTTCGAAGACAGTATGAGATCAGGGGTGACCCCGACCATATGAAAGCAAAGTAATTCCATTACATGACCTTTTTGTTGCGTGTGCATTGGCAAGTGGCGATATCTGTCCGCCATTCCATAAGTTTGTCCGTCTAAAATCTGCATCGACCCCGGTGTTAAATGTACACTCAAACTATTACTACAATCACATACACTGTAAAAATCGCCCTTAGCTATAAAACACAAGTGGCTACATGTTTAGGTGTAAACATGTTTAGGAATATGTCATATTTTCTATTATTTTCCCAGACAAAGTCTGCTAAACACGTTTTATTCTGTTACGCGTTTCGGATGAATCCATTCTCTTTTCCCCGATGAAGAACGAAAAAAAAAAAAAGACGAAAATGTTGACAGAGGAAATTTTCAAAATAAAAGGTAAATATAACCAGTTTTGTACATGTTTAATTTCTAAACATAAACATAAACATGTTGCAAATTGAACATGTTACGATTTAAACACATACAAAGTCGGACTGCATTTTTTGTTTAGATTCTAAACACATTTTTTACAGTGTAGCCTTGTTAGCTCACCTGGCCCGAAGGGCCATAGTGAGCTATTGTCATACCAATGCGTCCGGCGTGCGCCGTGCGTCGTCACGAAATTTGTCCGTCAACACCTAAAAACAAATATTCAAACATCTTCTTCTGTAAAACTACTGGTCCCATGGTTCTTAAATTTTACATGGAGCATGACCTGACGCCAGGGTCTCAGAATTGTAAAATTGGGTCAGGTTGAAAATCCAAGATGGCCGCCGTTACTAAAAATAGCAAAATCAACAAAATAAACTTCTTCTGCAGAACCACTGGGTATATTTGTCTGAATTTTGGCATGGAACATCAGTGAAACCTTGGTATTCAAAATTGTAAAAATAAAAAAAATCTGTAGCGGAGTTTTGTCACAGTGACCTACTTTCTGTTTACGTGTGTAATTTTGCTCAAATGCCAATGTCAAAAAATGACCTATTTAAACAACTTCAAACAACTTCTACTCTAAAACCACTGAGCCCATGGATCTCAAATTTCACATGGAGCATGACCAGACTGCAGGGTTTCAAAATTGTAAAATTGGGTCAGGTCAAGAATCCAAGATGGTTGCTGTTACTAAAAATAGCAAACACAACAAAATCAACTTCTTCTCCAGAACCATTTGGTATATTTGGTTGAAAGTTTGCATGGAACATAAGTGGGACCTTGGTATTAAAAATTATAAAAATAAAAAAAATCTATAGCGGAATTAGTTCACAGTGACCTACTTAGTGTTTACAAGGCCTATTTTGCTCAAATGTCAATATCTAAAGAAAATGCAACCAATTCTGACCAGATTTGGTCAGAAATGGTTCTTGAATGGAATTATTTCAATTTGTGCCAGTTGACTATCCAAGATGGCCACCATGGGGGCCGTTGCTAAAAATAGCACAAACATAAAAATGACAATTACTCAAGAACCCTTGAATGGAATTGGACCAATTTTGTGTCAGAATGTTCCTTGCATGAAGCCGTTTCGATTAATTGCAATTTGGCATTCCAAGATGGCCGCCATCTGGTGTTACTAAAATAGCACAAACATAAAAATGACAATTACTCAAGAACCCTTGAATGGAATTGGACCAATTTTGTGTCAGAATGTTCCTTGCATGAAGGCGTTTCGATTAATTGCAATTTGGCATTCCAAGAAGGCCGCCATCTGCCGTTACTAAAAATAGCACAAAACATGAAAATGACAATATCTCAGTAACCGCTGAATGGATTTTGACGAAATTTGTGTCAAAATGATTCTTGCATTGAGATGTTTCAAAAATATCTAACTGTAGACCAGTCATGTTGGCCTCTGTTACTAAAAATAGAAAAATGTGAAAATTAGAAAATGTCAATGGAATTGGATTGATTTTGTGTCAGAATGGTCCTTTCATTAAGCTTTTTCGATTTTTTGCATTTTTGCATTCCAAGATGGCCGCCATCTGCCGTTACTAAATATAGCACAAAACATGAAAATGACAATATCTCAGTAACCGCTGAATGGATTTTGACGAAATTTGTGTCAAAATGATTCTTGCATTGAGATGTTTCAAAAATATCTAACTGTAGACCAGTCATATTGGCCTCTGTTACTTAAAATAGAAAAATGTGAAAATTAGAAAATGTCAATGGAATTGGATTGATTTTGTGTCAGAATGGTCATTTCATTAAGCTTTTTCGATTTTTTGCATTTTGGCATTCCAAGATGGCCGCCATCTGCCGTTACTAGAAATGGCACAAAACATGAAACTGGCAATATCTCAGTAACCCCTGAATGGATTTTGATGAAATTTGTGGCAAAATGATTCTTGCATTGAGGTGTTTCAAAGTAAATATATAAAGACCAGGCAAGTTGGCCTCTGTTACTAAAAGTAGCAAAATGTGAAAATGAGAAATTCTCAGTGGAATTGGACCAATTTTGTATCAGAATGGTCCCGTTGCACAATAGCCAGGTGAGCGATATCAGGCCCATTTGGGCCTCTTGTATAAAGTTTTTTCCTGAGGATGGGTTCTGTGGATGCTGCAGTTGTTTAGAATTTTCTCTTCTTTATTTCATTTGCTGACATTTTTCTCTTTTACAGCGTTTGGATTCTCTGAGATCCCAGTTTCTCTCAAAGTGACACAAGCTATGGAGTTGTTGGGCGCGATTCTGGTTGCTATTGCCATAGGCTGTGCTCTTCTACAGCGGTGTAGGATGCCGAATCAAACCAAACTCTACAAATTAGCAGCCTTCCTCAGTATCGTGGCAGGTAGGTATTGAAAACAGTGTCCAAATGCCTTCTTGTCAGCCTGATAAAGGCAGGCGATAGAGTAAATTTATTGTCCAGGGCTCCAGCTAATGTTGGACTGAGGACTGTACATTTTTCTCTTTCTTATCTTTCAACCAAACTCAAGTTGTGAACCCTCATTAGAACCGGCTGGTCGAGGGGCCACAGCATATGTTTTATGGAGAAATGTACCCCTAAACTATCCCTGTTGTAACTTCTTATCTGGAGCACTGTTCGCGCAAGTTTAAATTCTCTTTTAAATGCTTACTACTCCCGAGCACCTGATCACACCTCTATTTTGGGTGTGTATCTAAAATATTCGCGCCCTCTCTCTCATCCTCAACTACATAAATTGCATATTTATATTGAAGTTGTTTCTTTTTGTTGTTGTTGTTTTTTTCGCTGATCTCTCTCCAGTTCTTTTTTTTTCCTTTTTATGTTCGGAAACTTTTCTGTGTCCTTTTTTTTTCTCACTGATTGTATCTGCTTTTTTGGAAAAAAATGATGTCATTTATATATTAACCTGATAATTTGGTTCAACTATTTTGACAAACTGTCGCCATGATGTATACATGTTAGAAATATGTAGGGAGAGGAACTTTATAAGTACATGTTCTTTCGTTCCAATCCCATTATTTGTAATGTATCAATGATTATGTGAACTGTAAAAAAGTTTGAAATAAATATGTTTAAACCAAATATTCCTTAATTGTCAATGTTAAAATGACTTACGAGTTCGGACTTATGATTTGGGTACCTTGAGCAATTTCATGTAAAGAAATATCCCAACACGGAGACGCACACAAATTCATAATGATTATGCGAGCGGTGTCTGATGTCTCTCTTGGGCTACATGGTAACCCCCTTCATCACAAAATTTACCATCTACATGTACTCTGGAAAACTCGACATATATCGCAGTCAACCGAAATCGAATCTCCCCGGAAATGACGTTAAACAAGTCACTAAAATCCATGCAACTTTCTCGTTTTGCTTTCAGGTTTAGCCATGGCTGTAGGATGTATCGTGTATGGCACCAAATTTAGAAAGAATACACTGGTGCATACAGCTACAAAAGACTTTAAGTTCCACGCTGGGTTTAGCCTGTGTGCCTCAGGTGGTGGTCTCGCCATCATTTCGGGAATATTCCTCATTGTCACCGGCAGGAGGGCAAGCGTTTACAGTGAAGTATAAAAGGACATGAGATCAATCGGAACACCGCTCGGTCAATTCCGTGGATTCACGGAATTGGCCGAGCGGTGTTCCGATTGGACATGAGATTTGACAGCAGTATTGCAGCTGTACATCCAGATCTTGCTTCAAAGATAGCATTTTGTGTGCACATGTGACAGGAGAGAAAATAGCGGCCCGACCGGGACTCGGACCCGAAACCTCTCGCTAACCGTGAGACATTTGAGTTATTGAGCTGCATGGCCGACCTGTCATACCCCCCCCCCCCCTCACCAACCCCGCAAAAAAGCTTCTCTGAACCACAGAGGAACCAACGAGTATGCCCATATTGATATCTTTTCCGATGACAAACTTCAAATGCTTCGGGGCGCCATACGATCAGAGTTTAATATTCGTTGTCTGTGCTGGACTGCTGCTGGAATACGAAAAGTCTAGATCTTTTTTTTTTTGCTCCCTCTCTATGGGAGACAGCTCGATATAGACTGAAATACTGTCTCAAAGAGCCGTTAGACCCAAAACAACCAGCCAACCAACCAAAACCAAACAACCAACGGTTAAAACTGCCCAGATATCCACTGCTCGTTAATAAAATTGAATTGAACTGAACTGAATTGTTTTCTATTGAATAGGCCCCGCAGTATCCCCGCAGTAGGAATATGGTGAAGTATATTCATTTCGCTTATCCGCTTATTGGTTTAATGGAGATGATCCATATGCCACGCCTACCTGTACTCGCCTTTGCCACAAAGTTGATTTGTATGGTTGATCATCGTCGTATATATTTATTGCTTCAGAATTTATTGGGAGTTCAATTCAATTAAAATCGAAGATAGCTTTCATCAAATAACTGCCATTTTTCAAAGTAATTTGGGAAGTCGTGTGAATTGTCAAGTCTTGAATATGTCAAAAGAGATAATCTAATAAATTTTTCTTATCGTTGTTTCACAAACGTGCGTTTTCCTCTTCTCTGCACTTGACTGATAAACAATTACTTCAGTTTCAATGAGATATGAGGAAACAATTTCTGTTTGCTATTGCCGCTTTATATAGTAGTGACGCTGTTGTAAATAGTGCGCTTTCCACTGGGCACACAACCTTGAATCAACCTTGGCGTTGAATCAAGGTTGATTCAAGGTTGTGTGCCTGCTGAGATATATTACACTGGGTTTTTCGCATTGCTTGTCGCCTTTATATGCCTAAACCTTCTTTTCGTTGGTAAATTTAAAGCAATACCGAAGCTGAGGCTGTACCTGCCGTTACGAAGGAACCTCAATGTTGACATTGTAATAAAAAAAAAATATGACGATAGTCCAGAATATATCAGAGACTTGATGAACATGATGTTGTGTAATTGTTTTACGTCCACGGTAAACATCTATGGTCATGTCGGGTCGGTCAGTTACCTTAACCACACTATTCCTTGGCAGGCTTAGACCTCCTAAGCGGTTAACCAATACTGAGTGCACTTACTTTCGCCTGTAAATGACAACTGCCCTTCTTGAATCAGTGGAAGGAGAAACGAAAGTACACTGAGCCACTTTATTTACGTACCACTTATGAAGCCCTGAATTGTAAATAAACGGTCGTTATATTTTTAAATTCAAGACTACAAGCTAAGAAAACACAATTTCATGAATAAATCCTGTAAAAACTGGTGCCTGTCGGAAACCAAACAAAAGCGTGGAGCGCTACCAACCAAATTAGAATTCGCAACACTACCAACTTAACCTTAATTCGCATCGCGAGGGAATATTTTCAACACTTATATTTCACGCAATGTTTTTTTTAGAACGTTTTTACTTTCTATGATATGATAGACCACCATATTGGTGTCAATATTTGCATACTTTTCATTATCAATATCTGCTGCTTACTTTGCGGTTACACGTTGAAAACGCCAGTTTATTTTTCTTTCTTCCAAAAGCTACTGTGATAGTGGATGTTGTAGTGTAAATAAGCGATCTAAATATTTCTACATTAACTGCCTTGTAAACAAAGACATATTTTTTGTTACTTTCCATGCAACCATTGTTGGAAATTCTACGTTATGACTTTGACGTAGTGTTGACGTCGGTACCCTAACCGTACAGAAATGAATCAATCTTCACTTGAGTTTTGATTTTATTGACTTTGTTTTTGTCAACGGTATTACGGCCATGACAATTCGTCATAAATAATTACAATAGTGATCGAAACTGACGTTTAAATGACGTCAGAACTAAAATTACTTTAAAAGGTGAACGTATGTTGTAAATCTGCCGTGATAAAATTAATCCGCCACTTGAAATCATTAAACCTGAGATGTTTTACTAAAGTGACTGTCACCAAAGATGATGTTCAGTGCTAATTCAAGACGAAAGGCTTGTGCTGCACGTGCATTATTGTTTAAATAACTTGAGCTCTCGGCAAAGTGTGCGAATACACTCCAGCGATTTTTGCCAAATTTTGACTGTCATTAGTTAGACAAGTCATCAATGATTGTATTCTGCTAGAAATTTTATTCTAGGCTGTTATGGGCAAAACCATATGGGCATTGAAAAAGTGGTGCGTAACTAAAGCGGTTCAGTGTAAGTGACCGGACCGAACATGAAGGAAATTGGAATGTCAGATATGGTCTGGGTGTTTAGTAGCGTGCCAGGAAACAGAAAGAACCGCTTTGCAAGAAGGTAAAGCTTGCAGAATTTGTACTGTAAGAAACTAAAGAAGTTACACTACACGACAGAGAGCATTATATTTATATACCGTATGAATTCTATTAAACGCCCGGGAGGGGGGGATGCGTGTTACGAGATGAGGGGCGTTATTTAGAGCCCAAAGTGTAGTTAATGAGCTATTGCCAAAATACCTCTGATAAACAGTATTAAAATGAATGGGTATACTTTAATATGAAGCAACTAAAAAGGGGGTCAACTCTTAAAGCAAGCATAGTGAAGTTTTCGTATTCCTAGAACTGTAAACAGTTGAATGTAATGGTAGATGCTTGTAAACAAACTTCATGCCATCTGCGTGTGGCCTGGGTTTTGTTTAATTTCAATAAAGCTTATTGTATTCTATTCTGCAAACACCGTAGCTCCAAATTAGGCGTCTCTTAAAGAGACACCTTTCTACACTCTTTGCCCTCTAGTCTTTGAAATCTCGATATGATAAAGCTTGGATTTTTTTAACTTTTTGCAGGCGTAAATTTAGTCGTATGCCTTTTGGGCGTTTTAATTAGGGTCAGGTCTTGTAACTTCGGACAGCGGGTAAATTCGGACATACCGTCATTGCAAACTGTGAAAATCCAGATGAGCCGTCTAATCAGGAATTTCACTGTTTGCCCAGTTAAATTTTGTTTTAATTCCAAATTGACATATAAAGAAAACAATGTCAATGTCCGAATTTACCCGCTGTCCGAATTTACCTGACTTTACATTAGTGTTAAACTTAATTTCTTTCAAGGTTAATCGAAGCAAAGAAAAAAAATCAAACAAGTTAATTGTATGTTAATTTAAGTATTGTCATTGTTGAAAATAAGTAGATAATATAGATCACTCTGTATTGTTTTATTCAATAATCATTCATATGATGTGACTTGACTCAATAAATACACGTACATGTAAAATAAGGGTAAAGGTTTCCGATAGTCTGGTAGCCGTAGAGGCAGTGGGGGTTGGTTAGAGGCCCACTGTATCTTGGGCACAGCATATGAAAGGCGGAGTACATCCCTCTCCTTTCACTGCCTTATCCTTCTCTGATTCGAAGCAGGTACATATTTATTGCTAGGTTGACAGAGAGAGTTTTCCAGTCGTCGGATGACAAAACCCGGACGCGATCTCACGACCTTCCGGCGACTTTCTGCACCATAACCGAGTGTCTCTAACCACTCGACCATGTACAAAGTTCTAAATAATGGTTCAAAGATTTTCGATATTCGGACATGCATAGCAGAGAAACGTTTTTCAGATCTATTATCATCATCTTCATCATCATCATCATCATCTTAATCACCTTAAACTGGCATCCTGTCCGATACATTGTTTATTCATTGATAATTCCAACAACTTTTCTTTAACACAAGTTCCGAGCATATGATTGGCTGACAATCTGCATGGTATGTAGTCAAATTTACGAAAATTATTAGTTACGACACATTTTGGGAAACTGCACGTTGCAGGTAAACAACTTTTTTCTGGCAGTTTTTCTTAAATATATCTACAGACAAAATATTTTACAGATCTGTTTTGCAATGATATTTGGCATATTTCCTTCTAGCTAGAAACATGCGGACACTGAAGGTACACTCACCGTGTTAAGCCTGGTTTTAGAAGAAGAAAAACATGTAGATTCTTGCATTTTCTATTACTTCGCAAAATATTAGCATGCACAGTCTTTATTCCTTCATCATTTGCAAAACTGAACCGATCAGCGAGTGGCCTACTTTGTGCTCTTTACAACTACGGTTGAATCAGATTCCAGGTTTATACGTTACAAGAATAAGCAGCCATGTTTCACAGGAAGGGTCCACCTTTTCCTAAAGTTTACGACCCTCTCAACATTCCTTTTAAACATTTACGACAATCTGCGCAACAAAACACAAATTTTGGCACGACCATCGACAAAAGTCTTGTATGAATTCATACATGTTTGCAAGTTTTCATTCAATTACGTTTTCACAGTTACAGTTTTACCGAAATGTCATGACTGTCATAGTTTAAACTGGGGCGAATAGCTTTCAAATGAGATTTTATTTATGCATTGGAAAGCTATTCGCCTGTTTTATAACTATAACAGTCATGGCATTTCGGCAAAACTGTGTCTTTAACACTTTACTGCATATCTAGATTGAGATGAAGGCATAATTAAATGCAAAATTTCCAAATATGCAAGATTTCATACAAGAATTTTGTCGACGGACGTGCCAAGATTTGTGTTTTGTTGCGCAGATGGTCGTAAATGTTAAAAAGGACTGCTGAGATGGTTGTAATTGCAAATAGGTATATCCCTCCTGTAAAACTTGGCTGTTTATTCTTGTAACGTATAAAGCTTGAATCTGATTTAAACGTTGTTGCAAAGAGCAATAAGTAAGCTACTCGCTAATCGGTTCTGTTTTGCAAATGATAAAGGAATAAAGACTGTACATGCTGCCTTTTTGCGAAGTAATAGAAAAATACAAAACTCTACATGTTTTTCTAACAACCAGGTTTCACACATAGAGTGTATCTTCCGTGTCTAGCCGTTTCTAGATGTAAAAACAGGGAATATTTTGTCAGTGCAGATACATGTATATGTAAGACTAACTGTCACAAAAAAGCTGTTTACCTGTCACGCGCAGTTCCCGCAATGTCTCGTAACTTATACATTTACTTTCGTGTACGCAAATTTGCCTACATACCGTGATCTGTAGAAAGGTCTATATACATTGATAATACATATATCTCTGAAGATTAAAAAACAAAATTTGTCTACAGACGACTAAAGCAAGCGCGTGTGTGACGTTATTGATGACGTAAACCTAGCGCCATATCAAACGTAAAGTGGCAACGTTTACATAATGACAGCGCCTTCGACAGTGTTTTTATTTGGCTCATTGACTGTTTTGTAGCGTTCAAGATTTTTCAGGCGTAGAAACGGGTGTATCATATGACCTCGCATCTGAGAGTGTAATAAAACCATGCATTAAATTCGATAATCCACTAGTGGATTAAATATGCAAATTACGTCGTAACGTTATACGTTGACGTCCATAAAAAACGTCGCGTTTTCTAATGTCTAAATTGTGACGTTTTAGTTCAAATTCTGCTGTTAAAATGGGATTTTAGTATCAAATGATAAATAGAATCTTGCATTCGTGCTCATGTATTGTTGAATTTATTAAACTCGTTGGGGAAAACCGATAAGATGCTCGGCGAGCCTCGCATCTTATCGGTTTTTCCCCAACTCGTTTAATAAATTCAATAATACATGAGCACTCATGTAAGATCGTCTATTTAAAATGGAAAGATAAGAAAAAGCCAATTGTAATTTCAAACAGAATTCGAACTTTTTAAGGGAATTAACCTTTAAATGCTTATAGGTCTCTGATTTTAACAAACGCAGTAGGCTTAAAACCTCCAGTGTATATAGTTAGGGTAAAACGCCTCCCTAAAAGAAACTTTTGTTAGCATTATTTAAGATTTTGACTGATCTTATTCGGAATAAAATTTTCTATCAAAGGAGAAAAGGTGCTCTACAAATATGAGACTTAAATCTAGAAACACGATATGATTTTAAAATGATTGTTTATGTTTAAGTATTGTGTCTTTTTGCCCCGCCTTAGGGGCAAGACACCTTTTTAGACGAAGCAAAACGCCCATGACTGTTCAGTATTTTATTCAAATATAATTATTAGTCTTTGATAATACTGATTTCTTTGCCCAAAATAAATTTTTAGTTGGATCAGCTATATTATATTCATGAAAACTTTTTCTAAAGGTTAACGTCTCGCTACCCCTGCCCTCACCCCTTCCTACCCCCTATTTTACATCTTGCATCATTTACGCGACTCATCAGTTTTCAGATGTCCAAACTTGATATCTTGCACATGCAATTTTACCTTAAGTTGTACACCCTAAGTTAAATGTAAAAAAAGGTCGATACATCAATTTTCAGAGTAACCAGAGCAAACGCATTTTGCACCCCGCACCCGTCCCTCCTCCGCCCCAAACACCCATACTGACAACATTAGTTACGTCTATAAATAAATTTTAAACAGATCTCACATTGAGATTTCCCGACCAAATAAACATCGCTTAGACTTGATCTTGCCAACAGATAGATAAAAATCAAACTCTCACTGCAATGTGACTGAAACAAGAAAAATCTTAAAAAAAAAAAAAAAAAAAAAAAAACAATCGGCGCAGGTTAAATGGGTGTGTGTTCTGTAGTATGTCTCTAGGTGGAGAGTTGGCAATAGCTTTTATTTTAATATAAATATTTTAATATGAATATGACACAAGTGAACTATGTCGGTAGGAAACCGCAACCGTAATTTTGACACTGACTAGCGACAATGACCTACCTCAAGATTGAGCTTTCCAATTTGGAATTCCAAATTGCACCGCGGTCAATCTTGAGATTGACCTGATTCCTAAACAGTTACCAACATGATGCAATGTTTGTTTGTGTGTTTTAAACCGAAAGTAGAAATCGAATGAAAATCTACACTGAAAAAAAAGAAAGTTTTGAATATCTGCGTCTGTTTTCGAAAAAAATTCCTTTGTAAATTTACAAACAAGAGAAACATTTTGAATTAATATCTGACAGAGTGCTAGTATTCATGCAGTGCAGTACAATTCTGTTCTGTTTCAATTTTCGTAACGACTTTTTCTACAAGTGGCTCAGCGGCAGTACGTAAACATAGTTGCAAACACCTGGCGCCGAATGTCCGTCCATGAGTGCAGTACAACGAAAAAAAAAAAAAAAAACAACCATAGATTAAATATTCATTGACCTTTGATATAATTGGCTAAATTTTAACATTCACGTTATTTGGCCAATGAAATCATGCGTAACGTGGAACAAGTGAAATTATACTCGGCTGCGCCGAGAAGAAAATATTCAGTCATAAAGATTAACAGAAAACTGCATAAATGTTTAAATTTATGATAAAAAGCTACAAGTAGATGTGCCTCTTCGAAGTGTCTGCTGATGAGGAGTCCTACACTCTGATAACACGGTATTCCCTCATGGGTCTTTGATCTCGCATAGGCGTTTAATTCCGCCTAACCCTAGTAAATCAATGGATGTTACAACCGAAGAAAATCTTCAGGATGGACAAAGTTGGAATTATAAGAAACGAATTTCCTTTTTGGGGGATTTTATCGATGTGTAAACGCCCGCGAATCCACCACAAACTAAACATAAAGCCCTATATGCAGTTAATGGCTTTATACAGTTTGTGAGTGATTCGCTGGCGTTTATACATGTACATGGACAAAATAAAAAAATAAGTATAAAAGAATAAATAAATCAATAAATAATAATAATAAAAATATTGAGGATCTTACACGAGTGGTCATTTCACATGAAATTTATTGAACGAGCCTTCGGCGAGTTTCATAAATTTCATATGAAATGACCACGACTGGAAGATTCCGTTTATCATATTACCCTTTAAAATGGGATTTTAAGGCCTTCAAACTGAACATTATTTCAATACGAAAACGCATGGTTAACATGGATGTTGTCAATGACGTTACGTTTACGCGCCAAAGTGTAATTACACGTGTGGTCATACGATTTTTATGACACGGCGTATTTGCGTAATGGTAGCTACGCCCTTGTAATTTGCATCGTATGCGGAAGGAGATCATCAATGTTGCCAGACACTTATAGGTTACGACTGTGTAACGGCCAAAAGTTCTTATGAAGTAACTTTCGATCATTAGCATAAGTAGGATCAAGTAGGGGCTATTTAAGATACGCATATCCATAGCGTATTCATAAATCGCAGGTTTACAACATCACAGGGTATAATTGATTCCGCTAATTTTCGCTTCCTGCAGAGACTGTACATCATATTTGGCTTCCGCCAAGACTGTCCGCGATCTCTTGTTTCCTGCAGAGACTACTGTCCTCGAAAATTGGCTTCCTGCCGAGACTGTCCGCGTGACTCTGCTTCCTGCCGAAAGCCTCGGCAGGAAGCAGAATCACGCGGACAGTCTCTGCAGGAAGCCATTTATCATGTATAGAAGTCTCGGCAGGAAGCAAGAGATCGCGGACAGTCTCGGCGGAAACCAAATATGATGTACAGTCTCTGCAGGAAGCGAAAATTAGCGGAAATCGATTATACCCTGTGAACATGTAAATACAAATGTCAGCAATAGAAGTATACATGAATATAAACATCACACCTAGTTGGGTGATCGTCTGATCGATCCAAAGATATTTTATGTACATGCAGACATGAGTGCATACACGCATTCATATGCATGCACAATAACACGAGCCGCGACACGAGAAAACCAACAAAGTGGTTGTGCGCCCAGCGCAGACTCAGATCAGCCTGGGCATCCGCCCAGTCCGATCAGAGTCTTTGCTGTGCGCATTGAGGTAGCTAAGACACTTAGCTATCCTTAAAATGCACAGCGAAGCTTCTAGTCAGACTGGGCGGATGCCCAGGCTGAACTGAATCTGCACATGGCGCAAAACCACTGTGTTGGTTTTCTCGTGTCGCGGCGCATGTTTTATATCAGGGGAGGGGCAGTCAAGGAATTTCACTTGGTCATGCCTATAGAATAATGATATTGAAAGCGTATAATTTGTACCCATGTTCAGTATGCAAGTACGCAAACGAAAGTTGAAAGCCAGTTTGTAAAATGTCAACACGCAACAGTGTATATTAAATTTGCATATCGGCAGCTCCGCCCTCGATTGTCAGCATGTAATTTATTACTTCATCTTTCTAGGTGCACGGGGGTAAATCAATACGTGAAGGGACACCCTAGTCTTGCAAAATTACGTTAATTTTCTGTAAGTATTGCCACAGTTTTGCGACTCACGGAGTAAAAATCTCAGTTTTTTCAAAGACCACGTTTGCAATGGTGTTGTCAATGAGCGCACGCTATTTGGTAATAATTTGTTTCGAGATATATGCAATAGAAACGGCACTTCTGTGTAAATCATGCGAGTTAATTCGGTCACAAATGCCGTTCTGTCTGTTGATTTCAAGTACATGTGACTTTGGAACAAATTTAGAAAGGAATCAAAGAAGATGCGAAGTTTGGTTTATATTTTTCATGTTAATTTAAGCTACGATTTAATATTCTTTCTGGTCGTAATCAAATTATTTTTCATCGTTTTAAAGAAGAGAACAACTACGCATTTTATTGACCATTTTGCTTAATGTACGATAAATTTTACAGTTTATGCTGTGACATTTTCTTTGACATAGTCAGAGTTCTTCATGTTTTGAACCCATGTATATGGCGGATTCACAATTTTTTGAGTCAGAGTATACATTCTATATTAGAAATACGTTGAGTCGAGAATTTTAACGAAAAAATGTCCGTACGAGAGTAAGCCCGAAGCAGAACCAAATGTTTTTGTTTTTTTTCTGACCACCATTGTCTCGACAATTGTAATGAAGCGGATAAGACTCTGCAACTACCCTTCATTTCTATGTCTGGTGGCTTTACCTGAAAGTGGATAATAAGCCATTATTCCACGTGCCAAAATGAGAGTTCATACGAGGTATCTTTTGACTCATGTACGAATGGCGATGTCCCATTTTTCCTTTTTATGCCCCCGTGAGTGTATTCAAGGGCCTTAATATTTGTTCCTATCCGTCCGTCTGTCTGTCAATTCGTCTGTACGTCACACTTTACGTTATAGCGTTTCTATAAGCGGCTCTTCTCATTTTTTATGGTATGCTTTTCAAACTTTGTACATATGTTGCAGAAATAAAGAAAATGGACATGTGTGTTTTAAAGGAAGTAAAATTAGTTTTTTTACAGAATTAAAGCCTTTGGAGTTTGTCATTTTGGACAGTTTTTTTGTACTAAACGAAGGGTATGGAATTTGTGTGATCAAATCCTCCTACAGTTTTCAATGGATTCTTATCAAACTTTGTACGCATAATTAGAGTTTAATGAAAATGTGTAAGTTGTATTTTGACAGGGATAAAAAGAGGATCTCACACGAGGAATTTCATGTGAAATTTATGAAACGAGCCTTGGCAAGTTTCATAAATTTCACATGAAATGCCCACGGGTGTAAGATTCTGGTTATCATATGACCCTTTAAATTGAGATTTTAACGCCTTCAAACTGAACATAATTTCAATAAGAAAACGCATTGTTGACATGGACGTTGTCAAAGACGCTACGTTACGCGCCAAAGTGTTATTACACGTGTGGTCATATGATTTTTATTACACGACGTTATCCACTGAATAACAGCGACGTCATACGATAATATAAGAATCTTTCATGAGTGTGAGGTACTGATAGAAAATCAATCAAAAGGGTCATTGTTTAGCATCACGAGGCTTGGCGAGTGATGCCAAACAGTGACCCAAGGGACAGATTTGTCCATCCGTACCTCATACTCATGGTAGATCCTTTTTCTTGCATACCTTTCTGTGCTGAAGCTTTAATTACATCAAAGATTCCTCTAGACGCTGCGTTGCGACGTCCGCCATTTTGACAACTGTTGTGATTTCTGACGTCGTTATGACGTCAGCTAGCGACGAAGTTACGTGACGTCCAATACAACCAATGCAAAACGAAGTCATGCGAAAAATTTCTTTTTTTATCCTACCCACAGGTCAGATAACCAGGGTAAGATAAGAATTTCTATCCCTAGCAAAAACACGGATATCGTTATCTGGGATGCAAGAAAATGAATTCTGACAGAATAAAAGCCATTTGAACGTCTTCATTTCTGGCAGATATTCTGCACAACATGGTGCTGACTTTGTGTATTCAACTCCTCTCTCAACGGATTTTCGTTAAACTTTGTGCACATGTTTTGGGCGTTTCGATGGAGATAAAATTGTTTTATCAGAATTACGACTTCTTGAACTTAGTCAGTATGGGTAGTTTTTTTTTGCATTGTAGGGGTTTGCGTTGGCGTAGTCAACTCCTTCCACAGATTTTAATACACTGCTCGAAATATTTAAAGGAGCACGTAAAAAATTTTCATAGACAACAGTGCAATGCATCCCCAACTTTGGAGACATTTACCTCCGGTCGACAAAGACACGGAATTTCAAATAATTTTGCCAATTTTTTTAAAGGGGGTCGATGTTGCCTACTCCACAAGTTTCAATTCAATATTGACCCTGCCCATATCCATGGACTGTTTTTTTTTTGTAAAAATGCAATTTTGGTTGAATATTGCAATTTTTCAGAACAGGTGAAAAGCATGAAAATTTCAACCCAAATCCAAACGAACATTTTGTCAATGATACTGGATGTCTAACAAAGTGACTCGTTTGAAAGAATCACTTTGAACTCAAGTTTATGAGAGTTTGTAGACTTCCGGAAAAATGCCTCAATTTTGGAAAGTTCGAAAGTTACTAAATTTAGTCCATAGAGATGGGCAGAGCATCAGTTGTAATGAAATTCTTGTTGTGGTAAACCTCGATCCTTCTTAAAAATTCTGCAAAAGAAAAAGAAATTCTTGGCCACTGGGGGTCAGATTTATGGGCCTTTGAACTGGGTATGTGTTACCGTAATCTCTTTGGGAAAATACCAGTTGCTCCGTTAAATATTTAGAGCAGTGTATATGTTTGAGCGTTTGCATAATCATAATGCAAATATCGTAACCGACGGATTACATATGTAATTACGACTGTTTGAGCGCCTGTGCGCTAAACGTTTTTGAAATGGTGGCAAATACTTGTAGAAATCTTTCTGTCTTTTAAGCGCACGTCGAATTAATATATTATCTACAGTTGAAACATAGGCATAGGATAGAATATCTTAACGAACGAAAACTGAAAGAGTCAACAGCATTTTCAGGTCTTGTAAACAAACAAACGAAATGGTAAACCAGTAAAATATGTACGCTTATAGTCATATGCCTCAGAAATTATCATGATGTGCATGTGAAGAGGCATGTGCGATATGGAATGGAATGAGGTATGCATGTGACGCGATAGTGTTTGCTGTTAATGGATATTTTAGTGATGTACACAGCCCTCTGACAGGCATCACACGGGGGCATCGTGCGTGTCTTACACAATTTTTTTAGTTTTTTTTTTCTTTTAAATGTCGGTACTGCCACTACCATTTTACACGCCCAATCCCACCAAATTAAGCCAAAATAAATACCTTGCGTCACCATAGAGTATAATGTAACTCGTATGATGTGGAATATCTATAGTGAACATAAAACTGCTGTAACATGCGCAGGTTTTAATATAAGAGGTGCCCACTGCATCCTTATGCAAACATAAATCAGCTTGTGCGGTGGGCCGGGCGGTGGCACAGTCTCATCACAGATATTCTGTTTGCATGAACGACCCATTAGACCTGTGGAATCAATACAGTGAAATGTGCTGTATGGACAACTATAAAATTTAGAAGGGACCTGAGGTCATTTACGCTCCTCGATGAGCAAAGTCTTTCCTTTAATAGTTGATCTCACTGAAAGAGGATGCAGTTATTAAAAGCAGAGTTGCTTCCCTTGAAAGTGTAATCATCCACCTTTTAAAAAGAAGGGTAAACTTTTCTTATAGCCTTCACTGTATCTTGGTACAGAATATGCTAAGCTTATTTTTTATAAGGCAAGTGCTGCCGAGATGGTTTATGTCAATATTTCTAAAGCAGTCATATGGTAAAATGTATCAGTAAGCAGCCAGTTGTAGCAAAATAGGCCGTGTGGCGGCCGTAAAACGTCTCACCGTACATCATCATAGTGCAGATTATATTTTCTGGCCCTTTGGGATCATTGAGTTCATTTGAGTTATCTTAAAAAATAGAATTCCGCTTTAACCTGTGCTAGGGGGCGTGGCTGGTGTCGCACAAGTCATTACTAGTCATGAACAGACTCAATTAAATCAAGTCTGCTATTTTCTGTTCTTTGATGTATTCCTTGCTTCCAAAGGATCTGACTATTCAGAACTTATTTATACTGTGGTGACCGAATGGGCACTCAACCTTAGTGAAAAGTGGACTTGTCGGACCTTTTTTTTTTCAAATTCGTATAGGCCTACATGCAACACTATAGTAAAGCCAAACCTGTCTTAACGGGTCACCCAAGGGAAGGACAAATTGTGGCTGCTAAAGACACGTAGCCCCTTGATACAGGTTCATTTGTACTGTATTTTGGCTAGAGGGACCCTGAAAATGTGTTTTCAGAAATCGGGTGATCCCTTAGTAGAGGTGGGTACATGAGCCGGTTTGAAAGAGTTACGGCTCCTTAGAGTTCTGGCGTTTTGAACAAACCATTCCCTTTGGTGGCGTGTCCTTTTAGGGCCAGGCGCAAGGCTTGGGGCACAGTGTTTTACAAACACATTTCTTGTCACTATTTTGTCACTAGTGATATGGAGAATACAGGTTTATGATACGCTTGTATGGTCTGATAACGTAGTACACGTGCAGTACTTATCTGCTTATTTATCCTTTATTATTTAAATAGGTTTTAGTTTGGTGAACTGTACATGTAAACTGGGAGAGAGACAATCAAAACTATACCGATAAAAATTACTCTGATAATATAACACTTGTGATATTTTCGAAAAAAAAAAAAGATGGATATTATGATTTCTGTAATCACGGAAAGTGTGGTATTATAATTATTCTTAAAAGTTTTGGATTTTGAGAGTATGGCTAATTATCGCACTTGCTGTAGAATCGAATACATATGAACTGCGTAAGTGAATTTGGGTTGAACGTCCCACCAACAACTAGGTCATACGGAGACAGGACATCGGTTTGAAGTCTCATCCGAAAGGACCGGGGAAGCGGGGGATCGATCTTACGACTCCTGGATTGGTAGCCCAGCGCGTTATCCACTACACTGCTGTCGCTCCTTACAAAAGAACTGACAATTTGACAATTAACTGCACAGATAAGATTGATGATTTCGTTTAAACAATATTGTATTAATATAAACTACATGGTTACATAACAGTACAATATACAATCTGGTGCAGTTTCTTAGTAGTAGTATTTCAATTCTCATATCGACGTTACCCCCGCACCTCAGCGGAACGAATCCATAGCCGCAGTACGGTAGGCAAAACGTTTGTATGATAGTAATTTTCTAAAGATTTACCGTTCCAACACAACAATTGTTCTCTCAGTGGACACCCTGGCCGGACTGATCCGGGGCTACACCGTTTGGCTAGACATGTCGATGGTAGAGTTGTCCGAAAACTCCTGCCGGATGCCGTATAGACATGACGTGGCCTACCACTTTGACAACAAATATTAGGACACTGTTATCTAAGCAAACTGTGTAGACCCAAGATAGACTTTTCTTCCGGAACAGTCTGATTGGGGTCCGCACTGCTGGCCACATTGCCAGAAATCTTGACAACATCGCCTCACAGCAAAATCAAAGACGTTGTCAAACTTTAGGACATCAATAGTCATTTGGCAGAGGCATACTTGATACACCACAATTCGGGCAGTGGAATAACGCAGTTGGTGGGAAGTCACCTCAGGTCCGAAAATATTAGTTGTTTTCTTTTCTTATTAGCTATTATATGTTAAGTACTCATTTTATGTGTTCTTCGTAGCATTAACAGTATTTTACTAATGAAATGCCAACGTGCATCTACCATCTACTGGAAAAAGTGGGGTAGGCCTACACCGTTATTTTGTTTTTGGCAATATAATGCAAGACGCAACGCATTCTTACAGTACATTATTTAATCATAACAAGAGCCTATAAGTCGGTCACATAGATTCAGAGGAAAGAAAATTCTAACCTTCAGACTGCCAGTTTCCAAAATTTCGAGCAAGTATATATTAAGTACTCATTTGTAATGAAAAGTAATCATTGGAGCAATACTAGTATTTGCACTTATTAACAATGGGCATATACTGGTCTATACTAGGAAATCATGTGCGTACACCGTTGTTTTTACGCATGGAAACGCATCCTGCAACACGTTCTTAGAGTGTATCATATAAACAATCACAGAGGAAGCTAATTTTGTCAGAAAAAGAGACGAAAATGTTCAGATTGATTCAAAAGAAAGAAAATCCCTACCTTCAACCAGCCAGCCTCAAGAAATGTACACTACCTAGACAAATTAGAACCGAATTGGCACGTTAACTACTGCATCTCACGTGAAACATTTTTAACGAATATTAACTTTAAAGAATCCTCCAAAGCGTGACCAGTTCACTTTTTCTATAAATGTCCCGTCATGCTTATAATTGGTACTTATTTCACCAAAACACTCGTGTTGACATAATGTTTCATCAAAAACGAAAGTACACCGCGGCAAGACTTTTACCAAATACGCCCGGAAACGCAAGACTAGGTTGTCTCTTCACGTATTGATTTACCCCCTTGAGGTGGGAAGGATGTGGTGTACAAAGTCAGAACAATGCCCTGTTGCTTTGCTTGCAGCGGGTGTAGAATGGGGTCTCTCTCTCTCTCTCTCTCTCTCTCTCTCTCTCTCTGTCTCTCCCCCTCTCTCTCTCTCTCTCTCTCTCTCTGTGATATTTAAAACAATTCACCCCCTCCCCCCATGCATCTTCTACATGTCTTCTTCATGGAATTTACCATAAGTGGTTACCACAAGTGGTGGTATCGTACCTGTGATCCTCAGGGGAGAAAATGATGATGATGATAATAATAATAATAATAATAATAATGATAAAATAATATTCTAGGCGCATGGGTTTTGACGCCCTTAAACATAAATTGAAGGTTTGTTCTTTTATCAAGTAACACACATTTTCTTTCTATAGTGTCAGATAATCCGGGATTACTAGAACATTATCTTAAACAGTCAAAGTATTTCTATTTCAACTGCATTGAGGGAAAAAATGAAATGAAATCAGACTACCATGGTGACAATCATTTTAGTTTACACTCATATGAAATGACGCCTCTAATTAACTTTCATATTTGAGCCGCGACACGAGAAAACCAACAATGTGGTTGTGCGCCCAGCGCAGACTCGGATCAGCCTGGGCATCCGCCCAGTCTGATCAGAGTCTTCGCTGTCCGCATGGAGGTAGCTTAGACCCTTAGCTGCCTTTTAAGTGCTTAGGGAAGACTCTGATCAGACTGGGCGGATACCCAGGCTGATCTTAGTCTGCGCTGGGAGCACAACCACGTTGTTGGTTTTCTCGCGTCGCGGCTCATTTTAAGAACTCAAAGAAAATCAGTGAGTCTTTTAGACATATCAAAACAGAAAGAATTGTTGTTCTGTTACGTTTGTTTGCATCTATAAATATGCACCCTATTTTGCAAATGGCCGCCATTACAGCATCTCAGTTTCATGTGGTAGGGTGATTGATTATTTCTCAAAGTTGGGTGCAGGAATATACAAAAGATGTAGATGAATATGTTCTTTAGAAATTTTGTAAGATCAGCAAACATGATTTCGCATGATATCAGCTATGTTTGGCATCTACACTGTAAAAAAAACTGTAGATTTTACGGTAGAATAACTGGAAACCAGCTGCCAGTCCTTTTCCCGTTATTTTTACGGGCGTTTGCCTTTAAGACATTGTTGAAAATCAGGAACTGGAAGTTTTATATTAACTGGCCGCACTCGAAAATAACTTTGTATTGTTGAAGGGCTATCTGACCAAAACGACACCTGTTCTATTCTGTCCCACTATGCTTGATGATTCCTGCAAATTTTACGGGCGCCCGTAAAAATAACGGTAAAATGACTGGCAGCTGGTTGCCAGTTATTTTACCGTAAAATCTACGGATTTTTTTACAGTGTAACATGTAAAATGTTAGCTACTCTTTATTAGGCAAAACTACGTAGTCTTGCTCATGTTTCTTCTTCTGAATGTATTCTCTGCTCTTGAAGGAACTTCGTAAGATTTAAATCATGGATTTCTCTGGCTTCTAGCTGTCGAATCCTCTCATATAAGACGTAACACACTTTTGAAAGGCAATATTTTGTATCTAGCAGTATTGCATCCATGTGGCAGGTAGGTGGCCTACTGCATCAGATGACAATGCTGCTGAGTAGCTTGGTCTTATTTATATGTTTGATACTCTTAATAATTCTGAATTTCCTGTCCCGGTACAGCTTTCCCTGAATATCAATGACTTTCCAGTTGACCATTCAGGTACAATCTTCCAATGATAACAGATCTTAGTAATAATTAGACAAGGCCAAAATTCTATGTGAGTCCAAGACTGGAAAGAAAATAAAATGGGCGTCAAATTAAATGAGCGTCAAATCACATGACAGGACGGTATAATAATTAAACAAATAACGCAAAAAAAAGAGTTTTTCTTTTCCTTCTTTTTTCCGTTTTCTATATTCTCTCTCTTTCTTTTCTTTCTATTTTTTATTTTCTTGTTTTTCTTTTTCGTTTTCTTTTTTCTTTCTTCCCTCCCCCCTTTCCCCGAAAGTCACAAGTACGATACCACCACCTGTAAAATCCACATGTATTCTTGTATTCTTTTACGAAAATGCAGTATTTCAAATTAAAGAAAATATATCCAGTCTCGTGATAAGGCAAGCGACATTACTCAGTATCCGCCGATTATTGAGTAGGCGGATTTAAATGTTACTGACTAAGGTTCATTTGACATCCACTTGTGTAGACATATATTCAGCTACTACGTATTTCTTATTCGACGTTTAATAGACAAACATACAACATCAAGGACAATGTTAGTTGCTGTAATTCTGAGTTTTATCGCGCTAGCGGCCAACGTTATCGGATTAGCGGTTCCATTCTGGTTGTACAATAGTGTGGCGCATATGGGATTATGGGAGACGTGTGGCACGGTTCTGGGCAGCACATTATGTTTTTCGTTTGGAAAAGACGGTAGGTAAACCAATCCGCAGATAAAAAATTGTTAATAGACATACTGCACATTCTCAGAGTACCTCGCGCACATGTGCTGTCTAGTAAGGTCATACACAGTCCATCATGAAAATGAATTATCCGCCTTTGGTACAACTATACCACCTTGCCCAGCGAGCACATTACGTCAAGACGTCGCATCGACATCAATACGACGTCATTTCAACGTCACGTGCATGCTGGGTGGCTTGCCTTTACCACCTGGTGCAAAGCGAAGGGTTTAATCAACACTTTTATTTTTTTTCTTTTCACGTATCAACCAAATCATGGTATAATGAATTCTCAAGTGGATGAGCGTCCTCTCTTTTCACACTTGCAGCGGTACACCTGGGTTACAAAAAAAAATGAAAGTTGCCTTTAACATGTAAAAGCATTCATTCAGTGTTCTGCTTGGTGTATTAACGTTTTAACATTAAAAGCGGAATCTCGTGAAAAGCGACTTTAGGCTCCATGCAAACAGCAAATATGCAAACTAGCCTGCGCATCTATTTTTAAGACTCTTTTACCAAACTATTTAGATTCCCATGCGTTATATCTATCGCTTAAGCGAACGAAAATTTAGTCAAACCTGTGTTAAGGGGTCACTGTATAAAGGATCGCATGCCTTAAGCAGCCAGCTTTTTGGGATCCCTTTGTATTTAAGGGTCACCTTCTTAAGCAGCCAGTTTTTGCATGTCCCTTTGGGTGACCCCTTAAGACAGGTTGGACTGTACTGACTCCAAGCTGCTTAACTTGAGTCTTTGCTATTCGCTCTTGCCCTAGGTACTTGTTCATGTGATGCAACTCGGTTATTAGAGATTTAACGCTCCAGTTAGCATTATTTTGTACAAATGTTGAACTTATTTTAACTAAGTCAGAAATGAAAAAAAAGCTCCACAGCGTGTACCCAGATCAGCCTGCGTAACATCTGATGCTCTCTTCGTATCAGCAATCGAACATCTAAAGGAACCAATCCAGGGGTCGCAAGATCGATCCCGCTTCTTCTCTGGTCTTTCAATCGGTAGGGCACCTGACTCATAAGTCAGAGGTCCTGGGTTCAAAACCCGGTCTGGCCACATACTTTCGTTTCTCCTTCCGCTGATTCAAGAAGGGCAGTTGTTAGTTACTGGCGGAAGTATGTGCACTTGGTACTGGTTAACCGCTTAGGAGGTCTAAGCCTGACCAGGAATAGTGTGGTTAGTTTACTGACCATCCCGACATGACCATAGCTGTTTACCGTGGACGTTAAGCATCAAATCACAATGAATTCTCCGGTCTTTCGACCGAGGTCCCGTTTCCGTATGACGTAGCTGTTGGTGGGATGTTAAACCCGAGTATACTCTATCACACTCAAACATTTTATATTTTTATCTCTTTCTTAACCAGTGGACTTGTCCATCCTTATTCTTTGGATGAGTCCATTTCTACTTTAAAGGGTTTCTGGCGGCTGTTTTCTTTTTTTATTATATTTTGCATAGAAGTACTGTAACCAAGCAGTGTAGACCATGTTCAGACGCCGTGTTCTGCTCCGTCTGATCTTGATCTGCACTGTTTGCATATGTCCCAAAACAGGTATGCGGTCTAAAAACGGTTAAAACTCAGCGAATACCCTGGCTGGTCCAAATTCTTCTGTTCACACAGGCCTCCGATAATTTAGATGCAACGATGCAAAGCCGTCAATATGTAAATTTGAGACGTAGTGACAAACATACAAATTCCAAAACTGTGACAAATTTTCCCATGCACATAAAATGAGCCGCGACACGAGAAAACAAACAAAGTGGTTGTGCGCCCAGCACATACTCAGATCAGCCTGGGTATCCGCCCAGTCTGATCAGAGTCTTCGCTGTCCGTTTGGAGGTAGCTTAGACCCTTAGCTACCCTTTGAGCACTTAGCGAAAAGTCTGATCAAACTGGGCGGCCGTCCAGGCTGATCTGAGTCTGCACTGGGCGCACAACCACTTTGTTGGTTTTCTCGTGTCGCGGCTCTAATCTTAAAATCTTTACAGCGGACCCACAACGATTACAAGATGTAAGTTAATATAATTCCACGTTTCTCCACCATGTTTCAAAGGGAAACAATTATTTAAACCTTTTGTTTGCTTCCTTTTATGGCAAAGCCGTTCCTGAATGGGGGATACCCTTGAAAGAAAGGAATAAAAATCTCTATTCCTAAAGAGAATCCTAATATAGTTGCAGGCAATTTCTTTATAAGAATTTACTTCCCATATGTGCAAGCGTTGGTCATTTATTATTATTATTATTAGTAGTAGTAGTATTTCATATCCCCTAAACTATATATGAGCCGCGACACGAGAAAACCAACGAAAAGGTTGTGCGCCCAGCACAAACTCAGATCAGCCTGGGCATCCGCCCAGTCTGATCAGAGTCTTCGCTGTCCGCATGGAGATAGCTTAGACCCTTAGCTACCCTTTAAGCGCTTAGCAAAGAGTCTGATTAGACTAGGCAGATGTCCAGACTGATCGGAGTCTGCGCTGGGCGCACAACCACATTGTTGGTTTTGTCGTGTCGCGGCTCATATTACAATGGCAGGGGAAGTTCGCAGGAATTGATTTAAACAAAGATCTGTAAAAAGTGTGCGTGGAAGTCGCTGAATATACACTCCGTAAAACCGGTAATCTTTATTTCTACCAGAAATACAGAACGATCAGCCTCAAAAGCCATTCGAGCAAAGTCTTGCTGAAAATCATTTTGAACAGGCTTAAGAGGTAATCGACGAAGAACGGTTTTTATTCAGAGCCGGAGGGTGCACCCTAGAACAGAGCTTCAACCTAAGGATGACTTCTGTCACCACTCTGTTCATATTTTTCTCGAAAGGATTATGTTTCATACCATACTCTAGGAGAACATGATGGAAAGGTTACCATAGGCGGCAGAACTATTACCTGTCTGCAGTTTGCCAACCAATACCATTGATGTTCATTCTTTGGAGAGGTAGAATTTGAAGTTCTTGTGCAAATTGCGACAAATTCTGCATAAGGTATGAAATGAATATAAGTGCTGGAAGACCAAATTGATGACAAATAGTACAAAGTACCACCAAAGGTAGTCAAGGTAAAATAACAAAAGTTGGAAACTGTGACAACTTTTTAAAATCTTAGAGCAGAAGTATCAGGTGATTGCTTCAAGTCATGTATTCTCTTAAGGATTGCTCAAGCCATCGCAGCTTTAACAAAGCTGAAGCTGAATGCGACAGTAAGTGTGGCTCGGAGAGGGATGCTCGTTGCCTGCCGAGACCTGCCATCATATCTTTTCTATCAAACTTTTGGGATTTAGCGACACTGAAGAAGTTAAATACAGAAACGCGCGTCTGTCGCACTAAATTAGGTATGAATACGTTTATATTTGGAAAGTTAACAACATATCTTTCGGATTAAAAGTGAACTGATCCTTGTCATACATGTATCCATCTTTCTGTATGTCCATAAAATGTGGATCTTGACAACAGAATAACAGAATATAGTGCAAGCCTTCAAAATAAAATGCCACCGAATGCTACTTTGCATCATGAACAAGGACATTTAGACTGATGAATATGCTCGCAAAAAGGTTACAAACGGTCACTGGACAAAACTCCGGCTAGAAATGGAAACTAGTATGGTTTGGCAAAATCTCATGGTTTTAAGGTTTTGTAGGGAACAGTAATAGGAGAGAAAGAAGAAACGGACAGAAGCTGTGGGAGGACGATATTTAAAACCTGAAATGGCATGGAGTTTGCCAGTGCAGGGCAGCTGAAAACAGGTCCAGATTAAACAGTGTTGTCCTCTAAACGATCCTACAAGGTTATGGGATAAGACAAGACTAGAACAAACATTTTGGTTAAGGAAAGTAATATAACACACTGTAGAGCTCCAGATAAGGTGGGTTTTGGAAGATTATTCTGCGATAACTTTTCTGATTTCTCAACTAAAGCATTTCTTGTGACCATGATAACAGATATATTCTTTTTACAAATAGAACGGCCAGTACAGGGTTCGAGGTTATAAAACTCGAGAATAATCTCAAACTCAAAATAAAGCACACTGATTGGCTGCTTCCGAGCATGTTTCGAGCATGTGCTCGGAAGCAGCCAATCAGTGTGCTTTATTTTGACTTTGAGAATGTACTCAAGTTTTATAACCTCTTGGCCAGGTCTTATAGCGGTGAAGAGAGGTACTCCTGACTGGTAATCTTTGTTTATCTTTTACAGTACCTAGCTCTCTAAGGGCTGCGCAGGCGCTGGAGGTGATTGGGATGGTCCTTCTTGTTGCAGCAGTCCTTTGTGTGCTCCTTAAACTATCCGTGATGAGGAATCAGACCAAACTGCCTGCAATAGCTGGAGTGTTGGCGATTTGTGCTGGTACGTTTACTGTTAACTTATTTCAGCCGCGACACGACAAAACCAACAAACTGACATGTGCGCCAAGCGAACACTCAGATCAGCCTGGGAAACTGCCGAGACTGATCAGAATCTTAGCTAAGGGTCTAAGATAGCTCAGAGCGGACAGCGTAAACTCTGATCAGACTGGGCGGATACCCAGACTGATCTTAGTCTTCGCTGGGCGCACATGCCACTTTGTTGGTTTTGTCTTCTCACGGCGCATTTATATATGGGACAGCGTGGCACGGATTGGCTCTTCTTCAAGAAAAGCCAACATTTTCCTGCTAAATATCAGAATGCTGCATCCCATACTTCTCTTTCAGTGACCATGTTCCAGTTTATTTCACCAGTAAAATAAACTGAAAAATTTAGAAAACAGGGCATAACCTACTTCATATAGCTTTCAAAATAGTTAATGAAGAGTTTTCAAATGAGCAGATTTAAGATTCATAAGTATACCCCATGTTTTTTTCTGCCATTCTTACACAGGGGGACAACTTCTGTGACTTCCTGCTAGCTTCACAAGAGGGCGAACCATTTCCTAATTGCAGTCTGCGGTTAAAGGAAAAAAGTATTCCAAGAGGAACAATTTATCGCCTATATCTTCAGTGGAAGCAAAAAAATAAAATGGCAGATTTGCTTCTCCTGAAGTTGAACCAGTTATGCTAACTAACACCACACCACTTTTCACTGCTGTGCGTAGGCTCGTTGTTCATCTCTTGTATGTAGTAGAAAAGTACAGCAGCTGTAACCGCTACATAGGTAAGATAAATTGGTACATGTACACGCCTGTCGTTTTCTTTTCTGTCTCCCTGTTTAACTGGGTTCCTCATAAAGAACTGAAATTGCTTCCCTAGAATCAAATTGTTCTCTTGATAAGTAGACCCCTGTTTTTAAAGGGGCTTCATTGTAAGAAACCACAAAAGTTGTTGTTGTTGGAAGTATAGGGCCGCGACACGAGAAAACCAACAAAGTGACATGTGCGCCAAGCGAAGACTCAGATCAGACTGGGCATCCGCCCAGTCTGATCAGAGTCTTGGCTTTGCGTTTAAAGGGTAGCTATGGGTCTAAGCTAGCTCCATGCTTACAGTGAAGACTCTGATCAGACTGGGCGGATGCCCAGGCTGATCTGAGCCTTCGCTGGGCGCACAAGCCGCTTTGTTGGTTTTGTCGTGTCGCGGCTCAATTTTATCCATTTACCTTGTTCGAATACTTTACTTACAGCGTGATTTACAACTTCTGTTTCAGGCGTGGCCATGATCGTTGGAACTATCGTATATGCCACCAAGTTTAGAGACGATGTAGATCCTGGGAAGATATTGCAACTTCATGCAGGATTCGGGCTGTGTATTGCAGGAGGCGTTTTAGCGATCGTTGCGGGAGTTTGGTTCCTCACAACCGCAAGACGATCGGGATCTTACAGCCAGATTTAAATCATATACAGTCAATGCAACTTCATACGTGTGATAAACCATTGAATTGGGACTTCAAGTTTCAGAGCAACCCGAACATATATTCTGATAACCACCAAGACGTCACTTCCGAACAAGGCAGAATGAGACGATACCCGCCCACCTCTTCCCCCCCCCCCCCTCTCTCTCTCTCTATCTCTCTCTCTCTCGCTCAGAAAATTTCCAAATATCAGTTATTTCTCTGTGATGTTAATGGAATGGCACCTAAGGTTTTCAGTCCATGGACGAAGAACTTAAGATGTAATTGTAACTATCACTAGATTAGTTCGTAAAGAAATAAATATTCGAAAAAGTATTAGCTTTTACACAACGCTTAGGTCTATGCCTAGCATGCATTAATTTGTTAAGTCACTGAATAGCGCCTCTACCAAACCCAAGTCAGTGTTCACCTCGGTCTTATCGCACTTTCTCGGTTTAATCTAGTGTAATTCTGGTTGGGTTTCCATATGTAATTACCTTAAGCCAATCAGCTAGAAGGTTTGGTCACCAAATAGAAATCATCTGTGTTTTTAGAAATGTTACTACTAGACCGTGTAAATGTTGATCATTTTCTGGTACTTGTGGATCCGACCAAGTCTGCGCAAAATAAAAATGATAACCAATTAATAGAATATAGACAGATCTAGATTTTAGGTATTGTTTTGGGGAAAATCCTATTTTATAGCTGAATTACACGACTAATTTGCAGCAACTTTGGTAAAATAAACCCCCGTCTTATTACCAAATAATTCTGGTTTGAGAATGACATGTTATATTTTGCCAAAAGGGCGATTCCTCTGAAAATATTGACTTCTCCTGACTCTGTTTGTAAAAGAAATTGATCCAGGACTTCCTTTGGAATACGGTTATTTCCCGTGCCGATGTCGCTGGCTAATAAATGTCCATCAGCGAAGCTTTTGTATTCCTTGTTTTGAATGATCTTGCAGGGTAATTTCAAGTTTATTCAAAGCGAAGGAGAGGAAAGAAAAATGAAATACCGTAAAACTCTAAGTATTGGGATAGATGTTTGAGCAGATTGTGCAGACCCTAAAGGAACAGTCTAATCAGTATCTCTCCGCTTTTCCATTCCATCCGCGTTGTTTTTGACATATCACTGTCACAGTGATATGTCAAAAAAAAAAAAAACGCGGATGGAAATCAAACTGTTTCATTTTAGGACAGTTATGGTAAATATATATTTACATTATCACTGCAAAGCTCCCTGTAACCCCAATTAAGTGATGCGGGAGTCAATGTGGTTTACAAGTCAATAATTACATTGTGTCACGTGGCTTTGAATGACAGCTCATCTCACTAGCTAGCACGTGGAATCAACAACATGCCATGAACTGGCATGGCTAGCAAACATTGAGTGACAGCTCGCTACGCCTACTTGCACGTGAAATCCACAGCAGGTGATGGAATTTACTGGTAGGCAGTGACAATGCGGCTGTTCCAAACTATTTCGAAATTCGGCCGGTAATGTTTTAAAAACGATTCCTATATATGTATTTCTTATTTTTGTTAATCTTTTTATTGATCAAAAGCATGGTTTAATAATATAAATATAAGGAATAAACGTTATTTTTTAAACGTTTACTGAAGTATAAACTACATCAGGTCACGAGCAAAGTTCACGTAAACCCCTTCGGGGTTCACTTACTTTGCTCGTGACCCGATGTAGTTTATACTTCAGTAAACGTTTAAAAAATAACATTCATTCCTTAAATATACATACTGCTTATAAGTGCGGTCTACTTAGAGCCTTCTCTTGTCACATCCATCTATGGAAGTCACGCAAGCCATAGAGACAATAGTGAGGTCTCTGATTACCCTGTATAAATGAGAATGGTGATCTGAATATCACATGACAAATTGTCACGTTGTTGGAAGTCACTTGATGCAGCTCATTATTAAATAATTAGAAATAATCCTCAAAACTCAGTATTGTTTTAGACAATAGCATTTCATATGATATATCCTGACTGTCAGTATTTAGACACCTGATTATTAGTCTGACTATTTTTTTTAATATTTCAAAATGGATATCTTGGTGACCCACTGACCCACTCAAGCAACTGTTTTTTTGGTCGAACTATTTTCTTAAACACTGCTATGATATCAAAATATCTTCTAGCTAAATTTGAATAACCACTTGCGGCACACTGTCAGACATTATCTACTATTATCGTGTGTGTGTGTGTGTGTGTGTGTGTGTGTGTGTGTGTGCGTGCGCGCGCGCGCCCGCGTGTGTGTGCGTTTCCAGTGGTAAAATTTTCCCGCTGGTTTCTGACATGATTAGGTACAGTTTATATTTCAATTTAGCCGGGTACCACTTGTCATGACATCATCACACCAATTTATGACATCATCAGTTACATGTTCTTTAGGAATATGATCTTTTAAGCAAAGGATTCAAGGCCGTTGCGACTCGGCCGGCCGGTCCAGCTATGGCCGGACAAGCAAAAGTAACGTTAGCATGGACCTTTTTTCTCGCTTTTTCCGTTCTCTCTCTCTCTCTCTCTCTCTCTCTCTCTCTCTCTTTTATTTATTTAAGCATCTAAACTAAGAAGCCTCGGTGATGACCTGAAGCAAAACCCGTTATCATAATTATCGGCGACACGTGGGTAATACATGTAATGTCGGTTGTCTGCCGTGCCGTTTTACAAAGTTTAAAAAAGTTTTCGATTTTCGACTGTTCCCATATATGTAAAGAATTGCCACAAAGTAGTAGAGTCGATTCTTCTTATAACAGTGTTCATTTTGATTTTATGTGGAATGATAATTCCAATGGGTGGATTTGAACCATGATTCCCCTGCCTCAAAATTATTGAAGTAGTTGGCGGTCATGTTAAATTGAAAAATATACTGGTAACATAAAACATTCAATGTTAAGAGCGTGTGAATGAATTTTGAAAACTCTGCAAGACATGATGTCATGTTTCATTATAAAATATGTATATATGAATAATCCATATACTCTGCATATGGTATATATGTTTGGCGCAAACAGCTGATTACAAACGGATATATAAAGAATACATGTATACAAATCACTGATTTTGAAAATGTAAGTGTATAGCTCCCTGCCAATATAGGAGAGGGCAAATATAGGCCTAGCCTATAGTCCAGTCTTACGACGCTTGTATGTATGAGTGCATATACATGTATTTTGTATATATGAACATGTGTGAGTGAGTGAGCTCGGGTTTAACGTCCCACCAACAACGAGGTCATATGGAGACGGGACCTCGGTTTAAAGTCTCATTCGAAAGACCGGAGAAGCGGGGGATCGATCTTGCGACCCCTGGACTGGTAGTCTGGAGTGTTATCCACTACACTACAGCCGCTCCTATGAACATGTGTGTATATTTTATTTATGCATATATGTATGAGTCATGAAATTTTAATAAATAAAGGAATAAAAAACGAAACCATATTCAACTTCAAGTATATTAATAGCTTTTGAGATGAACACAGAAAATTTAGCCCAAAATCAAACCCGTTTGATTTTGAACAAAGTATAATTTTTATTTGTCCAGTTGACTTTGACGAATAATGTTTGATCGTGTGAACACAGCAGTAAATATTTCATTGCCAATGTTTATTTGACAAAGATTCTATGCCACATTTTCTTTAACAAATAATTTGTTCCGTGAGAACGCAAAACCTTTGGCAAACTCTCTTTGTTACAGATTCTCGTTCACACGACCAAAGTTTCTTTAAAACAACTTTCAATATGTTTCGGACATCTGCTCAAAGTTACAAATAAATATTCCTTAAAACTGTGGAAGAAATTGAATACACAAACGTGTCATCCTAAATCACCCTAATCAGAAATATTTCTACACTTATTTATTCCAGATTTATCTGCCCCTGAATATGGAAAACGTTCTATTTTTTCAAGAATATAACAATCCATCATGAGTGTCCATGTAGGATAGGGAAATCTCACCGAGGGGTCGGAATTTCAACCAGGGACGAGGCTTGCCGAGTCCCTGGTTGAAATTCCGACCCCGAGGGAGAAATTTACCTATCCTACATGGACTGGCTCATGATAGATTATTTTTCTCCCACTGTTAGCGGATTTTAAACCTAAAGTCGGATTAGGCTTCAGAACAGGAAAATTCTAACTTTTTAACCAATGATCTGAAGTAAATTTTGAGCAGCCTAGTGTGTTGACCGGGTCCTAAAATGGGTGTAAACATAGTTTGCACCTCAAAATTAGACGGAAAACACGATATGTGGACTATTTTATCTTCCAGAGGGCGAAAACAAAATGCAACTTAGCCTCTCACGTCACGCGCGTCAAGTTTGCTAGCGACGTTTTTAACCGGTTTTAGTGACGTCATTAAAACTGAGTGACGTCACAAACCCATGATATGCTATCAAACGTCATCCGACATGCTTGCGTGTCCATTTTATTCATTTAAAATTAAAATATTAGTCAAAAAATGGAAAAAGTATGGTTGCTTATATGTGACAGTGCCTGAGATTTTGAGCCTTGTGGAGTTGCGACGTTGACGTCACGAAACGTGAAATGAAAGTGACGTCATAAAATTTGCACGTAAAGTTAATTGTATTTCTGCGCACTGACTACTAAATTTCAAAGCGTCTCCTGAAAAGAGTGTTTCAACATTTCTATCGGCGTGTTTAATTTTCTTCATCTACACTCTTTTAAGAATGTTTGCATTGTAGATCTTTGAAAAAGAGATGTCGCGAACCAGAGTTATAAAGGTTTATCCAGCTAGATGTAAATTATATCAAATCCTTGTAACGAAAACAAAAAATCGGGTGGGTTTGAATTTCGTTTGCTTATGCGGCGCTATGTCTACGTGCTTCTCAAAATCTATCCTGGAAGCACTTATAAATATGAAAATGTTAAGAACAAAATTTCCGATTTTCGCTCCATATATAAGGCTCAAAATGCCAGAGACTGTCACATATAAGAAAGATGTTGCCAGGTATAAGATAGAAATTTCTTTTATGAGCTGAGAGCCTATCTTATATAACCAAAGGTGGGAGAAAGAAATTTCTTGAGGGTCCACCCCATGACGCGAATAGATTTCCACCAAACTTTGTGCATTGTAAATACTTTGTGTTGATTGACAGTTATTTGTTGATATAGTTAACTGACCAGTAATGAGTTACCTGCAGTAAGTAAGCTACAGATGAGTGGGGTAAAATCACATGATTATTGCCTCTATTTCTAAAATGTTGTACGTTTTTTTTTCGGAAATTATAGGGAAACATGAATTATTATGTAATGGTACAGATACATATGTACATGTATCAAATTGCAGATGCAGAAGTTTTAACTCCCCTGAGTCAGAGTCCCCGTGGGGAGCTTATAGCTTATAGTAGACTCTGTGTGCTTCATCTGTCATCCATCCAGCCAACATCTTCAAACAACTTCTCTCTGAAACAGCTGGGCCAGTTTTATTTAAATTTCACATGCAGCCCTTAGGAAAAGGGGTAAAGAACATTTTACAAATTTGGTCTAAAACATATGATAAAGATGGCCGCCATGCTCATGTATGGTAAAAAAACTTAAAATTCTTCTTCTCCAGAACTACTGCGGCGATTGCCTTGAAACTTGATTTGTAGCATTTGGGACTCTAGAACTACAAAGTAAATATAAAAGATGACCCTAGGTTGACCTTAACCTATTTTATGCCAAGGTCAAAATTGGTCCCTTAGCCGTTTGAATAAGAAAAGCTGAAAAAGTGCATTTTTCTGTTTTACCATATATGGGAATGACGGCCATCTTAGTCATGTGAATTAGACCAGATTTGTAAAAAATTCTTTCCCCCTTTTCCTAAAGGCTGCATTTAAATTTAATGAAAATGGCCAAGTTGTGTTAGAGAAAAGTTGTTCGAAGATGTTGGCTCGATGGATGACAGATAAAAGGACGCTGAAGACTACCACCCTATAAGCTCCCCCAGGGATTCTGACTCAGGGGAGTCAAAACTTATGCATCATGTACATATGTATCTGTACCATTACATAATAATCGCGTTTGCCTATTATTTCCGATAAAAACGTACATCATCTTAGAAATAAAGGCAAAAATCATGTGATATTACCCCACCCAACTGTAGCTTACTTACTACAGGTAACTCATTACTGGTCAGTTAACTATATCAACTTCCGCGCCCATATAGTAAAAAAACTTTTAAAATCTTCTTCCCAAGAACCAAAGCTAATGGTCTTGTGGCTTGGTATGTTGCATTGAGGACTTGAGTCTATCAAAGTTTATACAAACATGACCGAGCATTTACCTTGACCTTAATCATGGCAAGGTCAATGTTTGTATGTTTTGTTTTTGTATAGGAAATGCTTAAACAATTGATATCTCAGACAGTATTTAAGTCTAAGGTATAATGCTTGGTATGTATAATTAAATGAGTAAGCAAATGGAGAAAGTATGCCGCTTAAAGTCAAGGTCATTCTTTGACCTTTGTTTAAGGGCACTGAGATTCTGTCTCCTGTCAACATTTTCAAACTTCTTCGCGTCTAAAGGCACTGGGCTGATAGAAGCCATATTTCATATGGAGCTTCAGTAGGCGAAGGGAACCAAAGTTTGTTTCATACGGAGGTCCAGTGGCCCAACGGAATCAAATTTGTTCAGATGGTCTTGGTCACATGTCCAAGTTGACAGCCACGCCCATTTTTGGTAAAAAGCCCTTCAAAATTCTTCTTCTCCAGAAACAGAGGCCTAATGGCCTTGTAGCTTGGTATGTTGCGTTGAAGACTCGAGTCTATCAAAGTTTATACAAATCATGACTAGGCATTGATCTTGACCTTAATCATGGCAAGGACAATTTCGGTATGTTTTGCTTTTGTATTGGAAATGCTCAAACAGTGGAAATCTCAGACAGTATTTAAGTCTAAGTTATAATGGTGGGTATATATGGTTAAATGAATTAGCAAATGAAGAAATTATGTCGCTTAAGTACGATGGCCCAATTGGCTCACTTTTCATTTCCATACTATTTCACAATTCCGAATTACGAATTCTGAATTCCGAATTCTGAATTCCGAAATTCGTAAAACAGTATGGACGCTTGATTATTCTTACTTATTTCATATCGTCAAACCTTCAAATGAAATGATTGATGTACACAGCATTTAACAAATAATATCCAAAACACAAAATGACTCTTTGTGACTTAAATTCAATTAAAAGGTCATGAAACTCTAGATACCCCAAAATAAAGCGGGGTATGTTCAATAGAAAACAATTAATACAAATTATCTTACATCACAGAGCTTAGATCTAGACACCATCCTCCCCACCCCCGGCGATTTTAGCAAGAAATACTTACTTAAAAACAAGACCTCCACTGATGCCCATAGTATATAGGAGACCCGGTGGGTTAAACGATGACCTGCTGATCAAGCGGTCCCTTGTTCAATCCCCGTGGGAATCTTTTCAACCATGAACAGGATTCCCTTGCACACAGCCTTTCATTATCACCAATCCATCGTCCGGATATGTCTTAAATACTGTTAAAAGAGGACGTAAAATCACAAGACATCCATCCATCCTTTTGTATATGTAAGTTATAGCATTATATATCTCCATCTGTTCAGTTGATAATGAGGAGTTCCGGTAGCTCAGTAGGTTAAGCGTTTGCCTGCTGATCTAGCGGTCCTGGATTCGAGACACGCTGAAAGTGGGAATATTTTCAATTGTAAACGGGGTTCCATTGCACACAGCCTTTCTTTGCATCCTCCCATCGTCCTGATATGACTGAAATACTGTTGAAAGGTGGTAAAATCACAAGTCGTCCATCCATCTATAAAGTGATAATTCTCTAGATATATCATCTTCCCGAACAAGCGGATAAACCTTGCTCTACTATAAGGACTGCCTTGAATGTTACACAAGGAAAGATATGACACATGGTGTCATATCAATAGACTCGAGGAGTCTATTTAAAACCTTTATTTTTCTTTCAGTTTAAGTCATAGCGGCCTGTTTTTTTTGTTTGTGAGTTTAAAATACCCTCTAAAGTAAATTTAACTATTTATTCTGAATTCCGAATTCTGAATTCCGAATACGAAATTCGTAGAACATACTAAACGCTTGATTATAATGACTCTTTACATTCTGTCAAACCTCTGCGTGATATGGATGATTGCTTAATTATGCGTCGCGACACGAGAACACCAACAAAGTGGTTGTGCGGACAGCGCAGACTCAGGTCAGCCTTGGAAGCGCCCACTCTGATCAGACTCTTCGCTAAGCAGTTGTAGGGTAGCTAAGGGTCCAAGCTACCTCCATGCGGATAGCGAAGACTCTGATCAGACTGGGCGGATGGCCAGGCTCGTCTGAGTCTGCACTGGGCGCACATGCCACTTTGTTGGTTTTGTCGTGTCGCGGCTCATATAATGTTAATCCTTAAATGTTACTTAGACTAAATGAAGAAGATATATCAGATAAAAGGCTACGTACTAGATAGACAGACAGACAGAGAGAGAGGGAGAGAGAAACTCTCTGTCCTATCACAATCAACAGTTTTGGAAGCGGTCCTTTCTGTATAAGTGGCCTTGCTTGAGTACAGGGATTATTCAGATCAGCCTGCGCATCTTCACAATCTAATCAGAGTCTTCCCTTTTCGCATATAAATATGATCGAAGATGCGCAGGCTGATCTGCATAATCCCTGTACTCAAGCAAGATCACTGATACTGAAAGAACCGCTTCCAAAACTGAATAGTGATAGGACAGAGAGCCTCTCTCTCGCTCTGTCTCTCTGTCTCTGTCTGTCTCTATCTCTGTCTGTCTGTCTCTCTCTCTCTAGTACGTAGCCTTTTATCTGATATATCTTCTTCATTTAGTCTATGTCACATTTAACGATTGACATTATATGGGCCGCGACACGACAAAACCAACAAAGTGGCATGTGCGTCCAGTGCAGGCTCAGATCAGCCAGGGCAACCGCCCAGTCTAATCAGACTCTTCGCTATCCGCATGGAAGTAGCTTAGACCCTTAGCTACCCTTTAAGTGCGTAGCGAAATGTCTGATCAGAATGGGCGCATGCCCAGGCTGATCTGAGTCTGCGCTGGGCGCACAACCACAATGTTGGTGTTCTCGTGTCGCGACTCAATTAATTAAGCAATCATCCATATCACGCAGAGGTTTGACAAAATGTAAAGAGTCATTATTATCAAGCGTTAAGTGTGCTCTACGAATTTCGGAATTGGGAATTCGGAATTTAGAATTCGGAATTCGGAATTGTGAAGAATGTGGTATAGGGACACGTGGTAATAGTTAATTTACTTTAGAGAGTATTTTAAACTCACAAAAAAAAAAAAAAAAAAAAAAAAAAAAAAAAAAAAAACAGGCCGCCATGACTTTTACTGACAGAAAAATAGACTCCTCGAGTCTATTGATATGACACCATGTATCGTATCTTTTCTTGTTTTATATTCAAGCAGTCCTCATAGAAGATAGAGCAAGGTTTATCCGCTTGTTCGGGAAGATGATTTATCTAGAGGTTTATCAGCTTATAGATGGCTGGATGACTTGTGATTTTACATCCTTTCAGCAGTATTTCAGTCATATCAGGACAATGGGAGGGTGCAAATGAAAGGCTGTGTGCAATGAAACCCCGTTTACCATTGAAAAGATTCCCCCACCTCTAGCGGGTCTCGAATCCAGGACCGCTAGATCAGCAGGTCATCGCTTAACCTACTGAGCTACCGGAACTCCTCATTATCAACTGAACAGATGGAGATATATAATGCTATAACTTACATATACCAAAGGATGGATGGATGTCTTGTAATTGTACGTCCTTTTTAAACAATATTTGAGACATATCCGGCCGATGGATTGGTGATAATGAAAGGCTGTGTGCATTAGAATCCTGTTCATGGTTGAAAAAATTCTCACGGGGCTTGACCCTGGGACCGCGTGATCAGCAGGCTATCGTTTATTCTACTGAGCTACCGGGTCTCCTATATGATAGTGGTCAAAGTACCCAAATCATAAGTCCGAACTCGTAGGTCAATTAAACATAGACAATTCCGGAATATTTTAGATACACAGACATGAACCCCAAAACAGAGGTGTGATCAGTTGCCCGCGGGGTAGTAAGCATCACCTGCCTACAGGCATCAGTGGAGGTCTTGTTTTTAAGTAAGTATTTCTTGCTAAAAATCTCGGGGTGGGGGTGCGGGGGTATCTAGATCTAGGGTCTAGATCTAGGGTCTGTGATGGAAGGTTCTTTGTATTAAGAAAAATTGTTTTCTGTTGAACTATCCCCCGCTTTATTTTGAGGTAGCTAGAGTTTCATGACCTTTTAACTGAATGTAAGTTCCAAAGGGTCATTTTGTATTTTGAATATTATTTGTTAAATGCTGCATACATCAATCATTTCATTCGAAGGTTTGACCATATGAAATAAAAAAGAATAAGCAAGCGTCCAGTTTGTTCTACGAATTTTGGAATTTGGAATTCGGAATTGTGAAATAGTATGGAAATGAAGAGTGAGCCAATTCGGCCATCGTCCTAAAGGGCAAGGTTATTCTTTGACGTTTGTTCGGGGAGACTGAGATTCTGTCAACAGTCAATGTTTTCGAACATCTTCTTCTCTGAAGCCACTGGGCCTATTGAAACCATATTTCAAATGGAGCTTCAGCTGGCCAAAGGAACCAAAGTTTGTTCAGCTGGTTTTGGTCACATGACCAAAATTGACCGTCACACCCATATATGGTAAAAACACTTCAAAAATCTTCTTCTCCAGAACCCAAAGGCCTATGACCTTGAAACCTAGTATGTAGCATTGGACATTCACGCCCATCACAATTTGTACAAATGATGCCCGTAGGTTGACCTTGATCTAATTTACGACACTGTCAACTTTGGAACGTTATGCTTTTGTATGGAAAATGCTTAAACAGTGGATTTCTCAGAAACTATTTAAGTCCAGGGTATAATATGTTCTTCTGTCAACGAACAAATAAATTATATTAACATTCATGATTCAATATATTGTTCAGGTAAATATAATTTTGAGGGTTGCAAATTTTCGCTTCATACCAAATTAAATATTGATTATTTTCGTTTTATGCTCTTCGACTATCATGACAGTGTTATTTGCGATTATTTGGAGTACGGATTCCCAATAGGCTACTTTGGTAAAAGTCAGCAGCAAGGCTTCTCTGATGTCAGTCGAGTCAAAAATCATAAGGGGGCTAAAGATTTTCCCAGAGACGTTCAAGAATTTCTACATAAGGAAAAGGGATACGGTGCTGTTTTAGGTCCTTTTAGAACTAACCCATTTGAAAAGGGATACGGTGCTGTTTTAGGTCCTTTTAGAACTAACCCATTTGCCTGTAGTGTTACCATTTCACCCTTGAACACTGTTCCTAAAAAGGGGTCTGACGAGCGCCGGATTATTCTGGATCTCAGTTATCCAACAGGTTCGTCTATCAATGATGACGTTTCAAAAGACTTTTATCTTGGAGAAAGGGTGGACTTGTCCTATCCCGGTGTTGATCAACTTGTTGAAATAATCAAACTTAAAGGACGGAACTGTTTACTGTTCAAGCGTGATCTTAAAAGAGCCTACAGGCAAATTCCCATTGATCCGGGCGATTCTTCATTATTGGGATATTCTTTCAACGGCCATCTTTATTTTGACAAAGTTCTAAGTTTCGGGCTACGGTCTAGTGCCTTTATTTGCCAGAGAATAACTTCTAGTATCACTTATATTTGTAAAATTCTACTGATTTTGATAGTGAATTATCTAGATGACTTAGCTGGGGCAGATACACCAGACAAAGCTTGGGCTTCTTTTTCTGAGCTTGGCAAAGTTCTTTTATACTGTGGTTTAGAGGAATCGGTAGAAAAGGCCTGTAGTCCTTCTACAGAAATGGTGTTCATTGGTGTTCTTTTCAACACAGAAACTATGACTTTAAAAGTGACGCCTGAAAGGTTAACAGAAATTCGATCTATTGTTTTTGAATGGCTAAATAAAAATATGGCTACTCTTAAAGAACTTCAGTCTCTACTGGGCAAATTGAATTTCGTGGCACACTGTGTGAAACCTGCACGTATTTTTATTTGTCGCTTACTTAACTGGTTGCGCAGAATTCAATTTACATCTAATGCACAACCAATTCCTATGGAAGCAAAAAAGGATTTAGAGTGGTGGGGTCATTTTTTACCACTTTACAACGGTGTTTCGATGATGGACGTTGAAGACTGGTCGACCCCCGATGAGATTTTATCTTGTGACGCTTGTCTTACCGGATGCGGAGCTTGGTTTGAAGGGAATTTCTTTCACTGTCAGTTTCCCTCATTTATCATGAGTCAAAATCTTCATATAAATGCACTGGAGCTATTGACAATCGTGGTTGCTGTGAAATTGTGGGGATTTGCACTTAAAGGCAAAAAGGTAGTTGTTAACTGCGACAATTCTACTTCTTGCAGAGTACTTAATTCAGGTTTCTCGCGTGATTCTTTTCTTCAATCTTGTCTTAGAGAAATTTGCTACTTTGCAGCCATTCATGAATTTCAAATCAAAGCCAGTTTGTTAACTTCTTCCGAAAATAGATTAGCTGATTATCTCTCAAGGTGGACACTAAAGTCCTGTTACAGTGAACTGTTTTACGATTTTGTAGCAGACATGACTATTACGGAACATAACGTTCTCGAGTCTTTATTCAATTTTACCCATAATTGGTAATAAGCATTGTTCGATAAGGGAGAGTAATCAGGATGTTTTTTACTTGGTTTTAGCAATGAGTTTTCTTCCTTACATGCACTTACCTTATTTTATGTTTTTTATATGTTTCAGAGAGTAAGCGTCAAGCCTTACATAAGGAGATGAAACAAACCATGAAATTTGCTTACGCTGACAGTACGTTTAAAAATCTACGTATACAATGGGAAACTTTTCTCATGTTTTGTTTCTATTTCAAGTTAGAACCCTTGCCAGTTAGTGTAGAAACTTTATGCCTTTACGGCCAGTGTCTGAATCGATCTTTTCGTTCGGCTCAAAGTATACAAAACTATATTTCTGGTGTAAAAACTTTACACGCCATTCTAGACATAGAATATCCTACTTCCGATCTTTTACAGCTAAAGTTACTGCTAAAAGGCATCTCGCGCATTAAGCAGCATGTGCCAAAAAAGGCCGCTCCTATTACACCTCAGATTTTGAAAGATATTTATAAGTTTTTAAATTTCGATAATTCTTTTGATAGAGTTTTGTGGGCTCTTTTTCTTCTTATGTTTTTTCTTATGGCTAGGAAGTCTAATATGATTCCTACGTCTGTCAAAAAATTTGACAGCAGCAAGCAACTTACTAGAGGTGATTTAATAGTGGAAAATAACATCTTAACAGTTAACTTCAAATGGTCTAAGACCCGCCAGTTCGGTCATTCCAGGCATATTCCGATTACAGCTATACCAGATTCTTGCTTATGCCCTGTTAGGGCTTACCAAAATGTTCTAAGTACTATTAATTGCAGCATTAATGATTCTGCTTTCTGTTATTATAACAGCCGCTCTCACGCAGTCCCAATTGTCTATTCTCAATTTCAAAGAAGGTTACGGGAACTTATTTGTTTAACAGGAAGGGACGGTAACTCCTTTTCCTCGCATTCGTTCAGAAGAGGCGGCTGTACTCTGGCTTCTCGGTCCAATGTAGAATCTGAGCTGATTCAGTATCATGGAGATTGGCTAAGTTCCGTTTATACTGAGTATCTTACATATGACTATGATCAGAAGTTGTCTGTTTCTCGTAGGATGGTCGACAGAATTTTACATGATACCTGATTTATTTTGTAGCAAGAAGACCTCTTTCAGTGACCATTCTTTCCGATAGTATGGCTAAACACGTCTCTGGCATAAATCACACCACGGTACAGGCGTTCCCTGGTGCTACTTTGTCAAGGCTTCAGAGCAAAATAGTTTCGCAAAAGGCGAGTACTGATTATAAATATACTATATTATTGATCGGAACAAATGATATTGCCTCCTCTCTTTCAGTCGGTCAAATAATAAGTCTTTTTGAAAATTTAGTGACTGTTATCAGGTCTAGATCAAATACTAAGTTGATTATTTCCGCAATAATTCCTAGACCTTGCGATTTACACATTGACCCAACAGAAAGTAAAGTTAAATCTGTTAATAAGGAACTTAAAAATTTATGCAAAAGGAGACATATTCAGTTTTTGCATACTTTTAGGGTATTTTTGCATGATAACAAACCTATAAGGTCATATTTTGCTCTGAATGATGGTGGTTTACAACTTAATATGGAAGGGACACGCAGATTGCATCTCTTCTTTATTAATGCAGTAGCCCACTTGAAATGAATTGAGATTTGTTCTGCCGATGTTTTCTCTTTCGTTTCAGGCTGACACCATTTGTGTCGTACAGACAACGTTAATCTGTAGTCACCGGTGATTTCGCCAGCTCCTATCTATCGGTACGGCTGGGTTATCTTTTCCTCGCGGAGCCGCATTTTCGCTACTCTCCGGAGTCTTTCTTGGTCAGCCTGGAACCGGGAGTGAAATCATTGTGCGGATACGTTCATGTAAATAGCATAGTTTTGAGATTTGAATTAGCATGGTTATTTAATCTACAATAGATTCACATCTCAGTTTCTCATTCTATAACTATATTTTTAAAACAATCATTCATATTCAAGTCCGGAAGTGTTCTGAGATTTGAATCAAAAAGGAATAATTCGTTTATTATGTGATTCATGTTTATAGACGGACTGCTTTATAGTGACTGTGCTTCCAGCAGTAACTTTCTGATGTTATCTCACCGTCAAACATTTATGGAATTCAGAACTTTCATTGTCTTAATCAGACTTGTTTATATAAACAAAAAGACTCAAAGTCAATGTTCCTGAACATGTAAATAATAGTTCAGATATTTTGAATCTGGAAAGATGATGAGGACAAACACCATGTTTCTAGAAATCTATTTCATGAAGGTTGGCTTTGGGTTCTTTATGTTTACTTTTTAAATATTAGTTAGTTTTAGAACTCTTTCTGGAGTCGCATTCCTAATCTACTATAGTCACAAGTTGCATTACTTCAATACTATTTTCTCCTTTTTTTTCTTCTTCTTCTTTTTAGTCATTTCTGTTTTTTTTTTTTTCGATTCTTCTTCACCTTGTCTGTTTCCTTTTTTTTTTTTTTTGTGTGTGTTTTTTTTTTTGGCGGTACATGTACCTACGGTTTGGTGGCCTTTCAAGGGCTTGTACTTTTATTAGCAAGTTTATACTTGTATATTTGATTGCTTATAGTAATGATCAATAATTGTGTAAATAGAAAAATTGAAAATCCGCCAATAATATATAGTAATTTTATTCTCTTTGTTTCTTCTCTCTGGTATGTAAATGACGCACAATAATAATTTATTTATTATGTTTAACATAATACTTAATTATTACGTAAGGAATGCGACTCCCCTTATTGTTAGTAAGATTGACCATTTTGACTGGTCAAACAAGATTTTATTGGTTCTGAGAGGTCACATGATGCACAACAAATGCATGTTGCGTGCGTGAATTTGTTGCGCGCGAAATATCGCCCGCAAATTCATTCTTCGGCATTGCTCAGCCGAGTTGACATCGACGCCGTCAGTCGAATTTTGTGAAACCCGCCCACCCTCCCAATATATATCTTGGAACTTCTCATGTTGATGTTCTTATACCGGGATAATGTATAATATTATTTTTCCTCTTCTTTTATGTCGCTGAAACAGTTTTTCAGTACAAATGGTGGCCTTTCAAGGGCTTGTACTTTTATTAGCAAGTTTATACTTGTATATTTGATTGCTTATAGTAATGATCAATAATTGTGTAAATAGAAAAATTGAAAATCCGCCAATAATATATAGTAATTTTATTCTCTTTGTTTCTTCTCTCTGGTATGTAAATGACGCACAATAATAATTTGGATTTCTCAGAAACTATTTAAGTCCAGGGTATAATATGTGATCTATATGGTTAACTAAATAAGTAGATGAACAATTATGTCGCTTAAGGTCAAGGTCATTCTTTGACCTTTGGTCAAGGACACCGAGGATCTGTCGCCTGTCAACATTTTCAATCTTTTTCTCCTCTGAAGCCACAGGGCTGATTGAAGCCGTATTTCATATGGAGCTTCAGTGGGCCGAAGGAATTAAAGTTTGTTCAGATGGTTTTGGTCACATGATCAAGATGGCCGTCACGTCCATATATGGTAAAATCCTTCAAAAATCTTCTTCTCCAGAACCAAAGGCCTAATGGCCTTGTGGCTTGGTATGACACTGAGATTCTGTCACCTGTCAACATTTTCAAACATCTCCTCTGAAGCCACTGGGCCGATTGAAGCCATATTTCATACGGAGCTTTAGTGCCCCAACGGAATCAAATTTTGTTCAGATGGTCTTGGTCACATGTCCAAGTTGACAGCCACGCCCATTTTTGGTTAAAAACCCTTCAAAAATCTTCTTCTCCAGAACCAAAGGCCTAATGGCCTTTTGCTCGGTATGTCGCATTAAGGACACGGGCCTTCATAATTTGTGCAAATCATGACCCTTTGCAAGGTAAATTTTGGTATGTTATGTTTTTGTAGTGGAAATGCTTATGGTACTTGGATACTGAAATATTGGCGGGGAATTCAAACCATTATTCCAGCTAAATAACCCAAAGAGCTATAAAATATGTGGATAAGATTTTTTTTCATCGTTTTGTTTTCCCAAAAAACAATATTTATATTTCTACATACTTATTTTACACAGTGTCCATTTACATTCATATCTCTAGCATATGAATGCAATTTCATTTTTGCAAAGCGTATAATCTATTATATATGATATCTGAAACAAACTGGTAAATAAAAAAGAAGGTATCTTGATAAAAGTATATTTTTGCATTTTTTTTTAAAAAATGCAAGAGAATCGAATTTCATGAAAAACGTCATAAAATATATTTAACCGATGGGGCAAGCTTATGCATATCATTCTATTAAAACTCACATTGTAGGTTACAGAATAAAACAAAACAAAAAAAAGTTCACCGTTTCTTTTCCTAGAAAAAAACAATGTTTAAGTTTAAAAATATCCCCAAAACAGACTGCCCAAATTCTGCACCTGCTGCAAGCACAGCCGGTCCTTGCCTTGTTATTTTTTTTTTTCCTGTTATTCGGGTTCTACCATAGAGTAATGCCAACAAAAATGCGAAAATGGAACGGAAACTCTGAAGACCTTGATCATTCTTGTTCCTAAGGAACAGTCTGATCTCGGTTTCTACTGTTTGTACAGACCTATCCGTCCGAAAACTTAGGATAATTACAGTAGACATTATTAGTGTGTTATAACTGTATACTCTACAGTTGAACGATTTCACATTGAACAATAACTCTCATTTGTTTTGACAAATAAAAACAGAGTTATTCAGTATCCAAAGGCCTTAAACAGTGGATTTATCAATAAGTATTTAAGTCGAGAAGGTATAATATTTGGTATATATATGGTTAAATAAATGAGCAAACGAAGAAATTATGTAGCTTAAGGTCAAGGTCATTCTTTGACGTTTGTTCAAGGTCACTGAGATTCTGTCACCTGTCAACATTTTAAAACATCTTCTCCTCTGAAGCCAGTGGGCCGATCGAAGCCATATTTCACAGGGAGCTTCAGTGAGCCAAAGAAACCAAAGTTTGTTCAGATGGTCTTGGTCACATGACTAGAACGGCTCCCTCATCCATATATGGTAAAAACACTTCAAACATCTTCTTCTCCAGAACCGAAAGGCCTGTGACCTTGAACCAAGGTATGAAGCATTGGGGACTAAGGCCTATCATAATTTTTACAAATCATGACTGTCCATTGACTTTAACCTAATTTATGGCTAGGTCGATTTTGATGAGTTGTGCTTTTACATAGGAAAATGCTTAAACGGTGGATTTCTCAGAAACTATTGCCAAAGGTCAAGGTCATTCTTTGACCTTTGTTCAAGGTCACTGAAATTCTGTCGCCTGTCAACATTTTCAAACATCTTCTTCTCTGAAGGCACTGGGCCATTTGAAACAATATTTCATATGGAACTTAACTGGGTCAAAGGAATCAAAAGTTTGTTCACATGGTCACATGAGCAAGCTGGCCGCCATGCCTATATATGGTAAAAACCCTTCAAAAATCTTCCACTCTAGACAAAAACGACCAATGACTTTGTGGCATGGTATGTAGCATTGGGGACGAAGGCCCATCATAAGTTATACAAATCATGACTGGGCACTGACCTTGACCTAATTTATGGCAAGGTCAACTTTGGTATGTTATGCTTTTATATGGGAAAATGCTTAAACAGTTGATTTCATGGACACTTTATAAGCCTAGATATAATAATTGGAAAACACGGTTAACTAAATGGATACATGAAGACATAAGGTCATCAAATGTCAAGGTCACTTTTTAACTTGCCTGAAGTTCACTGAGATTTTAAAATTAAAATATGCATTTTTAATAAGCAACTGGCTTAAAATTTGTAACAAATGAGGGATATTACAAATTGTGTCTGTTGACAGGTGTTAGGTGAGCTACAGGACCGATTATTTAGCGTCAGACCAAATTGGGCGGTTTCGACATATCTTTTAATTCCGATAAAACAATGTCGAGGTATTCTCGAGAATCTATGAAAATGAAAACCGAAACAATCGTAGAAATATCTCATTCCGTTTTCTAGACAGAAGAATTCAAACAGATCAGGGGTTCATTTTTCCATGTTTTGCCTGCTTGGAAGTAATTGACGTCGCGAAAAAAAAAAAATACGAGGTTCATAATAGTTCAATGAAAGAGACGTAACGTTATGCAAAATAAATGTCATGGCAAAAATGAGCCCCGGGCGTGTTGAAACCTTCCTCCCTGGAAAACGGAATAAGATATCAATCAATTATTTCGTTTTTTTTCGTGCGGCTATATTCTCTAGAAGAGATCATAAATGGTTTACTAGAAAATAAAAAATACTAGAAAACATTTTTGGGAATAATCTCCATTTGACGTTGAAAGAAACGATATCATTATAACAGGAGATATATGGTTAACACATCTACTTTGTGAAAAATTTATACGGTGAAAATTTAAAATTATTTTAAAAAGTACTTGCAAACATATTTCATTAAAACATATAAAAATTTCAGATATATTTTTCGGAGACCTTTTTCTCGATCTAAGTTTTATGTAAAAGTTAGTAATATTCAGTAGCTAATGAATGGACATGTTTGCCTAAATCAACAGAAAATGCGGAAATATTTGGGAAAAGTATTCACACATCTTTAAAGGCCTTCTGACGGCTCGCACTTTGATATAAAACCTATTACAATATCTCTACGGAGAGCAAAACAAATGCGAAAATTAAATATAATCGAGCGCTATGTATTTTGCATAAAAAACGTCTATTCTGCACATTTTCATGACGTCATAGAAAAAGAAGTGTTTGTTTCACACTTAAAAGAAAATCATTTCTTGAGTTAGAAAATGCTGAACTTCTTGATCATTGTTCTTTTTACACTGAAAATTTTGATTTTGTCCTATTCCACCTTAAGTCTCCATAGCTAGTTTGAAGGTTTATTCAATGACCGGGACCCCTAACCGGAGTATAGGCCGAGTTTCTTGGTTACATGTTCTATAGCAAATTTTCTGTTCACACGTAAAATTTTGTTCGTCAAACTCTACCATTTTAATTTGGTAATGAAAATGTGGTATATATTTTCATTCATACGAGCATATTTTTCTATATTGAACCTACTTTGTCACAGGATCTTTGCCTGCGTAGACAAAGCTTGAAAAACATGTTTTCTTTCCGCGCGTTAATTTCAACATGCCTTCAGAAAGTTAAGAGGAGAGCAAAGAAATTATTGGCTTAAATTGGCGTGTGCTGTATTTGTCTGCTCATTAACAGTACTGAGACTCATAATGCAGTTCACAAACTGGAAGTGAGTTTTGTCTCTGCAATGCTGGGGCCGTATTCATAAAACGACTTAAGTCGTTGCTATGCTGTTGCTACGGCTAATTTTCTATGAAGGAGATTCCCTACAACTATGAAATTTGCTCTGGAGGAACAGTCTGAAAAGACTGTTCCTCCAGAGCAAATTTCATAGTTGTAGGGAATCTCCTTCATAGAAATTTAACCTTAGCAACAGCATAGCAACCACTTAAGTCGTTTTATAAATATGGCCCCAGTTTTCGAGTGACGAAACCTTTAAATTAAACTTATTTCCAGTCATACACTAAGAAGGAAACCTCTCGCCTGTTTGCGCATTGTCACAAAAACAGCTAAACCAGAAAATGCAAAGCATACTCAGTAGGCAGTCGACGGCAACAATGACGACAACGCCGAAAAAGTACTTGAGTAAAGTCGGGTAATTTCGGCCCTCTGGGGTTTCGGCACCCCTGTTGGTTCTAAAGGCTTTTCCAGCGGGCACACGACGTCGAATTTGTTTGATATGTGTTTAATAGCAGACATTTTGCCCTTAAGGTCACGAAAACCGCCTGTTTTACTCTACATATACATTAATCTAGTTTCTACTAATAGCAGGCGAAACAAAAACCTTTAATACTGAAATGTAATCTGAATAAAAATAAATCGGAGAAGTTCTGAAATGTATCATTATGATGCATGTTTGTCAAGCACCTGCCCACATGCCCTTTGCAAAACTGATCATCAGATGGGTTCGCCCACCAGAGGCTACAGCATTCTATAGTCACAGATCACAGAGAAGGTGCAGATTTACAAGTGACAGCCTTATTTTTTTTTATAGAATCATAGATCACAGGGAATTAAAGATGACCATTACAAATCACAGACAATACATCTGTAACATATCACATATTTACTAGTTTAAAAATGCACCCGATTTTGGAATTGATGTATTCACACTGCAGATAATGCAACAATTAACAACCGAAACAAACGCTTACATGTACCACATGCTGCCCTAAACACCAAAGAAAGCGTGACATGACAAAACTAACAACGTGGTATGTGCGGAAAGCGAAGACTCAGATCAGCCTGGGCATCCACCCAGTCTGATCAGAGTCTTCGTTGTCCGCATGGAGTTATCTTAGACCCTTAGCTACCCTTAAAGCGCACAGAAAAGACCTTGATCAGACTTGGCGGACGCCCAATCTGATCTGAGTATCATCGCTGGGCGCATATGTCACTTGTTGGCTTTGTCATGTTGGGGCTTATTAATGTTAAAGGAAATAAATAAAGACGGCACACAAAAGACAAACGAAAAGTCAGGAGAAAGACAAGAGGTCAATTCTTGTTGTTGTTTCAATTCTCGTAACGACGTTCCCCAAGTGGCTCAGCGATACGTAACCATAGTTGCATACATACAGTGGAGAGTGTACGTCAGTTGGTCAGTTGTTACCCCCCCCCCCCCCCCCCCGCACCTCAGCAAAACGTTTCCATAGCCGCAATAACGGGACGCCGTCCGTCCGTCCATAGGGGTCAGTTCTTTCTCAGCAGAGCCTATTAAATAGACGCAGACTTTTAAAACAGGTTTATAGTTCTGTCACGGAAATAATCGAAATATGCAATAAACTGGAGTTTCGGATTTTGAAGTTAAAAGGAAAACAAATTAGAACATTTCAATTTATGGCTAGGCAGGGATTTAACTCCGAAAAGATTTTGATATCATATTATGCAAGCCTAGATATGACCTCTTTCTATCAGCTGAAGAAAGATTTTTTGCAAATCTACCCTTAGCATCCGCCTACGCTTTCGATTTGCGTCCATGGATATGGCTATGGTTGTTTGTCCATACTTCTCTGAAGCCTCTTGAGTAGCTTCCATCAGATTTCATATGAGCTGCGACACGAGAAAGCCAACAATGTGGTCGAGCGTCCAGCGCAGACTCAGATCAGCCTGGGCATCAGCCCAGTCTGATCAGAATCTTCGCTGTCCGCATGAAGGTAGCTTAGTCCCTTTGCAACCCTTTAAGCGCTTAGCAAAGAGTCTGATCAGATGGGCAAATGCCCAGCCTGGTCTGAATCTGCGCTAGGCGCACAACCACATTGTTGGTTTTCTGGTGTCGTGACTCAATTATGATCCATTTCTTGAATAGGGGGACAACTTAATACACTTCCTTCTGGGACAGGAAGGTTCAGAACATATGGTACTATGGAAGCTTGAAAGTTTTTTAGGCTTATAATAGACAGTCAATTGATCATTGATTATATTGCAGACGTTATGTATTTATAGATCATACAAATGAGTCAACAGCATTTGCGCACACGCAGTTTATTGTTAAAAAAATCTTATTAAGAATTTAAACGTGTCACAAATCACATACCATACAGTATGTACTTGAACTTATATGTGTAATAAGTAAATACTAGATTGCAAAATTATTCATGTGTAATATGATCCTTATTACGCAGTTTGAATGAGCCTTACGCATTTTTTACATCATAGCTGGTACACATCCGTGGTACAATATGTTACGTTGAATCTACTCTTGAAAACGTTGTTTCAACGCTGTGTTCTAGCAAGGAATGTGACTTACTTGAGTTGATAGTGTAACATGAGGGAAATATTAATTATTATAATTTTGACGATTGTGTCTTTACTGGCTAATATTATCGGCTTAGCAATACCTTTCTGGTTGTATGGAGACGTTCAGGGAATTCAGTACAATTCTGGACTCTGGGTAAACTGTAACAGCTTAGACGGCGAGAATCATTGTGTTTCCATAAATGAAGGTAGATCAAGTCGGATGGAAGGGTGACTTGCAATTTTACGTCCTTTTCAACAGTTTTTCAGTCGTATCAAGACGATGGGGTGTTGAAAATAGAAGTTGTGGGCATTGTAACTCCGTTTACGGTTGAAAAGATATCCGACTGCAGCGACAATGGAACCAAGGGCCGCTAGATTAGCAGACCAGCGCTAAATCCACAGAGCTAACAGCGAAGGGCTCCTAGATAAATCAGGATCAAGATTATGATGATTTCAAGTTGATATCTTAAAGAGTTCCTTCAAGTTTAGATTGATTTTATTTGACTACTGCAACTGGTGTTACGTGATGTGTGGCAGCTATTACAGCTGGGAAGTGTAGAAAATTTGTACCCGGGTATCCGAATCCTTATTGCCCGTGTATCTCCCGGGAAACTGTTACCATAGCATTTCGAGCATTTTCGCATTTAGAATATACACGTTTAGATCAATGGTAAGTAAAGTATATGTCATTTGTGCACATGTGCATGGGAATGGTACGAACATTTACAAGTCTCTCTGCTATAACATGCAAAAAATGGTGATGGCAATTTACACACGACAGTCACACTAAACTTTGCTCTATTTAAAGGTAGGTTCCTTTACTTTGGAATGCATCATAATTTTGATGATCTTTCATCCAAGTTGTTGGAAAGCACTTATAAAAAGGGAATGAATAAGCTTCACTTAAAAGAATAAATCAAAATATTATTAGAAAAGTTGTTTTGCAAGGGATTTCCTAACTCTGCTTCGCACACCAGTTAGTGCTATTTTTAGTTCGCGCCTAAAATAGATAACGTTAGCTGACGTCATGCTGCATTGCATTTTGGGATAGTTTTAACCCATCTGCCATGCCAGGACCTCTAGGAGAGCTCATGGCAAGAGAAAATTTACCTTTAGAGAATGGCATCAGAAATCGCGCACTTACAGACATATATCACATCTATTTTTAGAACTGGAATTCCAACGAAGGAAAATAAACCAAAAGGGAAAACGACTATTTTCTTCAACATCTGACGATTTTCTCAGTAGCAACAGATTCAGAAAAATAAGAGAATTTAATACTACCCAGAAAAAGGCGAAATTATTTTCTGAACATAATTGTTATCGTTAGTCCAGGAACCTACCTTTAATGGGATGTTTCTTCTCTTTTTTTGAAATTGAATGTTTATACACTAAAGAATAATAAGCATCCGGGTACCAGGTTGTAAATATGTGTCACGGGTAATTGGTTTATCCGACACGAACTCGGGTAAACGGGTACTCATCCCAGCCATAGCATTTATACTGTCTTATTTTATTTTGACTTATCTTTTTATTTCCTTTGCTGGACATATTGAGCCCATGACTGTAACTTTAAAAATTGATTACCGATGAAGATCGGGGTGTATGCAACCTTGCGACATGCTATCATAGGAAACGTCCCGGTAAGACTTCGATTTTTGAACCGCGACACGAGAAAACCACCATAGTGGCATGTGCGCCCAGTGAAGACTCAAATCAGCATGGGCAGCCACCCAGTCTTATCAGAGTCTTCGCTGTCCGCATGGAGGTAGCTTCGCGATGAGTCTGATCAGACTGGGCGGATGCCCAGGCTGATCTGAGTTTGCGATTGCCGCACAACCACTTTGTTTGTTTTCTCCTTTGTTCATTTCTCATTTGTTCTTGAATGTGTCTTTGTTTTCAAAGGCAACGCTTACAGAATTAATTACACACACTTTGGGTTCTTCACTTTAGTTGTGTGACGCATTCTTATAACAGTCACTTTGGGTTTGTGTATTGTTTGTTTCAATTGTTACAGATCTATAGAACACAGCGTACTAGTTCTTTTCGATACCATGTTTATCCGGCAACATCAGAAAACGCTCTTTATTGCTAAATATAGGGATGCACTTCCTAAGTTTTGAAATCAATTTCTCCTCGATTTTCCAAGGAAAGTGTATAAAGACATTGCTTGTATATCACACTAAAAATGAAGCTGTGTATGAAGATGTTTCATGATGAAGTATTAGTGTTTACAAAATTACATCTTTTCAGTTAAGCCATCCTGAGCTTAAAGTCTGTGGCATACATAGAGGATCTTACATGAGTGCTCATGTATTATTGAATTTATTAAACGAGTTGGGGAAAAAGATAAGATGCGAGGCTTTGCCGAGCATCTTATCGGTTTTCCCCAACGAGTTTAATAAATTCAATAATACAGGAACACGAATGCAAGATTCTATTTACATGTATCATATGACACTAAAATCGCATTTTATCAACAGAATTTGCACTAAAACGTCACGATTTTGCCATTAGAAAACGCGACGTTTTTATGGACGTCAACGTATAACGTTACGACGTAATTTGCATATTTAATCCACTAGTGGATTATCGCATTTAATGCATGGCTTTATTACACTCTCAGATGCGACGTCATATGATAAACATTATTTTGGTAACATAAAGCACATAAGGTATTGCTCATAATTTGCGATCTCTGCATCTCAGACTGTGAAGAATTTCATAGCAAATAGTTATTGCAACTGTAAAATAGCACTAGATTTCAGGTGACAACTGCAAAGAATTTCTGTATCGTAAACCACATATGTTAATTTAAAAGAAGCTAACGGCTGCCATTGCGAAAGCTATACTAAAGCTATATACAGTGTAGAACTTCTTTGTTATAGGATTAACATGATTAAACTGGCCGATTTTAAAAGTGTTATTCCAGTGGCAAACCTCTTGATTTTATGGTCACGTCACGTTAATAGATAAATGAATTATATTTCTGCCCATTTCTGCTCAGCCATTTTTGAGAGAAAAAAGTAATGTTGTTTGTGGCTGCCACCGTTACTGTAGCTAACCACACCCCCTTCGTACCAAATTAAGTGTTTGTATAGCTAATTGAACCCTGTCGTCACAGCCCGCTAAACTAAAAATACAATAAAAGGTACGAATGCCGGTATGGTTGCTAATATTCTTGATAAAAAGAAACAGAGTCTGCATCACTTTCTGAGCTGGTACATTTGTATCCACGAATAATCGACAGGAAGAAGTATGTCCAATTTGGACATGCCTTGTGGAAATTTTAAACCAGACTGATTTACTGGCTTGAATATGGTCCTTGAAGGGATGGGGAATTAGGAAGAGATGGGATGTGGCACATTTCAAAATAAAGAAAAGTCACTAAAAAATTGCTTCAAAGAAGTCCCAGATTATGGTTGGGTGAACAGTCAATTATCGATATCTCGAAGTCTATGTTTTATCTCAAACTACTGATATCTCAAAGTTAATTTTCTCGTCTCAGAAAATATACTTTTTGAGATAACAGAAATTGCAAATATAAATAAAAATAGGAATGTTTTCAAACTATATTTTTGATAGTTGAGATAACAGTGTTCGAGATATTTGGAGTTGACTGCATATTGTTATCTCTACTTACCGGTAAATCTAGTTATTATTGAGTTTTTTATGCAGTGAAGGAAACGAAAACGAATACAAGAAAAAAGAAGCCCCTGTTTCAATGTTGTGTCACCCAGTGTTGTTCCAGTTTAATCTGCATTCATATTTCTATAAAATGATATTCAAATAATGGTAATGATGATAATGGAAATGATAATACTAACAGAAAATACTTATTTGCTGTATGATTTATTGTTGGATATAAAAGGAATGTATGTAAATTGCACCATTTGATTTTGTATTTTTTCTTTCTTTCATTTGTTTGTTCACCTTTACTTGCAATTACTTTGATGTTGTTTATGTATTTTGTGATTCCTTCATATTATACATCGATATTTTTGGATTCTGAGTATAATGTACTCAGCGCTACCTTGTATAAATACATGTATACTTTCAGGGGTATATATGAACTTTGCCCCTCCAATATTGGAACTCCTTGGAACAGTTCTCCTGTCTGCCGCGATTCTCTGTTTCATCTTGAAACAGTACAGTAAGGAGTCAAAGTTTCAGAAGATACCACTCAAAGTACCTGGAATACTATGTATATCTGCAGGTATGTACCATAAACATACTAGAATTTGGGACACACTCAAATATCACCGTACTTGTCAAAAAACAGAACAGTTTGATTTTACTAAATATATTGAATATACATGTATACTGAAAACAAAGTAGACCCTGATAAGAGCAGGGAGCAGTCTAATAAGGTCTGCATGGTTTTCTAAGACATGTCTGGTTCAACATGGAATTTTTACGCATTGTATAGAATGACCTATATGCATGCTAATTTTTGCTGAATTCATTCAAATGTTGAAGAAAAAGAATAGCTTGCCGAGCATCTTATTGTTAAATAAATTAGCACGAATGCAATATGTCGTTTATCATACATGTATTACTGAAACTGCATTTTATGTCAGTAAACGCAACGTCATCGTCTATAGTCAAGCAACGCATGCAGCTAATTTGCATATTTTATCCGGTTGTGTTATAATGTCATGCATTTAAAAGGACAATCGTTCTTTTAAATGCATGACGTTATAACTCAGTCTTGACGTCATATTATAGATACCCACTTTTTCCGAATCATTTTGCGACGGCAATTAAAAAATCACAGTTAACTCGCCTACAGTTAAGTTTATACTTTTCGGTCAATAACCAACTTAGGGCTGGTCTGTAGTTAAAAACATCTACACGGCCTGATGTTAAAAGGCCGTGGACGGTCTTGCACTTTTAATTGCTGCTTATGAACGTACTCATAATCCCGATTATGCTTGTTAAGAGTGCCCCTTGTTCCCGGCGTTTAGGATTTAATGGAAGTTCAGTTTATGTATTTATAAAATATTTACTCATATATTTATCTTCTTTTTTTATTTCAAAGGACCCTCCTCAACAAAATCTATCAATAGGTGAATGGTACGAGGGGCATTTCAGAAATAGTGTAATTGAGTCTGCAATTCCTAGGAATGTTGACCGAATTTTTGAAATTAATGTCTTAACTGTTCGTTTTACATATTATCCATTCATTGCCCTTCACTTAAAAATTTCAGTCACTGTTATTTTCTTCAGATTATGCCTTGACAATTGTTGTTAGGGTAGGTACACTGAGTAGAAATGGACGAAATATTTATGTGAAGACAAAATCATACTTTTCTAGTTCCGGAAACAAACTGCTCTGATTTGATACCTATAATATATGTTATACTGATTTTTTTTCTAGTATGAAAGTCATTGTATCAGCTTTACTAAAACATAAGATATCCTTTGCAAGATAGGCTAATCATAGAATAATCTGCATTTCTTATGACGTCACTTCCTGTGTTAAATTGAAGGTAAACTTTTTAAATTTCGGATTTGAGGTCAATTAAAGTGAATGTTTGATGGCAGCTTTGAAACAAAATAATGATTTAAATTTTATTCGTCATGTTTGTTTTCTGCAATAAATAATCTTTTACGGCACCTTATGCTCTTTTGTCAGTGGCCTACCTGAATTTCTACGATGAGTTATCCCACCCACTCACATATTTCAATGTCAGCATTTCATATAAAAATAACACTCTTTCACGTCTTTATGTATACATTTTGTTTCCAATTTGTCCCTCTAACTGTTGACATTAGACAACGTTGAATATATTTAGCCGGTATCTTTTTATGAGAAGATAACTTCGTATTATTGCTTTGTATTTTACATGAATTGCTGCTACTTTGCAACTTCCGGGGTGTATTTTGTTTTCACTTGCATAATCCAATTTCATGAGTCATATCATATCAGTCGTAACAAAACATAATGACCTAATACTTTTCAGTATTAAATGTCTGTCATTTGTTGAAATTCGATGTGAATAAGTAGAACAAAAACACAATTTATTGATACAATGCATTTATAATAACTTTGCGTTAATAAACGCATAGCAGAGGAAAAAGCGCGTCTTTTATGTTACTTGTGTAGAATCTTGTAAAGATTTCTGTATAACTTTCTCTTCTTACATTTAAAAGAAAGTATTACGTGTTTTTTTATTAAATTTATCATTGTCTCATTGAGCCAATGGCAAAAAAAAAAAAAAAACACAGGAGACTTTCAATAACAATGTACAGTTTCCAGTATCCACACCTTGTGACGTATAACCACATGCTGTCATGCATAAGTGACCTAGATGTTCTTTTATTACATACCGTTCTAAGGAGCTTGAATTTATCTTTCCAATGATATATAGAAGCACTGCTAATTATCAGCCGGTAGGACACCTTGACCTCATTTACATTTTTTCCTGAAATGCCCCTTGAGTTTTCAACTTCATGTTTATGTCGTCAGTCCTCTGAGCAACATAGCGGCATTTCACCAATATGCCACTTTATTTTCAGGAGTATCCATGATTCTAGGCATTATCTTATATGCCGCCAGTAATGCACAGCCACCATGGAGTGAATTTGGGTTCCACGCAGGATTTGGTCTTTGTACAGCAGCAGGAATTTTGGCAGTTATTACTGGTGTACTGCATCTTCTCACTCAAACTGACAGTGACAGTGAAAAACAAATTTAAAACATGTAATTTAGCGGCGACACGACAAAACCAACAATGTGGTTGTGCGCCCAGCGAAGACTCATTTCAGCCTGGGCATCCATCCAATATGATCAGATTCTTTGCTAAGGGCTTAAAGGGTAGCTAAGGGTCTAAGCTACCTCCATGCGGACAGCGAAGACCCTGATCAGACTGGGCGGATGCCCAGGCTGATCTGAGTCTGCGCTGAGAGCACAACCACTTTGTTGGTTCTCTCGCGTCGCGGCTCATTATTATAACACGGAATTAAATAGCTTGAGAATAATTATTTGTTTGAGAAATCTGATGTTTGCGTTTCAAAGAATTTCAGTATCTAAAGTCATTGAAAAATTGATGGAGCATGCAAGCACTGTTTGCAATGCTCCTAAACCAGTGACGTTATAAATCTGTTACTATAGCAACTAAGAGTCCATTTTGATGTCAAAAGTACGTGATGGAGACGTCATTCTGCCAAAATATTTTTTCACTAGTTGGTAATTCCATAGTTGCTATGGTAACATATCTATGACGTCATTGTATACGAGCATTTGCCTTGCTCCGCTTCTTTTTTAATGACACTACATACTGAAATACTTTAAGCAGAAAGTTTAGATTTTCTTAAACAAATAACTATTTTTTGGTCATTTAATTCTATGCTATATTCATAGTGGACTCGTCTTTCGTACCTTCTCATCTACATGTACTTGATATGAGCCACGACACGAGAAAACCAACAAAGTGGCATGTGCACCCAGTGGAGACTCATATCAGCCTGGGCATCCATCCAATCTGATCAGTCTTCGCTACGTGTGTATGTTAGCTCCATGCGGACAACAAAGAGACTATGATCAGACTGAGCGGATGCCCAGGCTGATCTGAATCTTTGCTGGGCGCACTTGCCAGTTTGCTGGTTATGTCATGTCGCGGCTCATATAAGTAATAAATGTAACAAGGTTTTATCTCAGTGATGTAAGAAAGATCTGAACTCGCATTCACTGCATTTGACCTGCCACACGACAAAACCAACAAAGTGGCATGTGCGCCCAGCGAGGACTTGGATTAACCTGGACATCCGCCCAGCCTGATCAGAGTCTTTGCTGTCCTCATGGAGCCAGCTTAGACCCTAAGCTACCTTTAACGTGCAAAGCAAAGACTCCACTCGGACTGGGCGGCTGCATAGGCTGATCTGAGTCTTCGCTGGACGCACATGCCACTTTGTTAGTTTTGTTGTGTCCCGGCTCTTTTTCTTTTTGCTACGACGTGTTTCAAAGAAACCACTCCCGATCATGTTACCGTACACAATATCAACAATTTGAGCCGCGACACGAGAAAACCAACAATGTGGTTGTGCGCACAGCGCAGACTCAGACCAGCCTGGGTGTCCGCCCAGTCCGATCAGACTCTTCGCTTACGGCTTGAAGGGTAGCTAATGGTCTAAGCTACCTCCATGCGGACAGCGAAGACTCTGATCAGACTGGGCGGATGCCCAGGCTGATCTGAGTCTGCGCTGGCCGCACAACCACATTGTTGGTTTTCTCGTGTCGCGGCTCATTTGTGTCTGCAAAGCCTTGACTACTTTTTTTCAAACTAACTGATTTGCAGTGCCTCAATTTAAACGCCAAAGAACTTAGTATCATTATAATTCGTTGCAGCATCCTCAGAAAAAGCATATGTGTATTGAAAAGGGATTAAATTAATTCTATTTGCATCAGCTATTAAATCGTTTTATTGCGAATTTTCTCATTACAGGAATCGAAAAGATAATGTAACATGTAATTCATTTCTGTTTACGAACTTTACCTAACAATGAATTCAATTAGTTGAGATAGTCAGTAATTCAGCTTTCAAGCAAAAACACCTCACATTATAACACCGGGTAGGCGGCAATCGAAAACGCTTGTGCAATCGACGAACGCGGATCAAAAACAGTTAGAAACAGCGTTCTCGATTGCAAATTGGCGACAATTTGCAATCGAAAACGCTGTTTTGCAATCGAAAACGCTGATTTTGATCCGCGTTAATCGATTGTTATCAGCGTTTTCGATTGCCGCCTACCCGGTGTGATTTTACACAAGCAAAAACACCTTGACACATTCCGTAAGGTACTTGTATGGAAAGTAAAAGCCGTCAAAAACTATTTTTTTTTTTTCAAATAAAACACTGAATAATAATGGTTAATCAAACAAAACAACCGTATCTTATAAACCAAACAAATTATTTTGTCGTATAAAAGACTACTTTATGAAACAAAAAAAACTAATAATCATATAAACGATCTGTAACATGAAACAAATTGAACTTAGACAAGACAAAACAATAGTTAATGTCAAATGATAATAGCAATTTTGAAATCATACAAATACATATACGTTGTCAAATGAAACCCTACCTTTTCGAATAAAACAAGCCGTTAAATAGATGGTGCAGAATGTTGTGGTATTGTAGCTTTACGTCTACTGTAAACAGCTGCTATGACCGTGTCTCCTAACCACACTATTCCTGAGCAGGCTTAGACCTCCTGAGCGGTTAACCAGTACTAAGTGCACATACTTTCACCCGGTGAGTAACTGACAGCTGCTCTTCTTGAATCAGCGGAAGGAGAAACTAAAGTATGTGGCCGGACCGGGTATCGAACTCGGGATCTTTGGATCTTGAGTCAGATGCGCTACCGACTGCGCTACGCGGCCAGGCTGGTGCATCATAAGGCGCGATGAATAGCTTATAGTGTAACTTAAAGGCCCCATACCTCTATCAGCATGCAATATTTTATCGTGAGGTATCGCTACAAACTTCTCACTACAGTTTCGCCATTGATTGTTATCGTGATTGCCCGGCTTTGAAAAAACAAAACGTACTTGAGTTTACCATAAAATAGATTTGAAAAAAAATAAATGGGTCATTTTAGTTGCCAACTAGAATGACCTACTTTCGATTTCACAAGCTTTATTTCATGGTAAAAACACAAGGTACAGGAGATAAAAATACAAGGTACAGGCGTTTAACAGTTGATAAAAATACAATGTACAAAAATGTAAAGCAAGGATCCCATTGATTGTGCCGCGGTTGCATTATTTCATTGCCTAACGGGGGACCAGAGACGAAACCCGTATTTTCATGGACAGACTTATCATATTTTCCAACATACATTGTTCCTTCTTTTTGCGAGTTATATGATACAAAAAGAGCTCATCAACCGAAATATATTCATTAATTCTGAAGGCTGTACTGGTTTCACAATGATTTGTATTTTGACGATTTTTACCACTGGTAGGACTATGGAGACTTTAATTGTGAAAAATGAATTCAACTTCGTTTTAACATGTCTTTTAACTGAAACAAGTGGTTCTTCTTAATATATGACTGGAATAAGTGCGCATGACAGAAATTCGAAAGACATTACTGAACATACTAACGACGTGAAAGGCATGTTTTAGCCTATGACATTTTGCAGGGTTGAAGTATAGAATAGAACGTATCGGGGCTTACTCTAGTATGCTCAATAACGTGTTTTGAGGCACTGCCATGCGCTTTAATTCAAATCGCATAAGGGGGTGGGAAGGGGGTCACTTGTGGCAGTTAACGGTCCTCTTAAAATGAAGCTGGGCTCGTTGTTCACAGATATTTTGTAGTAAACATATACCAAGCTGTAAATGAAAGCTATTGCTGTTTTACTATAAGCAGGAGTTTCGTAATACGCCTTCCCTTATTGTGCACCGTCTCTCTGACGGCTTCATTTATTCCAGAACCTATTGTTTCAGTTGACAACATATTGTTTTATTTCAAAATTGTTTATTTGATTTATATGAACTATTGTTTTATCTGGTTTGTCTTCATTTCGTTTCATGTCAATCTATATCTTTTATGTCAAAGGATTCTCTTATTTGGTTGGTCGGTTGTGTTGGGTTTAACGGCTCTTTGAGACAGTATTACAGTCCCAGAGAGAGGGAGAAAGAAGATATATGAAACGGTCGAACAACCCCAACCGCACCTACTGCAAGCATAGTAGGTCCTTGCCATACTATTATCCAAATTGGTAGCACACTCCGGTTCTAAAAGTTACCCAGCACCATCGCCAGACCACAACCACCCCATCTTTTATTTGGCAAAATAGTTTTGTTTGATTTCACAAGTAGAATCTATAATTGTTTTATATGGCTCACCTTTATTAATATATTTATTCATTTATTCATTTATTTTTCATATCATGGATTAATTCATTCGCAATAAAGGTTGTTCGACGGCTTCCGCCTTTCAACTCCTTGTTTATTTGGCTACTGTCATACAAAAGGGAATGACTTTTCTTTGCTTCCACTCCCAAAATAGAATCCACCTTTAAAGGCGAAAAATGCGCCTAGTAGAGCAGATTATTTCCTTCAGCGTCGACTCCCGTGAGGAATAAAGACAAAAACGAAAGTGACTGAGCTGTTTTCCCTTGACTTACAGCCATGAAACACATATTTTTCAGCCTATATGAGGAGGAATGTCCATCATTATCATATCCAGTATACATTCCTTTTCCCAAGTCCTTACATCAAAGGATTCTCTAATCTATGTATTTGTGAGTGTTAAAAATACGGCTTCACAGTATGGTTTGAGGGCTGGATTTGGATTTGGATTGTTTCAGTTCCTGGTCTTTGCATACTTTTTACTTTTCCTCTATCTGTATGACAGATAATATTTTCTTTAGGACCGCTGCTGATTCCTTATCTAAAATATCCATATAATTCCAATAATTTGTCATCAGGATAATTTAGTATGCCTAATGTTCTAACAGAAAGTCAGCAACCTTTGAAAATAATGTCTCAAAAAAAAAATTCAGCTCTGTGCACACGTGTTGTCTCTGCAAAAAGGATCTTGAAACCATCCATTTCTATAATGGTATGATATAGTAAAAAAAGTCATGTACATCAAACATCATTTTTCTTCCAATCTGGCTCACGAAAGAAAGAGGGAGCTGGTCACCTTGATATCCGTCTATTTGTGTATCAACATTTTGTGGTTTCATGTAACTGTTCTTTTTTGCAAGAGATGACTGCGTTCTTTGACTGTGACTCTCCTTAGGAATCTCTACATAGTAAAGTCATTTTTGGTGCCCATCAGCCCCGGATCCAGGGGGTGGGCTTTGGGGATGCAGCCCCGCCATTTGGCCTCTGTGTTCTGTACAATATCACAGTATCCGAACTACATGTACAATCTCTTCCGGTTTTCATAGCGTTGAATCGAGAGTACAAACGTTCGCTTTTAACCAGTAGTCGGAAATCATTATGTTTTGAGATTTTATCCGGAATCTGCTGCGTCATTTATAGCTATTCAGCTTCGAAAATGTAAAGAGGTAAGTTTAATATAATTTGCTCTTCGGTCTTTTACTTTATTACCCTGTACAATGTCGTGTATGGGTGGGTAGTAATTGGTACAGTATTCAAATCGCCCTTGGCATGATTCTTAAACCATTTTGAGCATTTTTTTACATGTTTTATAAAAAATCTTTAGAATAAACGGAAGGCGTTATCAATCTACAGTTTGTTAGTTTTGATAAAAGAATGATAGCTAAGTTTTGCACGCCACAATCTCGTGTTAAATTAAGCTGTTCGGAAAAAAAAATCTGCGACGGCAAGGAGTTTTTCATTGTACAGGGCAATAAAGTAAAAGACCGAAGAGAAAATTATATTAAACTTACCTCTGTACATTTTCGAAGCTGAATAACTATAAATGACGCAGTAGATTCCGGATAAAAACTCAAAACATAATGATTTCCGGCTACTGGTTATAAGCGAATTTTGTACTCTCGATTCAATGCTATGAAAACTGGAAGAGAGGGTACAGTGCGTTCGGATACTGTGAATATGTAGGCCTCCAGATAAGAAGTATCTGATGACAGTTTTAGAAAAATTATCCAATGTGGTTAGATCAAAATATTCAAAACATATGTTGTGACATCTCATTAGAATCGCCTCGGGGATGCGATTCTAATGAGATATCACAACATATATTTCAAGGATAAAATATATAAAAATTCTCTTGAAATTGAACCATAAATATGTCATATTTTCAAGCCCCCTCCCCCCACACAACTACATTTCGGCACCTCCCAGTCCCACCAGTTATCCAGAGCCCCACCAGTACGTGATGATCTGGATCCGGGCCTGCCCACTGACCTTGAAAGGATATGAGATAGACTAGACTAGATAACGACTTTCCTGTCCTTGTAAACTGAAAGACTCATTTAATGGTTGTCTGGTTTAGTTTATTTTTTATTATCGTATTAAGATAAATACCAGTTTTTTTTCAATGCAAGAATTTAAGACCTTGATCAGACGCTGCATTTTATGGAGATTAGACACAAATAAGTGAAACACCTCCAAGAGGCATAGACTCTGTCACTACTGGCTAATCTCGTCGTTTGTAACTAAGAATAATTTAAGGTCCAAGAGCTACTGCATGTAGAGTAATGAGGTTTTGGATTTATAATGGCACATAAAGACGGAATGGTTACTACCGTTCAACACCTTCCAGCAAATGGCATTTTTGTTTAAGACTATTAAGTGTTTATAAAATGGAATTAGACCAAAGAAATCGTGTTAAAGGATGACTAATCAAGACGATCTGCTTTTTCTAAACCACAAAATAATTCTCTTTTGACGGTGGAACAAATACTTCTCTTTCTATGTTGTTGTGAAAATACGAGGATGTAATCTTTTTCATGCAAAATATGAACCGCGACGTGAAAAAAACGTGGTTGTGCGCGCAGCGCAGACTCAGATCAGCCTGGGCATCCGCCCAGTCTGATCAGAGTCTTCGCTGTCCGCATAAGGGTAGCTTAGTCCCTTAGCTGCCCTTTGAGCCTTTAACGAAGAGTCTGATCAGACTAGGCAGATGCCCAGGCTGATCTGAGTCTGCGCTGGGCGCATAATCACATTGTTGGTTTTCTCGTGTCGCGGCTCATTGCTGATAAGGAAAGTCAGTGGTAAGTTAGTGTATTAGAGATGTGTTTCTTATGTTCAATAGAATAAATACTTGACTTGACTTGAGTTGATTTTACAATATTTCTGTCGTATTCTTTCAAATAGTCTAGTTGTTCAGCGACCAGCTCCATCATGGCGAATCTCATTATAATTGTCATCAGTATCCTCACGAGGAGGTTGAACTTCAGGCCGATGGGAATAAACAAATGACTTAACTGTACTAGACAGAGCCACCACAATCACTGTAGCCATGATGACATACGTTATTATGGCTGTTTTTGTTGAATACCATGCTACACCATCTAGTTCATAAATGTCTAGTGTTTCATTATCTGATGATTTTATAATTGACTTTTTCATTTCTTTCTGCAATATGTCTTTACTTGTAAGCAGGTCTATACACACTAACAGAGTTGATTGGTTTAGGTAGTCAAATTGGTCCATATAGATAACCTCACCACTGTGTTTCAGTTGTTTAATACGTTTGCCCATATCTATCGTTTCGTTTAGGTCAACCGAGGCTCTATAACACCAGTTTGTATCAGATATTGATATCGGTATGCCACACAATAGCATATCCTTACCTTTCTCTCGTAATAATTTCAAAGATATGATCGTCGCGGCATTTCCGCTCAGTCTTCTTGACACGAGCGTCCTCAATTTGTTAATTACATTATGTCCAAACTTGTATTCCAGTCTAATGGTTAATCCATTCGACAGTGTTATGTTAGAGTCATAGCTTATCTGACGATAGAAAGTATGTATCTCTTCAATCACCTGGCTAAAATTCAGCTCCGTGTTGGGGTTAAAAAGGTAAACATTGAAAACATAAGACTGGACAATGTTCTCGTGTGATCGTGGTACACACCAAAGTGACGCGTGGCAGATGATTACGCTGACAGCCTCATTTAAACGTGCATTAAGAATAAGGTTAAGCTGAGTGGCGAGCTCATCTATGTCTCGTGCATCACCAAGAGCAACTGAGGGATCTATCTGTATTTTGAAAGTAATGCCTATACCAGATAAGGTGTAAAACAGTGGTTCACACGTTGTATTGACCATATAGTGATGTTGCGGGCAATAGATTTTTCTACAAGCTCCCTGAAAAATACAAAAGTAATAAATACAAACAGTTTTAGACTGTATAATGGTCACATCAGTAATTTTTCGTCTGTTTTTTTTTTTTTTTTTTTTTTTTTTTTTTTTCATAATCCAACATTTAACCCATTAAACAATGTATGACTACACCACTTTTTTCCAACAATTTTGAAATAGTGGAACTACTTTTGTGATTTTCTGTTTACTTCCCTGCAGAACGAAGCCCGGGGTATATTCTCAAAGGGAAAATGCATCTCATAGAGAAGAAGGGGATAGGGGGGGGGGGGGGGGGGTTCAGGGGGAAAACAAAAACGAAAGAGTTGCTTCTTCTGAAGATGAACCCATTCACCTTCAACTTTGTTTTTGATGTTGACATACTACCAACAAAACTACAAGGTAAAAACAGGCACTGATCAGGAACAAATACAACTAGATCCCTCAGCCCGCCCTGAAAACGAAAAGGGAAGAAATAGAAACATGAATTGACAAAACTTCACAAAAGACACGCAAGGTAATCTTTTCCAAACAGTTCGAAACATTTACGGAAAACACATCAAAGATAAAATCTATTATAAATCAAAGATGAGGCTTCGAGAATAACAAGGGGCCTTATTTATAAAACGACTTACGTGGTTGCTATGCTGTTGCTAAGGCTAAATTTCTATGAAGGAGATTCCCTTCAACTATAAAATTTACTCTAGAGGAACAGTCTTTTTCAGACCGTTCCTCCGGAGCAATTTTCATAGTTGTAGGGAATCTCCTTCATAGAAATTCAGCCTTAGCAACAGGATAGCAACCATGTAAGTCGTTTTATAAATACGGCCCTTGGTCTTGTGAAACCTGGAGCTCCCTATGGTTTTAACCAATACCACTGAAATAAAGGAGTAAAATAAAACCACATGGGCAAACCAGAGACAAGAAAATCTATGACTCCAATCAAATAGAAGCTTTTTCCAAAAGCTGTTGACGGTTTAGTTTTCAATAATTGTAGAATGCATAAGGTATAAAAGGTACGCATACTCAGGTAAAAATGGAACTGATGTTATCATACACGAAAGTAAGCCTTTTTGGTATGCTCTAAAAACATGTTCGGTGTTCCGTTGTAACTATAGATGTGATGCTTTATTTTGTGTGTGTGTGTGTGTGTGTGTGTGTGTGTGTGTGTGTGTGTGTGTGTTTCAAGAAGTTCGTGTCATGTTTCGTGTTGTTGTTGTTTTAGATTCTCAGGGCTAGGTCCAAATCACCATGACATTGCTGATTCAGAGCTTCCTTTCAGAGTGTTCGAATAGCTAAAAAGATCATGATTTGACTGATCAGTATTGAATGCTGTATATGTTCACACTGTATACTAGTATGTTGGCGATTTGCATTTTCAGTGTTGTGCTTCTTTTTTTAGAAGTTTGTGTCTCGTTTCCGTGTTATATTTTCACTCTATTTCAACTCTATTGGCCTGACTTACCAGTAAATACACATATCCACTGTCACAAACAGTTTTGGTCATTGCCAGCAGAGAAACCAATGTGCCGTTGTCTATGTATGAAAGACGCGTGTCTAACATGGGTTGTGATTTTCCCGTCCGCGGCAGCATCTCTTTATTTATATTTATACCGACTTTGTAGCCCTTATTTGTTCCTGCCTTCGTGTACCCACATGGATATTGTTTCTTTGCAGTTTGGTCATCAGTATTGCAATACAAACACGCCACATTCTTAAAAAGCTTCCTTTCCTTGTTTATCGATATCTCAGCTATTATAGGCAAACTTTGTCCTAAGCGACAAACAGATTCTAAAGTTTCATTATACTGGATCCACAGGCCTGTAGCATTACAAAATGTCACGTCGTACAGTTCACATTTGTTTGCCATCGCAGAAAGTACCGGCGCAAAATGAATATTTCTGCGATTAAAAGAAACCTTTGTTGACTTTAAAATTGCTTCAGCTATTGCCTGAGAAGTTTCAAAGAAAGTAGTGTCAAAGTAGTTTCCTTTCCCAACGAGTAAAGTCTTCCAAAACGATAGTTCCCTTCCCAGAAGGTCGATCTGTTCATTACAAAATAAACAATATTTGTTGACATAAGTAACTCCAGTTTTTGTTGAGGTAACAGGAACAATGTCATAAAAGCTTTTAAAATTAGATTTTTCTTCACATTTTGTTTTTAACGAATGAGTCCAATTTCCCTGTGAACAAGACGTTACCATTTTATAGGCTTGTGAGTCTGGTAGATGATTCAGTTTGTGAGTTACCTGTGGTCTAACGCATTCTGTTTTGACATCAGGAGCATTAAAATCAGAAACAAATAGATCAGTTGCATTATTTTCAGTTGCGTTATTGCTAATTACATATGTACCATTTTCAAATCGCTGCATTTCAGGCACACCGGAAGAATTATCTTGTTTAAAGGAGCAATAGGAAAAGACCAGTTTGCTTTTGTATGCTTGTTCTCACGACAATTGAAACCGGGAACAAACATACTATACGCATTATAACATTTAAAACTGTTGTATATTTGTTGCCTGCTACTATAGACCTCCACTGGTCTCGATAATAATTATTATGGGAATAAGCATACAGATGTGTTGAATACATATGAGCCGCGACACGAGAAAACCAACAATGTGGTCGTGCGTCCAGCGCAGACTCAGATCAGCCTGGGCATCCGCCCAGTCTGAACAGAGTCTTCGCTGTCCGCATGTAGGTAGCTTAATCCCTTGGCTACCTTTTAAGCGCTTAGCAAAGAGTCTGATCAGACTGGGCGAATGCCCAAGCTGATCTGAGTCTGCGCTGGGCGCACGACCACATTGTTGGTTTTCTCGTGTCGCGGCTCATATGGTTTGATTTGCTACTTTCGAATTGATCCTGTTAGTATATGTACACAACACAATTGTTCGATATAATTGCAAGCAATCACAACACTAAAGGACTTCATAATAAAATTGCCTTAAAGTGCTCCAGATAAGAAGGTTTTAAAAATGATAATTTAGTGATAATTCCCCTATTTGATTTCTCCTTAAGGCATATCTTGTGGCCTCTTATACAAACCGCCTCAGCGAGACAGTACAAATGTAGGACATAACATATGTTTATATTTTGAAAGCAAAACATTATCTTTGAGAATTATCTTCAAATCCTATCTAGAGCTCTAGGCCCAAGTAATACCTCTGTAAGCTCCTTTGTTGAAGTCTAACCCCGGCTTCGCAGTCACGTGTAACGTATTGTTTCCTTCTTTTCCAAGTTGCATATAATCCGGACAGCAGTACTGATTCGTGGAATCACATGTCGTTAAACACGAGCAAGGCGTGCAACATGTCAGAGGGAAGCTGGCATTCTCTGGCTCAGTATGCTCAATACCGGCAGCACACAAACTGGAATCACCGCAGTACTCCGTATGCAATTGCTTTAAAAACGAGATCACAAAATTTGAATCAGAAGTACCATTGGAGCACTTCACCAAGTTTCTACCGATGTAAAGAACGATGAGAAATACCGCAAGCCCACTTAGGTACTGCATTTTATCAATACATGTCTGATATCTGAAAATAACAGAATACATAGGTAAATTGAGCCGCGACACGAGAAAACCAACAAAGTGGTTGTCCGCCCAGCTCAGACTCAGATCAGCCTGGACATCTACCCAGCCTGATCAGACCCTTCGCTAAGCGCTTAAAGGATAGCTAAGGGTCTAAGCTACCCCCATGCGGACAGCGAAGACTCTGATCAGACTGGGCGGACGCCCAGGCTGATCTGAGTCTGCGCTTGGCGCACAACCACATTGTTGGTTTTCTCACGTCGTGGCTCAAATGTACGGAACCCCAGAAGGGACATTTCCTGTTCGATGTTTATCGGAATAGAACTTGAAAAAAAAATAAGAACGGAAACCAAAATCAACAAATATCTCGTTTAAACGCCTTATTATATCGTTTTAACAACATATTATATCGTTTAAACGACAAGTACAATTGAAATTAAAACAAGAAAACCAGAAAGAAAGTTAATCAAAATATGTCACTGAAACAAAACATTTACCTTTATTCTCTGCAATTTTACCAGAAAAGAAATCGAATCATGAAAGTTAGAATGGGATTCAAAACAACAAACATATAAACGACGTATTATATCGTTTAAACGACATAACATGAAATGTCTCGTCCGGAGTTCCGTAAAAATATGTTGTGTTGATTCATTCAATGGATCGTTTAAAATTCAAATCAAAGAAGCACCAAATGTTTTAAGTTCCCGAGTAAAATACTTTATGCACTTCTATTTGAAGATCGCAGAGATACTCCTGGATATAAAGAAAATATTAACTTCCGATTTTATTGCATAAACAACAATAATGATAATAATAATACTAACTATTATTATAATTACTTTTTATTATCATTAGCAATTTTTGAATTTGTTGTCGTGAATTATTTGTGATAATACAAGTTACCTCACTGTAAATAATTAGTAAATAAATCTTCTTTTGAAAACGCAAAGTCATTATAAAACGCAAAATCATTAAAAATAAAAGAACGGCTTAAACAACTTGTCTTTAATACTTCAAATAATCTGACGTGAAAATTTCTTTTTTAACGACAAATTCAATCCGCTCATGCTAAGACCAATCAACATGGTCAACGCATTCTCAGAGAATGGATTCTTACCTTGTAAATTCCACAAACAAACCGCATATATCCTGGTCAGACCACTGATTATCAACGATGCTTAGTTTAGTAGTATGTGATAGCGTTTTCTTGTGTCATTAAAAGTTCAAAGTTATTATTCTAGACACGGCTGCTTCTTTTACCATGATAACGATCTGATCTCTTTCGAGGCAGGCAATAACTGTAACAGTATATCTTTGATGGTGTCCGTATTTGTTTCAAGTATTTTTGTAGAAAACAGCGCGTTATACAATAAAAAAATTTTCCCAGCAGGCAGACAGAAAAGGTTGAATCAATCCACTATATTTACTCAGACAGTTTTCCTATTGCTGTTGCGTGTCGTGGTCCTCGGGCCATGCGGCTTAGGTGGCTCGGTGGGAGGGGGGGGGGGGGCGCCTGTGTTTAGCAGCGATCTCGCAGGCGTGTCTTGCCTGGTGTCTCACACTGATAAATGAGCCGCGACGCGAAAAAACCAATAAAGTGGCATATGCGCTAAGCGAAGACTCAGGTCAGCCTGGGCATCCGCCCAGCCTGATCAGACTCTTTGCCGTGCGCTTAAAGGGTAGTTAAGGATCCAAGCTACCTCCGTGTCAACAGCGAAGACTCTGATCAGACTTGCCGGATGCCCCGGCTGTTCTGAAGCTTCGCTGGGCGCACATGCCACTTTGCTTGTTTTGTCGTTTCTCGGCTCAAATGTAAAGCACCGGAGGTTAACATAACGCATCGGCTCTATTCTAATTCCGCACTGGAGTCGTCTTAAAATTGGGGGAAGGGTGGCCGAAAAAGATAAACAAAATCTGTGCCAGTTGTGATTTTCCAGCTTGTCTCAATTTCATTTCTTATGAAGGGCGCACGGACCATCGGTAATATAAGAGTTTATGATTCTATAAAGCATTTGGTGATGGTTATTTCATGGCTTAGCAAGGAAAGTAAGAATATATGCATGCAATGATCAGGAATTAATACCGTCAAATCCCACATCCCGCTCTTAAAACCAAAAAGGAGAGAAGCACACAGACAAAGACTGTCAAAAGTCGGTGACAGGTCTTGAAATTGACCTTGCGATGTATCGGTATCTAGTTCGATTTTTTTAAAATAATTGTAGTTTATACGGATTTTTTTGCACAATAAATGACCGCATTCTCATGAAACAACAATATAAACAGAGTTCCTGATCCCCAAATTTTTCGCGATGACCTGGCAATTATTTGTGTGTCGATTTTCTACTTCAACGCACTGTGTGCAGTTTTCGAAGCATCGATACAACGTATCCATGGTTGCGCATTAGAATAAAGTCGGGTAAATTCGGACACCAGGTTAATTAGGACAGTGACATTGTTTCCTTTATATGTCAGATGTTTGGAATTAAAACAAAATTAACTGGACAAAGAGTGTGGCGATTTCAACGCCTCAAAATAAACACTTTTTCGATAAGTAAACGCATTGTTGACATGGACATTGTCAATGACGTTACGTGTACGCGCCAAAGTGTTATAATATGATTTTGATGATTCGACGCCATCCAACGAATAACAGCGACGTCATATGATAAGAGTATTTACCTGTTTTAAGGTGGCGATTTGTGGTAAATAAATTAACGCCTGTCCATCTCATATTTTTGTTGTTCTCTACAATTTAGAATACATAAAGGGCGACATGCTGCTATGTTTTGGAAAGATCAAAGGAAACTTTTGTGCGCAAAAATCTTAAACAATAAAATTGTCTTTGAAAATGTACTTAATTCTGTAGGTTTCTTTGAGATATTAAGAAGGGCGTCTCAGCAATTATTTGTTCCAACTCTTTAATTGTACGGTAGTTTAGATGAAAACAGTAGCTTATTCTCAAACCTTCCCCTATGTATATGGTGGATGTATACTGGATGCATTTACTAAATATAAGATAGGCAGGTATACCTATATCTTACATACAGTAGATATAAACACTACATTACTGTGACCAAGACCGTTGTTTAAGTATAATGGTTCATCCTTGAAAAAGTAGACTTCACTGTGTTCTTGCAAAAATATTTATACACAGACCTTTTTTTTCTATCTGCTTAACCTGATAATGTGTGAAAGAGCTGGAAAAATAATTGCTAGGACGCCTTTCGCAATGCATTAAAGTACCTTCAGACCTATATGCATTTTCAAAAACAATGCTAGCTTTAGATTTTTTGCGCAGAAACGTATCCTTTTATCTTATTATAGATAAACCCTATCAAACATCAACATGTCCTGCATGTTGGGATTCTAAAGTGTGAGAAACAACATAACGAAGTCACCTGCTAAGTTTTGGAAGATCTTTTGTATTTTCACCATTTTTGCAGATTAATGTATTTACCGCAAATCAGTGATTACCACCTTTCAAAGCTTAAAAGACAGTGAAAAATAATATGATAGTCCAACTTCAGCCAGCGATTTGATCACTATCTTGTCGGTAACGATCTCAATACATAGCGTGTTCTTTGTTTTCCTCTGAGGTGATTTCTTCAATGACTATTTAGGCTTTTATATAGATGTAGTCTTACTATACTGGTTTCAGGTAATGCTTTCACGGTTAGTTATCTTTTCAATATAACAGCTTTTACATGTAAGTGTTGAAAACTGGCTTTTGTCTTCTTTTTTTACGGAAGTGAAAGCATAACCCTGTTTTCATGTCAGATACAAGATACAGAGGAAATCTTCTTTGTTTGGGCTTCTTCAGCCATAGGTTAGATTTCTGTCTCTTCGGCGTCACTAAAATGGACCCACTGGGCACACAAGGTTGAATCAGTATTGAAACAACCTTGATTCAACATCATGATGTTGAATCAAAGTTGATTCAATGTTGATTCAACTTTGAGTGCCTGCTGGGGACAGACTGTTTATTAGTTTTTGTTAAAAATAAAAATAAAGGCAAGAAAATAAAACCGTATTTAATCAGTGTGTGTAGAATACATGTTGGAACAAATAAATTGTCATATCTCTGGTTTCCAGAGCGAGCTAAATGTTCTGCAAAGGATAAACCAGCAATCACAGAATGATTGTGGACTCATCGATGCTTTGAAAATTGCACACTGTGCATTGTAGTAGACAATCGATACAAAATAATCGCAAGGTCACCGGGAAAAAAAATGGGGATCATCTTTTTTATAGGGACTGCAGTAATTCATTTTGCTTCAAATTCGTATTAACCATAATTTCAGGTTATATAACTACATGTAGATACCAATACATAGCAAGGTCAAGTTCAAGAACTGTAGCCGATTTACTGCCTAGGCCAGGAAATAGATCACCAAATGCTTTACAGAACCATAAACTGCTAGTTACCAATGGTCCTTGCACCCAGTGTCATCACAAATGAGCCGCGACACGAGAAAACCAACAAAGTGGTTGTGCGCCCAGCGCAGACTCAGATCAGCCTGGATATCCTTCTGGTCTGATCAGACTCTTTGCTTAAAGGGCACCAAAGGGTCTAAGCTACCACCATGCGGACAGCGAGGACTCTGATCAGGCTGGGCGGATGCCCAGGCTGATCTGAGTCTGCGCTGGGCGCACAGTCACTTTGTTAGTTTTTTCGTGTCGCGGCTCAAATCAAATTGAGACAATCTATAAAAGAAATCATAGCCACTACTGGGCCAGGGACTTAAGACTTACTGGGATCTTTGGGCTACTGAACATTTAAAGCGTTGGCCTTGTCTATTTCAGTAGAGAAAGAAGTCTGTCCATTCCGTTTTCAGGGAAGCAACTCCATTGGGTCCTGCTTAGAGTGCTTGAGAAGGGAGTAGAAGAGTTTCTTTGTTTTGACCCATATTTTGGTCGTCCCTTTCATTATTTGAACCTAGGATATCGCCTAGGTTTTTCTCATAAGCCCTTTCTGAAACCCGCCTTACTAGGTCCCTTTGCTAAAGATACTTATTATGGTCATATGGTCTACCGAACCTAAACCAGCCTATAGAAAACTTATCTCGTTTACGTATTCAACAGCGGCTTTATTTGTTAATCCAGGGGTTCCCCCTCCGGATACCATCTTTCCTTACTGGGCTGAATTTGCTGAAGTCTGGTGACAAACCTATCCCATAGACTTTGTGTATTTGTGGTATTAAGGTCTGAATGTGTGATTTCTTCGTGTAAATCCCTCAGTGACTGCTAGAGGTGGTCTCAGTTTGCTTTCTGATATAGTGGGCTGTTACGTCTGACCTGTTTTGTTACTTCAGGTTTAACATTTACCTGGGCCATTACAATGCCATGGCTAGAGAGACCAGGAGGAACAAAATATTGTCCACGAGGGTGACGTTGGTCGTGAAAAAGATGTCTAGTATATTCGAACACCGGCTAGCTCAAGCATGCAATCACTCATAGCTTCAAGGCACTCTCTGTAGATGGTCGGACCTTTTCCTGGTAAAGTTCTTCAAAATTTTCTGACACTAAGACTGACTTGTCATAGCAACATGAATGTTAGTGGAATTTGGCTTTCATTTTTTTCGGATTTTTGGGGGGGTTATTGAAGGTTGTTGCTGTATTAGACATACCGTTCCTGATGCCCTAAAAGTTCGTATTCCTCGGGCCATGGGTTGAGGTGACTCGGTGGGGAACGCCTGCTTTTAGCAGCGATATCACTGGCGTGGATTGTCTTATGTCCGCGGCTGCTCTGTCTCGCGGATAACATGAGTAAGTGTGCCTTGGAAAGGGCCATGATGTCAGTTGTCTGTCGAGACTTTCCCATCACATTTTTTTTTAATAAATGAACATCTGTCGCACTAAATTTGGTACAGATACATTTTCATTTAACAATGTGTCAAAGTGACCTCCTTAGCAAACTTGAAAGTAAATTGTTATCATAGCAACACAAAGTTCATGATGAATTTGAGAAACAGCATCAAAAAAAGAAATGAAGTGATAAACAAGAGGGCCATGAGGCCCTGAATCGCTCACCTGAGTATGGTGGCCATGTAAGTCATGTGACCTAGACCGCTTGAATAAATTTTCATTCCCTCAGTCCCTGGAGGCTGTGTATGAAATTTGGTTACAATTTGCACAGTGGCTTTTGAGGAGATGTGTGAAATTGTCACAAAAGAGACCAGGGTCAAAGAATGACCTTGACCTCTTGTACATATTAATTTTCATGTACTCATTAAGATGGCTGTATATACCAATTTTCAGATCAAAATCTTCAACAGTTTCCAAGAAATCTTATGTTCTAGTATTTTCCCATATAAAAGCTACAGAAAGCAAATTCAACCTTACCTTAAGAAATGTAAAGGTCAACTCAAGGTCATAATTTTAATAATCTTGGTAGTACTCACGTACTGATGCTACATACCAAGTTTCAAGGCCATCGGCCTATTGGGTCTGGAGAAGAAGATTTTTAAAGGTTTTTACCATATATGGGCATGGGGGCCATGTTGGTCATGTGACCATGACCTTTTGAACAAATTTTCGGTCCCCTGCCCCCTAGAGCCTCTACATGAAATTTGGTTACAATTGGCCCAGTGTCGTTTGAGGAGATGTGTGAAATTGTCAAAATTTGAAAGACCAGGGTCAAAGGTCAAAGAATGACCTTGACCTCTTGTACTCATAAATTTTCATGTACTCATTAAAATGACTGTATGTACCAATTTTCAGGTCAAAATCTTCAACAGTTTCCAAGAAATCTTATGTTCTATCATTTTCCCATATAAAAGTACAAGAAAGCAATTTTGACCTTGTCGTAAAAAGGTCAAGGTCAACCCAAGGTCATAATTTGAACAATCTTGGTTGTACTTGCATAGCCAATGCTACATACCAAGTTTTAAGGCCATCGGCCTTTTGGTTCTAGAGAAGAAGATTTTTAAAGGTTTTTACTATATATAGGCGTGGCGGCCATGTTGGTCATGTGACCAGGACCGTTTGAACAAATTTGCGTTCCCCCGCCCCCCTGGAGCCTCTATAAGAAATTTGGTAACAATTGGCGCAGTGGCTTTTGAGGAGATGTGTGAAACTGTCGAAAAATGAGAGACCTGGGTCAAAGGTCAAAGAATGACCTTGACCTCTCATACTCATAAATCTTCATGTACTCATTAAGATGATTGTATATACCAATTTTCAGCCCAAAATCTTCAACAGTTTCTAAGATATCTTATGTTGTAGCATTTTGCCATATAAAAGCATGAGGAAGCAAATTTGACCTTACCGTAAAATAGGTCAAGGTCAACCCAAGGTCATAATTTGAACAATCTTGGTAGTACTCGCGTACCCGATGCTACATACCAAGTTTCAAGGCAATCTGCTTATTGGTTCTAGAGAAGAAGATTTTTCTAGGTTTTTACCATATATGGGCGTGGTGGCCATGTTGGTCATGTGACCAGGACCGTTTGAACAACTTTTCTTTCCTAAGTCCCCTAGAGGCTACATCTGAAATTTGGTTACAGCGGTTTGGGCCCAGCGGTTTCAGAGGAGAAGTCGTTTGAATTTGTGGACGGACGGACGGACGGACGAACGACGGACGACGGGCGACGGACGCCGGAGCCTTACCATCCTATAAGCTCCCCCGGAGCCGCTGGCTCTGGTGAGCTAAAAACGTTGCATTTGCAAAACACAGACCACCCAAGACGGAAAAAAACTTTCCAAAACATGCCAAGAAAAACATAAGGCTTAATTGTTTAACGTCATATGTTTCCGCCACTGTTTTTTTTTTTTTTTTTTTTTTTTTTTTTTTTACATTCTGCTAAATGCTTCTGAATCTGAGGCCCTTTCATAATAGGATCTCAACTGCAAGGAAAGAATTTGCCCCGGAGGTGTGTGATGGAGGAGCATATTGCTCCGAAGGTGTGTGATAGGGGAGCATATCTTTTATTCTGAAACAGACCCGATTTTGAAGGAAAGCTAAAATAATCGGACAGAAATCCTCTCCTGAAAATGTTAGTTGTATAAACATGGCACAAGCGGAGATCATAGATTTTTCCTAGACTAGCTAATATACCGAGCAGACAGCGAAGAGGAGCAGCCTGTGGTGTTGTTTGTTAAATTCTAAGTATTGTGATAGATGGATTTGAGCAAACATTGCAGACACAGAACAGAATGAGCAGTCTTATCAGGGTCTACAGTGTTTGCCGTTCCCTTTACATCTTTTGGACACATCGCTGTATTGTTAACTCAAACTGTTTCATTCTCCAGAGAGAGTTACGGTGACTATGGTTTCCTTTGTTTCTAGAATTTTACGGCACACGTTGAAGACCCTCTTTTCTCGTAGCGCGACACGTTTTGATATATAACCTTGTGTAGACTCAATTAAGACAGCAGAGATTCTGCCTGGTTTTATAGCTTGCCATTTTCACGCCTGATAAACGCGCATTTTCTTTCCCACATAGAAATTTGAAACGAAAGCTTCTGCAAATAATGAATTAAAATATGACAATTCTTTTCCACCCATGTTCATGTATTGCCCTTGGAAATTCATACAGAAAACTTACTGGAGCCTCCTTTTTATTGGGAGAAATGTGATTTGTAAGGCTGCAAATGCTCCCTAGCGCCGGCTTTAAATTTTCAGAGTGGCATGAATAGGAGTAATGATTTTTAAGGTACTTCTAAATGTCAATATGACTTAGTGGCTAAAATTTACGGGTGTTTTGTATTTTAAGGTGTAACAAGAACACTTCGCACTCTTGTTCTGAATTACAGAAATAATAGTCTGGGGGCATATGTCAGTTCCCGTGAGCATTCGTGTTAATGTTGGCAACATATATTAACTACATCAGTGGTGGGTACACAATGGAAAATCAACACATGTTGCATTTTTTTTCTAATGCCTCTTTGGCCGTAACGATGGATAATATACTTACCTACATTTGTATATGTATTTGCGTTAAAATCAAGTAATGTCAAGATAGGCTCCTTATGTTTTATTTTTATCCGTGTTTTCTTCTATAGAACCATCTGCAAGTATTAGAAAACACAGCTAAGTTTGTTTTTTCATCATTAACTACCACAAGTAGTAACGTAAATAACTTTAATTTAAAACATAGTCCATTATAATACAACTTCCAGTAGATCTATTACTTCACTGTCTCTCATAGAACATTTATAAATAAAATATCCTGGTAGTTCTTATGGAATACTGTTTACTTGGAGCTACCAGCCTTATCACCAAGTGGTTTAAGGACTTCATGAGGTATGTTTTATGCGCGACGAAACTAAGCATATTTCAAATTGTAATAAATAAAGACTTGATAGATTCAGAACAGGCATGACAGATTATGCTGTTTGCTTATTTGTTATAGCATAAGCCAAAAGTTTTATTGATGATATTACCCAGCTACTCAATTGAACGATTCTTGAGAAAGTAACATACGTGACGTATTTGTATAAAGCAAAAACCGCTAAAACAGTTTAAGTACTTTAAAGACATAAAAAACTGCAATCAAAAACTAGCATTTGATTTGTATAAAGGCGCCAAATAAAGTGATTTAGTCAGTTTGATGAAGGTGAAACCTGATCGGCAATTGTCCTGCTAAGTTAAACGTTACCAGTAATCAGAAATCCGAAATGTTATTGAAACGATCTGGTACATTTAACATACAAATTTTAAGACTTTAAAACAGAAATATAACCCGACCCTTGAAGAGTGAAGCCACACTATTATTTAACAAAGCTAAAGCGAACATCTGCTGACAGAGGATACTTACGTTCGTAAGACTATCATGTATTTACGTGACAAATGGGTTCATTATTGTTCACTTGAAGTCGAGAAACAAAGCCCGGGTTAAAACGTTGCATAGTATTTAATTACAAAGGTATATCTGATCCGCGTAAATAGTTCCTAACGGTAATGTATTACTTGGGCCCTTAAGAGTACAGTGTCACAGACAATTATTGTAAGTAGAAGGAAAAGAAAAAAAGGAAGTCGTTTCACGGGCTATCACAGAAATATAGAAATACATGTGCACATATACTTTTTTAAAGATTATCGTTACTTCCATGTTATTTTTTCCTTTCTCTTACTAGTATGATTATATACAATAGTCCCTTAAAAGAATGATTCAGCATGGAACCTATGCTTACTTTTGATTCAATGATAAATTCATTTTTTAAGGGACAGAGTTCAAGAGAGTTCTAAGCCACATAACGAAATGGCAAGTAAAGATGTCAAAGTATTTTGATGTACGATATTGCTGCTCAGTTATATCATGGCGAAATTTCAAGATTGATTCAATATTGATTCAACATTGACTTTTCAACATTGAAATCAAGACTGATTCCATTATTAATCTTACTCGGTACCTCAACTTCTTCCCACAATGCATTTCAAATTTAAATCATATCCCGCCAGTTTTGTTTGACACGCCTGAGACGAGACAAACATAAGATTTGTTTGAACGCTGAACTGTATATATTCTTCCCAGCTGTGCCTAATCATGCATTGAACCACAATTTTACTTTGCGGCACGATAAAAAAAACAAAGAGAAGAAGAATGGAACGAGTAACGAAAACAACCAGTTACTGAGTAGCTTCTCATATTTTATATGCTCAAACAGTAATATTTTAGTTCTGAATAGCAAGTAAACAAGTAATGTATACTGTACATATCAAGTAGATAATCTTAATACCTGATTTTTATATGATTTCATTGACTTTGAACATATTACCATAATTGTTAGCTATAATCACGGAAATAAACTTCTTATTTGTTTAATCTTACTGCTATTCTGAATGATCACTGTCCAGATGTTTTATATAAAGTAAGAAAATGCAGCTTTATGACGTCGATAATATCAATACAACAACTGAAGAAATATACATATTAAAAGTTGAATTATCAAAATTTAATTAGACTTTTGTTACATTAACCTTTTTGTGATAATGTATCAGAACACAGACAGGGGTGTACAGAATTACCTGACCAAATGAATCCTTGTAATGTTAAAATGAGCAATACATGTCGGGCACAGACCGATGATAAGCGACTCTTTGTTTCATAAAAAAAACATAATTTTTCATTGTTACATTGTCACAGTGATAATAATATGTTGCAGTGTAACAGATGGGAGCAATACAAACGGGTAACGTTGTTTACAATACAGCGTGTAAGTTATAATAATGGGATAAACACAATCTTGCTAATGAGGCAGTACTGTGCAAAGCGCTGTTGAATGAGAATGCAATCGACATCATAGTAATAAGGGCGTTAATAACGGCTGACTGAGCCGATACTTCTGTCAATTGCCTTAGCTGACAGGCTCTTTTGCGTGTAGGTTGTCTGATTGGCTCGATCGACAGCACAGGTCGGGAAATAGGTATCACCTCTATGACAGTTCTAAACCTACACATAATTCACCTATGTCTAATATCAACTTATACATATTTTCCTTGTCGCATGTAATTTTCAATGATGAGTTTTGTGATGTTGCTATAAGTCAGAGATTAAATGTTAAGAAAGTTCAGATGAAAAGATCTATATGCGTCTTGTTGATTTATTATGTGAATTAAATAGCAAGCTTTGCTATCTTAGTACTAGTGGTAATTTAAATGTTGTTTTACATCTGAGAATTAAGCCTTTGAAAACAGCTTTCTCAATAAAAAAAACCCCCAATAATCCCCGATAAATTACAAACATGTAACGTAATGTTACTGTTACATTGCGTTTCAAGTACGGGACAGTCCAATATTATCATAGTTCGAAGACAACTTGGTGTTTCTTCACGGTTAGAGGAACATCTGTTAAGACTTTAAATAACACTGAAGGGCTACACCATCTACAGTTAGCAATTTTCGTCAATTTAGGGGAGATTCCTAAGATAAAATTTGCATTTTCTCTTCATCTGGCAATGCCACTGCTAACTGCTACCTTACTAATTCAAAATATACAAGCAGTTATTTTTCATAGATGGGTTTGATTCAATCAGATGAGACAGGGTGTCTTTATTAAAAACAACACATCTTTAATTCGTTCCGGCGATTTATTCAGATCATGGTTGTTTATTTTATTATTTTTTCTCAGTTATAGTGATATACGTTACAGGTCTTGCATGACGGATAAGTAATCTTTTCACATTAGTTCAGTTTATTTACATATATCGAGATATTCGAAGAAATCATGTACAAAGTTTACTTGTTCTCTGCATTTCATATGTAACAGCTGGCTGCTGTAAAGGCTAATGTTGCCCCACCCACTACATTGACCAGGTTCTAGGTAAAACACAGAAATATAATGCGGCATTAACGATTTTTGAGGTTAAAAAAAGAACCTACCCTTGAAGACTATGATAAAGGTATGAAATTAATAGTTATGCCTACAGGGTCCCACTTGTATTGTACATGACCCTGGATTATTATCCCTCGGACAGATTACAGGTATGTAACGTAATGTTACTGTTACGATGCCTTTTAAATAAAACACCAATTTTACTATAGTAGAGGGAAAGTAAGAATGGCGTTTTTTATGCTTACTAGTACACTCTTCATCTTAAGACAGAATACAGACTTCAACAGCCGTTAGCTCTTGTTACGAGTTTTTTCAGAAATATGTTACATATGTCTTCACTTAATATTGCCACTGCTAACTGCAACCTAACCGATTCAAAATATAAAAGAAATTATTTCAAAGATAAGAGGAGCATGATTTAAAGACAAGTGATATCATATGATCATTAAGGACCACATGTATAAACTTTATTCCACCGATTTGGTATAATTTTCATAGTTCATTCGAATTTTTGTTACAGTTATATACGTTACAAATATATCATGACAGTTGACTAATATCTTAGGACTACATTTTGCGTTTTATGTAGTAGAATATTCAAACAGACATATTTATGACATAAAACACTTTCTTCCACTCAGTTGTTACAACTGGGTGTTGTATTGGGTTAATGGTACCCCACCCACTACTTTGGCCATTTTCTAGGTAAAATGATGAAAGAAAAAATGGCAACAACCATTTTTTAACTTCTAAAAGACTGTCCTAAGTAACTATTATAAGGGCATAGAATTAACTTTCAAGCTCACGGGACCCCTTTTTGTACGACATATGCCCCTGGACTAATATTATTACTTAATCTTTCTGTTGTTCAATGAAAAATAAACAATTATATAATAAGTCATATACAACATGAGCTTGGCCAAATTTTTGAAACGCAGAACTCCAGTTTCCTTCTTCGGATTTTTTTCTTTCTTCACCCATATGCAGCAAAATCCATGAGCTAATTCCGTCGAATTGGATTTTTTTCAGCAAAGGTCATTAAAAAACTAAATTTCATGGTTAAAAGAACCCCGCCAAACTTGTTTATACAACACACAGTGACAGTCCGTTGAACATTTTGTTTACATATGTAGATAACATGTACACCTGTCACTGTGTGTTGTATAAACAAGTTGGGTGGTTTCTCTAAACCATGAAAATTAGTTTTTGATGACCAGATACATTTCGACTACATTAGCTAATGGATTCTTAAATACATATTGGTGAAAAAATCATATTTCTGATGAAATAGATGGAATTCTACGTTTCCTAAATTTGGCAGAGTTTCAGGTAGTATATGACTAATTTAATAAATGTTGTTGTTTTTTAATTTAACAACAAGAATATAAACTATGATATGCAAACCCTATGATTATTTCTGTTATTCAGAACAAAAATGCATATTGTTCTTCTTAGACCTCAAAATACAAATTAACAACCAACTCGTATTGACATTTAGAAGTACCTTAAGGAAATAAAGGTTTAAGATGCGCAATGGTGAAATACGGGTATTTTTTCATAGCCGCCACATGGCATATAAAATTTTATGCCTAACTTTTGATTTGAAGAAAAAGAACTGGTGGAGTTCTATTAATTTTCTGCGAGTACCCAAATCAAAATATGTTTTTTGGCACTTTCATGATTTTTGTGCTTACTCTGAAGTTTTTTACTTCATACTTTTTTTCCATAAAAGTGCAACTAAGGTATTTTTTCTGTGGCTTAGGACTATATCACTCGGTCTATACCAAGAACGAAGTGAATTCAATAGAACTTTTTTTGACGACGGTAAGTTATTATTGGGAATTCGCTGGGTTATGATCATTAAATAAGATTCAAAGCGTGATAAATAATTTCCACTCACTCATCATATTCTAATTTCTTCAACAGAAAGATCATTACACTGACAATTAATGAAAGAACTCACAATAAAAAGTAAGCCGCGACAAGACAAACCCAACAAAGTGGCATCTGCGCCCAGCGAAGAATCGGATCAGCATGGGCATCTAATAGTCTAGGCCACCTACATGCCGACTGCGAATACTCTGATCAGACTGGTTGGATGCCCAGGCTGATCTGAGGCTTCGATGGGCGCATATGCCACTTCGTTTGTTTTGTCGTCGCGGCTCAAATATTGACGAATACAGCAGAATGCAAAGGTTGAGAACCACTCATTGACCTATGTATCACGCAGCTATGATAGCAGTATTAAGACAGCTTATTAAAGATCATATTTCTCGATGTAATTTCAATTTTTTATTTAAGTTTCAGTTAATCGAGTATCCTTTCCTTCTAAACGGGAATGATTTATTGGCCATTTAAAGGGTATCTGGTTCAGTTTATTTTCATTATTTTCTATTTCATTCTATTACGTTAGGAACGTAGCCATTTTTATATGCGAAAAAAATAAAGCCCCGATCTATGCCGTCTTCTTCGTAGTCTGATCTTGGTCTGCACTGTTTGCCATTAGCTCTTTAATGAGACACTAGAGATAAATTAATTGATTGGCGTCATTTGTTTCCTTCACCTAAAGTTTGTGCCAACTACATAAAGATTCTGGACCTCCTAATTTTCAAGCCCTGTTTTATCACTCATTTGGTGAAATATAGAAGATAAAAGCCTGACGTCACTGATAAGACACCTTGGGGGTTCCCCGAGTATGGTTGGCAGAAAGAGTGATACAGTATTATAGTATACAGTATTATAGTATACAGCTAATGCGCATGATTGTTTGTGTAAAATATGAATTTAAAACAGCAAAATTTTAATGTTTTAGACAGATAATATGTAAGGCTTACATTTCTTTTAAATGAAATTGAATTTCATTATTCATTTGCGTGCTAAGGTGCTTCAGAAAGTATATTTCTTCCTTTCTATCACACATGTTAACAGCGCAAATTTATAAAAGACTTTAAGTCTAGATGATGTAGCGTGTAAAAAGGGAAACGGAAAATACAACGAATGAACGAAAGGACAAACAAACCATTAAATGAATGAATGAATGAATGAATGAATGAATGAATGAATGAATGGCAGTGAATCGAACATGAATGACTCCGATGCATATCTTTTTCTTTTATATTTCTTAGTTCAAGCTTTTGAACTTCATGTAATTTTCAAAAAAGTACTGTTGGCTTAGCTCTATCACTGTTTTAGGTTGCATTAACTTGTTTTTGGATATAGCTGAAAGCTTACACTGAAACGAGATAAAATGCGAAATTCAATTTAATCATTGAATTATTGTTAGCATTAAACTGTTCTTCACTTGTTAGGTCTCGCACTCATCAAATACAATATATACTTTTTATCATAGATTCTCTAATAAAAAGTATCTGGGTCTGTATCCTATGTTAATTTGCTAAATAAAAATGTTTGTTTCCTGTTGTACAATAGCAACTTCGCTGTCTTCAGTGGAACCTTTGATCAAGGACATCTTATCACAGAGTTCAAAAAACGCCGCTGGTGTCCTGTGGTGACAATTTGATAAAAACATGTATCTAAAATAACGGTTAATTTTCTTTTCCCTAAATCCGATCGACAGTTTATAGTAATTCCGCCTAAGTTCTCTTAGATATTTTAATTTTTATTTTCTATTTTTTATTTCCATCCTATCCTATTTATACTAATAAATATGCTTTGTAGTAGAAAAGATTAAGATACTGATCTACAGTATTTTCATTTTACTCTCTTAATATTTTTCAGTCGTAGTTTTTAAGAAAAACAGTCCGGTTGGTTTAAACAATATTTTAATTAAACAACATTAACAACAGTCCGGTTAAGTTGATGGGTATACCCAAATACGTGTTTTACTAGATGAATTCAATTAGTTAAATGATTTCTTTTTCGTATGACAGGATAAGATAAGATAATTTTATTAAAGTCTCACCTCACATATAAATAAAAGGCAAAATTCATATATAGGTGACAGGTGACTAAGACCTTTTTCCAATTATTTTAAATCGGTAGCTATTTATTCGCACTTATTTTAATTATCTTTTACGCATTTTAGCGATTACACTTCAGACTTTCTTAAAGAAAACCACTGCTAATATTTTGCCAACCAAGCTACCCACGTGATCATCCAGTGATGTCACTGCGGGATTCCCGTTATCTCCTATTGCAAATATTCAACGGTCCCAGGATTTCAGAAGACAATATTTTTTGTCGCTGTTGACTGCACAGAATTGAATAAAGCAAAACTTGGTACGAGTGTTGGTTTACTTTTTTATTTATCTTCACTTTTTTACCCAAATACAATGTTTTTTTACTAATTTACAGACTTGTACGCTAAATTTTGATTGATTGATTTGATGCTTAACGTCCACGGTAAACATCTATGGTCATGTCGGGACGGCCAGTTACATGTAACCTAAACACACTATTCCTGGGCAGGCTTAGACCTCCTAAGCGTTTAACCAGTAATAAGTGCACATACTTTCGCCAGTAACTGATAACTGCCCTTCTTGAATCAGCGGAAGGCGAATCGAAAGTATGTGGCCAGACCAGGTTTCGGACCCAGGACCTCTGACTTATGAGTCAGGTGCCCTATCGATTGCGCTAATTGGTCCGGCCTTGCACGCTATAAGTGCCTTATTAAATCTTCTTCTAAACATAAATTTCTATTAGTATTTGCCCCAACGTGACCAGCCATGTTTGAGCTCCTAAAACTGAATGAATGGGAATGTGCAAAGTCATCTGAATATATAGCCTCTAACCTATACATAGAAGAGGCGTCTAGTGTGATAAATAAGTACCATATTAATTCTAATAAACGCTATTGGTCTGATAATTGCCCCCACTGCCTCTTTTATTCAAAAATGAGTCCCGACACGACAAAACAAACACAGTGGCCAATTTTTGTTTATAAGTGACTGGCATGAGAAGGGGATAAGGTACATCTCTGATTTTTTTATGAGAATGGAGATTAATACGAGTTTGATATGCTGAAAAATTGATATGGCTTGAGAGGTACTTCTCTTGCCTATCAATCCTTGCTTAGAAAAATTCCTAAAAGATGGCTGACTATGTTAAATAACAATAAAATTTTATGTACTATAAGTAGATTTAATTTTAAATGTAATACATATGTACAAATGCTTATAAAGGATAAAAAAGGATGCAGACGCTTATACGACATTCTGATTGATGCTAATAAACCTAGCATACACAATAGATGGTTGAATGAGGTGGGAATTATAAATGAGCATACAATGGGAAAATTATAATCGAGTTATAAAATTAGTAAACGAAGTAAAACTAAAAGATTTTCAATATAAAATTACAAATAGAATTTTGGTTACACAATCGTTTTTGTTTAAAATCATTAAAGTTGATGACAATCTTTGTGAATACTGTAAACAGTATATCACCTTTTCGTACAATGTGAAAAAGTAGTGCAATTTTGGAATCAGCTGAAAGTATGGCTGTCCACCAATTCAAATATGTCAGTTGATTTAAATAAACGAAATATACTATTTTCTTACCATGATACAAATCAAATGAGAAACTATCTGTTTGTTATAGCTAGGTACTATGTTTACAGTAACAAATTCTCAGGAAAAGAATAAAGTTTTAATAATTTCTTGAGTCTTCTCGAAAGGAAAATATATAGCACATGTAAATGGTACAATGGCAACTTTTTCTTAAAATGGCCTCCCTTGTTTCTATATTTTAATAGATTTTGAAATATTATTTAGCTTATATTACTGTTCTGGGTGGGATCTGGGATTGAATTGTGCAGTCCATGAGAATTTTCCCAATTTACTTTTTTTTTTTTTTTTTTTTTTTTAATTTTATTCCAGAATTTTTCAAAAGCGTACAATTAACATACATAAATACTCGATTACTTATTTTCAAACTACACATTATTATATTTCATGTCCTAATGCAGATATACACAATTGAAAGTATATAGAGATGGAGAGAGAGAGAGAAAAAAAAGACAGAGAGTTTAGAGAAGGAAAAAAGGAAGATAAACCGTAATAGACATAGATATACGATTACATGTTTTCAAACTACGCCTTATGCAGATTTACACAAATTAAAGTATAGAAAGAGAAAGTAAGCGAGAGATAGAAAGTATTTAGAAGAGGAAAAAGAGAGCTAGACCGTGGTAGACATGATATAAACGCTTACTAAGGAGACACAATATTTAAAGAAAAAGAGGAAGAAAAGAGATAAACAGAAAAGCATAGTAAAGAAGACAAAATAAAAAGGAGGACAGGATAACCAAACCTGTGGAAATTCTCTTTTGAAACTCCTAATCAGCAATGGTTCATCCTGCAAGGAATTACTGCTGTATTACTAATTACTGACATATAGTCCGCTCTCGATATCTCGAAGTCAAATTTCAGCTCAAACCACTGATATATCAAAGTAAATTTTCTGATACCAGAAAACCCACTCTGAGATATCAGTAGAGAAGTAAAGAAAACGTACGCTATTTGGTAGAATAACTGTTATTAAATCCTTAGCTTTGGCAAAGTTTATACACTTATTTATGGCATTACCTAATCCTCCGGGGGAATTAATAAAAAGACTCGATAAAATATTTTATAAATTTTTATGGAATTCTGGACCGGATCGTATTAAAAGATGTGTAATTATCAAAAACCTAGGAGTAGGTGGTCTGCGAATGACAAATATAAACTCTTTTGTAAAAGCGTTAAAGCTATCATGGTTAAAAAGAGTGATAAAAAGTTCCCAAATTGAGTCTTGGTTTTCATTAGCTAAAATTGACTTTCAAACTTTGTTTTGTTTAGGATCAGGGAGTAAAATGTTGAAAGAAATATTGAATTTGCAGAATCCATTTTGGACAGATATTATAACATACTGGTCGGAGTTTTGTAATAAATTTAATATAGAAACTGCACAGCATATACTTGATTCCCCCGTGTGGAATAATACAAATTTAATTAATGGGCAAAATTTCTTTATAAGTGACTGGTATAAAAAGGGGATACGATTTATTTCTGATTTATTTGATGACAATGGAGACTTATATGAGTTTGCAACATTGAAAAATAGATATGGTTTGAGAGGTACTTTTTTGGACTATCAGTCTGTGCTTAGAAAAATTCCAAAAAACTGGATGACGACATTAAATAACAATAAGATTTTAATTATTAGTAACAGATATAACGTTAAATGTAATATATATGTACAACAGCTTATGAAAGATAAAAAAGGATGCAGACGTATATATGATATTATGATAGATGCTAACAAACCAAATATACATACTAGATGGGTGAATGAGGTGGGAAATATAAATGAGCAGCAGTGGAAAAATTATAATCGTGTGATACAGTTAGAAAAGGAAGTAAAGTTAAAAGACTTTCAATATAAAATAACAAACAGAATTTTAGTAACAAAATCTTTTTTGTGTAAAATAAATAAAGTCGATAATAATCTATGTGAATATTGTAACCAGTACCCAGAGACAATTTATCACCTTTTTGTACAATGCGAAAAAGTAAAACAATTCTGGAATCAACTTAAAGTATGGTTATCTGCCAATTCAAACATAACGATCGATTTAAATGAACGAAATATATTGTTTTCTTATCAAGATGCAAATCAAATGAAAATATATTTGTTTGTTATAGGTAAGTATTATATCTACAGTAACAAATTTTCGGGGAAAGAATTAAGCTTAAATAGCTTTTTGAGTCTTCTTGAAAGAAAATTTAAAAGTGAAAAGTATATCGCATATGTAAATGGTACCACTGCAAAGTTTTTTTCGAAATGGTATCCCTTGTGTCAATATTTTAATAGAGTTTGAATGTTGCAAACCTGATAATATTGCTAAAAGTTGCATTTATATATTAAATAAAATAAATTCGTTTATAAGAAGATTGTGAGATTATAAAGATGACATTAGTATCAGTATGGAGTAAGGACTTTAATTTTAAACTAGACTATTGTATAATAAATATAAGAAAAAAAGAAGAAAAAATATATACGTGGTCTCAATAATGTAGTATAATTATCGTTAGAATAAACTGAAAATCCTTATAGCGATAAAGGGGGGTTATGGATTATATATATACTTCAGCTAGCAGTTTTGCTGAGAAAAATACATATATTTATATATTCTAAGAGTGCGAAGGGTGCGGATGCTTCAGTGTTGAAATACAGTCAGCTCCCGATGTCTCGAACATTGATATCCTAAAATATCCTCTTATATCAAAGAATATGTTTCCCTTTTTTTATCTACATATCAACTCTTTCCCAATTTACTTTTACTTTCCGGTCATTCAAGTGTAATAGAAATTTATTAAAATAATAAAGCATTTATGAAGATTTGAGATTATAAAATATTATGATAGTAAAAGTAGCCTTTAAGTCATACACTAAAATTATATCCGACATGTAGTAAATGAATATAAAAAAAATATATATGATATATAACCGGTTAATTAAAAAAATATACATATAAAATATAGAATCAAATTTAAAATACAAAGCCATAAAGTCATACTCTAAGCTTAGGTCCGACGTGTATTAAATCAATATAAAAATCTCAAAACTGGTCTTTTAATATATACGAGTATATACATATAATCAAATCTAGCAGACCAAACCGGGGGAACGCCGTTATGAGAATTGAAACAGTCAAAATAAACGACAAAACAAACACATTTGTAGTAACAAAAGAAGTAGCTTTGAAATTGGATAAGAAAGAGCGTGGATAAATACGCCACTTAACAGTTTGGATAAGAGAATTACTTATACGTATCTATCACAGATGTGAAGGGTGCGAACACTACTGTATTGTTATCAAATAAGAATAACAATAATTATAATAATAATAATAAACTAATATGACATAAGTACTGCAGTGAAACAATAGAAATTATCCTTTCAGGTTAAACCACTATTAATCAAGAAGTTGAACAAGATTTTTAATAGGCTTGGTTTCACCTTTCTTTTCTTTTTACTACATCTACTCTACTGAGCTTTGAGCTCTCTCTCTCTCTCTCTCTCTCTCTCTCTCTCCACACTGTTACTTGTTTATATATGAAATATGATTTAAATTTATATGGTATATGTTAAAAAAAGGTACACATATGTGTATGTATGTCTGGTATATGTTTTGGAAATTTTGAAATAAAATTAGGGAAAAAAAACACAGTGGCACGTGCGCCAGGCGAAGACTCAGATTGGCCTGTAGCCTAGGGTCTAGCTACTTCCTTGCTAACAGCGAAGACTCTGATTAGACTGGGCGGATGCCCAGGCTGATCCGAGTCTTTGCTGGGCGCACATGCCACTTTGTTGGTTTTGTCGTGTCGCGGCTTAAATAATGGTGTACTGACTTCAAACCTCACTGTTTTCCATCAGTTAACGTAGAAGAACACCATAAATTCCTGTTTTCTTCTCTGGAGGTGGCAGCTCTAAAAACTATATTGCGTCTATTGAAGATGATTTGGGCCGCGACACGAGAAAACCAACAATGTGATTGTGCGCCCAGCGCAGACTCAGATCAGCCTGGGCATCCGCCCAGTCCGATCAGACTACCTGCTAAGCGCTTAAAGTCTAGATAAGGGACTAAGCTACCTCCATGGGGACAGCGAAGACTCTGATCAATCTAGACGAATGCCCAGGCTGATCTGAGTTTGCAATGGGCGCACAATCGCTTTGTTGGTTTTCTCGTGTCGCGGCTCAAATTCTGATGATGTGATTCAATTGTGTTTTTATAAAGTCCAGGAGGAAAACTTGTTCGATAATTTACAATTTACCTGAGGGCCAATGACCCTATATCGCTCACCTGAGCACTGAGGTTATGTTGGAAAAACAGCAACAAAACCACATGCCCAACAGCAATAAAAAAATGAAAATCTTGCCTTTCGGTTGCCATGGCAATCAATCAAAATCAGGGATTTAGGCAAAATTCATATGCCTGGTAGAGGACTATTCCAGAAACATTTCTGTAAAGCTTTATCAAAATATCTGCAGTAACACAGAAACAAATGCAATATTTCCAATTTCCCCATTGTAAGTCTGTGGAAACTCTAAGTTGCCATAGCAACAAATTCACATCAGCAACGGTAAAATAAAACATAATTTAGAGAGAGGCTAATGTAATTGACATGTATGCAAAGTATCACCTTCATCCCTTTTATGGCTTCTGAGGAAAAGATTTTGTAATATTTTCAAAAATTTACCCTTTATTTTGCCATGGCGACCAATCAAATTCAACAAAATTCATATGAATCATAGAAGACTACCCAAGGAACATTTTTATAGAAAAAAATTCTAAAAAACTGGTGTGAGACAGCAAAAATTGCCAATTTTCACTTTCCCCATTATAAGTCAATGGAAACTATAAGTTGCCATAGCAACCAGAGTTCTTACGGGATTGGAAGAAAAAAACATAATTTATGTAGAGGCTAATGTCATTTACATGTATGCAAAGTATCAGCTTCATACCTCTTATGCCTTCTGAGGAGAAGATTTTTGAATATTTTTGTCTAAAATTTACCCTATATTTTGCCATTGCAACCAATCAAATTCAGCGATTTGGTCAAAATTCAAATGAATCGTAGAAGACTACTCAAGAAACATTTCTGTGGAAAAAAAATCCAAATAACTGCAGTGAGATAGCAAAAATTGCCAATTTCCATTTTCCCCATTATAAGTCAATGAAAATTATAAGTTGCCATAGCAACCAAACTGCTGGAGCAATTGCCATGAAAAACAGTAATTCTATAGAAATTAGTACTAAGACCATTTCTGTAAAGTTTGAGCTTTATTGGCCACAGAGTTTCTGCGAAGATGAGTTTTTAATATTTTTCTATTTTTAACTATTCGGTTGCTATGGCAACCAGTCAAATTGAACATTTTGCCGTAATTTAATATGGCTGGTTCGGGACTACTCATGGGACATTTCAATAAAAGTTCTGTCAAAATATCTGCAGTGACATAGCAATAAATGCAAATTTTCCATTTTGCCATTGTAAGTCAATGGCAACTTTAAGTTCCCATAGCAACCAAACTGCTAAAGCAATTGCCAAGAAAAACAGTACTTTTATAGAAGCTAGTACCAAAATCCTTTCTGTGAAGTTTGAGCTTTATTGCTTGCATAGTTTCTGAGGAGATGATTTTTGAATATATTTTTTTCTATTTTTAACCATTCGGTTGCCATGGCAACCAGCCAAATTGTGCAATTTACATAAATTTCATGTGGTTGATAGAGGACTACTAAAGGAACATTTCTATAAAAGTTTTGTCAAAATATCTGCAGTGACATAGCAATAAATACAAATTTTCAATTTTTCTCATACAAGTCAATGGCAACTTTAAGTTGCCATAGCAACCAAAGTTCCAAAGCGATTTGGATAAAAAACAGTATTATTGGTTCCCCCTGCCTATAGATGCTACACATGAAATTTAGTAACAATGGGCCTTGTAGTTTCAGAGGAGATGTCGTTTGAAAATGTTGACGGACGGACGAGGACGACGTACGACGGACGACGGATGCCTGCCTATACTATAAGCTCACCTGTGAGCCTTCGGCTCAGGTGAGCTAAAAAGCGAAATATCCTCACCTTAATTTTTAAAGTAATTTCCTTCTATTGAATTGGTACTGCCGATTCCAATACTTATGCAAAACTACTTGTACGACGTAACTTAAACAGACTTTTAGTAGTAAATCGGAAGCTTGAGAACGATCAACAAGTCTCAGAAAACATCACACTGGTTTCCTTGTACCGTAAATATCCGATTGTTAGACGAGAGCACACGTTTTAAATTATCGCAAATATGTACATGAGTCTTGGGTGAATTAGCTTTAGAACAGGGTTTTCACTTCAAAAACAATCCCCAACGTCTACACCCGTCTTAGATACGGATTTAGAAAGTTCTTGATACCTCATACTGTGAAGGGCATATGTTAATCTTCGGCACTGGTATTCTAATTTTGAGAGTCTATTTATATAGGATCTGTTTTCTTCCTTTATCGGTATGTTTGTCCAAGGTCAGGTATGAGCAATCCAGAAGAACTCGAACTTGAATGTCAATATTAAACGAGTGAAAGTCCAATTTGACAGCCTCCGTTAACTCTGTATGCAAAGGACGAGTTACACTTTACTATTGCAATGTGCCCACTGAAAAGGCCGATCTTCGAAGGTAGGCAGATAACCACAAAAACATGCAGAAATGTTATCTATATGTTTCTAGTTTATTCTGTACGATTTCATTTTCCCGTATTTCAATGCCTTTTAGGTTAATTTTGCGGTTGAATACATGTACTGTCTGCAGCAGTTAACATTGAGCCTATGGGAATTTGAACTACCAACGTCCACTATGCATCCAAATTTCACTTCATCCTACCCTCGTAACCACTACAATTTTTATATATAATTATTCCTCATATACATATTCATCATAATCGGGTTATATTAGAGTGGTTACGAGGGTAGGAGTAAACGAAAAATAAACTTTTTGGGTAAATTTTCATGTATCCAACACTAGGACTAAAGGATTTAAATCAAAATCGCAGCAGTATATTTTGTAACTGACAGAAAATAGTGGCATTATTCGACACAACACATCTTTCTCAAAGTGTTCATTTATGTAGTATGTGTTCCTAATGCCCCCACCAAGGATTCCGTTATGTGTGTGGGGGGTGTCGGGGCGGGAGGGGGGGGGGCGCAGCGCTGGGCATACCTATCGGTATGGCGTAATATGCGTATGTAAGGCGTTAGACTGAATGTCCTCCATCATCATGCTATGATATAACCTCTGATGTTATAATGTTGCGACGTGGTCAAATGATGTATTCCTCTGCCTGAAGCTGAAGCATTGTAAAATTCTGTTACCTTGAACTTTGGTCCACTAACTTTGTATGAATAGTTACTTGGATGAGCTTTTTCCTTACCTCTTTTGATATCTTTGCATTGGGGTAAGAGTGCTGATATTTGATCAGATCATATCTATTAAATGTAGGAACTGCAAAGCATCCATGCACACTGAGTCTTTAAACTTTATGCATGGACCAAGATTTTCACTTATTTCTCAACACTGTTTTTGGATTCGCAACATACTATCTGTAGGTTACTGTGACATATATTTAAAAGTTCACTGTTCTTTTCTGATATATTCAACATTATATATGCATCATACTAAAGACAATGGTTCAGTCAGACATTGCAAATGACGTCATACTATGTGTACGTCATTGTGACTTGTATTTCAGGATCCATTGAATAAATGTTTTATATCAAACTAATATTTAATTGATATTTAATCTTCCTCGGACTCGGAATAGTAAGTCACTTCAGCGCTGCGTCTCATTTGGTACTACATGTAGGTCCCTGTGACCTGAATTTCTTGGTTCACTGATTTTGTCTAATATTTTAAACATCTGTACCTATGTAGCATCCATAAATACGTAATATTTCATACGTGTTTATTAATATTTGATGTGATGAAGCTTTCATTATATATATAAGTGGTGATTTGGTTGGTTGGTTGATTTGATGCTTAACGTCCACGGTAAACAACTAAGGTCATGTCGGGACGGTCAGTTAACCTAACCACACTATTCCTGGGCAGGCTTAGACCTCCTAAGCGGTTAACCAGTACTAAGTGCACATACTTTCGCCAGTAACTGACAACTACCCTTCTTGGATCAGCGGAAGGAGAAACGAAAGTATGTGGCCAGACCGGGATTCGAACCCAGGACCTCTGACTTACGAGTCAGGTGCCCTACCGATTGCGCTACCCGGCCCGGCCTATAAGTGGTGAATAATGCTTAAGAAAAAAAGATGGTTGATGACCTTTTCATGCACTTGCCAGAGCACAAGCGTGCAAAGCGTTTCGCCAAGAATACATTTGCTTAACCTTATCGGTTGGTTATAATCGACTTCCTGTTCATTTGTTTCATTATTTTCACAAAAACAAACGCTTCACATGCTTATTATTATGTTAACAAACACTTGTAAAATCTACTGTTCTGAGGTTTCGTAAAAATTCAAATAAAATTTCTCCTTACTAGATGTTTTGAACGAATACATCTCTTTTAGACTGTGGATAAGAACCAAAAGTATTATATCTGTCAGTTTGGAGGGCTGATATGTCAGCGGAATAGATGATTATATCGAAAAACCGCAGGTAGTTAGTGTACCCCGTTCAGCACCCCATATGCAATAAACCGGAAGTCACGTGATTATTTATGAAACCGCAAACTTAAAAATGTGCTTATATAAACTGCCAAATGCCAAGCTTTTATTTACATAAATTTTATCAAGATCGGTCGTGGGCACAAAAACGGCCAAAGTGTAACCCGTCCTTCAAACGTGGGTGTAGTTTCCCCGAACAGTAACTGTCAACGTTGAGGAACTTCAGCGTTGAGTATAATTTTGCGCTTCCAACTATCTTTTCATGCCAGAATTTACTGATTTTCCTGAATAGCTATCTTTTCCATAAAATTCTTGGGACAGGAGCGTCTAACAATGATTCAATATCGGGAAGGTCATAGAGCCACATTATCTTCTTGACTTCGACAAACCAACTGGCGCTCTTTGAGGTTTTCACGGCAATCTTGCCAAACGTTTTTCGATAGTAGTTTTAGGTAGTAGACACATATTATTCAGAAATATCAAAGTTTTAATATGCAATAGACCTTCTACGGGTAACAGTCCAGTAAGTATATATATAACAGGATCAGCAGTTTGCGTTGGTAATGATAAAACATGTTTCAAGAGTTTCTTCATAAAAACCTCAAGTCTGTCTATGAATTTCTGTTTTGGTAGAATAACTTCTAATCCATATGTTAGTACAGGTAGTACATATACAATGTATCTTGATAAGATGAACACAAATAGCAGTGTCAAGTCCATTTTGACCATATAAACCTGCTGGCAGGAGACTATAACAGGTTCTTCGAGCCTTCTGTATATTATTATTGATTGTCTCTTCCATAGTAACGGGGCCTGAAACTGCTGAATTCCTAAGTGGGTTGTAATTTGTACGTTTGACATATCTTTCCCCAATAGTTGTAATGCACATGACGAATCAGCACTGCTGGAGCTTTCAACAGGGCTGCCCACAACGACACTTTTATCTAGTTGTAGCTTATACCGGCGCTGTTGACTAAAACCACCCGCTATGTTAATCATAACTTGAGCTTCTTCTCGCGTCTCGCTAGCTAACAACATGTCATCCGCACAAGATGGCGCTGAGCACTTGATATCACCTACTTTGGCTCCTAAACTGGCTCTTTCATATACATGCAGGCCCCGAGGTTATAAAACTTTTTTCGTGCTCAACTCAGCTGAGCATGAAATTTTCTCTGCTGATAAATATAAAAATGCCAACTTATGTTGGCATTTCCATATTCATTCGCAGAGAAAATTACATACTCAGCTAAACTGAGCAAGAAAACAACTGTACTTATCTGTAGTTGGCTATTTATTAGCAGGTAAAATTTCATGCTCAGCTGAGTTGAGCATGAAAAAAGTTTTATAACCTTGGGACCAGGACTGGCTCTACATAGACTTTGTACTGATCAGCACTAAGAACACCACCTTGCCGTACTCCTTGTTCTATCTGAAAACGTTCTGACACAGCTCCGCCCCATTTTATAGCACTGACAGCACCAGCCTGAAGACTGTCAATAAGGTTCCAGTGTTTATCATCGACTCCACATTGATAAAGCTGTCGCATGATTATCTTGTGGTCGACAACATCAAATGCAGACTTTGCTTCAAGAGCAACAAACACTAATGGTTTCTTTTCATCTACATAATGCCGTCTGGTCTCCTCGACTATCCGACTATCAAAGCTGTATTGAGTGGTGAAGATTTAGCAGTAAATCCCCTCTGCAGTGCTGAGTGCGTATCCAAATTAGTAGTACGTCCATGCACTGAGAGTTACCCAATAGTCATTGCTTTTTCTTTCTGTATTGGAATATAACTAGCGGTTGAACGCTCATTTTGGTCTGTCGTGAGATATTTTATAGTGAGGTGCCGCTGCAAGCCTTTTACTACAGTTTCGAAGTTGTAAATGACGGTTTTTAGCCTGCTTTTCACAAATAAAACAACATTGAGTTTCACATAAAACGCCTTAGAGAATTAATATACAAAGTCATTTTAGTCGGTAACTGAAATGATCGACTTTCGAGATCACACACCTGACAAAAATAAAATAAAATAAATAGATAAATAAATAAATAAATAAATAAATGAATATCAAAGCTGTATTGAGTGGTGAAGATTTAGCAGTAAATCCCCTCTGCAGTGCTGAGTGCGTATCCAAATAAGTAGTACGCCCATGCACTGAGAGTTACCCAATAGTCATTGCTTTTTCTTTCTGTATTGGAATATAACTAGCGGTTGAACGCTCATTTTGGTCTGTCGTGAGATATTTTATAGTGAGGTACCGCTGCAAGCCTTTTACTACAGTTTCGAAGTTGTAAATGGCGGTTTTTAGCCTGCTTTTCACAAATAAAACAACATTGAGTTTCACATAAAACGCCTGTGAGAATTAATATACAAAGTCATTTTAGTCGGCAACTGAAATGACCGACTTTCGAGATCACACACCTGACAAAAATAAAATAAAATAAATAGATAAATAAATAAATAAATGAATGAAAATACAATGTATAGGCATGAGACACCATTCGTTGTCCTGTTGAGTTTATACTACATTGCTCGACGGGGGTCCGGAAATTGAAAACTGTATTTTATGGAGCAATTTTTCATTTTTCAAAACCATGTTCTCCGTGTATTTGCAAATTATTTGACTCAAATGATACACATATACACATGAACCAAAATTTTACCACCAAACGTGAAGGTTTACCGGCTTTGCATAAGGATTTAAGTTTAGCTGTTTTTACGCTGTTCTTAAACGGAAATACTTTCGCCGTCATAAGTTTAAAGAAAATGGCAAAAATACAATGTACACATTTGGGTCCCCTTTCATTGTCCCGCTTTCGTTTATATTGAAAATCTCAACGGGCGACCAGGAAGCTTTTTGTCATTGTTCCAAAATCATGTTACCCCTACTTTCAGCCAGTTATATGACTCAATATATCTACATTAGGCTAGTTTTTTATCACAAGGATTTATGTTTAGATATATTTACCACTGATAGGACTATGGAGGTCTAAAGAAGTTAGCCCGGAACCTAGCTCACACAGACAATTATTACTTGCAACCCATTCCTCTGGTAAAAAACTGGTAAACTGGCTTACAGCAGGACAAGGTCTACCGTGCTTGCAGTAGCTGCGAGTGAGGACTGTTAGGCTGTTTTTTTGTTTGTTTGTTTGTTTTTCTCTCGTTTGTCCTGTCCCCTATCTCTAGCAAGCAACTCGTTATAGACTGAAATACTACATGTACCTCAAAGGCCTTTTACACCCTAAAGCAACCAACCAGTCGACGAAATACTAAACAAAACGTTTGAAGCTGGTCAATATAACTGGGGACGGGGGAAGATATTATTGTTGACAAGGGAGGATATCATTGTTCGCCAAATTTGGGCTTATTACAATAACTTCAAAGAGTGTGACAGTCGAACGGAAAGACGGACGGACATGCACTATTTCCAAAAAGACCCAATTATTAAGCGGCTGAGGACAAGGAAGTACATACACCAAAACTCTTAAACAAACACCAAAAGCCATAATCGTATGTAAAACAAATGCATCTATCTTCTGCAAACTAACATTTGACGGTATTATATAGATGTGTTTCAAACCTGCAATAATGATTTCTCCCTCTCCGATGCGTCCCGATGCGTCACGATACAGCTACTTTTACAGCTACATCTTATCCGAAAGAACTCTATTTGTCGTATTTGTAAATGTTGTGCCATGTATAAAGTATACGAATAAAATACTGATTAAACTAACAGTGGGAACGCAGACTCATCACATTTGAGTAATTCATTTTCGTTTGAATGGTCGTCTACGCACAAAAAAGTAATCCCTTTTTTCGCCGGAGAAAAATGGCGGGAAATTTTTGTCAGAAACAGCCCCAAAATAATGCTCATTTAAAAAGATATGCAGTCGTGGTTTTCTGACGGACCAGATCACAATGAAATTTTATGTTGTATTATTGAAATCAGATGCATATCGGTACCTCAATGCAGTTTGCACACCCAAAACAACGATCACAATTTGACAACCGTTTTTCAGAAAATTAAAACCCTAAGACAGTACCCCAAAGTTATTTTGAAAAGAAAATTGTCCCAAAAACCAAATTAGATGCCATTATAACTTAACCGTCGTTCATACATTCGACCGTCTTTCAGCGAGGTATATCTACGGGAGAAAGTCTATTTACGTTGAAAATCGATAATGAAGTTGATCATTTTTACAGCACGTGCGTTTGTCAACACACGGACATTTTTCTGCTGGATCGACTTGAACCAGTTGAGGAGACCAACTGTTTCTTCATTTATGGTACAGTAAAGTTTGTAATCATTTAGCATACTGTGCATTTATTAAGATTTTGCGTAGGTCTGCCTGCCTGTGATTTTTTGGGCTTCTGAATTTAGGCTACACGCCGAGAACGAACGAGAGAAAGCAAAACAAACACACTGGTACTCGAGTAAACCACAAAGTTTGACAAACGAAAAACATTGAGTGATTGACCGGCTGTTTTTTTTAATAGTGGAACAAGAAAGAGCAAGCGGAATGATAATAAATATTTCAAGTGAAACCTACATGCTTTAGTCGAATACGGACAACTCGCCCCAAGACAACTCGCCCCCCAAAAATCTCGCCCCAAGACAAGTCGCCCCTCCTTCAGGTGACAACTCGCCCCACATTCTGAGACAACTCCCCCAGACAACTTCCCCCTAGACAATGCGCCCCACATTCTGAGACCACTCGCCCTTCTAAAGAATTCTGTCCCGGACGACGCCCCCGCCCCCCTCCCCCAACACACACGTACCCTTTCAGAAGGCATCCCACAAAAAATACAAGAGACAGCTTGCTCTTACTCATAAATCTGTCAAAACCCTGTCCCGTTAGGCGCTAAGGGACCGACCATTTGATATTGTGGGGGGTGGGTGGGGGGGTTTGGATATGCAAGAAAAAAAAACAAATTAGCTCATGAGGGGATTTAAAAAAAATCAGACATCGAAAAACAATGAAAAAAAAAAAACCTGGCTCCACCCAAAATTTCTTCAGAACAGTCTGCAGATATAAATTCCATTTGAATTGAGTTTTTAAAATGTCACTGGCTTCTGGGGGCGCAGACTCCCCATATTTATAGTAATGTTTTAATATCTACAATTTATTTTTTACACCAGCAGCACCCCCCCCCCCCCACCCCCATACACATATCATATGTTCGTACATTTTACCAAAAGAAATCCTATACAACATTCACATACATGTATTATTGATCAGCCGCATTACGAAGTAAATGTTTCTACTAAATAAAACTGAATTGCAAAAGAGTCACTAGCATGTGGGACACAAAGCCATTATGGCAAAATAAACACTCTAAAAGGAGGCAAAATTCCTAAAAAAAAAAACCCTTTATTTCTTTTATCATCATTCCTAGTTTTGCTCTATTTTTTCCAATCTTAAAATTGCCATTAAAATTGGGAAATTGCTTTGGCTTCTGGGAGGGGGGGGGGGGCGTTGCCCCCTAGACCTCCTTTGTTAACTTCTTAGCAAAGAACTTTTAGCCATTTATTAACTTGCATTCATTTATAATGTGACTCTATCAATAAGTATTTACAAGTAGCACATCACACTTGTGTGATAGGCTCTTGGTATTTATCAAACTTTCAAAAGTGCGAATAAAAGCATACAGGGATGTTTGCATCTGTACCATAGATGAACAGGGTAACATGCTCCAGGCACTGGTTTGCAAATGCAAGCTAACCCATGCCCTTATTCTTATGACCGGTCCCTAAAGGGGACAACAAATACTAATAAGCATTAATGCATGATTTTAGCATGCCTCCTAGCCACAGTTCGATAATTACTCTCCAGCTGCAGAACTCTCAAAACCTCGCTGCTCAGCCCCTGGGTGTACCAGGTTATCGTTGAAGTGCTTTGGGTATTTAATGTATTTACCAAGGTCCACCCATTCACAACCAGGGTCACGGCGAACCTCTTCCTTTTTTTGGGGGGGGCGGGGGGCACAGGGGTGGGGGAGGGGGCGAGTTGTGTTCTGCATCGGGGACAAGAACGTAGATAGTCTAGTAAGGTGAGTGTCTGAGAATATGGGGCGAGTTGTCTTCTGAAAGTGGGACAAGTTGTCTTCTAAAAGATGCAGTTGTAATGACAAACAGCGTAGATCCTGCTTCGGGATCTATCGCACTTTCATCGCACTTTAATCACTTTTTTCATCAAATTCGGTAATTTTCCTTGAAGGAATATGGAGACTTCAATCAATTTATTTCAATTCAATGTATGATTTAACATTGATTCAACACTGACTCTCAACATTTTGCTATAACAGGTTTACCCAAGGGAAGTCAGTTTCTGTGCACAAGGCAGTAAGCACCTGCCATATTTTTGAATAAGTGGGTCAAATTTTACTAAACTTCCATGGATATATCGTTTGGACAAGCCAAATAGCATCTTTGCAAGTCAAGGGTACTAAGGCCACTTTGTTTCTTATGTATGTAAGGAACAAAGTGGTCTTAGTACCCTTGGATTGCATAGTGGTCTTAGTACCCTTGGTTTGTAAAGATGTCTAAAAAGTTGATTAGGTTTTGGTGACTTTGACCCCATTTTCAAGGTCACAAGAGGCCTTAGACTTGCCCTTCTGTGGTCTGCGTCAGCATGACAATTTCTTGTACCCACAATATTTCTTTAACCAATTTCACCAAACTTGCATGGATATATCATTAGGACAAACATAAGAGCATAATAGATTTTGATCACGTTGACTTTATTTTCAAGGTCTTCGGAGGATTTAGTCTACATATGTGAAAATTTCACTTATACAGTATGCTGTATATCTCTTCAGCCCCCACTTTCAATCTCTTCAGTAAGGGAAAAAAAGGAGACCGTGTTTGGCAACACATGGGAAGAAACTCGTGCAGAAAGAATTATAACAGTGATTTGAGAAGTAACTTCCCTTATATTGAACTGGCTGACGTACCATAAAGTCTCTAAAGATTGGAGTGAGTGAACTCGGGCTGAACGTCCCACCAACAACGAGGTCATATGGAGACGGGACCTCGGTTTAAAGTATACGAAAGACCGGAGAAGCGGGGGATCGATCTTGCGACCCCTGGATGGGTAGTCCGAAGTCTAAAGATTGGAATTAAGCATAACTGTCTTAAAACTGATGTTTGGTTTTTCTCTGCAGTAATGCGTCTAAAGATGCAGATGGAATGACAAACAGCGTAGATCCTGCTTCGGGATCAGTCCGACCAAGATCTGAAGTGTTTGTCTCTATATTATATTACTTTGTATCGAACTGCCCAAATGTACTCACGAAAACGCTAGAAATAGGCTAAAACTTTTGCGAATTTGTTAATGGAGTATTCAGTCAGGTACATAACCTTTAAAAGTTAATAAAAATATAACTTGAAGCAGTTAAAAATTATCCTATTTACCACTAATTTCAAAGTGAGGCTGTAGAAAATAACTTATTTAGGTTATGTCTGAAATTATTTAGGCCAAGGTCAGATTTGCGATCTCCAAATAAATAACTGTTGTAAGTTAAAAAGAAGCTAATTTCCTGATCTTCAAGGGCCTTGCGTACCAATTTCTAGACGATGCGTACAGAATTTTATTGCTTAATCATAAAGTTATGTAAGAGATCTTTCAGGGAAAATTACCCAACTGTCCATAAAAATTGCTGTAACTCCAGAATATGAAGGTGAAAAAAGACACTTTAACTTAAACAGGTTACTTTTGCTATAGTCACAAAAAATTATAGCTGCTTTAAGTTATATATTTTTTAACTTTTAAAGGTTATGTACCTGACTGGTATTGAGGCTTCAGTTCAATTCAATGAATAATTCAACATTGATTCAACACTGACTCCCAACATTGATTCAGCATTGAATGTCTGCTGGGCCTTTAATACTTCTGTATTCCATGTCAGTCCATTGGCTATCACCCCATGAATGCCATAGGGCCTAACCTATTTTGAGTCGACATTTATTAAAGAGAAAGTCGACTGATCAAGTAAATTTTACCGGCGAGACTCCCCTTGGCAGCTGCGCTACCGAGACTCTTTGGACTGTGGGAGTCGGTATGAGCCGAACAAGAGTTGCAAACAATGTTTGGTTTGTAGATTCAGACTCTAGAATGGGTTGAGTTTTCATACGATTTCTAGAATAAGGAAATTACAAATCTGTAGATCTTTATAATCGTGTCTGTTCCGCGTGTTGTCGCTGATGACATCACACCAAAAACACACATACACATACTTTTCGATATTTGTTTTATCTTGTCAAAGCTGCCAGGCGACAGAGTTGATTCCCCCTACCCCCCCCCCCCCCCACCCACCCACCCACTCCGCCTCCCCGTTCCTCTCACCAACCAGCACACCGGGCCTGTACGACGGAGAGCGGAGGGTGCACCTCCCATAACCGAGCAAATTACATAAAAAAAACATGCAGTTTTCTGCCAGAAAGCGAGTTTACACCCCTAGACTAAAGCTCTAAAAGTGTCCTTAAAATCTGGATTTTCTTAACTTTCTTACCCCCTTTAACCCACCCCAACCCCCACCACCCTAGGGCACCCCTCCCCTCCCGCCACCTCCCCACTCACACTGAAATTCGTTCCAGCCACACCTTCTTACCCTCCGCCCCTAATCCCTTGGCAAAAGTATGTGTACGGGCCTGCAAAACCATTCCATTTGATCCTTCAGATGTAGGACCCATTAAGTTTTCTCTCCCAAAGTGAAATTTCACGTGCTGTCTTAATTGAATAGTTGTTTAGTGGTGTAGCGATATTTGTCTTGCTTTAATTTTTCAAACAGGGTCGCGCGATATAGCATTTGAAATATTGGCACACTGGCTGTCAGCCGACTCACAAGTTAATATCAGTAATACAATCAATTTACTGTTCACGTCACAATTTCATGACGTAACCAGCACTACTGAGCTAGCTTCCTTGTTTACAAACTCTGCGGGTGGGTATGGAATTGTGGCTATTTGTGAATAAAATATAAAGATATACTTCTGTCATGCATTGTATTTTTAATAAACATATTTAATTTAATCGCGCTTGGTATTCTAGCAATACATGGAATAATGATTCTCTCGATTTTGTCGCAAACGTTGAAATGCATAGACGGGCCAGTGATGTAAACACTGAACATTGTCCGCCATTTTGTTGAAAACAACAACAACAAATTGCGTAGAGTACCCGAAGATTATTTTGCAAAGAAAATTGTCCCAAACACCGAATTACTTGATTTTTGTCACAGGGAAAGGGCGAATACCATGGTTTTTCATGGCATATGTCCGCCGGCGGGAGAAAGTCGAATTGTTTTGAAAATTGCTTTTGAAGTTGACTTAAAAAGTCGTCTTTCGACGATCGTGTCAACTGCTCGAATGCCGAGTATCTCGGTGTTCAGTTCGGATCTCAGAGAACTAGGAAATTAAACTAAGATGTAAGGAATAAAACCGTGTATTATTTTCGGCTGTGTGTAGTTTGATTCGCCGGCAAAGCAGCACTGAAATTGCGACCCGTTCGTCGATTGAATCTGAATCCGAGGAATTTCGAACGTTTTTTCGTTGCTATCTGTATAAAAATATCACTCCGCCATGGATACGCGTTCCCACTGTAAGTACTTAAATAGGAAATTTAGCAAAAAATGAGTTCTGGGCCCAGGTTCACAATCATTCTTAAAGTTAAGGACCACCTTAAAGTTAAGGTGGAAAATTTCGACCTCAGAAAATCCATATTTAAACCATACTAAAAACTGCAGTTTTTGCGTGAATCTATCGACCATTGTCATAGAAATGTAAAACGAAAGAAAAATTAAATACATTTAGTTTTTGTAAGCTTTTATTTACACATGAAATTTTACACCTTAACTTTAAGGTCGTCCTTAAGTTTAAGCAATGATTGTGAACCTGGGCCCTGGTCACCGACTGTAAACGTCGTATACAGCCATAATGATACCAGAAAACAGAATAGCGAGATTTCAGTACAACACTAACTGATAACTTACATTTGTACAACTATTGTTTATGCGATGCCTGTTCTGGATATGTTGCTGGAACCGTATTGGAGTTCCTTTCGGGTCCAGTCGGGTAAATTCGGACAGCGGGTAAATTCGGACATGTCATTGCAAACAGTGAAAATCAAAATGAAACGGCTGATAATGAGTCGTCTCATCAGGATTTTCACTGTTTGCCCAGTTATTTTTGTTTTAATTCCAAACAACTGACATATGAAAGAATCAATGTCACTGTCCGAGCTTACCCGCTGTCCAAATTTACATGGCTTGACCAAGGTGTTTGTGTATACTTTCGTATTTTCCGCCTTTTTACAAAGACGATCGACATTTTGTGACTTTCTGTGTGCTACTCTGAGAATGTTGTCTACTCATAAAGGAAAGAATTTGCTTCCATAGGAGCAGATTTGTTCCTTTAAGAGTTGGCCAAAATTGATAAGGGTGGCCAAAAATGAAAATAAATGAAAATAACAGAGTTGAACGACAGCAAGTAACACCAAGTAGTGTGACATTTGGCAGGACTATGGGATAACTGATGAACATAGCTTGATGTGTTCGATAAATCTGTCACTGAAAGCTACAGTTATATGTTTGTGTTGTTTCCCCTATCACAGAGTCCGCTTGAAATACACACTCTCTCTCCTTCTAACCCGAGCCTTCTCTGACCTTTCACTTTTTTACGTTGTATGCTCGGTCAGAGTACATTAGCGGTCAAAAATCCCAAAACTGCCGCAACCGCACAGTTGTGGTATTCATTTCACTGTAAAAATATGTTCTATCCAATGAAAACAGCTGCATTTTCCTATCTGGTGCACGTTTTACTATATTTATATACCTGTACGAACCGAAATAACGACAAAAATTAGTATATTAAATAATAAATTACGGTTTTGATGGACCAGTATCGGTATATATTGCTATTAGAATTTTTGCTTACTGTTAGAAAAGTTCTTCAGTTGAAGTTATTTCATAAATGTGGGGTGCTACCAGGTAAAAATATTATTCTCTTACTTATATTAGGTTATCATATAGAATAAGAAAACTGTGTATTATGCAAACGGAGGCTGGAATACGAGTACTCACAATTTTGGCGTTTTGTTAGTGCCCTATGTCCTCTGACACTAAAAGTGTCAATCAAAAAATATCAGAAGGATTTTGTTAGTCAGACAAGTCTCGAGTTACCCTCCTTCAAGAATTTGGTATAGTTGGCAGGGGGGGGGGGAGGGGGGACTGAGAAAAGTTCTCATCATGATATGTCATTCTTAGTTGTTTTTTTCTTTTATTCGTCCGCAATTACAAATCACCACTGGTCAGCTGCACTGTCACTGTTTTGCCGATACAAAGTACAGTCGACTCTCGATATCTCAAAGTCGAGATTCATCCCAAACTACTGATATCTCAAAGTAAATTTTCTGGTCCCAGAAAATTTACTTTGAGATATCATTAATTTGAAATATACGAAATTGAAATTCAATTATAAATAGCAAATGTGTCCAAACTTTCTTCTTTGATATAGACAGTAGATTGAGATATCAGTATTCGGGATATCGAGAGTTGACTGTAGTCAAGTGAAATAGAGAAAATATCAAAATAGTACCTCTCAAACAAAACTACAGCCAACTATACGGACATTACAAGAAGAAACAGTATAAAATAGAATCACTGATTCATATACGTTTGAAGTAACAGAACAAAACTGAAGGCACGCGCTGAAACTTTTGTGTAACAGTTTTTGCAAAAAGGAACTCCAACGTTATTAAAAATTTCATGTGCTGTTTAAATGTTCGACCTTGTTCGAGCATTTATTATTGGTCGTTGTAACTATTGGACTATTCGTCTAGGATGGTATTAAAGTTCTGTAGATGCAGATTCTATTATCTACACGTACTCTGGTAGAAGATACACTATGGTGCATGGCAGTAGAGGGTGGTTGCTAGAGATAGCTAGAGACAGGTAATGTGGTCAAGGGCAGCAGTGGGTGTCGGACGGACGGACACTACAGTCTAGGGTGTTAGTAGACATCTACAAAGACAAGTAATATGGTTTTGGTTGGTAAAAAGGCATCTGGTAAAGGACTAGCTAAAACATTTCTATAAGAGATGTGTCATTATATGAGCCGCGACACGAGAAAACCAACAAAGTGGTTGTGCGCCCAGCGTAGAATCAGATCAGCCTGGGCATCCGCCCAGTCTGATCAGAGTCTTCGCTGTCCGCATGGAGGTAGCTAAGACCCTTAGCTACCCTTTAAGCGCTTAGTAAAGAGTCTTACCAGACTGGGTGTATGCCCAGGCCGATCTGAGTCTGCAATGGGCGCACAACCACTTTGTTGGTTTTCTCGTATCGCGGCTCAATTATCTGCCGTGCTAAGGCAGAAAGAGCCAGGTTCTACTTTTACTTAACTTTAAGCTGCCATAGCAACCAATATAACTTCAACTTCTGACTAAAATTCTGGTAAGGCTTATGCAGGAACATTTCTGCATGGCTCATTCTGATTCAGTTTGAAAATAGAGTTCCTCTGAATATATGGTCAGAATGGTTGGGTGGGGTGGGTGGATGTGAAACTGTGTTGTGGTGGTGTGTTCGGAACATTTCTGTGTTCAACAGGGAATTTCTAGCTACATCTGAACCTTTTGCTTTTGTTTAACTTTCACTTCAAAATCAAAATATAGGATTATCACATCACATTCTCAGGAGGTCCCAATACTTTGGATAATTGCTGTAACTTTTGAGAGCTTTCCATGCTTCTAAGAAGCCAAGACCTGATTTTTTATCTATTTAACATATATGATATACTGGGAATTTATTTTTTTAACAGGAGGTATATGTGTAAAACTCTATAATTCCTCTTCAAAGTCAAGTTCTTACTCTCCAGAGTAAGTAAACAAGCTATTTAGAGTGCACAATGCCCACAGGGTGTAAATTCTAAAAAGACAGAATCACTAAAGAAATGATCATATCAAAGAAACGAAAATGGAAGATCCGCCCCCATTGACCATTTTTATATTTATATGACATACGGAAACACCACCTTTTACCAAAGAATATTATATTCACAATACATACTCGCCATAGCGTGTGTATATTGCGTTTTCATGTGTATCTTATCGTCTATTTTTTTTAATATCCGGGGCAGTAATTATAATTCCGTTTTATTATGTATGTCAGTTTCGGAAGGGTATATTTTTTCTGTTTGATTTGAGTTCAGTGGCATCAGTTATCAAGCTATCGTCTTTTGATCCTTTCATAAACCTTAACAATTTCAAAGATGTGTATTGGTATATTTATTCTTTTTATTATTTTTTCAATATCAACTTACAAAATTTAAGGGCAAATGTGAGTTTTTAAAAACCATGGGTTATCAAACTTACCAAACTTGATAGCTAAGTAAACCATAATTAGAAGGTGTGTTGAGCACAAAATTTAGGTTCCCATACACAGGGTTAAGGTCACAGTTAAATGTCAAAGGTCAAATTATGTATCTTCAATTACTAAAAAAGGTTTTTTAGGTACATAAGAGGTTAAGGTTTCCCATAGATTGTGGGCACAGCTAGCGTATGAAAGGCGGAACCATCCCTACATTCGCTGCCATATCATTTCCTGGTTCGAAAAAGGTTCCCCTTTTTTGGCTAGGTCGACTAAGAGAGATTTCCAGTTGCGTGTTGACCCAAGCCGGGATTCGAAATCACGACCCTCTGCACCATGATTTGAGAGTTTATAACCACTCGACCTTGGTGTCTCTTTATTTAATGAAAAAAAAAGAGAAAATCATAAATCGGTTTTTAAATCTGGTGTTTATTTGTTAAAACAAACCTTAGTTATTGTTTGTAATGGAATCGGCCAACCTAGGTGCTGCCAAGGTATCACATGCACTTTTATTATGTCTACCGTAAAAACCCTTATTTTTCGGGCAGATAGGTCTGTTCAAACAGGGGAAACTGAGATCAGACTGCTCCCTAGGAACCGGTCTGATCAGGGTCTTCAAAGTTGCAATTTAATCTGCACATCTTTGTAGACATTAATCTGCGCATCTTTCGATAGTAGAACCGGAGTAACAGGGGAATAAATAGTAGGGCTAAGGCTGGCTGTGCTTGCAGCAGGTAGGAGTGGCGGTGGTGTAGTGGACAATGCGCTGGACTACCAATCCAGGGTTCGCAAGATCGGTATCTCGCTCCTCCAGTCTTTCGGATGAGACTTTTAGGCAAGGTCCCGTCTCTGTATGACCTAGTTTTTAATGGACGTTAAGCCCCAGTACAATCACTCACTCGCTTTCAACAGGTGCAGAAAGGAGCTTGTCTGTTTTTGTTTTTCGTTTTATTTTTCCTATTTATTATTTTCATTTTGGTAACCTCTATCCTCGATCTGTCTATTCCTTTCCTTTTGGGGAAGACTCGATATAGACTAAAATTCTCAAAGAGCCGTTAAATCCAAAACAACCAACCAACCAGCCTTGGAGCCCAGTTAGCTCAGTGGGTGAAGCGCTTGCCTGCTGCCCTAGCGGTTCCGGTTTGAGAACCGCTTGAGGTAGAAATCTCTCCAACTGTAAACGGGGTTCCACTGCACACAGCCTTTCATTATTACCCTCCCATCGTCATGATATGACTGAATACTGTTGCAAACGAAATAGGAGCGGCGGTAGTGTGGTGAAAAACCCACTGGACTACCAATCCAGGGGTGTCGCAAGATCGATCCTCCGCTTCTCCGGTCTTTCGGATGAGACTTTAAACCAAGGTCCGTCTCCGTGTAACCTAGTTGTTGGTGGGACGTTAAACCTCGAGTTCTCTCACTCACTGGCTAGCCATTTATTAACTTCAACATTACTAGATATTTGAAATCTAACATTTTTTTAGTCTTATTCTGTAAAATACAATGTTGGTTGTTTGGATGTTTTTGGTTTAGCGGATCTTTGAGACAGTATTTCGTTCTATACCGGGCCGTCTCCCAAAGAGAGGGGGAGAGTAGAGAGAAATGATAGACGAGAGAAAAAAAAGTCCAAACAGCCCCCATCCGCACATACTGCAAGTACATTAGGCCCTTGCCCTACTATAATCGAGAATACTTTTATTGAAATAACATGCATAACCCATCAATTATATATATTTTTATCCCCTCGCACCACGAAGTGGTGAGGGGATATAGGTTTTGTCCCGTACGTAAGTACGTATGTTCACCCTTTGTCATCGCTCTAGCGCCTACATTTCTCAACTAATTTTAAAATAACTTCACACAAGTGTAGGGTATGGCAATATCTCGAGCAAGTTCGACTTTCAGGGTGCTGCGCCCAAGGTCTAGCTCACTGTGGCTATTTTTAGAAAAACTTTGTCAGCGCTCTATCGCCTACATTTCTCAAAGGATTTTAAAATAACTTCACACAAATGTAGGGCATGACAATATCTCGAGCAAGTTCGACTTTCAGGGTGCTGCGCCCAAGGTCAAGGTCACTGTGGCTATTTTTAGAAAAACATTGTCAGCGCTCTAGCGACTACATTTCTCAAAGGATTTTAAAATAAGTTCACACAAATGTAGGGTATGACAATATCTCAAGCAACTCCGACTTTCAGGGTGCTGCGCCCAAGGTCAAGGTCACTGTGGCTATTTTAGAAAAACTTTGTCAGTGCTCTAGCGACTACATTTCTCAATGGATTTTGAAATAACTTCACACAAATGTAGGGTATGACAATATCTCGAGCAAATTCAACTTTTAGGGTGCTGGGCTCAAAGTCAAGGTCACTGTGGTTATTTTTAGAAAAACTTTGTCATCGCTCTTGCGCCTACATTTCTTCATGGATTTTAAAATAACTTCACACAAATGTAGGGTATGACAATATCTCGAGCAAGTTCGACTTTCAGGGTTCTGGGCTCAAAGTCAAGATCACTATGGTCTTGTGCGAGGGGATTTGTATCGCCTGCGATGCCTTGTTTCGTACATATTTTCATGAAATTCCATTTTCTTGCATTTAAGGAGAATTGAAAAAAAGGAAAAATATATATTTATTATCCAGATATCAAGATAACTGCAATATGTTACCTCTTTGTTTTATATATAAGAAATATTTATAAATATGTGCAGAAAATTTGTACTTTTTTTAATCAGGAAATGATAAGGCAGTAAAAGATAGGGATGACTCCGCCTTTCATATGCTTGCTGTGCCAAAGATACAGTGGGTCTCTCACCCCCACTGCCCCTACGGCGATTAGGCTATGGGAAACCGATTTTTTTCCGATTCCTGGGTTTAAGGTAGCCAGGCACTAAGAACCTCATGGAGGCTACCCCGAATAACCCGGATTAGTTTTGCAGCCCAACATTGGCTTCTAAACGATGCAATGACCCAATTCGACCCATCACATCTTGCCCGGACCGGGCAATGAAACGTTGAGCAGTTTGTAAGTTACAGAAAAGTTTGAGTAACAGTCTAAAGTGAGCTGCCAACGGAGTTTTATAGGACTTAGTCCGTTCCGACTATTTCAAAATGTCCCAGGCTCCAGTGCTCAAGCCGTGAAAATAAGATAAAGTTAAAATACAGCCAAGACAGCAGGCACAAGTCATCTTCCCCAGCAGCGAGTACAACACCATAGCAGCCTCCTTTCTGGAATAGCCCTGTCTAGGGCCACAGCGTCTGATAGTGTTTGCTACCACGTGGCTGGCCTGTCACGTTGCATTGCTCCCCTGCACCCCTTCCATAGCGTGAATGTCCTATCAGTGCGTCTTCTGCAAGAGCTATGGGAAATTGTTACCTTTTTATGCCCCCGTGACGATAGTGAGGGCGCATTAAGATTTGCCCCTGTCTGTCTGTCTGTCCGTTCGTCACACTTTATGGTATAGAGTTTATGTAATCAATTCCTCCCACAGTTTTCAATGGATCTTTTTCAAACTTTGCATACTTATTGTGGACATATTGAAAATGTGCATGTGGGTTTTTGATGGGGCTTGAATTAATTTCGACAGAAATACGGCCTTTAGAACATAGTCATTTTAGGCAGATGTTTGCATTTTAGGGTAAGGAGTCTGTGTAATCAACAACTCCCACAGTTTTCAATGGATTTTTTTAGACTTTGCATACATATTGTGGACATATTGAAAATGTGCATGTGGGTTTTTCGTGGAGCTAAAATGTATTTTGATAGAATTACAGTCCTTTGAACTTAGTCATGTTAGGCAGATTTTTGCATTGTAGGGTAAGCAGTTTGTGTAATCAATTCCTCCCACAGTTTTCAATGGATCTTTTTTAGACTTTGCATACATGTTGTGAACATATTGAAAATGTGTATGTGTTTTTTAGTGGAGCTAAACTTAATTTTGACAGAATTACAACCTTTTGAAATTAGTCATTTTAGGCAGATTTTTGCATTGTAGGGTAAGGAGTTTGTGTAATCAACGTCTCCCACAGTTTTCATAGGATCTTTTTCAAACCTTACATACATTATGTGAGCATATTGAAAATGTGCATGTGGGTTTTTGTTGGGGCTAGAGTTGATTTTGACAGAAGTACGGCCTTGTAAACTTCGTCATTCTGGGCAGCCTTTTTTCACTATAGGGTATGGAGTTTTAAAAAACGTTCTCAGTGGGTTCTTTGTAGATAGTATTTATGCTTGAAAGGGTGCTTTATGGATGTGCATAGTTCTGTGACAGGCGCGGCACGGGGGCATCATTAGTGTCTTACAGACACAATTTTCTAGTTTACCTTAAATACCCTTGTTAGTAATAACAGATACATGATTTGACCTTTAACTGTTACCTTGACCCTGGGCATGGGAACCAAAGTTTTATGCCCGACACACCTTCTAATTATGGTTTACTTATCGATAAAGTTTGGTAAATAAGCTTCGGCACTTTTAAGTTATGCCACCTCACGCTTTGTAACGCACAGACACAATGACATACAGACGGTGCGATTTTTATATGCCAGCCGAAGTTCCTACGGTGGCATAAAAGCGTTCTCGTTGTTTAAATTTTAATAGAGTTTTACTTTAATTGGCCCTGAAATTAGCATCGGTATTTCAGCTTGAGAACCCCCCCCCCCCCCCCAGATTTACAGGTAAATTTGTCATTAACAGTGTCCTATTCTGATTCTGAGTAAGTTGGAAATGTCCCCAATGCTAGAGAACCAGAACCAACACTGAAACACCGGCTAACTGGGTTGATGATATCCTCGGAGACAAATTTTCCACTAGTATGATGATATATACAGGGGTATTTCAAAAGGTATATGTCCATGTAATTAATGATATTTTACTCACTGAGTAAATAAGGCTTACAACATTAATTTTAAAACCAAGTACTATTTTGCGACTTTTTTAAACAAAAGTTGGCTGTTGGTTATCAAATTATACAGAAACACATGTGATTTCAATGGTTAATTCTAGAAGAGCACTTACAATAAAAAGAGGGTATTGCAATTAATTTTATGGAACAAAAAATAATAAGATACCCAGAAATGGCAACAACCACATATCATAACCCACCCAAGGTATTTGAGATAGAAAGAAAGAAAAGGGGTTTGTTGGTTGGTTGTTTTGGGTTTGACGGGCCTTTGAGACAGTCTATTTCGGACCGTCTCACAAAGCGAGGGCGAGGGAAAAGAGAAACAACTCCAACCGCACCTACTGGAGGCACCGTAGGCCCTTGTCCTACTATAAACCAAACGAGCAGGACGCCTCGGCACTATATGCTACCAGCACTATCGCTCGACCCGAAGGGAAAAACGCGATCGGCACAACGAAACAGTACGTCTTCAATAACAGTTACTCACAGAGCACACTCCATCCTGGGCACCGGAAGAAAAAGGTTGGAGAAACGCAGAAGTTAACCAGTCAATTTGTTACTGACCGTCCCAAGTAAGTGGATATTATGTTGGGTTCATCTTTTTTTCTTTTTTTTTCTTTTTGCTTTTTTTTTTTATTGTTGTTTACATGAATTTTAAAAAATATATATATAAATATATGTTATTGGTATTCTAATATTTATGTAGAGGCTAGCGTGGTGACCATCTACCTGGAAAATATAAAAAAAAACAAGTTAGTGTCTTTTGTTATCAAGTTTATCAGGCGAGATCAGAAACAGCGTAGGAATGGCGAGGCTTGCCGAGCCAGTCCGACGTGTTTCTGGTCGAGCCTTTTAAACTTGATATCAAAAGACGCTTACATGGTTTTCTATTTATCATGCATCTGTAGAAGATTTTCAGGCGCAAATAAAAAGCTAACGCAGTTTGTTCGAACTTGTTGACGTCGCGAATGCCTTATGACGTTTGTCGGTGACGTCATTTATTTCAGTCCTACGTTGTTATCACGGCCAACGTCAGTATATAGCCCATCGTCTTCAGAGATCGCTTCTAAAGTCATCGCCTGATAACATTTGCGCAAGCGCAGTTCTCGAGTGGCATGATATCACATCATGTTATCATACCCCTGTTATCAGTTGGAAGTTTGCAGCAGATGCATGATAAATGTTACTTTAGATTTTCTACATGTGTTGTCATTCATTAAGTGTTATTATGAGCTGATTTTATTCTTATCATTAGCTTCAAATAGCCTAAAGGTAGGTGAACTGTCTCCTTGTAATTTTATAGTGATATTCTTAGCAAACAAAAGAAGGCGTTTTTACTGTGGTGACTAGTTTCATTTTGACACTGTAACCGGAGGTTTCTCAGCAATAATTGTATCATCTCATATAAAGCAATTACCAAGAAACTCATATGATAATGTGTGCTTGTTATTGTTTTCAGGAATGTAAGACATTTAAAGAAACAAATAAAACTCTGATTGGATTTTCAAACAACAGCAGCTGTCTGTGGCGCTAATATAGCTTTCAAACGCCAGACTGTACTTTTCCTTCTTTTTTTTCTTCATTTTTTCAGCCCTGCAAACGTTTATTCAAACTCGTATAGGCTATTTGTTGTCTATAAAACATGTCATTTTGCTAAACATCTCTAAAACTACAACAGCTGTCAATCTGAAGTAAAGTGCATCTTTTATGTCTATCCTACAAACTTTTATTTTGAAACTAAAAAAAAATCTTTTGAAAAAAGCCCATTTTACAAAACATTCAAACTGTAGTTTACAGGAGAGTAAAGTTATTTATGTAATAGCCTGACAATGGTCAACATTTCACTATGTCTAGTGTTAGGTAATATAGATAGAAATTGCACAAATTTACTCAAAGGCACCTGTATAACTTTTAGCATTTCATCTGATGAAAATGAAGTTCACTTATTAGCTCACCTGAACCGTAGGCTCACAAGGTGACCTTAAAGTAAAGGGAGGCTCCGTCGTCCGTCGCCGTCCTTTCACATTTTCAAACAAGACTATCTCAGGATTTCATGAAACCCGAAATAAATGTGTATCTTTTCAGTTAAATTCGGGTCAGCTGTTTCCAAGAAGAGTTCAGCTCTTTCCCAGACGTTTGCCTATATACATTTTAATAGCAATCACGACCCTACATATGTTCTATTCATAATCAAGCTGAAAAGCATGATGACGGTTTCAAACAGCGAAAGTGTTGCGGACAAGGACACACGTTCGCACGAACAAACGCTGTAAACGCATCGCCAAACAGCGACAAAAGTGATGTGGGTGTGGAAATCAATGATATGATGCGATAATGTCAGTTCCTTTGCTTTTTGCTTCACTTCTACTTTGAACTTGCTGTTTTTAGTACTATAAAGGCATGACTGCCATGTGAATTGTCACATATTGTAAAACACTTATAATTGGCGGTTACTGTAGTTGGCGATATTGGCAGTTAAGGCAAAAAGCGCTATAATATAAATAAAATAAAGTCCGCCTATAGTTGATTTTCAAATAAAATTACATACACACAGCATGACTGAGGTTGAGATAAAGTACCTGGTGAGCATTTGAGATATTTTCAATACCGTTTCGTCAAACTATACATTATGGCATTCCTCGATGAGGCGATTCTAATATATGTCACAGTGTAAAGTTAAATAGAAAAGTAAGAAAAAATTTCACAAATTTACATCAAATTTCTTGATTATCTGGAGCCTTCGTAAACGCTAAAATTAATCTTTGCCAATATGTCAGTTTCTTAAATCAAGAAATTTGGTACCGCAGATATTAAGTGTTTTACACTACTGTGCAGGGATGAATGCCATATGTATTGTCACATATTATGGAGATACTATCTTAACCAGTACTAATCCTAGCCCCTCCTACTTCAGCTGAACTGTTGAGATATTAGATTCAGTCGGAGTTTGCACTTAAGTTAACGGTTAACATGCATGTGGGCGCAAAGAAGCAACATTTTTCGACTGAAAAAAAAAACATTATACAATTCGAAGAAGACATCATGCTGACATTGTTTTTGAAATTAGTCTGCAACTATATTCTAGAATTAACAAATAAAATTGACTATTTTTATGACGGTATTTTTATCAATGCAAAGAAGTGAATACGTATGTGGAGTGTGATGACTTTATGTCATGCCAGAATGTAATGGTACTAATATGTGTCTATAATGATACAGCTAATTCTTCTTTGAAGTTAGTCAATTATCTGTGTCACCACCTGCGTCGTTATTCAAACAACGTTTCAATAGAAATAATTATAATCTTGGTCATTACGATGTATAAGGGTCTCATTAATTTTGCCCCTTGTTTAATCACCTGAGCCGCGACGTGACAAAACCAGCAATGTGGTTGTGCGCCCAGCGCAGACTCAGATCAGCCTGGGCATCCGCCCAGTCTGACCAGAGTCTTCGCTGTCCGCATGAAGGTAGCTTTGACCCTTAGCTACCCTTTAAGCGCTTAGCGACGAGTCTGATCAGATTGGGCGGATGCCCAGGCTGATCTGAGTCTACGCTGGGCGAACAACCACATTGTTGGTTTTCTCGTGTCGCGGCTCACCTTTTCATGCGTTGTAAAAAGACATTGACATTACCGATTCTATGGTTCAAACAGAATATACAAAATATTTTCTACCGTAAGGCATTGAAGAAATTATGATAGTCACGTAAACTTCGTCGTCTCATAAATAAGTTTGGTAACGTGACAGAAAGGCTGTTGTCTAGAAAATAAGCTCAGCAAGGTACAGGCACATTTATAAAGAAATTATATTTTTACGAAATATATTTTACGAAAGCATACTGATTTTTTTAATTGCCGCCACCGAATAACACCGGGTCCATTATGTTTCTATGAAATGTAAAAACACGTTTTGTGTCAAACTGCCAATATTTGAAATCACATTTCTGTAAGTAATACAGTGAATGGATATGCCTGGTTTTTTTTTTTTTTTTTTTTTTTTTTTGGAGGGGGTGCATTTTTACCAAAGGAAGCAACTTGTATGACTTCCCTATTTGCTGTAATGGTAGATGCAGGAGCAAATTCTTTACTTTAGGAGGAGACCAATCTCGAATTGTTGGCTTGTTGTCGGCTTGTTGAAAAATAACATAAAACAACGTATACGGCGAATAGTTCCAGAAGTTTCTAACTAAACATGAGCCAGTGCATTTATTTCCAGTATTCTTGCAGTTCCAGCTATGTGCACTAAATTTACATATTATAATCTTGATTTCAGGATAAAGATGGATGCATATAAGTGCTAGATTTTGCTGAAAAGCCCGCATCTTTTAAGTGACTGGGTTTCTAAATTATGAAAACCTTCATGTATAAACTCAAGTTTAGGTCTTTAGATCTTGTAATTTCTCCCGAGAAACGTAATGCACAACGACTGACTGCTACTGCGCATGAGTTTTATCTGATGCATGCATGACTGGTAGCTGACATTTATGTTTTGCTGCATCTTTTCCACTATATGTGAATGTACAATTACACCTAGTATAATAGAAGCCAATGAAACCGTTTAAGAGATATTGGTTTAAATCAACCAGTTTCTTAAGAATAAGGTTTATCCATGAAACAGTGTTAGCAATATGAGACAAAATCTCTGGACTATGCAATATAGGTCACTATGACGTACTGATAGTTTGAGGTCAATCATCCTGTCATACTGAGTCATTATCGGAAGCAATCATGTTCGTACATCTAAAAGTCTGAAATAAATAGGCCTAAACTACTGGTCCATAAAATGTATGTCACTGTGGTCTACAAATTTCTGAGGTCGAACATCCGGTCATATTGAGTCATTATCAGGAGCAATCATGTTGGTACATCAAATAGTCGTCAAATGATAAAGCAAATACTCTGGATCATTACGTATATGTCAATGTGACCTACTGTTTGTTTGAGGACAAACTTTGTGTCATACTGAGTCATTACCAGGAGAAATCATGTTCGTACATCAAATTGTCTCCAAGAGATAAGGCAAAATCACTGGCTCATGAAGTATAGGTCAATGTGACCTCCTGTTAGTTTGTAGTCAAACCTTGGATCATACTGAGTCATTATCCCAAGCAATCATGTTCTTATATCCAATAGTCTTCAAGACTTTAGGCAAACTCATTGGACCATGAAATAAAGGTCAAAGGGTCCTACTTTTAGTTTGGGTCAAATTTAGAGTCATACTAAATCATTATCCTAAGCTATCATGCATAAACATCGAACAGACTTCAAGAATTAGGTAAAATCACTGGATGAAATACAGGTCGCTGTGAACCACTCTGTGTTACCATCTTGTCATACTGAGTCATTATCTTCAGTAGTCATGTTCATGCATCACCATGTCTTCAAGATATTAGGTAAATTACTAGACCATGAAATAAAGGTCAATGTGACTGTTAGTTCAAGTTCAAACTTTGGGTCATACTGAGTCATTATCGAAAGCAATCATATTCGCTCTTCATATATTCTTCAAGATATGAGTCAATATCACTGGATCATGAAATATAGGTCAATGTGTCCTACTGTTAGCTTGAGGTCAAACTTTAGATCATACTGAATCATTATCCTAAGCTATCATGTACAAACATTAAACAGTCTTCAAGAGATAAGGTAAAATTACTGTACCATGAAATATAGATCAGTGTGACCTACTGTTGGTTTGAGGTCAAACATCGGGTCATGCTGAGTCATTATCCCAGACAATCATGTTCATGCATGATTCATACATCAAATAGTCTCCAAGATGAATCTTTGAAGCATGTTTGAGGACTCTAGCCCTTGGGGCTACTAAGAAACTGAGCGAAAAGCAACAGGTGAATATTTATTCTATGTTCAACCAACCGTATAATATAGGTCATGGCCCAACATGTATTGCTATTCTCAGTAAACCTTTCCCAGGCGTGTCTATGGAGCAAGTTTGAAGACTTTAGCCCTTGCAGTTACTAAGAAGCTGAGCTTAACACAACAGCTGAATGTTTTTTCTATGTTCAATTGACCGCGAAACATAGGTCATAGTACGACATGCATCGCTGCTTTCAGTAGATTTTCTCAGAGGTATCTATGGAGCAAGTTTGAAGTCTGTAGCCATTGCAGTTTCTTAAAAACTGAGCCAAACGCAACAGGTGAATATTTTACAAAGGCGCACGCAAACGCACATGCATACTCGCACGCGGACACACACTAAGGGTTTGCATAAATCCATCTTTGCTTTGCAACGTCGCGCTTAAATTGAAATAAACATTTTAAGAGTAACTGCACTTCAGAAACTGACTGAATCATATCCCAAACCCTATCCCCAACATCAAAGGGAAAGATTGACAAAGACATCCCAACAAACAATAAATTACATGTGATAAGCCGAGTCAGCAGCTCTTTCCCAAATAGGTGGCAACTCAGCTATCTTTATTGAACTAAATAATTGAGACCAACAGAAGGGCCACAACAGACTAAGCAAATTATATGAAAAACATTGAACAATTATATTTACCTATTTTCTATTTTTAAAGCTTATTTGGACTATGGCGAGTAACAAGACACAACTGATAATTTCATAATGACTACTTCAATATTCTAACACACCCCTGACTAGTTTGGACCTTTGCTAATAACAAAACCATATTATTGTTTTTACGTGACAGCTCAGTCATGCCCGGCGGCAATCCAAAGTAGTTTCACGTTGTCACATGATCAAGTGAACAGCTCTTTTTCAGTAATGGCGACAGCCAAACTGAATCTAAAAAATGAGAATATCGAAGCTGAAACAGTGATAACTATGAACCATATTGATCATCTTGGTAATAAATTACTTGCTGTCGGTTCATGTTGAAGAGTTTCAGTACACAGGCCTTGAACAGGTTATAGAAGATCCAGTCCCTCTTCCTACCTTTTTAAGGTCTACTGCTATGCTCAACAGCTGGAATCTAAATGGTTGGCTAAACATATAAATAAAATTATTCTCTCTTCTTTCTTAACTTCGGAAGACTCCAACAGTGTAAATTCACTACACTCGAGTTTTGCTGGATGAACGCCTACAAGTAATCATTGGTCTTCCTGCGATGCCATACAATACTAAAAAAATGAATGTAATATTCGCATTTTCTAGGCATGCTTGAAACTATTTCTCATCTGAATTATGCAAGACAAGCAGAAACCATGAAAACATGGGTGCTATTTGCCGTACATTGTTTGAGCTATGAGCCGTACATAAATCTGGCTACAAACAACTATTCGCCGTACACAACCGTTTATGTTTTATCTACAAATGTAGCTATAAAATCATTAAATTGATACCAGACAAAAAGCAGAGATGATGCTTGCTGCTAGTTAAACAGGTAAAATAACTTGTATGTCAAGATTATCGATGTAATTATAAAATCGAGACCTGTTTATGTAAAAAGCCTCGATTCTCAGGCAGTACCAAGCCCCGATGAAAGTGTGTAATTAAAGCAATGCCAATGTGTAGACCACAATAAACACGTTCAACAACGAAAACAATCTCTCTATAATGTACCTTAAATAAACTGATTATGCACTAACAAAGAGAAAGTTGTAAATAAAGGCTTCAACTCACCGACTGCCACTTCGAGTGTCTTCCACTTTCGATTCGGTGGTAAGCTATTTCCGGTGGTGATGATAGACGGTGGTTTTACTAGAAAAAATGTTACAATTACACACGCCGAAATTCTGAAAAATAATTTGTGTGGACCAAAATGTCAACTGTTATATGCCTATGTATACTGTCTTTCAAAGTCAATAGATTTTATCGTTGTTTAATATTTTGCAATTGTTGTGCAGGATGAGTAAAAGAACAACCGGGAAACTGAAATATGCTAAACTTTTGTCGAGGTGTATATATATTAACCAACATAAATACTATTTCTTGTTTTATCGTTAAGGCGCTGATAGCTTTGAAAAGGAAAATTCTTCAGCTTTTAACATAACATACTTTCAACATTTTTTTTCGAACAAATTGGTCTTTTTTAGACATGAAGAACTCTACCATAGCTTCTATTTGCTTCTATGGGAATGCCAGTGTTGAAATGATCTTTTTTGTGTTCAAACAATGATTGTATAATTATATGAAAGAATTATTTTAAGGCGCATATGGGATTATATGCACATTTTAATTCTGCGTAATTTGGCATAAGTTTTTAAGATGTAAAATACAAGCATTTTGGTCCTTTTTTTTCAATTTTTTGCATCGACTGTCGTTACTTTCATCATTATTTTACACCTTCCGAGTGACTGGAAATTTTTTTCAATATCTGCCACCAGTCATTGTTGGAGATGGTTGCACGAGAAAATCAAGAAAGTGGCATGTGCGACCGGCGAAGAAGAGTCAGATCAGCTTGGACATCCGCCCAGACTGATCAGAATCTTTGCTCATCATTTAAAGGATAGCTAAAGGTCTAAGCTAGCTGCTTGCGGATAGCGAAGAATTCAACCATACCAAACGGATTCCCAGACTGATCTGAGTCTTCCCTGGGCACACATGTTGGTTTTGTCGTATTGCGGCTCAAGTGTGCTTAGCTTAGTTTTCTGATGACTTAATATGGTTTACTGGGATGTCTCATTAAAGTTTCTATATTCTTAAGACTATAATGCTTCATTTAGTCGTCAAAAAGATTTCGATGCTCTTTTTTATGCCTCGCCATGAAATGGCGGAAAGGCATATAGATTTTACCCTGTCCGTGTGTGCGTATGTTTGTATGTATGTATGTATGTATGTATGTATGTATGTATGTATGAGTGTTTGTGTGTTACCGAAATTGTGTCCGATCCATAACTTTGGACTGTATGGTGGGATTCAACACATATTTGACAAAAATAATTATTATGACAAGACCGTGTGTCGCGTGCAAGAACCATGTCGCTATCTCAAAGGTCAAGGTCACAGTCCGCACTTAAACTTTGTACATAGCCTATAATGAAATATGTTCGTGTCCATCAATAACTTTGGACTGCATGGTGGGATTAAAAAATTATTTGCAAAAATGATCATTATGACAAGACGGTGTGTCGCGTGCAAGAACCATGTCGGTATCTTAAAGGTCAAGGTCACAGTCCGCACTTAAACTTTGTACGTAGGCTATAATGAAATATGTTCGTGTCCGACCCATAACTTTAGACTGCATGGTGGGATTTGAAAATAATTTGGCACGAATAATTATCATGACAAAGTGGTGTGTCGTGTGCAAGAATCACATGGCTATCTTAAAGGTCAAGGTCACATTCCGCACTTAAACTTTGCACATAGACTATATTGAAATATGTTCGTGTCGGACTCATTACTTTGGACTTCATAGTGGGATTTAAAAAAAAACTTGGCACAAATGATCATCATGGCAAGACAATGTGTTGCTTGAAAGAAACATGTCACTATCTTAAAGCTCAAAGTCACAGTCCACACTTTAACTTAGTGCATAGGCTATAACGAAATATTTTCGTGTCCTGCTTGTCTGATTCAGTCAATTCCTGAAGTGTAGTTACTCTTTTAATTTGATTGGATCACAAAATTAATTTGCATAAACAATTGTCATGACAAGAATGTATGTTGTGTGCAAAAACCACGCTGCTAGCTTGAAGGTCAAAGTCACAGTCAACATTTAAGCTTTGTGCATAGGCTGTAGTGAAATTTTGTCCTGCAAGATGGGAATTCACAATTATCTGGCATAAATAATTATCATGACAAGTTGATGTATCACATGCAAGAATCATATCGTTAGCTCATAGGTCAAGGACACAGTCTGCATTTACTCTTTATGCATAGGCTTCAGTGAAACATGTTTATGCCCTGTCCATAACTTTATCCTGCTTGGTGGGATTCAAAACTATATTGCATAAATGATCATCATGACAAACCCTAGCTTGAAGGTCCAGGTCACACTGCGCATGTAAACTTTATGTATAGGTTATAGTGAAATCATTTTTGTGTCGGGCCTGTAACTTAGTCCTGCATAGGTTATTTTGATATTTCATGTCTCTTGATTTGCCATTAATATTGTACAAGTCTGCCTCTATGAACCTTGTTATCCTACAAGTGCCAGTAACTTAATCAAGGTGACATCTTACTCAAGGTACTAGGCGGGGGCATCTGTGTCCTATGGACACATTTCTAGTCTTATTTCTAATGTATACATCAGCATTCGCACCAAGTCAAAACATATAAATTGTTGGCGTTGTTATAGGTACCGATTGTGATGTACTTATTGCAGACTGAAGACTGATTTTACTTTGATTTGAATGAGAATTCATGCTTTCTCATTCTCAAAAAAGTCATGCCTGTACCATAATAGTGTCTTTTGATATCAAGTTTATCAGGCGAGACCAGAAACAGCGTAGGAATGGCGAGGCTTGTGATTTGAATATCCAGTAGTATCAATTTGCTTCCACATACGATCGAGCACAAACATAACTGTCTATGGTAAATAAAAGTTGATGTCATCTGGAAGCTACCTTCTTGACCAGATATCTGGGAAGCGCTGTTTACGTACTTTTCCACATTGAGCGCTGTTACCTGGTATTGTAGGTGGAATATGGAATTTGAATGAATCGGTCCCTGGTTATTTGTATTCTCTATCTTTCTCTCTCTGTCTGTTATATGTAGACGCTAATTCTCATTGTAGACTATGCAGCGTAAAAAATGCTTTGCCAAATCTTGAGAGCCAAGCTTCATTGCATTCATGAAATGGTCACGTTATGTTTCTGCTATTTACAGTAGTAGCTTAAGTAACATTTATACGTCTATTTAATAACGGTGCACTGTGATGCGAATGGTAACCGTAAATGATAAAGTGCATAGCACGCGAACTAATTTAGAAGAAATCTTACAAAAAGGATAACTTGTAACATGAAACGCTTATACTAATGGTCATAAGGTCTGCTGTTACTTCCAAGCTCGTGTAATAAATGTATTACTAGCAATAGATATGCACACACACACGGTGCAGAGACCACCCACGTCAATTTTACATTAATTGTTCATTTGTTGCAAATGGCACGTTGCTTAAGGCATGAAAATCACCGTGATCATTTAATATTTTATTTGTTGCTTTTATGGCCACGCGTCTGTGGTGTACAAGTTATCAGGGCACTCCTTTTTATGACAAGTTGATTTGATGATTCAATGCAATGAAACAGCCCACCCACGACTCCAAATGTGGATACGAATTGAAATTGCGTGTCGGCACTACATGTCAGACAATGCACGCTGATTGTAAGTGAATACTGTTTACTGAAATCGTCTCGACACAATGAATATGTTGGCGAAATAGTTGTTCAAAATGGATAAACTCTGTTGACCAACATGAACTGCAACGAACGCACACCTTAGGACGGTCAGTAATAATGATTCCGGGGTGGAGAGACTTAAACTGTTTTCAATGCACCAACACTTGCATCGGAGTTTGCCATAATTCATCCTTAATTTAATTGTTCGAAGCATGTTTAGGTTTGATAGCTTATCAAGGAGTCATCATAGAAAAAATATGAATAAACTTTTATACCGTTCTCTTTCGATAAAGCTCAGTATTTGTTCGTAAGACTTTTGCATTTATCCATTATTCCAATGCTCTTACGTATGCAATGCCACGCCTGATTGGATAACATCCTGTGATATATATGGGAAATCCGACGTCATTATAGAACGTCGCTTCAGATTGGCTGACATTTGGTTTTACGCGTCTGAAAGCGCTTGCGATGGGTAAACCGACGTTGACGCATCGCCGTAAAACGAATATCCGACCATAAAACAGACGATTTATCGCCACAAATGACAATTGCGAGTACAGTTATCTCCTACATGGCGACTGGATTCTTCTATCGCGCGGTTTGAATGAGTGAATGTATCATATTTTATGCTTGCGGCACAATGACAATTCCATGATATTATTAAACCATGTAAGTTTTAATGGGAAAAGATAATTTCATGATTGTTACGCAGAAGGTTTTACACTCGGTCGACACAGGTGTAGAGCCTTATGTGTCGCCAGGGCGGCGGAGGGTGACTTCCGGTTAAAGGGTTATCTACCAGTGTATTACACTAACAAGGAAACTCTAACAACGTTAGAATTTTTGAAGTTTATATATAATGTAAATTCTATATACAACAATACAATTTACAACTGTCACAATTACAATAATATACAACACATATCAGTTCATGTCGCTGGCCCAAGTAAGGTGTTTGTTTCAAATCTGTAATCGATTTGCGTACAATACGCAAATAGATTACCGTATGACGTCAACACCGTACTCGGCTCAGCGCCATGAACTAAAGAAAAACACAAAGAACAAAAAACGTTAGTTTGAGCTCATTCAAAAAAAAACAAGGCCTTATGTTGGTAGACTTCAATTTGTCGTTCCTTGGAGCATATCATGGGCCAGTCCATATAACATGAGGAACACCAACTTATATTAATATGCGCACGCTTATATACTGGTCGCTCCCTGGATCGTACCAGGGACCAGTCTATATATAATAAGACACTTTAGTGGACGAACACTGTCCCACTTTCACCTTCGCAGTAATCACATGGACTTCGCCTACATTTTGTGCTTCCCGCCTCTGCTTGGGAAACATGCACAAGCGGCGTTGTAACTGCCTCTACCCGGGTTGGTATTAACCTGGAGATGGGTATAGGATCTTCAGGTGAGACGTGACTCTAAGCCCTAACAGCTGACTGCCGGACTTGATGTGCCTAAAAAAAACGAACTTACACTTAATACATTGTAACTACATAATAACAATACGAAAGGCTTGGGCCTGTCTTGGAAATACCATACAACGCCCTCGGCGAATGCCGAGAATAACGTGCACACGCCAGCCGTGTCACTAGACACGACTCGCGCTCACGATGTAAAGCCAAAATTGTGCTTGCCACTTCCGCCAGTGAAGAAACGTAGATCCTACCACGCATGTGCGTCGAAGGATCTGACGTCAAACATTGTCAAGAAGTATACTGATGCCAACAGGAATTACCATGACATATCCCACATAAAACATGAATGAATCTAAACAATGACCTATTTACATTAAATTGATTGACCAAAATCTAACTCGCATATGTATTAATTCATTTCTTTGAACTAAGCGTATTACCATTTGCCATAGAATATAATAACTTAATAAGCGTTTCTAACACATTTCGGATCATAACGTTTGATCTGACATCACGACGCCAATGATGTTATACCATATGACGTCATCTAGTGAAGGCAAATCAACCGCATGATGTCCAAATGTTACCATTATAACGTATGGAAAAAACCCTTAATGCTGTGCATGCTATGACGTCACTTGACGTCGCGAGTATGTAAATTAGTTCCATTACAAATCAATCTACTTCTATAGACCACGTATACGTGAAACTAATATAAAAAGTGCTGACGTCGCAATAACATGATGCAACTGACGTCACATGAATAACATGAATGCAATTGACGTCACTGGACGTCAAATAGACGCACACCATTGTAACCAACATCAGTGATATAACTATTTCCGCAGTTTACAAAACTTCTTAATATACAAATATTATGCGCAGCATGATCACTACCAACAAAATCAGTCGATAATCCTAATATACAAATATTATGCGCAGCATAATCACTACTAACAAAATCAGTTGATAATCCTAATATATAAATATTATGCGCAGCATGCTTATTAACAAAATCCGTCGACACATGCGCAGCCTGATCACTGTCAACAAAATCAAATCAGTCGACACATATAATCATACCATATCAATCAGAAGTCACATTTTTCATTATTAGCCAAACTATTCTAAATAAATATAATAAAATCTTACCCTTCAGGTCTTAACACAGAAACTAGGCACACGACAATATAACATCCATCAATTCACCTTAGAATTAAACAGCCACGTCTAATTTTTCATTAAAGAATAGGAGTATAAATACTATGCGTCTCACTTTTAAATCATGCAACATGAATCTAAGCGTGCAGGTATTCACCTTAAAATCATGCACCACGCCGTCCACAATCAAGAGACTCGTGCAGGTATTCACCTTAAAATCATGCAATACGCTGTCCACGAGAGGTATTCACAAACAACCCATGCATAACGTAGCCACAATTTCCGTAAATGTTTTATTACCACAGTTGCCCTAAAAACTGTAGCCCTACTGATTGAAAGGATTAAAATAATTTCGACGACATAGTCGACGATCGGATCCATTTCGTAACAATGATTATCACCATCTCTATTCCTATATCCAGTCCCTCTTGCAAGGGAAAGACGGATTTCAAAATGACTTTGAATGAGTCCCAAAGGACTGATGGTATAAAATAAAATTCTCTTAAGTTAGATACAGGTAGACTATATGTCTGTAAAACTTAAATATGATATGATATATCATATGTTGAAACGGTTGTGCATGTTTAGGTTTTCCTGATGTGAACGTATGTAGTAGCCAATATTGATATATATTTTTTTTTCAAATTTCGACTCGGCAGTTGACAGACAAAAGGAACTTTTTTGCAGGATACGACTTTCAGGAGACAGAAAACACAGTAAAGTGCTTCACGGAGAGAAACTGAATACATATACTAGCCAGTAGGACAGAAACTGAATACTCATACCTTGCAGTTTAATACCTTTGTACAGAACAGACCACCACAGTACCTATGTGTGGACCATTATTTGATCAGCTTACATCCATATAAACAGACAAGACCTTGTGACCGCCTTGAGTCTGCTAGCAAGGGCATATGTCTGTGTGTGTAGTCTCTGTGTGTGTGTGTGGGGGGGGGGGGGGGGGGGGGGAGGGGGTTCAACCGGCTTGCGGTCCACCAACCCTCGGCCATGTTTGATTCATCAGACTTAGTTGTTCGCTTTGCGAGGATAATTTGTAGCTCATGAGTCCATTATCTCAAACCAATTCAATCAGAATTAAAAGTAAGAACAACAAACATGAGACCTCACAGAAATAGCAATACTGAAATGGATCAGCCCCCAGCCTTTCAAGTCGGGGGATCTTTCTATCAGGCTTGCCCTGACATGCAAAGATCTGTCTAGTTTTCGTACTAACTACGTTTCCAAAGAACCTAGATGGGGTAATTGAATCCTATCTTATTTTTAGTTTATCGGAGAACGAAGCTGATATCTCGGAAATCTTAAACATATAAATGCTAAAACAAATCCGCATTCCACGGACTAGAGGTTTTCATGTTGTGACTTGCTTTGTTGGCAGATTTTACCCACTGAACGAGTTTTCCCTGGAGAAAGCCGATAGCGGCGTAAATGTAAATCTGCTAATCAGTTCAACCATTAAGAGAAGCTGACTGTAAGCATCGAGCATTGGTCCATTATGACGTGGAAAGTCGAAAATTACGGATGTGGCTCAAATTTTGGGAAATAGATATATACTATGCTTGTTTTTAGAGGTAAACGTTCGGCCGTTTCAATGGTAACCAGGAATCCATTTTGAAAATATCAATATTGAGACATGTATGTAATATTTCCTCGATAATCGAACAACAAATATTATCTCATTCCTATTTGCTTGTATAGTTTGACAATACATACGTTTGTAATAAGATGTTTTTGGCCCTTATTATCAACGGGAGGGCTTTTACGGGAAAAAATGACTCAATTTTGAGTCACATTTGAAAATAAGGCAATATACGGATGATAGAGTAAGGTTTGAAGTTTAAGAGTGTCAAAACTTAGGTGTAAACTTACAAAACTTTAAAACTTATCCATCTTTTAAATGTGTCAATACTGTAAAATAGTAGGAAGGGAGATAAGTCAAACTGGCATTATCTTACCGCCCTTGACGATTACAAATCTGTGAACACTAAAGGTAGTATCCATGATCTTTAATAATAAAAGATAGTATCTTTGAAAGAATAAGATTTACTGTCAACAATGCTCACCATGACATTTTTTTATCTATGAAATAGGTCAATTTACCAAGACTGCAGTTGCAGTTGTATTCGGTACATTTTATGACAACCGTTGTCCCGAGCAAAACGTCTGCAGAAATCACGGAATAGAAGAACGGAGTAAAACCGTTTTATTTGCAGCAATATGTTTGCCTTATCTTTATTTTAGGTTGAAATAAATAGATTTACAAATGATTTTTGAATGAATTGCTTCTGTGAGGCAGGTAAAACACAAAAAGAGGGATTTTTCAGGACAGAAAGTGATGTAGACTAAGGCCTATTCACCGAGGTACACTGAAATTTTACGCAATGTTCTGTTACCTATTATATATATTATCGTCATACTACATAGAACAGCTAAAATGGATAGATGAACGGCTTTGGATTTTATGCCCTTTTAACAGTATAATATCAGTCATATCAGGACGATTGGGGGATGTGGTTGGGGGATGGTGAGGGGGGGGGGGGGAGTATGAAAAGCTGTGCAGTGGAGCCAAATTTGCGGTTGAAAGATTAATGCATCCAGCAGATCTCGAACTCTGAACCTCTTGATCAGCAGAACAGGCTTTAACCTACTGTGCTACCCGGGGCTTATAGAATAGCCAAGAAAGTCGTGTAATTTAGGTAATCCTGATAGGGGTGCCATCTTAAGTATACGAGTAGACCTACTCATGAGTAATTTATTCATCCCACCAACTTCCCTTATTTCATCCACTTTTCTGTAGCTTAGCGAGGGAAGTGCCTGTGTGCTAAGCTAGCAGTCCTTGTTCGAATCTCTTTTTTAGCTCACCTTGTGAGCCTTCAGGTGAGCTTACAGTATAGGCTTGGTCCGTCGTACGCCGTACGTCGTATGTCGTACGTCGTACGTCCACACTTTTAAAAATTTATATCTGCTAAAGAAGCAAGCCAATCTTGATCAAATTTTATGTGTAGCATTGTTGTGATGGGGGATATTTACATGTAGTTTTGGGACAGATTGGTTTATAACTGTGGTTACCATGGCAACAAAATATCCCATATATTTATAATGAAGAAAATGTTGTCCGGGCCCTAGCTTCTTCATTTTTGATCGCAACTTCTTGTAACTTGCAGGTATTCAGGACAGCCAAAACATCTCGGACGAGTTCGAAGTTGGGCCAGGTTGGATCATTCTGTTCAGAGTTACTTGTCCTTGAGCGATAAAATATTTTCCCATAGACATAATGGAGAAAATGTTGTCCGGGCCCTAGCTTCTTCAGTTTGAATCGCACCTTCTTGTAACTTGCAGGTATCTAGGAGAGCCAAAACATCTCGGACGAGTTCGAAGTTGGGCCAGGTTGGGTCATTCTGTTCAGAGTTACTTGCCCTTGAGCATTAAAATATTTTCCCATAGACTTATAATGGAGAAAATGTTGTCCGGGCCCTAGCTTCTTCATTTTTGATCGCAACTTCTTGTAACTTGCAGGTATCCAGAAGCCAAAACATCTCGGACCAGTTCGAAGTTGGGCCAGGTTGGATCATTCTGTTCAGAGTTACTTGTCCTTGAGCGATAAAATATTTTTCCATAGACTTATAATGGAGAAAATGTTGTCCGGGCCCTAGCTTCTTCATTTTTGATCGCAACTTCTTGTAACTTGCAGGTATCCAGGAGAGCCAAAACATCTCGGAGGAGTTTGAAGTTGGGCAAGGTTGGATAGTTCTGTTCAGAGTTACTTGCCCTTGAGCGATAAAATATTTTCCCATAGACTTATAATGGAGAAAATGTTGTCCGGGCCCTAGCTTCTTCATTTTTGATCGCAACTTCTTGTAACTTGCAGGTATCTAGAACAGCCAAAACATCTCGGACGAGTTCGAAGTTGGGCCAGGTTGGATTATTCTGTTCAGAGTTACTTGCCCTTGAGTGATAAAATATTTTCCCATAGACTTATAATGGAGAAAATGTTGTCCGGGCCCTAGCTTCTTCATTTTTGATCGCAACTTCTTATAACTTGCAGGTATCCAAGACAGCCAAAACATCTCGGACGAGTTCGAAGTTGGGCCAGGTTTGATCATTCTGTTCAGATTTACTTGCTCTTGAGCGATAAAATACTTTCCCATAGACTTATAATGGAGAAAATATTGTCCGGGCCCTAGCTTCTTCATTTTTGATCGCAACTTCTTGTAACTTGCAGGTATCCAGGTTAGCCAAAACATCTCGGACATTTCGAAGTTGGGCCAGGTTGGATCATTCTGTTCAGAGTTACTTGCACTTGAGCTATAAAATATTTTCCCATAGACTTATAATGGAGAAAATGTTGTCCAGGCCCTAGCTTCATCATTTTTGATCGCAACTTCTTGTAACTTGCAGGTATCCAGGACAGCCAAAACATCTCGGACCAGTTCACATTTGGGCCAGGTTTGATCATTCTTTTCAGAGTTACTTACCCTTGAGCGATGAAATATTTTTCTTGGTTTCTTCTGATCCGATCCTTTTCAAACTTGCAGGTAATGAGGAAATGCATAATATCTTAAACAAGTTCAAATTTTGGCCAGATCAGACCAACCACTACGAAGTTAGCTGCCCTTGAGCACCGGAAAAAAATTCCCATTGACTTATAATGGTGAAAACAATTTCATAAATATCTCAGAGACCAGTGGGCCGATCGCAATCAAATTTTATCTGAAGCATCATTTGGGCGGGGGAAAGGCTGCATTAGGTGGACCGATTTCGATTTAACTTCACACAAGTGATAAGTATGGCAATATCTTGGACAAATTTAAAGAGTAACTACACTTCAGGAACTGACTGAATCAGATCCCAAACCCTATCCCCAACATCAAAGGGAAAGATTGACAAAGACATCCCAACAAACAATAAATTACAAGTGATAAGCCGAGTCAGCAGCTCTTTCCCAAATAGATGGCAACTCAGCTATCTTTATTGAACTAAATAATTTAGTCTAACAGACGGGTTACAACGGACTAAGCAAATTATATGAAAAACATTTAACAATTATTTTTATCTATTTTCTGTTTTTATGATAGAAGGATTAAACTGAGAACACAATAAATTAAACAGCACCGAACATAAAACAAATGCAACCGCAACAAAGTACCGCCTTGGGACGGTCAGTAATAACTACTGGGGGGTTTAAACCGGTTTTACTGGGCCCAAACCTTGACAAGTTCGCATTTCAGCGTTCTGAGGTCAAGGTCAAGGTCACAGTGGCTATTTTAAGAAAAAACTTTCTCATCGCTCTAGCGCCTTCATGTATGGACCAATTTTGATTAAAACTTCACAAAAATGTTTAGTATGATAATATCTTGAATAAGTTTGTGTTTCAGCATCCTAAGGTCAATGTGAAGGTCACAGTGGCTATTTTTAGAAAAACTTTGTCATCATTCTAGTGCCTTCATTTATAAAATGCTTTCGATCGTACTTCACAAAAGTGATAAGTATGATAATATCTTGGACAAGAACGCGTTTTAGCATTGTGGGGTCAAGGTGAAGGACACAGGGGCTATTTTTAGAAAAAAAACATTGTCATGGCTGTAGCGTCTTCATTTAAGGACCAAATTCGATTTAATTTCACACAAGTGATTGGTATTACAATATCTTGGATAAGTTCGCGTTTCAGCATTCTGAGGTCAAGGTCAAGGTCACAGTGGCTATTTTTAGAAAAACCTTGTCATCCCTCTAGCTCCTTCATTTATGGACCGATTTTGATTAAAACTTCACACAAATATTTAGTATGATAATATCTAGAATAACCTCGCATTTCAGCGTCCTAAGATCAATTTCAAGGTCACACTGGCTATTTATAGAAAAACTTTTTCATCGCTCTAGCGCTTTCATTTATGGACCATTTTCGATTTAACTTCGCACAAGTGATAAGTATAGCAATATCTTGGACAAGTTTGCGTTTCAGCATTCTGGGGTCAAGTTCAAGGTCACAGCGGCTATTTTTAGAAAATCTTTGTCATCGCTCAAGCGCCTTCATTTATGGACAGATTTTTTTATTCCCTCGTGACGATAGTCAGGGGGCATTAAGATTTGCCCCTGTCTGCCGTCTGACCATCTGTCCGTCCGTTCGTCACACTTTGTGGTATACAGTTTGTGTAATCAACTTCTACAGTTTTCAATGGATCTTTTTCTAACTTTGCATGCATGTTGTGGACATATTTGACAGTTTCAAACTATCAGGTTTGTTCAGTTGATGATCCTCATTTACCTTTGACCTTTTTACTCAGGTGAGCGGCTCAGGGCCTCATGGCCCTCTTGTTTCAATCACGGGGTGCCATTGCACACAGTCTATTTAAATCACCCATGCCTTGTTGAATGACCTAAGTACTGTTGAAAGGGCCATAAAACTACAAACCTACCATTAACTCTCTTCGTTTTCCAGTCTGCCATTTAAATGTTAACTTGTGGTGCCATAAAATTGTTGAAATATCCATTCTGTGATGAAAGTATTATTGGTTGAGCGTGTGATTTTTCGGCTCGTTTCTTACAGTTAGCTTTTCTTAACCCACTCCGGCTTCGCCGTCGAGAAATAAACTACGATTTGCGCTTCAACACCATGTATACATCAGCGATAATTCACTGGTAAGAAAAAAATCTTAATCGTGTAGTTCTACATCACGTATTTTTTTACATTTGTACACACATTCTCTTCACAAAATGGTGATATTGCTATTGCATACAGTGGGTGGGATATCTAAGCAGCGAATTTAAATCTGTTTATTAGAAAAACAACAACTTAAAACCATTAGAGACACAGAAACCAAATACTGAACTACATTAAAACCATATCGATTGTAAGCAAATTAAGAGGTGTATATCAGTTACATGGGTTTAGGGTCGTTTTGAACCGATGTAACACATTTTATGCATTGTAACCGTAGAAACAATATCAAACACTACATTTCTACCATTTCTACACCGTTATTTGCGAAGATGGGATAAAATGCGATCCGTTAGTTGTTTAATAAGCAGATTCAAACTGAAACTGTGGTAATTAGGGTAAAGAAATCTAGAAAACTGTTGTTTCTGTAAAATTGGAATTGCGAGAGGGAAACTCTTTGCGCGTGCATTTATTCTTTAGTCAGTGAAAGTTTACAACTAATTGTTTTTGTTATGTACCGTACTTATTTTCATGTTTGAAGACATGATAATGGTATATTCAGGTTTGGTTGCCATTTTCAATATGCTCGATTTGAAAAAGAGCCATTTTCACAATGTTTATTTTTTCTCCGACTATATGTACTTCACGTTGCCATGGTTTCAACAACGTGCAGTAGCCATTGCTCTGCAGATGCAAAGACTGACAATTACATTTAGTCCTAAGCACCATACCAGTCAAATATTTGATACTTGCTTCAGGACAGACACGTTTTCCCTTTGAAATTCATGAAAATATGTAAAATTTGAGCGGCCTAAAAATGGTTGCCATGGCAACGGTAATTGCTTAGATATTTCGAGAACCGTTTAACATATTTCACTAATTTTTTCACCAATCTTCATCTTCCGTAGAGAGCTTTAAACCATGAAATGTTCAGCAAAATACAAAATATTGAGTTTCCATTCAATGCTCGATGCTTACAGTCAGCTTCTCTTAAATACCTTTGTCAAGTTATTTTTATGAAGAAAATCATCGTAAATTTGGCTCACTCATTTCTCAAAGTTGACAATTACGAGCGATCATGGCGGTAGTCTTGATATCTGTTTCGGCATCGCATATTGGTGTATGCTTTGCCAGACGCCCGAAAGTTCACCGATTAGATCGTTCGTATTATTCAAACTCGAGGTAAGCAGTTCGTAACCTTAACGACCAAGATAATATAAATAGCGATGGCTCTCCCTACGCGTTCGGCTGGACGGACACACGGCGCCAAGTGCGTGCAACTATGGTAACGTACCGCTGAGCGACTTCGGGAACGTCGTTAGGTAGAATTGAACTGAACTGAAATACGCGTTCCGTCGTAGGGCTTGCTCTGAAACGCGGCAACTGTCACTCAGTCTTGAAAATCAAGATGGGAGAGGTAAAAACTCGATAAAAATCAAAACTGGAAGAAAGGGCTTGGCTGACTTTTGACCTTTTATGAATCTTGGACTAGTATTTAATTTGCAACGAATTTTGTAGAGTTCTTTGAATTTTCACCTTAAGCTTCTCTCCAAATTTTAATTACTTCAATTTTTCAGCCTGAGTCTCGTTTCGAAATTTTAACCATAATGTTACAAATTCTGGCTATACTTTGCATCGAATTTTAAAGCTTTTTTCGAATCTATAACTCTCGTGTTTCTTCCCTCCAAATTCGCAACATTACAACTTTCCAATTTACTCTAACTTGGTATTGACTAACGGTTCGTGTTAGGAACTTAGGAATTCTTAGGTAACTCTGTTTGTAAGAGATATTTATTTGAGAAATGGGTGTGTAAGCAAACTGTCTTTAATTGTCTGTGAATTGTTGTTGAACATCTGAGTTATTGTATTACACGAGTACCAGATTAATTTTTGACTGAGGATTAACTTAGTCAATTTCTATCTATTTTAACTAGGATACTAAAGATGTCATTTTTTATTCAATGTCATAACAAAAACAAATAATTATTTTTCTATCTGAACCACTCTGCTTTGTTACTTACACCACATTTGGGAATCAGAGGAACCCACTTGTAATGTTCCGGCTCCTTTGCTAAGCGTCTAAGCTACTTCCATGCGGACAGCGAAGCTACTTCCATGCGGACAGCGAAGACTCTGATCAGACTGGGCGGATGCCCAGGCTGATCCGAGTCTGCGACTGTCCGCACAACCATTTGTTGGTTTTCTCGTTTCGCGACTCAATTATGTTTCACAATGTTTATTTCTATCATGAATATTTTGAAATTAGTAATTTACAGCAACACAAGCGCTAATAAATGATACACCGTAACCGAAGTTCGTGTAATCTGTCTTGTAACTGTCGCCTTTCTTCAAACTCAAGACAATGTAGTAGTATTCAGTGTTCCTATTGTTTGATGTTACTTAGTGTTTACAGAGTACTGTCTTATTGTTTGAACGCGTAAATTTAGACAGGAAGTAGTTTTTGCCAAATCAATAAATGCATTGTCCAATGGCAGTATAGGGGTACCACCGCGAGCTCACCGTGGTTTAACTGGTGGGTCAGAATGTCAGGATTACCAAGGCCGAGTACCCTTTAAGCGCTTAGCGAAGAGTCTGATCGAACTGGGCGGATCTGAGTATGCGCTGGGCGCACAACCACTTTGTTGGTTTTCTCGTGTCGCGGCTGATATATTAACAAGTTTTTCGGTTCCTTATCATATTATTCTCATTTAATTTGACCTAAGTATCTCTGTTTGTCACGAAACTGTTCATACTTGTAGTTGACGTTATTTCATATTTCGAAATGTTATTAAACAAGCAAGATACTACATTAGAAAAAGAATCATTAAACATAATAATAATTGATATGAGAAATATTATTACCATTACAAGAAAATGAATTGTTGAATTTCTCAAGTTTCAGTCAATGAGAAATTCATTAAGACAATCTAAATTAATTGCACAACCGGACGAGCTATTTCTCTGCAATATTTTGATTTCTCAGTAAAATAGAAAAAAATAAATTTAAGAAAATGAATCCTGGATTTTGACTATTTCCAGACAAGTAGTTTTGTAACCTCTGGCCTTAAAATTTTTCTCAAAAGGGTTAAAATACTTGATGATTGTAAGAAATTATGCTAAAGACTACCGCACTGATTGATGAAGGCAACGCGCTAAAAGCATTTTTTCCTCGCTGCTTGCCATTTTAAACGCTACTTCGCATTTTTTATGGGTAAAGATTTTTTAGCCCAATATTAAACCGACTTATTACGTTAAAGGCAACCAAATACAACGATAAAGCCAGGAAAGAATGAAAGGACTTGATAAGAAAAGAAATTATTTTGATTTGAAAAAAGCACAGTTCTATGGCCGTTTTCTGATACTTTTCGTTCTTTCTATGGCTTTGTGTCGCCTCGAGATAGACAGCTTTTATGATTGCTAGTTCTGCCTAACACCTCTATGTGGAAGAGAGATCTGGTTGCTTACCTTTTTATTATTTTGGCACATAAATAACCTGCGACACGACAAAACCAACAATGTGGCATGTGCGCCCAGCAAAGACTCAGATAAGAATGGTTTTCCGCCCAGACTGATCAGAGTCTTTGCTGTCGGCATGGAGTAGCTTAGACAATTAACTATCCTTTAAGTGCACAGCGAAGACTCTGATCAGTCTGGTCGGATGCCTAGGCTGATCTAAGTCCTCGCTGGGCGCACATGTCACTTTTTTTCGAGGGGGGAGTTTGTCGTGCCGCGACTCATTTTGCTAGATGTCATTGTTTGTTTTGTGTGTTCACTCGTCCTCTTTGTGCCATTGGTGACCTGTTATTTAAAACTGAAGCAATTCTAGGTATTTTCGTGTTCGCTTTGGACACTTTGGAAAATGCTTGAATAATTCAGTCAGGAAGAATTAAAAAATTAAAAAAAAAAACAATTAAAAAAAAAAAAAAATATTTCGTGAGGGGTATGTGTGTATGTGTGTGTGTGTGTGGGGGGGGGGGGGGGGGGTTAGTGTGGGGCGGGGAGGAATCAGTATAATGTATTTATTTATTCTTTTTGTAGGAACATATTTCATTTCATTTATCACTACTAGAATAGTATTTTGTCACACATGGGTACTTCAGTTATGGGCACTGATTTTGCTGTACATTTATTTTCCTCTGTTACACTAGATTGCCATACTCAAGAATTATGAAAACGGAAAGACAAAGAGGAGGTTTAAAACATAAACGATTGAAAGTAACAGTTCATCTTCGAAATTAGAACAGTCAGTGAGCCAAGATCATAAGTCCTAATAAATCTTTGAAACTCTGACAAACACGCAAATTTCAGATGACAGATATGAAATCCTATATGGAGTTGTCGTCAAGTCCTGATGAGAATGAGCATCACATTCATATTTTATACGCTTGCTGAGATACTTCAACAGACTCAAGGTAACGGAATAAGCAGGAAGAGCTCGATGTATGCAGGTGCTGAAGAGATATTGCTACTAAAGATATGAAAATAACTATGGAAATATTCAGAATGACTACTAATTATCCTACCATCGTAAATATATTTGTTGTTGTTGTTGTTGTTGTGTTATTGCTTTACGTCCACGGTAAACATCCATGTCGGGATGGTCAGTTAACCTAACCACACTCTTCCTGGACAGGCTTGGACCTCCTAAGCGGTTAACCAGTACTAAGTGCACTTACTTTCACCAGTAACTGACAACTGTCCTTCTTGAATCAGCTGAAGGAGAAATGAAAGTAAGTGGCCGGACCGGGTATAGAACCAAGGACCTCTGGCTTACAAGTCAGGCGCCCTACCGATTTCCTTGAAGATAATTAGTATAGGGTCACAAAAATGTGTAACATATTCATTAACTTTTGCTTGTATTTAATCATCTGAACGTGTCATTTGAAGAGGCATTGGTATTACTCGTCCCTGGATATAATAATGGGTCGCGACATGATAAAACTTACAAAGTGGCATGTGCGCCTCGCGAAGACTTATATCAGCCTTGGCATGTACCCAGTGTGATTAGAGTCTTCGTTGTGCGCTTAAGGCTAGCTAAGGGTCTAAGCTATATCCTTGCCGACAGCGAAGACTTTGATCAGACTATGCGATTGACCAGGCTGATCTTATGCTTCGCTGGGCGCACATGCCACTTTTCTGTATCATTTTTTCTAATCAATCAGGCCCGTTTTGATACTACTCAGACTTTGAATCAACTGCCTTATAAAAGTTATGAAATTACAGTATTCTCTTGTCTGGCCACTGTCACCAGATATTGATAGAGTTACTGATGAGGCAGGAGTAGCCTAAATTTCAAAGAAAGGCCCATGTTCCTTCTTTGGAATGTGTTCTTTGCTTCTAAAGAAACTTTTTAAGATATTATTTGACTTCGCTGCAGCTGATGTTGTGCCGTGCGGCGGCCGTACATCATTCATAGTGCAGATTGTAGTTTATTTTTGTCCATTGAGATCAAGGGATATATTCCGAGAAACCAAAATCTTTTTTATTGGTTAAGACTCTTATTCTAGATCATAGCATTTTAATCATTCAGACCTTTTTTATTCTAATGATTAATCAGACTTTGAATCAACTAGAACTTAAAGAAATTAGAAATTACAGTATTCTTTTGTCAGGCTTTCGTCACCAGATATTGTTAGGGTCACTGATGAGGAATGAGTAGCCGAAACTTCGAAGTATGGCCCATGTTTCTTCTTTAGAATGTTTTTTCTGCTCCTGAAGGAAATTTTTAAGATTAAATTTATCATGTCGCGGCTCATTTGTAAAATAAAATAACGAATAAAGGTGTCTGCGTAAATTTCAACCGAGTCCATTTGTTGTACGTTAATCAGACCAGCGACGTGATAAAATGATTGTATGATTAACAGGTACAGACTAACTTAGTTTGCGCGTGACAATTTTGTTATTCAAATTATTAAACAAACAATATAATCTTGTAAACACAGTCTGCACCAAACAACAAATCGCATGTTCGAAAGAATTATATCGCACCAAGATTTATTCAGTATAAAAATCACACTCCTACAGAAACCCAATTTGGACTATATTTCCTAGTTCAGCAGAATTTTAAGGTGACTTAATTTATAATTTCAAACAAATTGTGTGTAGGGCTGATTTTTCTGTTCAGTTAAAAAGATTGTCGTACGTTACAAACGTATTGGACAAAACATAAATGTGATGTTGCAGTCTGCATGTTTAGTTGTTGACCCAATCATGGTTAGTAAGTTTGCTTACCATTTTAATTGCACGCCGGTTGGTCGTGCATCAGACTAAATGACTGGGCCGACATAATGCTATTTAGTTTAGTTAGTTGGGTCCGGAGCTTGCCTTGTATGTTGCTTGATTATTCGTTGTTCAACTGATGGGTTTCTTTTGCTCCTGTACTTCAGCTGTGTTGCTTGCCACCCGGTTTCGCAATACGTTGTTTCTGTCGAGTCCTCATCTCTGATTCATCATAGGTCTTATCGTGATTTGTGTGTTTCCTGCGATGATTCATTGAAGGGTTAGAAAACCATTTTAAAAAACCCAAATGATGTATCGAACCACCGCAGGAGCAGAGTGCGAGAGATTTAATTCAGCAGAACTACCGTATACGCAGTAATTTTTGCGGGTTCAAATTTTCGCGGTTAAGGGTCAAAAACATATTGTTGAAGGGGCGTAAAACTGCAAGTGATACATCCAAAATTTCAGGGATCATCAAGCAGAGTGGGACAAAAAAGAGCAGGTGTCGTTTGGTCAGATAGCCCCTCAACAATACAAAGTTATTTTCGAGTGCGGTCAGTTAACATGAAACTTCCATTTTGTGATTTCCAAAAATGACTTACAGGTAAACGCCCGTAAAAATAACGGGGAAAGGACTGGCAGCTGGTTTCCTGTTATTCTCCCGTAAAATCTACAGGATTTTTTTACAGTGCATGGCCTACAATGTTTGACTATCACCCTCCCATCTTCCTTATACGACTGAGGGCCGGTAGCTCAGTGGGTTAAGCGCTGGCCTACTGATCGAGCGGACTCGGGTTCGAGCCCTGCGTGAGGTGTAAACGGGATTCCACTGCACACAGCCTTTCATTATCACCCTCCCATCGTCTTGATATGACTGAAATACTGTTGAAAAGGACGTAAAGTCGCGAGTCATCCATCCATACTTCTATGACTGAAATACTGTTGAAATTGATAACTGAAAAACGGTTAAAGGGATTAGGAGGCATATCATATCGAAATTAGAGCGAGCCTCCATAGATGATCATTATCACCGCTATGGGTTCGAGCTTTATTCGAAGAACAGATCTGCCCACGGATGGTCTTCTCCGGGAACTTCATTGCATGAAATAGGCCTGAGATATTCTTGAAAGGCTCGTAAAACCCAACGGCAGCCTCAATCACTCTTGAATTTGCTCCCATGTGTAAAGATGAACAAAAAATCATATTTAACTGAGGTTTAATTCAATCTTCAATATTTATGCAATAAATTAAAACAATCGCTCTTCGAAACTCATGAAGTAATCCATGACAGTCATGAAAATCCATGCCAGTCCCCTATAAGAGCAATGACTGACACGCACAATACCAGTCCGATGATCTTAAATGGACTGGCAGTCGTATCATGCTTCGTGTCCATAGGAATTTTTAAACAGGCTCAGTGTTTGTACTTTCAGCGGCAGTTATGAGACCACTGATTTTCTTGGGTCATTTTAACAGGACTGAAATATCTATCTATCTATCTATCTATCTATCTATCTATCTATCTATCTATCATTTCATTGTATATCAGACCGTCTGCCTGTATATCTGTCTAAAATACGCGGTATCGATTAATCAGCGATCATTGATTTTTGATCAATGTAGGTGTGATTTAATGAGCATTGTCTTCTCACTTTGTTTTAGATTCTTCATATTATTAAATCAAAAGATTGTTTCTACAAAGTGTCAGGATCGGACGCGCAGACTGATCTGAGTCTTCGCATCCCGTATGGTACTTGTTCACGCGAAGCCAGTATGTTATTGTTTTTTCTTTGTGGTATGTGACCACAGCGATATCTGATAACAGTTACAAATATACTCCCTCGTCATGTATTGATTTTATTTGTACCAGTCTCACGAATTCGACTGAGGTCCGCGATTCTTTCAGTTATATTAAATATTTTATGACAATATTATGCACTACACCGATAGCTAATACTTCAGAGCTGCCATGTAAAAAATTCGTAAATATACAGCAAGGAAGCGAATGTAATTTTCTAGAATGATACCAGTATCAAACTTTTATAAAGCATTCCAGATACTCTTTTCCGAACAATGACTCTGTACTTTGGCATCGAACGTTTGTCCATACGGCTTTTCTTCCTTTCATATTTTGCGTTTGCTTGATATACATGTACGTTTTATAGGTTTAAGTCATGTCACATTTGACATCATCGATGTCATCACCGGTAGTATTAATTCATAAGCTGCATATGATAATGATCATTCTGTTGGTTACGTATACATGTATTCATTTCAATATGTATTTACACATTGTAAGACTTTTAAAGCTGAAAATACTCTTCTTTCCGTATATCCAGCCATGATTATTAAAGACGCCTCGTCTTGTTCGTGTTCGCTTGTTTATTACTCATCGTTAAATATCACACCTGAGGTACATGTAAGCATCCACTAATCGATATCGCGTGCCACGATTAATCGATACCGCTGCTTACCTGGACGTTTTGCAGGTTGAATGTCTATCAAATAGATAAACAGAAGGAATATTTAGACAGAGGGACGATCGGGCGAAAGATAGATAGATAGATATATAGAGTTGTTGTCAAAACTGAATTTTGATGAATGAACATGGAGATAGGAAGATCAGCTTTCATAAAAACTTTAATTATTGCAACTCGCCTTTTAATTTCGCATTTTTTAACAGTAACAATGACTTTCAAGATAGCAGCAAGTTCTTGAATTCACGATCATCCAATTGTCACTTTGGAAGTTCATTTGTCGAACATTGGCGAGATTCTTGAATCCGATTTGCGAATATCAGCAAAAATGAAGGTATTGTAAAGGTTAGCAAAAAATGAAGGTATTGCGATTATTAAACGATTTACAGTTTATGCATGTAACATTTGATCATATCCTTTTTATCCATCTAAAATATCAAAGCATCGCGGTTTGAGTCTGGAGAATCGACATGACAAGATATTTTGGCATGAAATAAATGAAACCCACGGTATTTAACATTAAATAAATGAATAAATAAATAAATATTAGATCAAAATAAGAGAAAGAAATAGTGAATAATAATAGTTGATAATAAGAAATAAAAGGCCAAGTTTTTAATCTGTCATTACAGAGAAGGCACATGCTTGTGCTGAAAAAATGAGCCTCAGGGCCCGGAGAATTTCTTCCTCACTACGACAAGTTAGTCATGTGAAAAGAGTCAGTCCATGGACGGACGATCGGCGCCCCGTTACTGCGACTATGGATTCGTTCCGCTGAGGTGCGGGGGCAACGTCGATATGAGAATTGAAATACTACTAAAATAGTCAGTCATAAACCCTGTGAAAATACATGTATTGATGATTGGTTCTACCTGCCTACCAAAAGATACAACAAATAAAGAGCAAGATAAGAAGAAAAAAAAGGGGGGGGGGAAGAAGCGAGAAATGTAACTCCATGCATTTCTGATTATTCGTTCTATGGAATACAAAAGAACCACAAAAGATCCGCACGCCCGCATCCACGACGGTCCCCGCAAGACTTGGGGTGGAAGCGGACGGGCGATGGTGCTTGGTAACTTTCAGTGCCGGAGCGTCCTACTAATTTGGATAATATTAGGGCAAGGACCTACATGTACTGTGATTGGAGTAAGTGCGGGTGGAGTTGTTAGAATATTTTTGCTGTCGCCTGTCATAAGCTCTCTTCTTTCTCTTCTTTCTCCCTCTCTCTGGGAGACGGCTCGATGTAGACTGAAATACTGTCTCAAAGAGCCGTTAAACACAAATCAACCAACTTAAACTGGCAAGATGGGCGGGTACTGAGCTCATGCTATTTTAAAAATACTACTTTAAAAAAGATGTGAAATATTAAAATAGGAAAAATAGAGAAAATCTATACAAATATAGAAACTACATGTATTTAAATTTGTTAAACTAGGTCTGAAGTGACTAGGGTTATGAGGCCGAGATGACTAGGGGCCGAAGTGACTAGGGGCCGAAGTGTCCAGGAATTTATTTCTAGGTGGGGCCGAGATGGTTTGTCCTCACAATAATATGGTCACCTTTATAGTTCTCTCATAATGTCCTCTTAACTACGCTTATAAGAGAGAGTGGGTAATTTTGGGGTGGGGGTGGGGGGGGGGGTCATTAAAAAAAACGCAGTTATATTTCAGAGAAACAGGGAGAGAAAAAAGAGAAATTTGTAGTATCATGCAGTTAATCTACTTATTTTTCGTTGAGTTAACCTCGACTAATGACGTGGTTGCGCAAAATGTATGACCGCCGTCTCTGTATGGCCAAGCCAAGTAAACGCAGCTTGCGTGAGTTCGAATCCTAGCCCTCTGGAATGTCCTTCTTAATAACAAATCTAGATTTTAGACTACTTTTTGTGCCAACTGCAGTGTTGGCGATTGCTCGTTTGGTTACATGTAAAGTAATAGAGACCAAAAGAGAATAAAATGTCGTTGCAGCAGTAGCAGCATGCAACAAAATGATTTTCAGCTCAGACCTATGCCCATGTTCCCAAATCTTTCAAGCCTTCGTGGCATTATATAAGCATAATCCAAAGGACTGAAAAAATAAGATAAAATAATTAAAATGAATTTCCTTTCCAGTATACTCGTGGATTTCAGATTTCAACGCAGTAGGAGCAGTTTAAGTAATTAGACTTAAGAAAACTAAACCTATATTCAACACTGCAGTTTGTTGGTGAGCCACATACATGCTGCTGCATTAATGAGGGTGCAACAATAAATACAAAGTAGAAACATTTACAAGCATTGCTTGCTGATAAGTAGTGTTTGCCTTTTTTGGATCAAAACTTAAACTAACTGGCAATAGCAATTTTACATTAAAATCGCTGCTGCCAGTCGACTGGCAATAGCGATTTTACGTTGAAATCGCTATTACCAGTCACTGGCAATAGCGGTTTTACGTTAAAATCGCTATTGCCAGTCGACTGGTAATAGCGATTTTAACGTAAAATCGCTATTGCCAGTCGACTGGCAATAGCCACTCCGAAAACATAAACATTAATTTATGCGATTTTTAATTTTCATGCGCAAAATGCAAAACTACTTCTTTTTCACCTGAGCCCGTTCGTTCAATTACCTGCGGCAGGGCCGCCGCAGGTTAATGAAAGAACTGGGCCAAGTCAAAAGTACCAGCAATTACCGAAGCAAACAGAAACAAAATATATGAACATTATGACTACAGAAGATACTTTGTAAGAATCGGGAAATTGTTTCGCAATTTTAATATTCGCGGTTTTTAAGTCAACCTCTAGATATTTAGACGATCTTCTGAATATTGATAATCCTTATTTTGAAAGCATGGTTAACCAAATTTACCCACCTGAACTTAAATTGAATAAAGCTAATACTTCAGATACCGAGGCCCCCTTTTTGGATTTACATCTATCTATTTCTAACGGTTTTGTATCTTCTAAAATTTATGATAAACGTGATGACTTTGACTTTGATATAGTTAATTTTCCATTTTTGGATGGTGACGTTCCACGTCGTCCCTCTTATGGAGTGTATATTTCTCAACTTATAAGATTTGCTAGAGTGTGTAGTCATGTAGATGACTTTAATGCTCGAAATAAATGTTTAACTGCTAAACTTCTTCAACAGGGCTATCGGTATCATAAGCTTAGAAAGGCCTTTTCTAAATTCTATCGCAGACACCATGAATTGGTTTCAAAATTTGATGTCGGATTAAAATTTCTTTTACACCAAGGCCTATCGGAACCAGAATTTTATGGTGACTTAGTATACAAATTCAAAAAGATTAAGGGTAGGACTGATTTTTCTGATCAATTCCGAAAAATAATAATACGTCACAAACGTATTGGCTATAATTTAAATGTTATGCGACAGTCTGCATGCTTAGTGATTAACCCAATCACGGTTGATAACTTTGCTGCACTCATTAATTGCACACCGGGGGATCGGTCGTCAGACTCTATGATGGCCCCGACCTAAAGCTATATATTTTAGTTGGTTGGGACCGGAGCCTTTTTGTCTGTTGCTTGGTCCACCGGGGCTCAACTGGTGACCTTCTTTTGCTTCAGATTTCCAGTGGGGTCGTTTGGCAGGACAGGGATCTCCACCTGTCAGGCGGCCCGTTGTATCTGTTGAGTCCTCGTCTTTGCTTCTTCATGGTGTTGAAATTTGATTTATGTGTTTACCGTGATGATTCATTGACGAGTTAGAGGGTTATCATGCGAACCGAACAACCAACTAAATGTTTTGTACCACTTCAGAAACTGAGGGTGAGGTTGGGCCTGTAAAATCGATTTAAGCCCCCCCAGTAATTCATTACTGACCGTTCCAAGGCGGTAGTTCTGTTGTGGTTCTCTGTTGCCTGTTTTTGGTGTCAGAGTTTCTGTGATGTTTTACCTTATGTATGTTCTTATTATTTTTGGTTCGGTTGGGTTGCTGAGTGGCCACCTTTTGGGAACAAGCTGCTCACTCGGTTGGCCATATGTTCTCTGTATCTTGATTATTTGTAATCTTAGTTGTTTCCAACTATGGTTTGAGGGCTGGATTTGGATTTTGATTGTTTCAGTTCCTGGTCTTTGCATACTTTTTACTTTTAAGTGACCTCGAAATGCCGCGAAAAATGGAACACCGCGTAAATTATCTTGTATACGGTAGTTTAAGCCCCTGGTAATCTTGTGCTGACTCATCCTAGGCGGTACTTGTGTTGTGGTTTCTGTTTATTACATGTCGTTGGGTCCCCTTGTCTATGTTCTCTAGCAATGTGGTCACCTGAATACCAGCCCATTCTGCTTTCTGTTTTGTTTTACAATTTAACAAAGAAAATATTTAAAAATAGATGTTGCTGCTGTTTTTTTTTCTTTTCTTTTTTTTTTGAAAAGGCTGCTCACTCGGTTTACCGTGCGTATCTTTCTTGAACGTTTGTCAATTTTTGTGTTTGTGCTTCTTTCCCTTTGGGTTTGAGAGCGGGATTTGGTTGTATTAATTCCTGATCATTGCCAATCTTTTTATATTTTTCGATTTAACACGGACCAGCCCTTCGAAAATCATGCTTTTCATGATATTGCAATACTTGAGGAATCTCTGGAGAGGATTACCCCTTTAACCTTCCAGTCCCATTTTTTTGTAAGAATCTGGCCAACAGAAGTTCCATAGAAAAATTGTTTTAAGATTTTTTGCCATAGACAAATTTGACGTGGGCCAGCTTAATGGAAATTCCATAGAAAGACACACACACATTGCCAGCATACATGACCTTAGTGGTCGATCCTCTGGAAAGGAAAACATTTTTGCAAAAATTCGATTTTTCGGTTATTTGTTCAAAACTAACTGTTTGATGAAGGTTAAGGATTTCCGGAAGATTTTGCAAGCCCTGTTCTGTACTTAGACGTTCCGTTTTTTATTGTTTTTTTTTTTTTTTTTTTTTTTTTTATCTATTTTATTTTATTTTTTTGTTCCGTTTTTCGTTGATAATGTATATTGATTATCAAGTGGCTGCTAGTTTTGAGAAAAGGGAAAAGCGTCAATTTATTTGTTAACTTGTATGCGTGCAGGCGTATCTGGTCCTATATGTTATGCCATAAGGAAACTGTGGCGTAAAATCTTGGCTTACACTGCCAATACCCATTTTATGAGACAGATTACGAGTTGAAATATTGGTAAGTGGATGGTAAGTGAGGTGAGTGTTAGCTATCTTTGAATCGGCTAATCAAACCTATGTGTCGTTGATATATGATACACATATATAAGTGTATAGGCTACATGCATATGTGTTTGTATTGGCACCTGACTATAAACGATCGTATTTACTCTGAATAGTATGAAGGCACCTGCGTCCTTCTTCATTTACTACTTCCGATAAAGTTAATACAATATTAACTAAAATAGTTTAATGAAGTTCTTAAAGAACTTCATTAATTCTATTTTGTATTTAATCATCTACATATGGCTTTTAAACAGGTATGGGAATTAATGTTCCAGTAGCTCAAATATAACACGGAAACTTTCTAGTCCATGGCATTGTATAAAATATAGCAGCTGCGCGCAGATGCTTAGTTGATTCGAGCTATCGGCACGTAAACCGGTTCGGTAACGTGATGAAACTGTTGTTTCCATAAACGAAAATACGCGTTAACTCAAGTTGAGTATGACAACTTTGTGAAATATTTTATTAAACGAATACTATAATCTTATATGCGCGACCGAAATGCGTGCAAAAGATTTATCTCAGGTTAAAAAGTAAGGAGCTTAAAATATTTGCTGGATCTCCAAACTCCTAATCTCGGACAAATATACTTACTCAACATTCTACTTTCGCTTCCTAACCATTATGGAAAAAACATGTAGGTTTTTTTTCAAAAGAAGCATCATAATTGCCAGTTTTGTTGGCTTTCTGTAAGACTTTGACTTTTTGTATATTATTTAGGACAGCCTCACGGTCAATGCTGGGAAAGAGCTGACCTCTTGGGTTTTTGCTTGTCTTGTTTTGCTTTGTGTTCCGCTTTTGTGTTGTTTTCCTTTTATTTTTTTGTGTTTGGCAGAATGTGGAAATGTGTGTCAGCTCCGTCCAAGGCTACGGCGCCGAGTGTTATGGCCAAGAGGGTATTCAAAATAATGTAGAAAACGTCAAGGACTAATTAGAAAGCCGAATAACAATGACAAAAAATAGTGGACCATATCAGAAGCACCGCCTTGGAAGGGTCAGTAATATTTTAAGCTACTAATGCATGTTCGTCACTAACAGAGCTTTCATTCTGTGAACTATCTTTCTATACATGTGATTGGAACCGATAATTTAGAAAGAAGATAGTGCTTATGGACCATCAGAATTACATCAAACCCAGAAGCACTGCAAGCACATAAGAATAACCCATTAATGCCTGAAACCCATAAAAAGATATAAGGCTAAAAGTGAAGATACATGTCAGATCAGGATCTACGAGTTTCGTCTTAATACTCAATTTTGAATAATGAATAGTAAAGGTAAAATGAAAAAAAAACTACACTTTAAATTGGAAGCGGAAGTGTCCAAAAACATGTAGCAGAATCCGTTTATCACAAATGGGTTAAGATGGCCATTGTCAGAAATGGCAAACAAACAGCATTACATATTTGCGCGCATTCGACTGGGTGTTTCGTGCTTCACAAATTTTATATTATGGAAGAACTGCTACGTGGTTTCTTGATGTTACATTGTACTATGTCCGCTTGTGTATGTTCTTTTGCGGTTTGGTCACCTGTTTTGCTACCCAATCTGCCTTTTGTTTTGTTTTGCTTTGTTTGTTAAAAAATAGATAAAACTAGAAATGTTTTGTTGACAAAAACAGATGTCCCCCCACCTGCACTTTCACAGCAGTATCATTTTCCCTAAATGCTTCCAAGTTAAGACCTCCTGTGACCTTGATATAGAGTCAAGGTCAACAAAATTTAATCACTCCTTTTCCATCTCCCAGTGATATATCTATGCCAGGTTGGTAAAAATCCATCAATTCCTTCAGGAGATATGGTGCAGACAAGCTACTTTTCATCATTCTTTGACCTCCTGTGACTTCCAGTGATGTAACTATGCAAGTTTGGCCAGAATCAATGCATCCCTTCAGGAGACAGAGTGCAGACAAGAAGCTACGCTGACGCCGACGCCGACGTGATCCATACCAAAAACAATATATCCCCCACAGTGGGGGACATAAATAGATATATCTGGCACAAAAATCAGTTACTTCATGCGATATGAATATACTAGCGAATACTACACGGATTATCATTTGACCTCATTTTCTTTCTTGTGGACAATCTTGTAACGGCACTGAATGCGGAAAACCATGCTTTATAGGTTGTCGTTGAATGTGTAACTAACCTCCTTTTACCGCTAGTATAATTGAGTCGCTCTCCCATGAAATGAAATGAGTCGAAATACATAACTTAATTCGAACATGTTTCTAGACTATGTCACCATCATAACCATCTAATTGTTTTGCTTTATTTGTAGACTCTCTTGTTGTTTATGTAAACCAGAGATTTGCTAAATAAACTTGAACTTGAAGATGTAGATGATGTTTTTGATTAGGGTAACTAAATGACCACCTGTTCGGGAAAGAACTACTTATTCGGTTTACCGTGCGTATCTTTCGAGAACTTTTTTCCGTGTGTGTGTGTGTTTCCCCTATTGGTTTTGAGAGCGGGATGTATAATTTGATTGTATTAATTCCTGATCATTGCCTATCTTTTTAACTCGCGCAAAGACAAGTGAAGCACGAAACGCCCAGTCATATCCGCATATGCCTCTAAAGTCAGGGCCAGGTAACGTAGAGGCCTTGTGCGTCATAATGCTTTTCATGCACAGACTATATAACATCGAGCTCTTTCTTATAAGTGAAAATGATTTTGAACTTAACAAACAATTTTGTCTGCAAACATCTTGAAATACCCAAGCTATTTTTTCTTATTTGTTATTCTTTTACTTCCTTTTTTTCTTCGAAAGGTCATCTCCATTTTGATGTAAAGTAATCATGGTAATTTGCATAGTGAAAGACGACAGCAAATAGTACATTGATAATGGTCGCGTGCATTAGATACGGAAAAAATATAGTCATTCAATAGTCATTTTTGCAATTTATCAGAAGTCACATGCATTAATTTCCCCATACGCAACGAATTAACGGTTATAGAAAATGCCATGCAGTTACAATTGTAAATTGAATGACCGTCAGTCAATGCGTGCAACGACATAAAGTCATAGAAATTCTCAGACAGCATACATGAAGTACATTCTCATGATCAGGTATGTAAATACATATAAACAAATTTTTAGTTAAGTATAAATTTTACGGAAACATTCGCTAATCTAAGACCATTATTGTCTGTTGGTTGGCCATTCGTGGTTCAGCTGATGGTTTTCTTTTGCTCCAGTATTTCCAAGTGTCGCAATGCGTTGTTTCTGTCGAGTCCTCATCTTTCATTCTCACAGGTTTACCTTTCAGAACATATTTATATGCGAGTAATTTGTGTCTTGTGATGATTCTTTCATATGTTGGGAAACCTTCATGCGGACCAAACAACTAACTAAATGTTTCTAACCACTAAAGAAGCAGAGGGCGAAGGCTTGGGTCCAGTAGAACTTTTAAACGCCCAAGTATTCTTTTACAGATCGTTATAATGCGGTACCTCTGTTGTAGCTCATCTATGTTACTGTACTAATGTCCGATTGCCTGTGGTCTTCTGGCAATATGATCACCACCAGAATAGATGCCGACTTACCTTTCTGTTTTGTTTTGCAATTTGAAATATTAAACAGGGCAAAAAAGTTAGGAATTGGCATTATGAGCTGGTATTATTGGGTCTGCGTAGCGTGTAAAGAAGTCAAAACTGTGAGTTCAGTTATAATAATTGAGTCATACTTATCTTTTCAAATAATGTCCTTAAATCGATATTTCCTAAGGAAATCGAAATCGTAAAGGCTATCGAGCGCGTTCTTCTTCTATTTTTCATTATTCAATGAGACGAATGGCAGAACAAAAATGTTTATGAAGAAACTTTTCAAAAAGGCGGAAGGTACAGTAATAACGGTGCCATGAAAATCGCTGTATTCTTAATCCAAAGGGAGATAATCTAAGAATTTGAAGAATCTAAAACCAAAGGTACATGATGTGCCGTGACATGAGAAAACCAACATTGTGGTTGTGCGCCCAGCAATGACTCAGATCAGCCTCTTCCTTAAGTGCTCAAACGGTAGCTAAGGGTCTAAGCTACCTTCATGCGGACAGCAAAGACTCTGATCAGACTGGGCGGATGCCCAGGCTGATCTGAGTCTGCGCTGGGCGCACAACCACATTGTCGGGTTTCTCATGTCGTGGCTCATATATGAGCTAATGGATTTGGCATGTATGTACTTTTTTATGTAAAATTGTGATTTGATTTTTTGAACAGTGCAGGATTTTATCTGTAGCGTCTGGGCTGCACAGTTTCGATTTACGGGACGCTGTGTGTGTGTGTGTGTGTGTGTGTGTGTGTGTGTGTGTGTGTGTGTGTGTTGCGAGCAAATTACATAGAGAAACTCATCTGAAATTCCCGCTTGTATACCACTTGAATTTATTTGTGATTCGTGCCATTTTAAAAGTATGCAGAATATAAAGTATAAAACCTTAATGCACTGAATTCAGTGGTGCACATACAAAGTAACTAAACAGTCGACCTAGGTATGTCTGGTCTCATTGCTCTGTAAAGATATTATTTAGTGTTATTCTATAATTGTTATATGAGAAATTAACAGCTTTTGAATCACCATTAATCGCTCCATTAATCTTACAAAGCTTCAGACATTGCTGACAATTTAGTCTGGACTGTGTATATCATTGAACTAAGGATGTTTAATTTATTTTTAAAACGGTTATCACTTTAAATTGCGTAATTGAGCCACGAAACGACAAAAACAACAAAGTAGCATGTGCGCCCAGCGAAGACTCAGATCAGCCTGGGCAGGCGCCCAGTCTGATCATAGTCTTCGCTGTGCGTTTCAAGGATAGCCAATGGTCTCATGGCTGGCTTTGTGGTGCCGCGGCTCTAATATGTTTTTTTTTTTTGAGAGATAGAATAACAAAATTTATAAATCAGAAAGACAATAAAGAACTTTTTTTACATCACCTTTATAGTATAGCCGTATTTTGTTGCAGTACTATTGCTTTTTATTATGCCCCCGCATCATATGATGCCTGGGGCATATCGTGTTCCGGTTGTGCGTACGTGTGTACGTTATTACGTCCGTCCGTCTGCCCGTCCGTCCATCTGTCTCTACATCCGTCCGTACGAACGTGATCCTGTTAGACTCAAGTTAACATTTTTGTAAGAGGTAGATTTCAGGGTTCCTATTATTGTAGCAACTTGAAAATTTGTTTGAGGATTTATATCTATAAGTACAACAGGAATACACAAGAATCAGGGTATGATGGTCCATATGTCACGGTCCACTGTCTTCGAACTTATGCTAATTTTGCAAGGTTAAGATTTTTGTAAGAGGTAGATTTTAGGGTTCCTATTATTGTAGCAACTTGAATTTTCGTATGAGGTTTATGTTTATTAATACAACAGGAATACACAAAAATTTGGGCATAATGATCCATATGTCAAGGCCTCGGACTTAGGCTTATTTTGCAAGGTTAAGATTTTTGTAAGAGTTTGATTTGAGGGTTCCTTTTATTGTGGCAACTTGTAATTTTGTATGAAGATTAATGTCTGTACTATGTACAACAGTAATATACAAGAATCGGGCCATAATGATCCATATGTCATGGTCCACTGACTTCGGACTTAGCCAACTTATCAAGGTTAAGATTTTTGGAAGTGGTAGATTTTAGAGTTCTGTTACTGTAGCAACTTGAAATTTACAAGAATCAGGTCATGATGATCCATTTGTCATGGTCCTCTGACTTCGTTTCTAACCAGGTTCTGTAATACACAGTATTTTCTGTTTTGGCCAAACAGTGACTCTGAAATTGTATAAAGGGCTGCAGATTGTGTCACATTTCACACGTTGGGCAATGTTTGCCTATAGCCTTTTATATTATACAACTCTGCCTCTATGGACCTAGTTATCCTACAAGTGCCAGTATCTTAATCAAGGCATCCTCTTACTCAAGGCACTTGGCGGGGGCATCCGTGTACTATGCACACATTTCTAGTTTAAACTACTATTTACACCTGTTCACTGACACCCCTACGTATCAAATGTGAGGCACTTCAGGGTTTTGTGTTAGCTGAGAAAAATGTTCATTTACTTTCAGGGAGCTGGAGAGCAAATCTTAATTTTGGGAAGCTGGAGAGTACTGTCTGAATGTGCATTTCACAAATATTTTGGCCTCTGGGGAAAGGGGACTGCGTTCCTGCCCAATGCATCAATATAGGAATCAGCCCATTCAGTTGTTCCAACCCCTCTGACTTTCCAATGGACGTTTTACATCTTACGTTGTCTTTCATATCCATTCGTAACCTATTTTTCTGTCATGAAAGGCGGCTAGCAGACAAGCATGTGCCTACTTAGTAGGTTGTGGGCTTTTAATATTGTCTGCAGAATAACTGCCTATGTGAATGAATTATTGCCTGCAGATCCTTATGTCAGTAACAGAAAGTTGTCATTTTTTTTTTCTTTTTATTGCCAATACAATGCCAACTATTATGAAAAACCCATTTTTATTTAAATAGTATAACACAGTCATATCAAAGAAAGGTTCTATGCCACATAAAAGGAACTTTTAACTTAATTACAATTCACTTGTCCACACACGCCCCTACTCAACTGACGCACATATTTTCCATGAATAAATAGAATAAATGAATAACAGTATGTTTGTTCCACATGTCTGTCCGTATACGATATTCATGAAGTAAGCTGGAAAAATACGTATGCACCATATGCTGACATGCTTATTGAAAAAGATTCCATCATATAATTATATACAAAAATCAGTATGGTACCTACAGTTTGATCGGGTTTATAAACAAATATAAACATTTAAGAATTACATGTACAAAGAATTGGAAATAAAATATACAAACCAAAAACCAAATATAAATACATATGACATTCAATTTATAATGATAAAATTATATATACAGATATATTCAAAAAAACCTTCCTCCGGCTGATCCCCCCCCCCCCACACACACACACACGCGCGCGCAAGTCCCCCCACCCCGCCCCAAGTTCCAACAAATTAGTTTACTTTTATTTGTCGAAATTCAGTGTCAACTATAGCTACGATATGATCGCTTGCAGAAATGAAACATACCGACAATTCAAATCCATTTTCAACTTGAGATATTCGACAAATCTAGTTGTTAAGTCCAGTCGTGCTTCATTAGCGAGTTCATAAGTTATTTTAAAATTTTTAGATCATTTTAACGTTAGAACGTCTATGCAACGTCGACGTTCATAGACATTCATTCAACGTCATATCAATGTTCTTTGCCCACGCAAATTATGTTAACAAATGTTTACATGTAAATACATTTCGCTGCCAAACATTATACAACTTCTCTGAAACTGCAATAAACATCCAGGTTTTAAAAAACATCCGGGTTTTAGAGTTCCGGAGAGGATTTACTGCGTTGCTTTGGTTGAACCCATTCCTATCAAATTACACCACTCACACAGATCATTGGAAGAGACACGAGAATACGAAAAGGTTAAAATTCAAAATGTAGAGTTTAAGCTCCCAGTAATTCATTACTGGCCATTCCAAGGCGGTGCTTCTGTTGTAGTTCCACACTGTACATTGTTACTATGTCAACGTGCTTATGATCCTGTGATCCTAAAACAATGGGGTATGGCGGACCACTTTGCTTTTTGATTTGTAGCTTCTTTTTTATTATTTTTTCTTAAATATATATTGGGATTAGGTGAAAATATACGTTTCACGTTTTTCGTAAACTTTGTTCTTGTGTCCTTATCGATGCTCTCGTTCATCTGCTGTGTGAGTGGCGGTTTTGTGGGTGGGTTGAACCATCGCAGAAGCGCAGGGTGAGGTTTGAATCTGTTCCAATGCGGTACTTCTGTTGTGGTTCCTCCATGTTACATGTTGTTATGTCCGCTTGTCCATGGTCTCTAGCAGTCTAGTCACCTGAAGAGTTGCCCATTCTGCTTTCTTTTTGTAAATTAGAATAAGAAAATAGGTAAAAATAGATGTCACTGCTTTTTCAATTAGGGTAGCTGAATTACCGCCTGTTTGGGAAAGAACTGCTTACTCGGTTTACCGCGAACTTTTGCAAAATTTCGCACTTACTATAAGATTATCGACGTTCACATCCACATAGCCTAACTAAAGAAACAAGTTTAGCTTTTCAAGGGGGCAATATAGCTTATTCTGCACATACATGTAATAGCAAAGTGTTGCCTGTATCAAACGGCTGAAAGTTATGCGCAATCTTTGCCTGTTACACACAATCAGTGGCAACCTATTTCGAAAAGTCGCGAGCAAGCAGATAATGCTGCGTCCTTGTTCCAAATTTGTATTCTAAGTCAGTAGTTAATGAAAGACTTTCTCATTTAACTTTACAAGAGTACAGGCATCGAATAACACGTGCAAAAGCTGTCCGGAAGTCTTTGCTTGTGTAGGCGTAGATGAAAGGGTTCAAGGTGGAGTTCACATACGTCATCCAAAAGAAGAAAGAGTAAAGCCCACTTGGAACCAGCTCTGGCCTCCAGGCATAAGTATCAAATGTTACATAGAAAGGGAACCAACAAATCAAGTAGCTGCTTATAACATACGTCAAAGTGATGAATATTTTCTTGTCCCGGCTCAGTGACGACGTCGTCGTAGATGGTACCGGGCTTAGTCTAGAGTCCACGATACCTTTTTTCTCGAAATCAGTAGAATTCGCGGACAACACGCTGACATGTAACAACTGCTGTCGGTCTTTCTCAGGGAACATTCCTCCATTTTGGTTTCCGGATTTCGGCAGGTACTGGTCTGACTCGTGGCTAGAGTTGGTTCTTGACTGGTCCTTCTCGACACTTTGACCTGCCGAGCCAGGAATAGTAGCACTATTAACAGCACTCGTGGCACAACTTGCGGCAATCCTCTTTTTCTGCTTCCTCATCACATTGAAGACTTTAAAGTAACAAAACACCATTATAATACAGGGGACATAATGTCCGATTACCGCAACAAATAAGACAAATTGTCGGTTTTCATTAGGCTCCCATATACAAAAGTTCACCTCTTCATTAGCGAGTCTGTCGGCGATAAATGGTGGCGTCCAGATAGCGAAGACGCACAGCCTGTGAAAATAAAATAAAGGCAATGTATAGCATTGAAACAACAAATTTAAATAAATGGATGGCAGGTGCGTTCCACCCAAAGTATTTTCGTTGCACTGTCACCATATTTTGCCTGATAATAATAATTGAGCCGCGACACGAGAAGACATAGAAAGTGGCTGTGCGTCCAGCGCAGACTCAAATCAGCCTGGACATCCGCCCAGTCTGATCAGCCTTCGCTGTCCGCATGTAGGTAGCTTAAACCCCTAGCCCTCTTCAAACACTTAGCGAAGCATCTGATTAGACTCGGCGGATGCCCAGGCTGATCTGAGTCTGCGCTAGGCGCACAACCACTTTGTTGGTTTTCTCGTGTCGTGGCTCAATGAAAGACTGTACTCAGAACATTTGATAAATATCCATTTATGTCGAGCATGGGGTTCGTGCTGGAGGGCCATGAAAATGCGTTTGCAGACTGATGGGATTTTGATAAATTTTGAACCATATAAGGATATGAGGATTTTCTTACAATACTATGTATTGTAATGATTACTCTTTTTTTAAAACTAAAACAATCGTTGGATGATTAAGGTATTTGCGGAATTGTAAAAACTGTAAGTAGCTAAAAATCTAACAAGATGTATTCTTAAGAAATCAGTGACACAAGAATAAAACGCTCTTTTCCCACATTAAAAGATCAGCAATATTGTTCACGCCCTGTAGTTCCGGGTTCAGCTGCATTTTATTACGGAATTATCCTAAGTAGGCTTACTGATCCCAAAGGAAATGAGCACATAAGTTATTCGGTACCCAGAGAGCCTCTTAATGGGACTGGTTTAAAAGCTTTAAATACCACGAGACGAGCTTAAAGCCAAACGAATTGTACAGCTACATTCAACGAAACTTATAACCGTCCACCCTACATTTTGGCGACTGGTTTTACAAATAGTTGGTGGTTAAAAGTAGTAAGTTGCAGAAGTTAGCCCCTTGCCAAAACTCTTCAAGTTATTTCATTTCAATTGCACGCCTCCTTCTTGCATAGGCGCAGTCCAAACAAATGTACCCTTGTTTCAGATAGTCACAAATCTTGCTACAGTATAAATAATTTCAAATATCGTAGTTTTCAAGGACAAAACTTATCCCTAAATAATCACCAAATACTTCCATTAAAGATTCAAAAGTAATTAAAGTTTTGATGCGATAGGCTTTGCCGTTAGGTCTATGCAATAACGCGAAGAAATGCATTGTCCCTTGTTAAATCACAGAAGTTCAGCCTAAGCACATAATCCAGGTACAAAGTTCGAGTTGCTATGTAGACATAATTATCAGCCGTACGGCATTGAAATTTTTGTCTGTATAGCATCGTTACTAGATGTCGTCTACGGTAACATTTCGAAGAATGAAACCATCCCAGAAATACTGTTTGAATGGATAATTTATTTTCCTCCAAAAATGAAGAGTAAGAAAAAAACATGTAACATGAACATATACCAGCAATTAGAAATACAACATATACATTATATACACACACAGTATCTCTACTAGAATCCTGATAATATCGCAGCAGACACAATACTGAATCAACGTAGATTCAACGTCATGACGTTCAATCAACTCAGATTCAATAACGATTCAACGCCGTGCGCCAACTGCGATATGCATCATTTCAACTTTGAACCGATGCTGAAACTCAGCTGCTCGCGACTAGGATTACAAACTAATTTGTAACTGCCACTGCAATAATTTAAGTGCCTTTAGCACAATTTTTAGTGCATCTAATCTATCATATTCATCTTGCAACAACATATAAAACCCTGAAAACAAAGCATTCACTTGATCAGACGGCGATAATGCGATAAATTGCAGGTAAAAATCAAGACCAAAGCGAAGAAACAACCTGCGCCATAACAAGGACCTAAAAGTATTAGCACTTGGGCAATACAGTTATATATATGTTCTGTAAACGAGAATAATTTTTCGCCGCAATTTTGACATACTGAAAGCCATTTCCCACAGAATAACATACCAATCAAACGCATGGCCATATGCACATAGCCGTTAAAGCGTGGAAAATTTCGACAAAGATGCCACAGTATATGGGTGTCATGTAACAGAACATGTATATTGGTTAATCGACACAGTGATTCTGATGTAGTTATTCCCATGAGTAATTCATTCATGCAAAAAAAAATCATTTATTTTAACTCGAGTCAATATTTATTCCACGATTTTTTAGATAAAAACAAACCACTTTCAAGATATTAAGACATATACTCCATAAGCGCATATTTATTTAGTATATGGTAAATGTCAGGGGAAAAACTAACCTTTTTCGCGAGAGATTCATTATAGTGTATAAGTCTGCGATGAAGTATTTGTTTAATTCTGTGATCACTTGATAGGCGACAAAGCTGACCCAAGAATACGGGTTTCCTATAATCAATTTCAGATTCTAGAGGGATAATTCCAAACAACGCCAATGCTACGTCTGCTCTCGTGTATTTTGGCAAAACTGCACTTTAATGCGAGGAAATTTTAAATTTTATCCAGAAACCGGAAGTGTGGGAAATGGGTGACAATTTCCCGGATCAATATGGATTCACCAGGCTCTATGGGGTATGGTCTTGTAGGCCAAGATCTAAAAAGGTACATAAATTGATTTTAATTTCATGTTTAAGACGATCTACGAAAACTGTTTTTATTTCTGGGAAAAATCTTCTTCTTTTTTCAATTTCATAAAAATTACGTCTCCAAAGAAAGCAGTACTTTTTCAGTGTTTATTGGTTTGGTGGACCACACTGTTCACATTCGCACTAATACCTGCATGAAAATTGCGTTTAGGCTACTTTTTCTCTTAAACAATTGAATTTTTATTCCCCGCCGAAGGCGGAGGGATATAGTTTTCTCCATGTCCGTCCCTCCGTCTGTCTGCTCTTACCAGACTTACATTGTGGGGTGTTTTGTATAGAAAATGGTGCCTTGTGGGGTGATTCTGCATTGTGGGATGCACCCCATGATGAATGTATTTCATTCGCTTGCAATTAAGCTAAAGTGACTAAATTTCAAATATTGGGGGTACAACCCAGAATATGTACAGACTCATTTGTCCATTGTTGGACATGTCCGTCCGATAAATTTTATGGGGTGCACCCCACATTGTTCTGCCCCCTTTGGACAAAACTTATAAATCATGCAGGTTTAATCCACGTTAAAGGTACCCCACAAAGCTAATTTCTACACACCTAAATTATAACCATATAGGGGGTGTAAGTTTTCAACAAATGGACACTACCCAAAAAATTATGGGATGCAAACATTCGTCTTCCATCCGTCCGTCCTTCCGTCCGTCCGTCCGGAGCCATAACTACGTAACCACTGGACAGAAGTTCATAAAACCTAAATTAAATATATATCATTATAACGCGCTGACGCACGTAAAGGTTTGTCAGGTTGGCTTCAGTAGTGCATGAGTTATCGCACTTTGATTGACTTAAAGTAGATAAAATGAGCCATAAATAAGTAACTAATTATCAAAACTTCTTGAATCTTAAATTAAACATGTATCACCATAACGGGGATATGCATATGAAAAATAAAAAGATAGGCAATGAACAGGAATTAATACAATCAAATTCCACATCCCGCTGTCAAAACCAATAGGGAAAGAAGCACACACACACGGAAAAATTGACACAAGCTCACAAAAGACACGCAAGGTAAATCGAATGAGCAGCTCTTTCCCAAACTGGTGATCATTCAGCTACCCTAATCAAAAACAGCATCAACATCTATTTTTATCTATTTTATTTTTAAATTACAAAACAAAACAAAAGGCAGATTTGGTAGCAAAACAGGTGACCAAAGAACATAGACAAGCGGACATAGCACAATGTAACATCAAGGAACCACAACAGAGTTACCGCCTTGGAACGGTCAGCAAAAGATTGCTGGGGCTTAAACATGTTTTACTGGTTTATTCGGTGTTCAACTGTCAGTTTTATTTTGCTCCGGTAGTTCAGTGGTGTTGTTTGACACCCCAGGGATCTCCAGGTGTCGCATTACGATGTTTCCGTCGAGTCCTCATCTCTGATTCATCATAGGTCTTATCTGTGATTTGTTTGTTTCCTGCGATGAGTCATTGATGAGTAAGGAGGACGAGGTTTGGATCCACTGAAACTAGTTTAAGTACACACCCTTCACCCTTCCCCTCCCCCTCCCCCCAAACCCCCACAGTAATCCTTTGCTGACCGTTCCAAGGCGGTAATTCTTTTGTGGTTCCTCAGTATTACGCGTTGTTATGTCCGCTTATCTATGCGTTCTAGCAGTCTGGTCACCTGTATAACTGCCCATTCTGCTTTCTGTTTTGTTACGTTTTGAAATTCAAAATAGGTAAACACAGGTGATGCTGCTGTTTTTAAATTAGGGAAGCTGATTGACCACCTGTTTGGGAAAGAGCTGCTAAGTCGGTTTACCGTACGTGTCTTTCGTGAACTTTTGTCAATTTTTGTGTGTGTGCTTCTTCCCCCTATTGGTTTTGAAAGCGGAATGTGCGATTTGATTGTATTAATTCCAGAATATTGCCTGTCTTTTGACTTTTACCAATATAAGCAGGTTAGTATGGAAGCGTCCTAGTGACAGGTTAAAAAGATATTTATGTAATACGTAGGAGATAGGAAGTCCTACGTAGGACTTAGTAACTCCTACGTAGGACTTACTAACCCCTACGTAGGACATATTAAATCCTACGTAGGACTTACTAACTCATACGTAGGAGATAATAAGTCCTACGTAGGACTTACTAACACCTACGTAGGACTTACTAACCCCTACGTAGGAGATCATAAGTCCTACGTAGGACTTACTATCTCCTACGTAGGACTTACTTACTCCTACGTAGGACTTACTAAGTCCTACGTAGGACTTTCTAACACTTACGTAGGACTTACTAACACCTACGTAGGAGATAATAAGTCCTACGTAGGACTTACTAAGTCCTACGTAGGACTTACTAACTCCTAAGTAGGAGATAATAAGTCCTACGTAGGACTTAGTTACTCCTACGTAGGACTTACTATCTCCTACGTAGGACTTAGTAAGTCCTACGTAGGACTTAGTAAGTCCTACGTAGGACTTAGTAAGTCCTACGTAGGAGATAATATAACAGAAAGAAATAGTGATAAGAAAGCCAGAAACTGCTACAGTATGTACTCAGCAGGCGTATAAGGTTGAAAATACGTCGTTTAAACATGTTTGCAACATAATTACTTTGCATCGACGTCGATATGAAGTTGTTTGAACGTTGTTTGAAATATCCATATCTGGCATAGATCTTAGATAGATTTGTGGCTTGCCTTGAGTCACCTACTTTCGGAGAGTTAGTGTAAATGCTGTAGTCCTTTGACAAAATGTAGTTCGTGAACTTTCAATTTTTCCGTGTGTGTGTGTGTGTGTGTGTGTGTGTGTGTGTGTTTGTGTGTGTGTGTGTGTGTGTGCGTGAACTTGTGTCATTTTTCCGTGTGTGTGCGTGCGTGCGTTGGTGTGTGCGTGTGTGCGTGCGCGCGTGTGTGTGTGTGTATGTGTTTCTATCCCTATTGGTTTTTAGGGCAGAATGTGGGATTTGATTGTATTAATTCCTGATCTTCTTTACTATAATTTATCTGCTTCAAAACCTGTTACTCTAGGACGTGTGGCCAGTCTTTAACAACGTCATAATAACGTTAATAATTTGAGCTGCGACACGAGAAAACCAACAAGCGGTTGTGCAAACAGCGCAGACTCAGATGCGCCTAGGCATCAACCCAGTCTGATCAGAATCTTCACTAAGCGCATTAAGGGTAGCTAAGGGTCTAAGCTATCCCCATGCGGACAGCGAAGTCTCTGATCAGGCTGAACGGATGCCCAGGCTGATCTGAGTCTGCACTGGGCGCACAACCACTTTGTTGATTTTCTTGTGTCGCGGCCCAATTGTTTTTATGATTGTATTATTGATCTCAGACAAGACAAGAAATATTCGTTCAGAGGGCTGCATAATCCGCAGATCAAATATTTACTTTTCACAATATATAACAATAAAGCTGTTTGTATTGATACAAAGCTGGATAAATTTACGCTGTAACATGAAAGCGATTTGATCAAGTATTTCTTAATCTATTCATCATGCATCGGTAATCTCGCTATTGAGAAGATGCTTTATGATGATTAGAAAATGTAGCTTTTTTATTCTCCATTGATAGAAAATAAGACTGTTGCAATATGTAACAATGTAATATCAGATACTTAAAAGCGTTATCCAAATAAAGTTGCATTAGAATGGAGATAACCATAATACAGTTTTCCCGTAATTGAGATGCAGATTAATAAATAACACATTTCGAATTTATGAATTTTGTTATATAAATAACATTATTTGAAGCGGCAGTAATTTGAGCACAGATACACATAAAATACAACTTAAATATCTCTTACGTATGAAACTGCTAAGTCCTACGTAGTAGATAATAACTCCTACGTAGGACTTACTAAGTCCTACGTAGGACTTATTATCTCATACGTAGGAGTTAGTAAGTCCTACGTAGGAGTTACTAAGTCCTACGTAGGAGTTAGTAAGTCCTACGTAGGAGTTACTAAGTCCTACGTAGGACTTACTAACTCCTACGTAGGAGTTAGTAAATCCTACGTAGGAGTTACTAAGTCCTACGTAGGAGTTACTAAGCCCTACGTAGGAGTTACTAAGTCCTACGTAGGAGTTAGTAAGTCCTACGTAGGAGTTACTAAGTCCTACGTAGGACTTATTAACTCCTACGTAGGAGTTAGTAAGTCCTACGTAGGAGTTAGTAAGTCCTACGTAGGACTTATTAACTCCTACGTAGGAGTTAGTAAATCCTACGTAGGAGTTACTAAGTCCTACGTAGGAGTTACTAAGCCCTACGTAGGAGTTACTAAGTCCTACGTAGGAGTTACTAAGTCCTACGTAGGAGTTACTAAGTCCTACGTAGGACTTATTAACTCCTACGTAGGAGTTAGTAAGTCCTACGTAGGAGTTACTAAGTCCTACGTAGGAGTTACTAAGTCCTACGTAGGAGTTAGTAAATCCTACGTAGGAGTTACTAAGTCCTACGTAGGAGTTACTAAGTCCTACGTAGGAGTTACTAAGTCCTACGTAGGAGTTACTAAGTCCTACGTAGGAGTTAATAAGTCCTACGTTGGACGTCCTATCTCCTACGTATGAGATAAATATTTTTCTTATCCTGTCACTAGGACGCTTCCATAGGTTAGCATGTACGTTGACTACCTTGACAAATAAATCCAAATTTTTTATATGGCAAACTACATCAAAGAAGTTAATGAAAAGCGGTTAAAGTGTCTCGGCAATGCCTAGTTATCATACCATTTTTGCTGAATTAATGCATACTATAATTATTTCCTCGTCCGCTGATGACAATAAAGCTCTCTGCTTACTGAAACTGACACTAATGATTCAACAGAAAATGTAATTAAAACTCTAACTGACGTCAGTAAATGAGCCGAGACACGAGAAAACCAACAAAGTGGTGCGCCCAATGCAGATCAGATCAGCCTGGCCATCCACGTAGTCTGATCAGAATCTTTACTAAGCGCTCAAAGGGTAGCTAAGGGTCTAAGCTACCTCCATGCGGACAGCGAAGACTGATCAGACTGGGCGGATGCCCAGGCTGATCTGGGTCTGCGCTGGGCGCACAGCCACTTTGTTGGTTTACTCGTGTCGCAGCTCAAATGCAGTTCTTGATAACTGCTGCTGCAGTTCTTGATAACTGCTGCTAAAGTTGCGAATCAGTTGCATGGACACAGGCCTGATCTGAAAATGAGCCGTGACAAGATAAAACCAAAAAAGTGGGAAGTGCGCCACACGAAGACTCAGATCAGTCTGGGCATCCGCTCAGTCTGATCTGAGTTTTCGCTGTCCGCATGCAGCTAGCTTATACTCTCAGCTACCCTTTAAGCGCAAGCGAAAACTTTGATCTGACTGCCAATAGGTGGATGCCCAGGCTGATCTGATTCTTCTCTGGGCGCACATGCCACTTTGTTGGTTTTGTCGTTTTGCAGCTAATTAGTGTTTTCCATATTCTCAAACGGGACTGTTCTTTATGACAAGAAGTTTCTGCCAGAGCAACGGATGAACTATTTTGGGTAGTATTCTCCAAGGGCTAAATTCAAGCAAAATGAAAACCAAACAAGTCGTTTCCCTTTTATCAAAATGACATAAAGCATGTAAGTGGTTTTATATGCAATGATCGTAATTATGTAAGCATTGCATGTATCTTCTATTTTGTGCTTTAATGTTAAAAAAGCATGTAAATGTGCCCATAAACCTTGACTCTTTTTTATGTATGTGGCACAGTTTTTAAAGGGCTAAAACTTTACCTTTTCAAACAACTAGCTAATTCATAAAGGCACATAAACCTTAAATTTGCTAACAAAATTTAAATTGTGCCTTGCAAAAGGAATATAATAGCGCACGCAAAAGTTCGGCTTTCTCAGCCCAAATCTGATTCGATATTTTGTTTTGCATTTAGTATAAAGATTCCTCAAGAGCCATTGCAGCCTTGATGTGAAACGCAAGACTGTGATGAAACTGTGTTTGTACACGAAGGAATATCTATAGTAAATGTTTGCCTTATCATACAATTCAAAGACTACTGACCGTCTTAGTGATATTGTTGTATATATACTCAAAAGCAAAAATAACGCATATTTTTCTTTTTGGTGTTTTTATGTCAAAATAAAAATCTGCTGAAATCGGCAAAACAAGGAAGATATCATCAATGCATGGACTACACTTTGTCGCAAACTTATTGAAATTTTATTTGTTTATTCATGCGTAACGAAGGCGTAAACAACGAAGGGGTCAATCTCAAAATTCACAAATACTGATAAGTTAGCTCAGTGTCTTGAACCGAGTTGTGCCAGGCTCCAAAACTAATGCCCTCTTTATCTAAGATGCTACAATGTCTCAGAAATATCATCAAGAATTTTCAGCATTGGTTACTCGTTATGAACAAAGTTATGCCCCTTTGAGCAAATCCCGTAAAGTAGGCAAGTTTTGCGATAGCAAAAGAAACGGTTTTGAATTTTTCAGCAAACCGAATTGTAAATGGATTCCAATTCGGGTTAAATAAAAGGGTAAGTGGTCAGAAATAAATAGAGTGTGTTACAAAGGGAAAGAACTCTATACGTAATTCCAATAATGCAACCACAGATTGAACTTTTGGGCGCTGGATCCTTGAAATCGCTGGGCAAAACTAAATGAAAATCATACATCATCTGTATCATAAAGGGCAGTCTACGGTCAGCGAATCGGAAGACAAGATTTTTTCCAGGAAAACACTTTTATCGGCTTTTAAATTTCGTAACTCAAATCGGAAGTGAGCAAAATACGTGCTCATTCCAAATCAAAATTTTCTTTAGACGGGTCATTTACCCATAGCCTTACTCATTTTGAATCCCGAATTACCAGATTTTTCTAATAATTTGATGATTCAGACGATTTCAAAAACTTCGGAAAACTTTTGAAAAATGCCGATTTTTGCATGTGCGATTTCAGTGTGTAAGAATCAAGTTTTTAAAAGTTTTATACCGTTTCCAGTTGGGTACATCATGCTGAACTCACGTGCAGCAAAATCGTATTGATAAATTCTTATGTGCCACTATGAGCCAGAATTTCGTGATTTTTGCCTTTTTGACAAAAATCTAAACTTTTTTTTCGAAGGATTGCACTGTGACAAAAATGCTGCAGAACTTATGGCCACATATAGGCAAATCCCAGTATTAAGTTAAAACTAAAATATCGTTACATTTAATGAGGCAAAACAAGACACTAAAAAATATGCGTTTCTTTTGCTGTTGAGTATATAATAAATGGTGGCCTTACCATACAATTCTAAGACTGATGACCGTCTTAGTGATAATATCTATAATAAATGGTGGCCTTACCATACAATTCCAAGACTGATGACCGTCTTAGTGATAATATCTATAATAAATGGTGGCCTTACCATACAATTCCAAGACTGATGACCGTCTTAGTGATAATGTCTATAATAAATGGTGGCCTTACCATACAATTCCAAGACTGATGACCGTCTTAGTGATATTGTTGTGCATCTTGTAATGGATAGCCCACGTGACACACCAGAACCGGTCAATGGAAATGGCGACCATGGTAAACACAGACGCAAACGTCATGGCGAAGTCAAAGTAGATCCACACACCGCACATAGCCTGAAATATGTTTGAATCATCTCATGAGAACAGATGCCTCAAGTTCACAACAAAAAAGAAAAGGAATCGCGTTTTATATTCAGTTTGTTTTATAGGATGTTCCCAGCGGACACGCACTACTGGTACAGCGGTCATACAGCGTCAGCATAAAACGTCAGCGTATGCATCTAATGAGACTGGATGTTCTTTCAAGAAAAACAATAATTATTGTCTTTATTTTGCCTCCATTCCTAATAGGGGCTCAGCTCTTAAAAGAAAGAATACTCATCTCTTAAAAAGAATGAAAATGCTGCCATAGAAGCAGATTGTTTCTTCTAAGGGTACATGTCATTACTAAAGCGCTTTGTCGTAAAGAAATTCAAACAGGAAGTAATAACAGTGGGTTCCGCTTGTGAATACGGCGGCGAACATTGGGTGTATTCGATTGGGCGTTTCGTCCTTCACAATTCTTAGCGTGAACAACTTTTTTTACAAAAAAAAAGAGCTTCACGCTTAGATTTGTGAATCACGAATCTAAGAATTGTGAATCACGAAACACGGGGCAGGTGTCTGCGAAAGGCTTCTCTGTATACAGGCTCCCCCACATAGTCCCTGGGCACCTGGTCCCCGTGGAGTTTCGGGACACAAAGAGCTGCGAAGAGTACTTGCTGGGTACGCATATGTGTTTTAGCTATGTACTTTTTGCCTGTTTTTGTCATTTTTTCCTCGGTTTTGTTTTTCATTTCCTTTCACCTGATTTACTTGTTTTCTGTCGATCATTCACGTTTGTTGATGTATTCATATTGTTTCTGGAGATGATAAGCTTCAGCTTTCTGTCAGATCCTGTACCATATGATATTATGGAGTATAGCAAATTATCTGAATAAAATATTGTTTAAACCAATCACGAAACACCCAGCGCTTCACGATTCTTAGCGTGAAGTACTTTTTCTTTAGAAAAAGTTCTTCACGCTAGAAATAGTGAAGCACTAAAAAAATTGTGAAGCATTTTTTCTTTAGTAAACGTTTTTCACGCTAAAAAATCGTGAAGCACTGAACGTCCAGTTGAATACGCTTATTGAGTTGTATGTCTACACTCAACATGAAATTCGGGTTTCCTGAAGGGGAGTTTTATTAAAAAAAAAAAAAAAATATCTGGAAATAATTTGGTTCATTGTTAATTTGTGCATGTACTATTGTGCTCAAATTATAAGCCAAAAATCATAAATTATGCTTCTAGACTGTAATATCTGTTATAAAGCAAAATAATAATGACAGAAAGCGCCTTAAAACAACTTTAAAACAGTCTAAAGAGAGAAACCAGATATCTCCATGTTCATTAATAAATCTTTTGCGCGATGCTGTTATTTGCCGTTTAAATTCTTAAAGCTGGGACAACTGAAATAATTTCGTAATTGTTATAAAAATGAGACTGGTTAGTCTTTCATTGCAGTATGCAGATACAAAGGCAAATATTACAGAACCTGATTAGAACGCTTCTTTAGGAGCAGGCTGACACTGGTCTACACTGTTTGCCCAGACCTGTCTGTACTAATACCAAGAATCTTATGGTATTTTTTTTTTGAACGCTTGCATACAGGAAAATTGATCCGCGACTTGAGAAAACCAACAAAGTGGCATGTGAGCCCAGCGAATACTCAGATCAGTCTTGGCATCCGCCAAGTCTGATCAGAGTATTCGCTGTCCGCATGAATCTAGCTTTGACCCTTAGCTACCCTTTAAGTGCACAGCAAAGGCTCTGACCAGACTGGGCGGATGTCCAAGCTGATCTGAGTCTTCGCTGCGCGCACATGCGACTTTGTTGGTTTTGTTGTGTCAAGGCTCACTTGAGTGTCCTCCGCAATAATATGAACTTTACCCTATGTGCATATTGATATATGTAATACTGAGCACGATCAGTCTGCACATTAGCCTTGACTGATCACAAGGGTTTGAACCATATTGATTTCGGTATTGCACATAAAGATGATTATATGTACTTATTAATTAACTAAGTAATATATAGCACTTTTACTGGGAAATCGGTCTGTCTCATACTGGTGACGTTTCTTTTTTCATACAGTATGACCTCCGCTTAATACAGCTTGACCTCCTACCTATACGGTTGACCTCGTGTCATATTGATTAAAACCTTCGACCTATACGGAAATCCACGCATCCGATTGGTTAAAAGTTCTGGTCACGCGAGGGCGCTCTCCTGGCTGGATGACAGCGACGTAAACATCAATGGATCTTTTGTCTTTTAAAGAATTTTTATCTGACAGAGCTAATGAGAGTTTCCTCATATTAAGGCGCCTTATACTGGCCTCCTCACAAGGTCGAATAACTGTGAATGTATTGACCGTCAGCTAAAAGTTAATTAATAAAAATGTCATTAATTAAGTGATTTCGTATTGGCCCAGTTACAGGTCCTCGGTCAGCTGTATTGGCCCTCGGCCGAAGGCCGAGGGCCAATATAGCTGACCGAGGACCTTCGGCCGAGGGCCAATACAGCTGACCGAGGATCTGTAACTGGGCCAATACGAAATCACTTAATTAATAACATTATAATACATCTGTATTTTTTACTCAAATCAATATGATTCAAGCCCCTATACTGATGAAAGTCATCACTATGCACGCTTTAGATGCCAAAAGAGTAATAAATATCAAAGATGAGAAGGAAACCTAAAAATACTGATCGGGCTGACTGATGTTTTATCTTTCTGTACATTGCCAAAAATTTGTTTTTTCATGCAATACCATCTGTTGTTTCGACAAAAGGATGTCGTAACGCTCCGAGCTCATACTTTTATCTACGGCAAATTATACCCTTGATTGTTTGACAGTTACCCTGTTTTGGTAACCTGAATGATCAGGCTGACTGGTGGGGGTGTTTGTTTTTATCGTACATCCCTATTTTTTATTTTTATTTTATTTTTTTTTTTATATATTTTTTTTTTGGCAACACCTATAACAGTGAACACTTGTTGTTGCGACAAAAGGAACTCTACGACAGCGAACGCTCATTTCATACTTTTATCTACGGAAAATTAGACACTTTATTGTTTGGCAGGTACCCTGTTTTTGTTATACTATGTTCAGCTGCGTGCATCACACATTGTAATAAAAACCTTCCAGTCATCGAAAATCAAAGCAATGACAACACAAGATCTTAGAAAGGAAATGGAGCATTGCAAAAGAAAATCAGCTGGTTGCCATAATATGAGCCGCGACACGAAAAAACCAACAATGTGGTAGTGCGTCCAGCGCAGACTCAGATCAGCCTGGGCATCCGCCCAGTCTGATCAGAGTCTTCGCTGTCCGCATGAAGGTAGCTTAGTCCCTTGGCTATCATTTAAGCGCTTGGCAAAGAGTCTGCTCATAATGGGCGGATGCCCAGGCTGATCTTAGTCTGCGCTTGGCGCACGACCACATTGTTAGTTTTCTCGTGTCGCGGCTCATATCGTGTGAGCAATAATCTCACATGAACCTGCTAATAGCTCAGTCTTGTCAATGCCTTCTCTCGATCATAATATAAAATTATAAATTAATTTGCAATTTGCAATTTGTATAAAATGAGTGTTGCCTAAATAGCAGTGTTATTGCTAAGCATTTATCGTTAGAGATGGTTTAGATGGATTGGGTCTTGTTTCCAGGAAATTAGATTGACCAGGTAAGACCTCAGATAGGAAGCATCTTCTAATTTCTAATCATACAAAATAATTATATGTGTTGTATGAGGATATGACGCTTATACATGCCACGGACTAAGAGTTCTAGTAAAGGTTTCAGCCCTCAATCTGTTCTTTATGTAAAGGTCGATAAACTCTCGACTGGAGTGCAGGTACTTCTGGTTTAGGTGGTTAAGCAGTGGCATGTCCAGGGGCCGTATTCATAAAACGACTTAAGTCGGTGCTATGTTGTTGCTAAGGCTAAATTTCTTTGAAGGAGATTCCCTACAACTATGAAATTTGCTCTGGAGGAACAGTCTTACAAAGACTGTTCCTCCAGACCAAATTTCATAGTTATAGGGAATCTCCTGTATAGATATTTAGCCTTAGCAACAGCATAGCAACGACTTAAGTGGCTTTATGAATACGGCCCCTGTTCTTCATGTCGAAGATACTTACGTCTGAATATAGAGTATAAAATAATACCAGGGATAAATATATTTTTCAGGCAACATACACAAAAAGCAAGCGAAAGAAAAAAACATCTGCTCGTGTGAATGAAAAATATATGCCACAGTTACTTTTCAAAATTGATATGGTAAAGTATTTTTTTTTTTTTTTATTTATTTTTTTTTTTTTTTTTGAGAGACAAAATTTGTCCGTGTGAACAGAAAGTTTGCAATAGAATGTGTAACAAAGAAACTAGCTATAAGGATGGACACAGGAGCCTTTGCTCATAACGAAATCATTTCGATATTGAATAAAGTACATCTAACAAAGAAAATGTGGCACGGTTGGCCTTCACACGGATAAAGTTTATTCGACCTGGTAGCTTTGTCAAGAGATCTTTCTTCGTGTGAACAGTGTTGCAAATATTTCAATGCCAAAGTTTATTTGTTACATTTATCTGTGGCAAATTATTTGCTCCGTGTGAACGCATAATATTTGAAAAACTTTCTTTGCTATAGTTTCTGTGACAAAGAAACTTTGTTCATGTGAACGAAGCTTAAATTCGGTTTCAATATGTCATTTCATGAGCAATAACGATATCTTCACAACCATTTACGCCTTTCGGTACAACCCATATTTGCTTGGTGAGCTCTTCTTTCGTTATATATTGGACAAGACCAGTGGTCATGTAAGGGGTGTCTTCTTATGTTATTTTCATCATTTTGTTTTTATTTTGAAAACAAATGCCCATTTGTCTTATGCGAATACTGTAAACCCTGATCTTGCGGCGTCTGATCCGGGACTGCACTGTCTGCTTATGTCTTTTTTACGGGCCACTAGGAATAAATGGGTAAAGGTGTACGGGTGCCCGACATATTTTTCGCCTATTGAGTCAAACTTTTCTGATTCCTGTTTGCTTAAGGTTCTACTTTAAAAAAATCTTCTTGAAGAGCAACACTGACAGCTGATCTCATTGAAAGGGATGTAGATAAAACAAATGGTGGAGCTGCTTCCCCCTTGAAAGTATTCCCTTACCTTAAGCAGATCACTATAAAATAACGCGAAATGGGTTCAATGATCCCCAAAGACCTGAACATTCAATTAACATGTTGTTTTGATAGTTATCTATCTTGCCACTCTTTTGTCAAACAAAGAAATACCTTTAATTGAAATATAATAGAAAGGGATTGTAAATGACAGATCTCTTACAATCATTAATTAGAATGACTTGACATTTGATATCATTTTTTCTCTCTTTAGTACTCGTTGCTTTATCTGCGAACAAACAGCCACATAATGATTCTAAGAAATATATACTTTCAACCGTAACACAAGAAAAGAGTTTGATGTCTTACGTATAAATGGATAGACGCATGACTTGCGATTTTATGACCTTTTCAACAGTATTTCCGTCATATCAGCACGATGGGAGGTTGATAACGAAAGGTTGTGTGCAATGGAACCCCGTTTAGCTATGAAACTACTCAGGTCACCTAGGAGCATATGCTCAGGCTGTGCTGCGTATTTGCTGTTTAATCTATATACGAGGGGTGTCCGAAAAGTATTAGGAAAGACGTCATACCTTTAACATTAGAATAAGCAAATACGTTTGCAATATGAGCTTGCTCCAGTAAATAATTCGAAATTATTTACTGAACCAAACTGACATTGTAAATGTGTTTGGTTATTCCAATGTTTAATGCATGTATTTGAAAATGAAAACAAGTCTAAGCAAATCCATTACAGCAAATAACAAACTTCTTTTGTAAATTGTTTCAGATGCGACTCAAGCAGCAAAAATTTTGTGGGTCAAGGATTTTCGATTAAAAGAAAAATGAAATATCAGAGACATTTATAGTAGCCAACAAGTGACTTGTTTTCTACATTTCAAAGAATTACAGGCCGTCTGAAATTTCAAAACAAATCCAAAACTGAAAGCATAGTAGAATGAACATATGTTTGCGCTAAACAATTTTAGTCAAATTAGAAATAAGTATGGCTGTAAAGCTGTAAATGCTAGATTACAATTTGCTTCATTATAGGAATGTGGATTTTATCGATGTGTAAACGCCGGCGAATCACTCACAGACTGAATAAAGAAGGGTTTTATGTAAAGTTTGTGAGTGATTCGCCGACGTTTACACATCCGTAGAATTCATTTCTTATAATTCATTCTTGATCATTTTTTATCTTAAAATTGTCAGCTGTACCTAGTATCTTATCTTAATATCAATGCAAAGAAAACAGTCCAAGTAGTTCCCGGTTTCTGGTTCATGGGATTTACCGAAGTACAAACACCGTTATCTGCACATCTTGACCAATTAAATTGTGCTAAATTAGAATTAGAAATATGTGTTGGAATAATTACAATTTGTCTAGTATAGTTATATGCCCCGGAAAATAAATGTTCACCATACTCCCAACAGTCTTAATTTTAAACTGATGCACTCTGATTCTGAACTACATGTACATGTAAACAGCAATGTTGGATATGAATTCCTCTTAGACTTCGAAGTCGGGAACGGTTTAGATCTAGCTGTTAATGTGAAGGGGTCAATCGCCATTTTTCCTTCCTGCGCTTCTGACCTTGCCGGTCAATAACCATACAAGAAAAAGCACTGTCAATCAAGGCAATCGACAGCAGTATCAGCTATGGCGAAGCTGTTATCAATAGTATCTTTTACCTGTATTGTTGACAAGATCGGTGGGCAGCACAAGTAAGCAAATTACTCCACGCCCCCTCCCCCTACCCCGACACCTCCAACCCCCCTCCCCACCCCTAACCCCAACCCCCCTCGATTAAGAACCTGATATCTTTTCACCTTGATGAAATTTTGTTTACACCATGTCTTGAACCGATGATGTCATCCAGCCAGTCGAGCGTTGAGATCATTTGAATATCAACGCCTTGAAACTTAAGGGATGAGAGAGATTCAAAAACAATGTCTATTCACATTTACACAAGAACCGCCCTATCATTTATATCATAGTTATTCGACCTCCGTAATAAGTCACTGTTTACAGAACAAAAATAGTAATAATAGCATAGACGTCCCTTGTTAGTTTTTAATTGTCTTTCTTCAGTCATATGATCTTTGTTTATTCAAGAAGTGAGCTCGTAATGCCATTTGAGCCAGATTAATATGCAAAACAGATCTCGAATAAAGTTACCGAGGGTTATTATTTGATATGTTGCTAGATAATATCATTTCTTTTGGACATTTTCAATACGTTGTTGATACATCATTATTTTCTATTTATTTATTTATTGTGGGCTTGGGAGGGCATCAGTTGTTTTTACGGTCCTTTCATGAATATTTTTCACTTATATTGACCGGATCGTTCGTTTAGCAGAGGTGAGCAAAACCCGGAGCTCTCAGGGATAATCCTACCTTACCTTCCGCCAGCAGATCTTGGCTTACTCGTTTGCACCAAGCGAGGCTCAAACCCACAAAGATTGGAGACCTAATTAATATCATCGTTGTTGTTTCAATTCTCGTAACTATGGTCTCCAGGAGGCTCGGCGGGAACGATAAGAATATAGAATTTATATTTTTCTTGCAGGTATTTACCATTGAAGCCTAGCGTCCCATAAAAGGGAGACTGTCAAACAGCGTACATTGTACAACCATATCAGACGCGGCAGTAAGCAGCATCTGATCAGAGTAAAATTTTGCTTAAAATCAGAAATTTTTGAAGAAAAAAGGGTAACTTAAATAAAGTTACACACCCTTAACTTAAGCTGGCAATGGACCAGTCCGAAATGTAAGGCAGACGAATCAATTGACTTCTTCACAATTTTTTGTTAATATCGAGAAGCAGCATCGATTTCTCATACGAGCGACCAACGACTGATAGTTAATTGGGATCCCGGAAGCTCAGTGTGTTAAGCGCTGGCCTGCTGATCTAGCGGACGGCCCGGGCTTGATTCCTACTGAATGCGTAAATCTTTTCAACCGTTAACGGTATCTCCATTGCACACAGCCTTTCATTTTCATCCTCCTATCGTCCTGATGTCAGAGGTCCGAATATGTATGTAGAAATACAATCAACACAATACTATTTGTCTTGGTTTTGTTTCTAATTGTCTTGTTGCACCCGGTGGAAACGTTTCGGTTGTACGCGGTGTTTTGTTAAATATTCCCTTTTCCGTCGATACCTGTAATAGCATTTACCGTTGCACGGCATCTCGCTATAGTAAAATGCATGTTCACTTCATTTGCCATTTAGCTATCGAATAGATAAGGTCTACACTTTTCTACAGACATATGCTATTTATTAAATATATGTTGTATATTTTTAATTCCAGGTGTATTCGTTTTCATAATTTGTACGTAAAATGATACTCAAGATAGAAATTTGTAATTTGATAGCTGTTTTAGAAATAGATAGGTTAATATAGTGTTTATGAAACTGCAAGACTATCAAGTTTCTTTTAATTTTTACAAATCCATACCATTTTCTTAAATACTTTGCTGGCTTGCTCTAAATTGCTTTATATGAATTGAATGCCATAAATTGAAATAGGCTCTGGGCACTCGCCATTTAGCCATCGAATAGATAAGGTCTACACTTTTCTATAGACATTTGCTATTTATTAAATGCATGTTGTATATATTCAATTCCAGAGCTATCCTGCAGATGTGCCTCTGCTGATCTCATTGCAGTTTTGGATTAAATCATCTTTTGTACATATATCTCGTGCTATGTGTATTCCATCCGAGGGATCGAACCCAGTCGGTGATAGTTTGGTACCCAGTGTTGAGGTACCAACGAGACATGCACTTTTTGATGCTCGCGGCCCTAGCCTCGGACCCACACTGAACCACCAAATGTCACAGGGGAGGATAAACATATGACTGAAAAACTGTTAAAAGGGACGTAAAATCGTAAATCATCTGTCCACAGATTCTCAAGTCATGTACCCATTTATAACGTATTCGCGCTATTAGAACCATTGTCATGGCAATGCCGGTGGCGTGCGTCATAGTTTCACAAAACGTGGTATCATAGCAATATGATGACGTTGCATCGACGATGATACTCCTATATTTTAACTGTTTGCCACGTGGGTCCTTTGTCTTGTATTTAAACAATTTATGACTGGTGTCCCATAATAAGACATTGGCAACCAGCGCAATAAAACGTGGAGTCTGTTCAGGGTCTATGGTATTGCTTAAGACAATGGATACTTTGCCTAAATGGCCGATCAGAGTCTTCGCTAAGTGCGCTTAAAAGGTAGCTTAGGGTTTAAGCTACCTCCATGCGGTCAGCGAAGACTCTGATCAGACTGGGTGGATGCCCAGGCTGATCTGAGTCTGCGCTGGGCGCACAACCACATTGTTGGTTTTGTCGTGTCGCGGCTCAAATATAAAATAAAAATTATAAAATTAAACTGAACCAGACAACCCTTCATTGACCAATTGGCTCCTCCGATTAAAAATGACAGAAGTGTCCACCAGGTATAAATGATTTAAGAACAAGCTAATAGTTCGGAGATATGAATTTCGCACAATACAGGCGGTCCTTCTTTTTGACTAAATGCTTGAAACATGGTGCTAAAATAAAAACCCTTCATCTGTATACACAACATAATGTAGCATAAACGATGAAGGACGTTGATAAGGTGTTGCTTCGACGTAGTCGGCGGCTAATCGATCAAAGCTCTTTTGAAATCCCTTTATTGAATGCCACTTAATGAAACTGTACTAAATCTTCAACAGTTCCTTAAAAGTCTCTAAACACGTAGCCTATTTGTTCAATTGACAGACAGACGAATTAAGACAGAATGTCGTTGTCACGGGTCGAGCTGAATTTAAAGAAAATCTACTTCAGGTAAGAGAACTGCGCTAGAATGCGCATATGAGCAGTGACCCCACATAATGACAGGATCTTGCAGACATCAAAAAGCGGACTGTGCCTATTCTGTGCAGACTACGCATGAACTCGGGCCTAGCTAGGCCTGTGTTCAGACTGTATGGGTAAGCCCAAAGACAAGTTTTCTTATGCCGCTACATACGGGCCAATGTTATGTATTGCTTCCGGAAAAAAGTCACTTAGGTTTTCTCATGCAATACTACCATTACAAATCAGGGCAATCGACCAAGGACCGGATAAGGGATATCGACCGCTTTCTTCTTTTCCTAAATCCCCCATAACTTCACTATAATTTTTTAGAAAAGTTTTTTTCTAAAATATATGGTGAAGTTTTGGGGATTTTTTTTATCGACGAGCCATTGACTGTTGCTTTTATTTGAGCCGCGACACGAGAAAACCAACAAAGAGGTTGTGCGCCCAGCACAGACTCAGATCAGCCTTGGCATCCGCCCAGTCTGACCAGAGTCTTCGCTGTCCGCGTGGAAGTAGCTTAGGCCATTGGCTACCCTTTAAGTGCATAGTGAAGGTTCTGATCAAACTGGGCAGTTGCCCAGACTGATCTGAGTCTGCGCTGCGTGCACAACCACTTTGATGGTTTTAACATGTCGCGGCTCATTTTAAGATCAAGTGGTTTTAAGTGCTTTACTTATGTTTGGGGAGCTGAAGCTGGAACAAATGTTACCAAGATAAATGTATGCAACATTTATCTGTACCCTTTGAATTGAATATAGATCTACGGATCAAATGATTTTCCATGCATCATTATTTGCCTGGGCCAGAGGAAGTTGTTGAAAACAAAGGCCGGAGGCAGAGAAATCCAACAGCTCCCCGGGGGATCGTCCAAATGATAATGCAATGAACAACAATGTTTGATCGCTGTTATTGTATAAATTCAACTACAAAACTAAGAAAAATATGTAGACACTATTTTTCGGCCCGCGCCATTACCTAGCTGATATAGTAAAGGAGTGGGGCACAAAACACCTCCCTTGACGAAACTTTTTTGCCATTATTTTAGAAACAGCCTGATCTAATTCGGAATAAACTTTTCTGTTAAAGAAAACAAAGCTGTCCACAAATATGGCACTTAAATTTGGAAACATGGTAGGATTTTAACATGATTACAGAATTTGTATTTTGAAATATTCTGGGCGTTTTGACCCACAATGGGGAAAAACGCCTTTTTAGACGGGGTAAAACGCCCAGGGCTATTTGTTATCTTGTTTCAAGATTTGATTGTTTGTTTTTAGACTATACTGATTTCTTTGTCCGAAAAGAATATTCCAGTTAGACGAAATATTTTATTTGATAATTATAAAATGTTTCCTTAAGGTGGGCGTTTTGCCTCCGCTGTTGTACGCTTTTCATCATGTCACGCGACTAACACAGCTTCAGAGGCCGGATGTTTGATATTTAGTACAACGCAATGTCACCTTGTGTTGTACATCCACAGTTTAATATAGTTTTTGCGAAAGAGTATCGCTACATGATTTACCAAAGTAGTCCGAGTGTAGGCGTTTTGTCCCACGCGGGCATTATTTGCTAGTCTATAAATAGAATTTATATTAATTTAACATAATAAGATTTCGCGACAGAGTAAACACTGCTTAGACTTTACCTTGCAAACAGACTGTCGCAAAGTATTCCCTCAGCAAGATGAATTGCAAGAAAATGTTCAGTCATCCCGATTTACAGAAAACTGCACAAAATGTACGACACTGCTTTTTATGGAATAAATAATATTCAACGCCAATAGCCTGTCAGAGTTCAGAAACTCGCAAAATGGGCAGAACAAGACCTAAAATGCTAAGAGCTTATACTGAATGTAAAGAAAACTTTTGAAGACTCACCTGTCCAAACGGCCAGTAACCCAGCAATGTATCAATGGTATAAAACGGCATCGCTGTTATGGCAACGAGGAAATCAGTTACTGCTAAATTCATAATAAACATGTTAAAAGGCTGTCTTAACTTATTGTCCACCAGAAATGCTATTAGCACAATAAGATTTCCAAATATAGTCACAATGTCAAGAGTGGTCAGAGTTATCGCGATAAGAACATTGGCAGGCGTAACGTCAAATTCTGGCGGAATCCATTTGTCGTCGATTTCAACGCTAACCTGAGTCGAATTGGTGCCCAACTGAGTTGAGTTCTCAAAAGTCTGATTTTCTAAAGCCATGTTTTCTTTGATATCTTTTAATAATTTAACGTTTTTGTCAAAGACGATACTGTCAAATAGTAAAATTAAAACAAATATATTTATTCTGAATACAAGGTTATTTCATATGCAATTTAGTACATATTGAAGTAAAAATATGATTTTTACGTGTTATTCTCTGTCTCCAATATCTAATATTGTCTCAGCAAGCAGGCATGATGATTGTGAGAGACACAGGAGCAGTCTAGCTCACGTAAGCAAATACGCAAAGCTTTTATAGATACTAAGCGTCTTCATCATATACTCGGTATTTATACAATAGCCGGGGCATGCGTGAATGCTACCATCGCGGAAAAGACCACCAACCGTTGTATCCAAGCCCTATGGTAGAGTCGCCTTTTTCTTTTAAACTGGTTCGCAACCCTAGATTCTCAGTATTTAGAGATGATATTTGCGAAAAGCAGAGCTCTTTGTCAGACTGCGCGAATGTGCAGTCTGGCATGAGGTTCTAATTTTCGCATGTGCGCAAAAGGCCTTTTTTACGTTGTATATCACTCCCTTAGGAGATAATCACAGGAACAATTTTCTTGAAACAGACATTGCGCGAATGTCTTTTTTCAGGGCCTACAGTATTAGACAAGTGCAAACAGTGATGGTTCATTTATTCTTCGGCTTAGCTGTACATACGCAATGAAACTTGTTCGAAATTAGTTTTAATACTAACGTAACGAATTCAGATTTTAAGCTGAGTATGCTGATTAATCATGACGTATCGTATTAGGCGTTTAAGAACTTTGACGCACCAGCTTGTTTAGACATATTTCATTCAAGGGTTGAATGATGGGGATCTATTTGCTTATTGAATGCCACAGTAATGACAGTTTCGAAAAAAATGAAATCGTAACGCTAATAGAATTTTGTTCAGAGATTAAATCTGATATCAAAGAATTTGATCTCTTATTCAAGCATCCAAGGAATCCTGCGACTTCGATACTTTTGGATGGTATCCTATACCTTTACAAAATGCACGCAAAATACATTCATCTCTTTTGATCTGTTTCTATTTTTAACCACAAAACAAAATATACAGCTATGCAGGTGTTAGAAATGCAAAACATATAGGGTTTTACCGTTATTGAACGGAAGTAGCTCAAACGACTTGGAACTTAAACTAGTTTTATGCGCGCTACCTCCATCCATTCTGATTAAAACAATTGATAGATTCAAGATTGAAATGGTCAGCTATTGGTCATTGTTACTTCCCTTCATATTTTTTTTTTGTTTTTTTTTGGGGGGGGGGGTTGTTTTGTTTTGTCGGCTCCTCCCCCTCTACACCAACACCATTCAGTTCACATATCTAATAAATTTGTACATTTTATAACTTCAGTTTACAATTTATACAATAATATATACATAAGTTACATGTTTGTGTGTATGCATGTAAGTATATATGAATGTATAATTTAACGTAATTCAGTTTATGTGTGAAAACACGAATTGATATTAAGGATACTATGACACATACTAAAATACAATAAGTATGAAAGCAAGCGGCTATGTTTAATAGTATTACAGTGTATGTATGTATGTATGTATGTATGTATGTATGTATGTATGTATGTATGCTCTTCCTTCATAATATTGTCAGATCTGATTTGGGAGTCAATGATGAGGCTTCACCAGCTAAAACTAACTGGTTTGACTCACTGAACAAAACCAGAGCAACTGTTTCACTCTTACTATTGTATTTATTGATCACAGTAGTCAGTCGGTTAGATACCAATTTGTTCATTTTACCTCGATTACAAGGAGAAGGCATAATCTATGTTGCCTTGTGAGGCGGCGGAAACGGGAGAATTTATAGGAGAAGAGCACGGAGAAGGGATAGGCGACCACTACCCCGCCACGACAATAATTACAATACAAAGTATCCTATAACACCTAATTTTGAATATTTGAACCGTATACACTGGGTATCACAGGAATTAGGCGGAATGACAAATGCCTATTAAGGTTAGTGGAAGTACCTCCAAGGTTTATCCGCCATTTTCTAGGGACACAGATTTAAAAGAATACTACTTCACTGTTACATGAATCTCTTCTTTTGGTGGGGCTGACTTTACAAGCAAGAATCTGCTCAAAAGTGTTCCTTGAGAATACCCGCACTCTCCTTCCTCATTTAAGTGCACTGATAAGAAATCAAAGAGGAGACCCGGTAGCTTAGTGAGTTAGGCACTGGCCTGCTGATCTAACGGTTCCTTCTCTCAACGGTAATCGGGTTTAGTAGCACACAGCCTTTCATTGTCACCCTCTCTCATCCTCCTGATATGACTTAAATACGGTTGAAAAAGACCAAAGATTGCAAATTTAAAGAGTAACTACACTTCAGGAACTGACTGAATCAGATCCCAAACCCTATCCCCAACATCAAAGGGAAAGATAGACAAAGACAAAGTGATAAGCCGAGTCAGCAGCTCTTTCCCAAATAGGTGGCAACTCAGCTATCTTTATTGAACTAAAAAATTTAGACCAACAGAAGGGTTACAACAGACTAAGCAAATTATACTAAAAACATTTAACAACTATTTTTACCTATTTTATATTTTCATTATAGAAGGGTTAAAATGAGAACAAAATAAAGTAAACATGTACAGCACCGAACATAAAAAAATGCAACCGCAACGAAAGTACCGCCTTTGGACAGTCAGTAATATTTACTGGGGGGTTTAAACCGGGTTTACTGGGCCCAAACCTTCACCCTCACCCTCCGCCGCGATGCACACAATCAGTTGTTAGTTCGGTTCGTATGGAGGTCCCCTAACTCATCAGAGTCATCACGGTCCACAATTAAAATCAAGAAAAGACCGTGATGAAGCAAGGATGAGGACTCGACATCCAAAACGTTTTGAGACACCTGGAGATCCCTGGGGCGTCAGCAACACCACTGGAACACTGGAGCAAAAGAAGACCACCAGTTGAACCCCGGTGGGCCAAGAAACAGACAAACATCCGGCCCCAACTAACTAATATATAGCGTTATGTAGGGGCTATCATCGAGTCTGAACCCCGACCCACCGGCGTGCAATTAAAGATGACAGCAAAGTTGTCAACCGTGATTGGGTTAACCACTAAGCATGCAGACTGTCGCATTACATCTATGTTATAGCCATTGCGTTTAAATCGCATGATAATTTTCTTAAATTGATCAGGAAATTCTGTTTTCCCTACGATTTTGCGTAATTTATATACTAAGTCACCATAAAATTCAGGTTCCGATGTTCCTTGTTGCAAAAGTGACCTTAACCCTGTATTATATTTAGAAACCAATTCAAACTTAATACAATGAAATTTAGAAAAAGCTTTCCGAAGTTTATGATACCGATACCCCTGCTGTAAAAGCTTGGCAGTCAAACTTTTATTACGAGCATTGAAATCAGCCAAATGACTAGACACCCCAGCGAAGCGAATAAGCAGAGAAATGTAAACACCATAAGAAGTGGTGCGGGGAACATCACCGTCCAAAAATGGAAAATTAACAACGTCGAAATCAAAATCATCGCGTTTGTCATAAATTTTAGATGAAACAAATCCGTCTAAAATTGATAAATGTAAATCCAAAAATGGGGCCTCGGTATCAGAAGTATTTGCTTTATTTAACTGCAATTCAGCAGGATAAATTTGACTAACCATTCCTTCAAAATAAGGATTGTCAATATTTAAAAGGTCGTCCAAGTATCTAGACGTTGAGTTGAATGCTTCAATGACATGAGCTTGAGTATCATCAGAAAAAGACATCATAAAGTGTCTTTCATAGCAAATTAAAAACAAATCTGCTACAAGAGGAGCGCAGTTAGTACCCATCGGAATTCCTACAATTTGTCTGTGTAACTTAGTTAAATCTGATGAAAATGTTATCTAGAAGATATACTAAAGCATCACAAGCATTTTGGCAAGACCACAGTTTAAACCTTTTTTGGTCATCAGAAGTAAAAAAAAAAGCATGTTTATCATTACAAGCAAGATAAAGAGCATCCTCTCTCTGAAAAGTAGTCTCAATTAAATTTATTAGTTTCTTTTTTATTAAATTATGGGGCAAAGTTGTATAGAGTGTAGAAAAATCGTTTGTAGACAAACTAGACGCGCGATATCCTCTAGACTTCAGTTTATCAAGAACCTCAGTAGAATTTTTAATTGACCAAAACAAATTTTTGCCTGACCGTTCGTAAATTTTTTCACAGTACCTAATTACATGAACTTTGATAGCGGTAAGGCAAGAAATTAATAACTTGGAAAGTTCAGTAGTTGTAAAAGCTTTAGAATTAGCAATAAATCTGGCTTTATATGGTCGTTTATGAAGTTTAGGTAACCAGTACATCGTAGGAAAAGTAAAAAGTATGCAAAGACCAGGAACTGAAACAATCAAAATCCAAATCCAGCCCTCAAACCATAGTTGGAAACAACTAAGACTACAAATAAACAGAGAACGTATGGCCAACCGAGTGAGCAGCCTGTTCCCAAAAGGTGGCCACTCAGCAACCAAAACCGAACCAAAAAATAATAAGAACATACATAAGGTAAAACATCACAGAAACTCTGACACCAAAAACAGGCAACAGAGAACCACAACAGAACTACCGCCTTGGAAGCTTGTCCTTCCGTTCCTCTACATTTACAGAAAACTTGAGGGCTATATCATTACAATGCCTAAAGACAACAGACTTTTCGTCTTCTGAAGTATCTTCATAGGCCTTAGTGCCGCTAGTTCTTGTTTTAATGTGTTAATATAGTGTAACCGTCAAACAACGACAACGTTATTTGCAGCCTTGTCTGCTGGAACCAAAATATACTTACTATGAAACTGCTGGATACCTAACTTCAGGTGACGGAATGTTGATTTAGGTTTAAGCGGCAAAAGATTTGTGTTTTGGGAATAGAATTTGATACGTCTATCCATTACTTTAAAAATGTTCACCTTCCATTCCTTTAAGACATCAGACTCAACATGCTCCCGCTTGCACCATCGATTACCAAAATCACTTAAAGAACAGGATATATCTTCCCTACATTTTTTGAAATCAATACGGTTAGGAAATCTATATTTTAGTCCCTTCGAAATAATGTTACCAATTCTTGAATCTGAAATAATATTAAGATTCCCTGTAATGACATGGCCAGCGTCAGGATAGATAAATGTGGAGTCTATACAATCTCATGTATCAGGGGTATTTATGTGAATATCAAGATCTCTCAACGGTAATCGGGTTTAGTAGCACACAGCCTTTCATTGTCACCCTCTCTCATCCTCCTGATATGACTAAAATACGGTTGAAAAATACCAAACATTGCAAATTTAAAGAGTAACTACACTTCAGGAACTGACTGAATCAGATCCCAAACCCTATCCCCAACATCAAAGGGAAAGATAGGCAAAGACAAAGTGATAAGCCGAGTCAGCAGCTCTTTCCCAAATAGGTGGTAACTCAGCTATCTTTATTGAACTAAAAAATTTAGACCAACAGAAGGGTTACAACAGACTAAGCAAATTATACTAAAAACATTTAACAACTATTTTTACCTATTTTATATTTTCATTATAGAAGGGTTAAAATGAGAACAAAATAAAGTAAACATGTACAGCACCGAACATAAAACAAATGCAACCGCAACGAAAGTACCGCCTTTGGACAGTCAGTAATATTTACTGGGGGGTTAAAACCGGTTTTACTGGGCCCAAACCTTCACCCTCACCCTCCGCCGCGATGCACACAATCAGTTGTTAGTTCGGTTCGTATGGAGGTCCCCTAACTCATCAGAGTCATCACGGTCCCCAATTAAAATCAAGAAAAGACCGTGATGAAGCAAGGATGAGGACTCGACAGCCAAAACGTTTTGAGACACCTGGAGATCCCTGGGGCGTCAGCAACACCACTGGAACACTGGAGCAAAAGAAGACCACCAGTTGAACCCCGGTGGGCCAAGAAACAGACAAACATCCAGCCCCAACCAACTAATATATAGCGTTATGTAGGGGCTATCATCGAGTCTGAACCCCGACCCACCGGCGTGCAATTAAAGATGACAGCAAAGTTGTCAACCGTGAGTGGGTTAACCACTAAGCATGCAGACTGTCGCATTACATCTATGTTATAGCCATTGCGTTTAAATCGCATGATAATTTTCTTAAATTGATCAGGAAATTCTGTTTTCCCTACGATTTTGCGTAATTTATATACTAAGTCACCATAAAATTCAGGTTCCGATGTTCCTTGTTGCAAAAGTGATCTTAACCCTGTATTATATTTAGAAACCAATTCAAAGTTAATACAATAAAATTTAGAAAAAGCTTTCCGAAGTTTATGATACCGATACCCCTGCTGTAAAAGCTTGGCAGTCAAACTTTTATTACGAGCATTGAAATCAGCCAAATGACTAGACACCCCAGCGAAGCGAATAAGCAGAGAAATGTAAACACCATAAGAAGTGGTGCGGGGAACATCACCGTCCAAAAATGGAAAATTAACAATGTCGAAATCAAAATCATCGCGTTTGTCATAAATTTTAGATGAAACAAATCCGTCTAAAATTGATAAATGTAAATCCAAAAGTGGGGCCTCGGTATCAGAAGTATTTGCTTTATTTAACTGCAATTCAGCAGGATAAATTTGACTAACCATTCCTTCAAAATAAGGATTGTCAATATTTAAAAGGTCGTCCAAGTATCTAGACGTTGAGTTGAATGCTTCAATGACATGAGCTTGAGTATCATCAGAAAAAGACATCATAAAGTGTCTTTCATAGCAAATTTAAAACAAATCTGCTACAAGAGAAGCGCAGTTAATACCCATCGGAATTCCTACAATTTGTCTGTGTAACTTAGTTAAATCTGATGAAAATGTTATCTAGAAGATATACTAAAGCATCACAAGCATTTTGGCAAGACCACAGTTTAAACCTTTTTTGGTCATCGGAAGTAAAAAAAAAAGCATGTTTATCATTACAAGCAAGATAAAGAGCATCCTCTCTCTGAAAAGTAGTCTCAATTAAATTTATTAATTCTTTTTTATTAAATTATGGGGCAAAGTTGTATAGAGTGTAGAAAAATCGTTTGTAGACAAACTAGACGCGCGATATCCTCTAGACTTCAGTTTATCAAGAACCTCAGTAGAATTTTTAAGTGACCAAAACAAATTTTTGCCTGACCGTTCGTAAATTTTTTCACAGTACCTAATTACATGAACTTTGATAGCGGTAAGGCAAGAAGTTAATAATTTGGAAAGTTCAGTAGTTGTACAAGCTCTAGAATTAGCAAATTAGCAATAAATCTGGCTTTATATGGTCGTTTATGAAGTTTAGGTAACCAGTACATCGTAGGAAAAGTAAAAAGTATGCAAAGACCAGGAACTGAAACAATCAAAATCCAAATCCAGCCCTCAAACCATAGTTGGAAACAACTAAGACTACAAATAATCAAGATACAGAGAACGTATGGCCAACCGAGTGAGCAGCCTGTTCCCAAAAGGTGGCCACTCAGCAACCCAAACCGAACCAAAAAATAATAAGAACATACATAAGGTAAAACATCACAGAAACTCTGACACCAAAAACAGGCAACAGAGAACCACAACAGAACTACCGCCTTGGAAGCTTGTCCTTCCGTTCCTCTACATTTACAGAAAACTTGAGGGCTATATCATTACAGTGCCTAAAGACAACAGACTTTTCGTCTTCTGAAGTATCTTCATAGACCTTAGTGCCGCTAGTTCTTGTTTTAATGTGTTAATATAGTGTAACCGTCAAACAACGACAACGTTATTTGCAGCCTTGTCTGCTGGAACCAAAACATACTTACTATGAAGCTGCTGGATACCTAACTTCAGGTGACGGAATGTTGATTTAGGTTTAGGCGGCAAAAGATTTGTGTTTTGGGAATAGAATTTGATACGTCTATCCATTACTTTAAAAATGTTTACCTTCCATTCCTTTAAGGCATCAGACTCAACATGCTCCCGCTTGCACCATCGATTACCAAAATCACTTAAAGAACAGGCTATATCTTCCCTACATTTTTTGAAATCAATACGGTTAGGAAATCTATATTTTGGTCCCTTCGAAATAATGTTACCAATTCTTGAATCTGAAATAATATTAAGATTCCCTGTAATGACATGGCCAGCGTCAGGATAGATAAATGTGGAGTCTATACAATCTCATGTATCAGGGGTATTTATGTGAATATCAAGATCTGAGACTAGTTTATTAAAGTTAAATATAGTGTTTCTAATTGGTTTGTTATATTTATAACATATGATAGGTGGCTCCTTATTCACGATATAATCCGGGATGGATGCAGTTACAGACCGATCCTAAAAAATACTTTGTAGGTCAATAAAATCAATTCCTTTATTTATAAAAGGAATTTTGAGAAAATGTCTTTTATAGTTGAATTCAGATTCGATAAGTGGACGAAGAGCATGTTGAGTATAACATCTTGTCAGGAGTGCGGCCTCGTACAGTTGATGACCCTTATCGTAGAACTTATTAGCCTCATCATCTAAAGTGCATTTAACAGAAACAGGAAGAGAACATAAAAATGAGAGCATAGAATGTCGACCTTGGTTTTTTGGATTTCCGACAAAATTTTAAGGGAAGCATTGGTTTTCTGAATAGCAGTACTTTTCGTTTTATATTACCATTTTTCCTTAAACCATGACTTCTATGCTTGCGTTTTGGAATATCTAAAAGAGAAAATACATCAAAATTAGGCATTTTCGAAATGTTACCTTCTTGATAAATGTTGTCATTAAACCCTAATGGAAATGCAGTTTGTAACAATTTCATCCATTTTAATTCAACCTCGTGTAAGTCGTCCATCCATCCACATAATAAAATATTCCTCAAAGGATATATCACTTTCGTGAAAAAGCTCAAGGTCAGCAGTCGATTCCTAGACTTGTGAAAGAAAAGTGTTACACAATCGCAAAATCATGCTATTGGAGATATGCACAGTCGCACTTACGGACAAAGCCTTAGAGAACGTGCAATATGCCAAACCTGAGTAAAAATTCTTAAGATTAATGTCGCTATGATTGGTCAGTCTTAGTTGAGAACATCTTAGACAGTTTTACCAGAAACATGATTAAAAAGGTTATTTTAAATCAGTACTTAGCTGACAAGTCCAACGCCAAGAAGAAAGAATCAATATTTAAGCATTGATTTCTGGAATAAGAAATTCCGCAGACATCAGGAAAGAGACGCCTACGAGAAGGTGAGGTATTAACCGTTTCGGCAGCAGCCTGTAACTCCACAAAGTAGCTGTATTAAATGCGATCAGCAAAAGAAATTATCCTCTACCCCCTTTGTAGGAGAAGAGACGTACTTTATAGATTTACCTAGTATATTTCAGGATAAATCTGTTACATCTTCCATACCTGATTATTTCCAATATTCTGAACCACCTATTATTTGTTATAAGTATAACAAACCGATTAGAAGTATCATATTTAATTTCAATAAACTTGTGTCTGATCTTGACATCGATGCTAATACTCCTGATTCATGAGATTGTTATTTACCCATCAGCAGGTCATGTTGTGACTGGAAATTTGAAGATCATCCCGGATTCTAGAATTCGTAACATTGTTTCTAAGGGTCCTAAGTATAGATTCCCTTCCCATATCGATTTCAACACATGTAGGGAAGAAATTGCATCTGCATTAAATGATTTTTTTAATCGTTGGTGTAAACGAGAGGGTGTTGAAAGTAACGCTTTAAAGAAATGGAAACTAAGTATCTTTAATATTGTGGATAAACGTATAAAGTTTTATTCACACAATACTAATCTTTTACCTCCTAAGCCTAAATCTTCCTTTAGATATTTGAAGCAGGGTATCCAGGATTTTCATAGGAAGTATGTTTTGGTTCCTGCTGACAAGGCCGCAAACAACATTGTTGTTGTTTGTCGGTTGCACTATATTAACACTTTGAAGCAGGAACTTAATGGCACCACGGCTTACGAAGAGACTTTAACAGATGAGAAGACTGTCGTTAATAGCCACTCAAATAATTTGCCTTTAAAGTTTGCTGTAAACGTTAAGGAACGCCAAGACAAGCTTCCTACGATGTATTGGTTACCTAAGCTTCACAAAAAACCGTATAAAGCTAGATTCATTGCCAACTCTAGCTCTTGTACTACTACAGAATTATCTAAATTATTAACTACTTGCCTCACTGCTGTGAAATCTCGTGTCATTTTGTACTATGAGACAGTGTATGCGAGGTCAGGGAAAAATATGTTTTGGTCTATAAAAAATTCTGGTGAGGTACTTAGTAAACTGAAGTCAAGAGGATACCGTGCGACTAGTTTGTCCACTTATGATTTTTCTACTCTTTATACCACATTACCCCATAATTTAATAAAGGAAAAACTTGTTGATTTGATTGAGAGGGCCTTCAAAAAGTTCTCCAAAAATGAAGATACCCTTTATATTGCCTGTAACGATAAGAAAGCGTTTTTCACTTCTACTGAACGTAAAATATATAGAGGATATAGTCTTTGGTCATGTCAGAATGTATGTGACGCCTTATCATATCTCTTAGATAATATTTACATCAGATTTGGTAATAAGTTATACAGACAAATTGTTGGTATTCCGATGGGTACAAATTGTGCTCCTCTTGTGGCCGATTTGTTTTTATTTTGTTATGAAAGAGATTTCATGACTTCTCTTTCTGTTGATAATCAAGCTGATATCATTGAGGCATTTAACTCAACCTCTAGATATTTAGACGATCTTCTGAATATTGATAATCCTTATTTTGAAAGCATGGTTAACCAAATTTACCCACCTGAACTTAAATTGAATAAAGCTAATACTTCAGATACCGAGGCCCCCTTTTTGGATTTACATCTATCTATTTCTAACGGTTTTGTATCTTCTAAAATTTATGATAAACGTGATGAATTTGACTTTGATATAGTTAATTTTCCATTTTTGGACGGTGACGTTCCACGTCGTCCCTCTTATGGAGTGTATATTTCTCAACTTATAAGATTTGCTAGAGTGTGTAGTCATGTAGATGACTTTAATGCTCGTAATAAATGTTTAACTGCTAAACTTCTTCAACAGGGCTATCGGTATCATAAGCTTAGAAACGCTTTTTCTAAATTCTATCGCAGACACCATGAATTGGTTTCAAAACTTGATGTCGGATTAAAATTTCTTTTACACCAAGGCCTATCGGAACCAGAATTTTATGGTGACTTAGTATACAAATTCAAAAAGATAAAGGGTAGGACTGATTTTTCTGATCAATTCCGAAAAATAATAATACGTCACAAACGTATTGGCTATAATTTAAATGTTATGCGACAGTCTGCATGCTTAGTGATTAACCCAATCACGGTTGATAACTTTGCTGCACTCTTTAATTGCACACCGGGGGATCGGTCGTCAGACTCTATGATGGCCCCGACCTAAAGCTATATATTTTAGTTGGTTGGGACCGGAGCCTTTTTGTCTGTTGCTTGGTCCACCGGGGCTCAACTGGTGACCTTCTTTTGCTTCAGATTTCCAGTGGGGTTGTTTGGCAGGACAGGGATCTCCACCTGTCAGACGGCCCGTTGTATCTGTTGAGTCCTCGTCTTTGCTTCTTCATGGTGTTGAAATTTGATTTATGTGTTTACCGTGATGATTCATTGACGAGTTAGAGGGTTATCATGCGAACCGAACAACCAACTAAATGTTTTGTACCACTTCAGACACTGAGGGTGAGTTGGGCCTGTAAAATCGATTTAAGCCCCCAGTAATTCATTACTGACCGTTCCAAGGCGGTAGTTCTGTTGTGGTTCTCTGTTGCCTGTTTTTGGTGTCAGAGTTTCTGTGATGTTTTACCTTATGTATGTTCTTATTATTTTTGGTTCGGTTTGGGTTGCTGAGTGGCCACCTTTTGGGAACAAGCTGCTCACTCGGTTGGCCATATGTTCTCTGTATCTTGATTATTTGTAATCTTAGTTGTTTCCAACTATGGTTTGAGGGCTGGATTTGGATTTTGATTGTTTCAGTTCCTGGTCTTTGCATACTTTTTACTTGTAGATTTTATTGATCTTCTCTTGTTGTTGTTTCAACTCTCTTCGGCTTTCTCCAAGCGGCTAAACGGAACAAATTCACGGCTGCATCCCCTGGCAGTCCATCAGTTCTCTTTCTTCTGTTACACCACAATGTTTTTGATTCAAATACAAAAAAAACTTTTTTAATTATTTACATTTATTTTAAGCTGCGGATAATTGCAGAAAATTTTCTTCGTTTCAAGATATTTATAAGACTTAAAATGTAGGGAATCCAACTATAAATTGGCAACATAAGATATGCGATATGCAAAACATATGACAATGAAAATAATTAAAACATATTGTAGTTTTTTACCAGAATATTTATTGTTAAAGCAGGTTAGGAGAAATTAGTATTCACTGAGCATTTTCCTTTTTTTACTAGTTTACCTAGTAATTTTACTGGATAATTGCTCAGTGCTTTTTTCTTTTCTTTTCGCTATTTTCAAAAGAAATTACATTCTCTGTTTTGTCGTGATTAAGTGAATTATGCGGTGTAGTTGAAAGAAGGCAAGTAGGCAGCGGAAAATCGTTAAAAATCGTGTTACAAGACTTAGTAAAATGCTTAACAAATATATAAAAAGTTCATCTCCATAAAGTCTGAATGAGCGCTGCTAAAGCGTATTCTATAAATATAATGATAATGGTTCTTATAGCTGTCTTCTTGAAGATTAAAGAAAACGGATCTGCAATTAAGTGTAATTATATGGTTTGCATGAAGATAAAAAAAACATATTTTCGTCTGATCTTTATTCCGTAATTAACCTACATATTGGAACACATTGACAAGCGGGGGCCCAGTTGTTCAAAACTAACGATGTCGTTAGGAAATGAGACGTTAAATTTTCAAACGTATTTTACACATAGCACTGCCAATTTTTACGGCAAAATTGTGAGGAGCAGCAAAAATATTACCGTAACTGATTTTAATAGTACTGGAAGACTTAACGAATCCTCGACTTACGACTTCATTAAGCTAACGACACTTTGAACAACTAACCCCAGGCCCAGAGGTTATAAAGCTTGAGTACATTCTCAAACTCAAAATAAAGCACACTGATTGGCTGCTTCCGATCACATGCTCGGAAGCAGCAAATCAGTGTGCTTTATTTTGAGTTTGAGATTATTCTCAAGTTTTAAAACCTCGAACCCTCGCCGCTCCTCTAGTATCATCTTGTTATACACTGTGCCCTACACGTGATGCACTTCTGTCTCGAGATTTAAGTGTATTTGGCGATTAAAGACCTTTGCCTCTAGATCAAGTTCCGTTATGGACAGTGCAATAAAAATGTAGGATCAGATATTCTGTACATGCCATATGAGGCAACCGGCAAAAATTATTTTATTCGTGTAAGCAGGATGTGCTCACCCTGCTAAACGTTTGCGCATCTGCGGCAAATGTCCTTTTCCTGAGATCATGAAAGAGAACAAGTCTTTTTTTTCAAATTTTGAGAGAAATGAGAAATATAATTTTGAAATACATTTTTCATGTAGCCGCTTTGCTGTCGGTTCTGTCTGCAAGAGCGAATGGTTAATGAAATGGTCATATTTGCATTAAAACTGCATCCAATGTGAACAAGAAATGTTACAGTATGTAACAAATGCCCCCGAAGGCCCCTTAAACTGACCTATGACCCCAACTGTGACCTTGACCTTGGACAAGGAATCCCAAATCTTGCAACTGAGACACCTTTTCATCATGCTTTACCTGTCTGTGAAGTTTGATGAAATTCACTTCAGCCTTTAGTCAGTTTAAAATTATACATGTAATCTAACCTATGAGCCGTGATTGTGACCTTGACCTTAGGAATGGGAACCTAGATTTTGTTTGTGACATACCATCTCATTATGTTTTACCATTTCAAGAAATTTAATTAATACGGTTTGTTTAAGAAGTTTTTTAGTAACTGGGGAGAAACAACTTCACTTTTGACCCCTGACTGTGACCTTCAACTTGGGTGTGGAGCCTATGTCTTGTGTGTGGCTTACCGTCTCATTAATCTTTATCTTTCATGGACGTTGGAAGAAATTTGCTTTTGTACATTTCTGAGCAATTGCTGAGACCTGATTTGACATATCTGACCCCAGATTGAGACCTTGACCTTGGGTTTGGGTATATAAATAGTATATGTGACAAACCTTCTCATTATGTTTTACATTTCTGTGAAATTTGATGAAATTCAGTAATGTAGTTTTAAAGTTATTGCAGAGACACTATTTGACCTCTAACCCTGACAGCGACCTTGACCTTGGGCGTGGGAACCAAATTCTTAAGCACGACACACCTTCTGGTTATGCTTTATCTTTCTGTGAAGTTTCATTAAATTTGCTTCAGTAGTTTGTAAGTTATAGCTGAGACACGATTTAAGACATGATTTGACCTTTTGCCCAATTGTGACCTTCACCTTGGGTGTGGGAACCATATTCTTGTGCGCGACACACCTTCTTACTATGCTTTATCTTTCTGTGAATTTTATCAAATTTGCTTCATTAGTTTGTAAGTTATCGCTGAGACACGATTTGTTACGGACGGACACATGGACAGACTGGCGGACGGACGGACAGACGGTGCGATTTTAATATGCCACCCGGAGTCCCTTCGGGGACATAAAAATAGGCGATGATCAGGATCGAATACAATCAGATCCCATATCCTGCCTCCAAAACAAACGGCCAGAAAGTCACTAAAGGTACGCACGATAAACCGAATGGTAAGCTCTTTCCCAGTGCTACCCATATTCATCGGAGGACACCATAGCATCTGGCATATCTCATCCCATATCTTTGATGTTATGAGGTAGATAGTAGTAACCTATATGTTGATAAGATATATACTCCTATCCCAAACAATTTTAATGATTGGTCACAACATATGTATTCATTGAGAGCTGAGAAAAAATGTCTGATATTTATCCTCCTAACTCCACCTTATCTGCAGTTATGTTATAAGTGCATGGATTTCTGAATTAAAATAATCAAATCAAATCAGAAACCCCATCTGTACACATGGTGAAGCAGAAGAGTTCGGTAAGCATTAACCCATTTTATGTATGCTGGACTTTTCTGTCCTTATAATGGAAAAGGTCTATTTGTCAATTAAGGGGTTTCAGCTTTAGTTTATTTCATCATTATAGCCCCGCTTTGAAAACGTGGGGCTACACCTGATTTGGTCTGTCCGTAAATCCGTGAGATTTTTGTGTCATAGATTTCGCAAGGAACTATGGAAGCTAGTGTCTTCAAACTTAGTATACATATGGACATTGAGTTGTTGTATCGTTGGATTGAGAATCGAGTTCGTTGCTTTATTATTCCCTTTATTTCTCCATTTTTCTATCTTTTGAAGCTAAATTTGTGTCACAGTTTTCTCAGGAACTGTATTAGCTAGAATCTTTAAACAAGGCGGCATACATATGAAGAATGGGTGATTGTATCGTTGGATTGAGACTCAGACTCATCGCTCTTTTTTTCTATTTTTGTCCACTTTCTTTCTCTCCCTGCTTTGCTTGTTAACATTGAAAATTTGTGTTAGAGATTCCTCAGAGATTTTTGAAGGTAGAAATTTCAAACTTATACATATGGTAAATGAGTATTTTGGTAAGAGAATCGGACTCATTGCTCTGATTAGTTTCTTTATTTGTCCATTTTTCTGCCTTTTGAAGGTAAATTTGTGTCACAGTTTTCTCAGGACCCACACAAGCTAATACCTTCAAACATGGTATACATATGGAAAATGAGTAATTGTATTGCAGGATAGAGACTCAGCATTATTGCTCTTATTTTGTCCATTTAATAGCTCTATCGATTTATTTTCTTTCTCTCCCTGTTTTGCATGTGAGCATTAAAAAATCGAGTTTTCTTAGGAAGCAGTGAAGCTAGAATCTTCAAACTTGTACAATGTACAATGAATTGTTGTATAATAAATTTGAGAATCGGGCTCATTGCTCTTATTCTTTTTTTTTTTGTTTTTTTATTTATTCATTTTTCTGTCTTTTGAAGATAAATTTGTGTCACAGTTTTCTCAGCAACTGTAAGCTAGAATCTTCAAACTTGGTATACATTATGGAAAATGAGTTGTTGTATTGTGGGAGTGGGATTTGGGTTCATTGCTGTTATTCTTCTTCTTTTAATCCATTTCTCTTTCATTTCCCATTTCACACATTGACATTTTGTGTCAGTTTGCACAGAAATTATTCAAGCTAGGATCTGTAAACTTATAAGAACAACAACTTGTTTTACTGAGGACTTGAGAATTTGGCTTATTGCATATCTTCTTCCTTCTATTTATCCATTTTTCTGTCTTTTCAAGTAATTTTGTGTCAGAGTTTTTCAGAAAATATTTAAGCTAGACACTTCATCTATGGTATACAGATAAACAATGAGTTGTTGTATTTTGGTATTGACAAGCAGGATGATTGCTCTTATGTATTCTTTACATTTTTCTTTCTTTTCATAACATCTGAAATATTGACAAATTGTGTTACAAATTGTTTGCAACTTATTTAATGCTCTTATTACATGACAATGCATTACTAAAGAAGCGCAGTGGGGCTATAGTTAGATCCCTAAGAGACATAAAATATGAAATTAATTGTCTGAAGGATGATGTCGACAACTTAAAAGTGTCTACAAACCAAATTTTATCAAGAGTGATGAATGGACTAGCAACCAAATTAGACAATTGTATCGGTGGTATAAATGACCTCAAACCTCAAACAAATATCGACCAGAAAACAAGTCAGATCTTAAACAAAACAAGTGCTGTGTTTGAAAAGGTGAAAACCAATGGACAGAACATGAAGCAGCAAACGAATATACAGCCAAATGAAAATAATAAAGATAATCCAACAACTGTAAACAGAACCAAAAGGAAGCAACATGTCTCACATAAGACATAATCAAAGAAACCCTGTACAAAACCAGGTTTCAATAAACACAAATAAATATACAACGGCTAGTTCGAGATCAGCAGAACAAACAAAATCACAGGTATCGTATCGACAACAACAAGAACAAGAACAACAACAAAACCGACCATGGATATCAACAAAGAACCACAGCGATGTAATTGATCTTACAAAACGCTACGAGCCAAAACAAACTATAAAACAATAAACTATTCTGATAGGAAGTTCTATTCTGAAAAACAAAACATTAAACAAACGACCTCAACGATGACGTCGCTGTTAGAACTGTCCAAGGAGCAGGTTTTCGTTAACATCCAAAGTAGATGAGCTTGATATAGAAATGTGTACAACAGTTGTTATCCATGTCGGCGGAAATGATGCTGATAATGGAGAAGACTTAGATACTTTCCGTGAGAACTTTGACATGTTGATTAACTCTGTTTGTGGCTGAACAAGGCGCGTTATAGTCTTAGGATTATTAACAAGAGAATCTGTCACTCTAGAGCCTTATAATGAAACACTGAGATCATTATGTGCCGATAACGCAGTGGAATTTGTTGAAAATTACAATAGCTTCCTGCTTGCTGCCGGAGAAATGCCGGATACCTTTTTCTATAAAGACAAAGTGCACATCAACGCTCTTGACACTAGGAAGCTGTTGGCTAATTTAGACAAATTGCACCAAATTTCCCGGCCATTCACTGCATCGTTGCATAATGGTTATACATCTAGAAATCGCCTAGGTTCTAGAAATACAGTTACTACTTCTTTTAGCGGTTATAAATCTAAGCCAAAATTCTGTTATATCTGTCACAGAAACGGTGGGCACAGCACCCAAGAGTGCTGGTATAATGGACGAAATAATAGGTCAATGAACAGAGCGCCACGATAGGAAGCAGATGGGCGTGTAAAGCATTCTACTTTATTACTAGTAAACGATAACAATGTTGTCACAAGTAATTTGTTCAAACCATTGTCATGTGAAAATAATTCTGATCCTTCTTTGTCACAATCCGAAAATCGTAATGAACCGATTGCTGTAACAAATGTTGACCAGCCACAAGTTCAATCATGTGTTAATTATTCTTCATTGAACATCACCGAACCTACCTGCATGTCGGAGAGTATCTTAAACGTCGATGATGATTGTATCGATCTAAAATTTAGATCAAAAGGCCTTCATATAGCCAATCTTAATGTCCGCCATTTGATGCCTAAAATAGATGAGATTCGGCTAACGTTGTCTTATGAAAATGGACCCGATATATTTTGGAGCCTATGAGACATTGTTAGATAGTGATATATCTGACGGGCAGGTCGCGATCGGTGGATATGACTTTATTCGCTAAGAAAGATGTAAAACTGTCGACCAAATCGGTGGCGGAGTCATGCTGTATTACAGAAACTCTATAAATTTTCGTCACAAACCAGAGCTATAGATATCTAATATCGAAACCCTCTGGTCAGAGATTGCACTTCCCAATTCGAAACCAATTCTTATTTGCTCAGAATATCGCCCCACGAATGTACATTCAAACTGGATCGATTTATTTGAAGAGAAGTTGTCTATTGCACAGACAACTGGTCTTGAAATAATTTTCATGGGCGACTTTAATATTGATTTTACAGATTGTTCAAATAAAAAATGGCTTAGCTTAATACAATTGTTTGATTTAAAACAAATGGTCAGAAGTCCGACTCGTGTAACAAAGAACTCTGTCACTCTTATTGACAATGTATATAGCTCAAAGCCAGAAACTATTTCTGACTGCTTCTTGCCACATTACTCCATCAGTGATCATTTTCCTATTTGCATCACGAGGAAAGCAAATGTAAAAGTAAAAAAGTCATTTCACACCTCCACAACTGATAGATGCTTTAAGAGTTTCAATGAAGAACAATTTTTATCTGATTTGTCAAACGAACTTAGCAGTTTTGTGTTGAGCCAGTCTGATATTGAAGATGATATCGATACTTGGTACAGACTTCTTTTTAAACAATTAAATAATCACGCACCTCTGAAAACAAGACGCGTCAAAACTAAACAACTACCTGAATGGTTTACATATGAAATTGCACATGCACGTAAGCTTCGAGATTTCAGCAAACGAAAACGAAATTGGGCCGACTATAAAAGGTACAGATATTTGCCAAGAACTCTTATTAGAAAGGCAAAACGTAAACACTTCTCGAAAACAGTAACTGATCATAAAGATACTGGATCAATTTGGCAACATATACGCTCAACCAAAGATAATTCAAAAACGTTTCCAAATGTTCTGCCTGACGAGCTTAAAATCGATTATAAAGAGTTTAAAGATTCCCATGAAGTTGCATCCAAATTAAATGAGTACTTTGCAACTATAAAGAAACGTTTTAATCAAAATGAATCTACGTCATCAACACCGAATTGTATGAATATCGTTAATTTTGTTTCTAGTAAAGTACCTGAAAACATATTCTTCCATATTCCGCCTATAACATCATTACAGGTATTCGCTTTCATTCAGAAGCTTGATCCTGGAAAAGCAACCGGCCTTGATGGCATAGGGCCAAGATTTTTAAAAATGGCTTGCAACATAATCTCACCAAGTATTGCTGCACTAATAAATAAAAGTTTAACGAGTAACCGCTTTCCAAATCAGTTAAAACTAGCCAAGATATTCCCAATATTTAAAAGTGGGTCAAAATCTGACCCCTCAAATTAGCACCCCATTTCAATCCTACCCACAATATCAAAAATATTCGAAAGACACATAAATAAACACCTTCTAGGGTACTTAAACAAATATCAGTTAATACAGGAATACCAATCTGGTTTTCGACACAAACACAGCTGTGAAACAGCTCTTGTCAAATTAATTGATCAGTGGATGTATTGTATCGATCATGGTGATCTAGTTGGGACTATTTTCATAGACTTTAGGAAAGCCTTCGACATAGTCGACCATTCACTTTTAATTAAGAAACTCTCATTTTATAAATTCGGCAATACGGCCTTAAGTTGGTTCCAGTCTTATCTTAGTACCCGTTTTCAAACGAGTGATCTTGGGCCATCGGAGTTCTCTCAGTTATTGTCTGGTGTGCCCCAAAGGTCCATTCTGGGACCAACGTTATTCCTAATATTTATAAAAGATCTCCCTTTTTCAATGAAACATTGTTCCGCAGACTTTTTTGCTGATGATAGCACCTTTCATATTTCAGGCAAATCCAAACAAGAAATTGAATCTAAACTTCAGGCTGATTCTAATGAAGCTAACAAATTGAGTATACGTAATAAGATGCCATTAAATTACAATAAAACAACTAGTATGATAATTGGTACTAAACAAAAACTACGGAATATTGACCAATTAAATATTCGCATTGATGATAATACCATTAAAGCAGTAAGCTCAAAAAAACTTCTAGGAATAATTATAGATGAAAACCTACTCTGGAATCCTCACATTGATTATATTTGCTCCACGAAATCAACTAGAATTTCTCTCTTGAGACAGCTATCACATTATGTACCAGAAAATATACAGAAAATTTTCTATCAGGGCTACATTCTGCCATTAATAGATTATGGATCAAATACATGGGGAACAACAAACAGTTCTAATATTGACAGACTAAACAAACTTCAAAAACGCGCAGCTCGTATAATCCTTCGGGCCGAATATACTACACCATCTGCAGATATGCTTAAAAAATTAGGATAGGCCTCTGTAGCCAGTCGATTGCAATATAATAAAGCTGTTCTTACTTACAAAGCCTTAAACAATCTTACGCCATCTTATATATCAGACTTGCTTAAACCGTCAGAAGTAACATCGAATCGATTTCTAAGATCATCCAATAACGGTTCCTTAACTGTATCAAGATCTAGGACTTCCCTTTTTGATGGCTCATTTTCGTGCTCAGCGCCAAAATTATGGAACTCCCTCCAATATTCGATTAGATCAGTACCTTCGTTAAATGTTTTTAAAAAGTCTGTCAAAGAATATTTCTAATTTTATCAGTTTCATAATGTTTTCCAAAATAGATGTACCTTTTTAGCACATATATTTAGACTATCTTAAAATGTGTATACTTGATGTTTTATACGCCCTTAACAAGTATGGTGCCAAAGTTAAACTAGTCATGTGTTTTATGTGCTGAATATGCATGTAATTATTAATTTTTATAAGGATGTGTGGTTTTAAATATTGCTTGAAGTCGGTTGGTAGACATGTGTATGTTCATGTACAGTTTGTTTCACATGTTTTATGTTTATCTTGTATATAGTATTTTATGCATGAAGGGCCACATGGTAGAATGGCTTTACAGCTAAATGTGTTACCCTCTTAAACATTGTATAAATAAATAAAATAAATCCTCTGACAGTTCTAGTTTTATTTGTTTTAAGGAGAAATATCAATATTTTATAATGCAAAAACTATATAGTCTCATCGGCGTCTTATCTGGGTCTGCATGAGTTGCATATGTTCCTTTTAAGGGACACTTATGAGAAATGTATGAATTCGAAAGATTACGATGAAACCACCATTCAAAATTGCACCTCAAATGTGCAATAGTCTCTCTCTCTCTCTCTCTCTCTCTCTCTCTCTCTCTCTTGTTCAAAGTACACTAAACATGAGTTATTAGACAATATGCTCGTCTCAGAATATTTTAACGCCTGCAGCCTCCTTTCTTAGGCAATGTTTATGATATGATAATTTGGCACCGTCAGATATAATGTAAATAATAAGCATTTTTGACAGCTTAACTGAACATTCCACAGAAGAAAATAATCAATTTATCAGTACGGTTCCAGATTTGTTCAAATATTTCCAGCTGAAATGTTAAAAACGGAGAAAATACATGAACATCTATGTTTGGAATAGAAATCATTTTAGAACTATTCAGCAATATCTAATTAGGTGAAAGAAACTGCAATTGCATTACTGAAGGGAACTACTGCCATTTGTCTCTGTGAGTGACCTTAATAACACCTGATCTGACCTTAGAGGAAATGGATCTGGCAAAAACGTAAACCGGCATAGTTCATTTTTTAATAAAAAAAAAACTGAATAAAAACACCTCACTACGTTAGCTCGAAATCATTTCATAATATCTTATAACTGAATGATTTCGCTGACTTTCAGCCTTGAGCTGGAATAGAAAATGACATTGCAGTTCCGTATGTACCAAACGAGTCGTGCTGTAATTAGTAATATGATACTACAGGGTTAACATCGTAAGTATGAGCCTTGTGACTTTATGTTTATATGCATGACTATGCACGATTTATGAATATACATCTTTGAATAATGAGGCAATGTCTATGTTACAAGGAATATGATATCATTTCTGAGACTATTAAATGAGACAGAAATCAAAGCACGATAATAGAGAACGTACAAAATATCGATAAACAAAACAAAAAAAAAACTCTTTTTGCTGATAAGCTTTAATGCACAACCGCGAAACCGACATATGATCAGAATCGGAATCAGAACTGTTTACTGGTGATACGTCCAAGGACAATTATCCAATTCCATTCGGGATACCCCTTTATCTGGACCAACAGTTTGGATCCAGATCAGGCCCCACAAAGGTGGTGCTTTATCTGAGATCCAAAATGTCAGAATTCCGATTTTTGATGCAGACGACAATTTCAGCACACAGCAGAAAATACCCGGAATGCAATGAGTTATTCACCAGGACCTGAGATAAGGGAAGCTAGTCTCTAGCTCTTTCAAGAGAAGTAAACTAAGTAACTGAATCCTCTGTACACTCAGCAGAAGAAATTAGGTTATCTGTGAGGAAGTTCAAATCTCTGGTCGAGAAGAAACTGCACTAAGTTTTGCAAAAGTCAGTCCCAGGCAACGGGGGTTGAAATGCAAGGGAATGATGTTTCCTAGTTCGTTTTCTTTTGGGAAGAAGGTCATTTGAGGGTGGCTGCACCTTTCAGACATTTGCATAACATTAGTAATCTGCCAATTTGCCTCATTTTCTGAGATTCCCATTTAAGTTTTTTGAAATGCCAATCATACTCCCGTTTGTGTTTGGTTTAATCAGTATTTATTCAAGAAAATATTACGCACGTTACAGTACATACATAGTTCGAAACTGAGGATCTGAACGAAAGCTAAGAAAATCCATCTCCTCCCGTGTCATAGGTGTAATTGCCTGTAACAAATCTAGCCGCCCTTTTCTGAAGTTCATGATGTATAATTCTGGTTCAAAGCCCATGATGCACATGCCTCCAACTGACTACGTCTTTGTCAAATCTACAGTGGCTAGTCCAGCAATTAACACAACATCCGGTTTATAGCCATCTTCTTGCTCCAAAGTATTTGAAGCTTGTTATGATTTCGAAATTCTGTCCTTTTACCTTGATTCATAATTCCGTCTGGATGCCATTGGTGCTGTTTGTCATCCCGGTGGTATTCTCAGACCTTTTTCTCCATTAAATACCTTGTACAGGTTTTGTCGGGACTTCATCTAAGGCTGCATGTTCCTACTCTTCTTTGGCAAGAGCGTCATTGTTATCGGCCAACATGCAAATTAGAAATACCTCTACTGCCTATGCTAGTCTTTCTACAATGGTCATTCAGATTACAGATACAATTATTTCGAGAAAAATGTTTTAAAAAAGGCGTGTGATAGAAGCCATCTTTGCCTAACTCCAACTGGTGTTTTGAACAATTCTCCTGTGCTGCCAATAGTAAGGTAATGGCTTACTGTACTTGCAATAGGTGCGGATGGGGTTGTTTTGATTTTGTTTTTACCTTTTTTCTCCCTGTCTTCGGAGACTGTCCGATTTAGACTGAAATACTGTCTCAAAGGGCCATTAAACCCAAAATAAACCAACCAACCCGTGCTGCCATTGATTTGAACTGAACTGAAAGCCTTGTCGTAGAGGTGTTCAGTGGTGTCCAGTGTTGTGTTGCGAACTAGATGTGCATTTATATTGTACTTCAGCATGGTGGTCCATAAGGAGCCCCGGTAGCTCAGTGGGTTAAGCGCTGGCCTGCTTGCCTAGCGGTCCCGAGATAGATTCCTGCAGGCGGAAATCTTTCCAACCGTAAACGCATCCACTGGACACAGCCTTTCATCATTACCCTCCCAACGTCCTGATATGACTGAAATACTGTTGAAAAGGACAAAAAATTGTGAGTCATCCATCATCCATCCATCCCATAGGACTTCATGCCATACCCTGACAAACGCCTTTTTAAATCTACTAAGACACCATACACATTCTGTTGATGTTGAAGATACATTTCACACGGTATTCTGGCGATGAAGATATGTTCTATGGTGCTACTTCTGGCTCTGAAATACGCCTAGTCTAAGGCGATGATCTTTTCAGCTTAGGGTTGAAACCTGTTCAAGATGACTAGATGACTTTCAGCATGACTTTACTCGGATGAATGATTGTTATGTAGTTCTGACAATGCTATAGGTTGCCGTTTTAGGGAGCATAATAATCAGCGACTGAGTCATTTGGGTCGGCCATTTCCCTGTTCTCCAGATTAAGTATGCTCTCCCCGCCTGCTTGAACAGGTATATCATCAACTCCAGCGGACTTCCCCATTTCTAGTGTTGCTACTGCAATCTCAGCTTCCTTACAAAGGACGGTTGTAGATCTTCTGGGTGCTGCGGCCAGTACAGAACTGCTGCTTTGTCATCATACCTCTCGTGATTGGACAGCTCTAAGTAATATTGTGTCCTGCTGCTGAGAATCTATTGTTGTTCTATTAGACATTTCCGAGACTTATATTGAATAGTTTAGGATCTACTCTGTTTCTCTGAAGCTAGATCTTTCACAAGTTGATATGCTTTCTTGTTGTTGTTTTTGTTCAAGTAAATATTCATCTTCTCGCACTATGAAACTATCCAGTCCTTCTTGGTTTGTTTCCTCGCACTAAGAAACTATCCAGTCCTTCTTGGCTTTCAATGGGGCCTTCTTAATCCTCTTGTAATTTTCCTTGTATTCTTTCGCTCATTCTACAATATACCGCCTTTTCTTAGACCATCTCTGGTGATTCAGGGCTTTTCCCTTTCACGTTTTTCCCCAGTATTTCAATGGCTGTGTCAGTCAATTTTAATTGTAGGTAGTAATCATGTTATTTACGAAAATTGCAACATAAGAACGACAATGTACCTACCCTGCAAATGATAATTGTGAATACAGTTATAGCGAGCAATCGCTTGCAGGCGCATAGCGCCTGCAATTCAAAACTCCGAAGGAGCTTTGAAAGAGCGGGAGCTCTATGGTAGAGGATTGGTAAAGCATATTTTGCCTTTAAAATACATCACTTTCAATGGAATGTTTTTCTTAGCTACCCCTTCTTAGCGGCACCTAACGGAAGTTACGTATTTATGTCGATACGTTATGAAATGACGTCATATGTTCCGTTCCAAAAAAATCAAGATGACGTCAATGTTTACCGCTTCTGTGCGTAGATCACTACATGGGGATTCACAAAATGCAATGAAGCTGAGCGTATGTGAAGTTTGACGGAAATAGAAAGCGCCGCAGAGAAGAAACTGAAACAAATACAGTTTTTCCGAGGGGAAAGATTACTAGTGGGGAAAGCTGTTCTCGGTCAAGTTTCTCATCCGTTTGTCAGATGGAGTTCGCAGTTTTTAGTTGCAACGATTTTATTGCAAATTTCAAACGACAACTTCTGAGATTGAATCCAGAATCGTACAATGAGTAGTCTGATCAGGGTCAACGCTTCGACTATGCATTTTGTCCGGAACTTAAGAGTTTACATGGTAGCAGCAAAAGAGGCTTTATCATACCACCCATAGACTGCAAAGAGCCATGTGCTCGCCTAAAGGTTGTGCCTATTTTCATATTACCTTTATGTATAGGCATTGCTCCAATGTTTCTTGTTTACTATTATCATTATTAGTTTTATCACCTATTTATTCATATATTAATTTATTTATTCAACGATGTGTGTTCCTCTGTGCTCTTTATTTGCAGTTAATTGCCTAAAATGAAGCTTGTTTTAAGAGTCGGAGTATTTCACCGTCGCTCTACCATTATAAATTAACTACTAAAATCTTTATTTACATAGTCATACAGGCAGTGACCATCCTTTGATGTTCTAAAAACCAGATTTTACTTGTCTGCCGGGATTAAAAGAAAAGATGGTGCTAAAATGAAGCAAACTTGTTTGAGCTGCTGATTAAAAGCATATTTAACGATGAATTTAAAACGATCAGATAACAAAGGTTTAACCGTTTTGTCATAAGCATTAGGCAAGCATGTCGTTAAAATGTCATTATCTTTCAATAAGCCGCAATACGCAAAAGGTGCTTAAGTCCATTCGTGTACAGCAGCATAAAGTCAGACTATTCTGTGCAGTTTTTGGCAGTCTGATAAAACCCTTTCACACACATCATGTATGAGCATTGTGGAGTGTGCAGATAAAATGACAGTCCTGATTGGATGCAGATGTGTAAATGGGGCGTTTGGCAAATAGGGTAAGCGTCCCTTCATCTTGTTAAGGCTTCTATACCATTAAAATTCCATTATCTTTAAAGAAGCAGATTATGTGTCAAAATGTCTGTCTGACACAAGCAGGCAGATTATGCATGTTGTTTTAATTCCTAGACATTTTCCCACATTTCCAGTAACATCCAAATCACGAGCTGGCATTTATGTTGTCGAATTCAAAACTTATTATATAGGCCTTTTGCTCCATCCAGTCTGTGCAGCTGTGCAATTAACCCATTGCATTCGGGTTATTTTTGTCGTCTGCTGAAATTGTCGTCTGCTGAAATTGTCGTCTGCATCAAAAATCAAGAATATTTTGACAATATTGGTCTAACCAACTCTTGTAGAAATGATGTCTAGGCAGCAAACAATTTGGATCTCAGATCAGGCCCCACGTTTGTAGGGTCTGATCTGGATCCAAACTGTTTGCCCAGATGCCCCTAAAAGGGTATCCCGAATGGAATGGGTACAGCCAGTGGATCTTTTAGGCGCCTGTATATGTTTAAAAGTGCAAACAAACGTAGTGTAGGACCAGCATGTTTTAGCAAAATTTTACTGTCAGACCACGCTGTTTGTAGATGCATATTTGTTGTCACTTATCATACCTATTTTTGAGTGAGGCCAGTTTAAACATGGTTTTTGCACAAATATTATATTAGCTAAAAATAAGAAAGATCTGAAGGTGGTGCCACAAGCTAAGATTGCAGTCCTTCTCCTCTGGTAACAAGAAAAAGAGTGATAAATAGGGGATCTTACACGAGTGGTCATTTCATATGAAAGGACCTGGTATGATTAGGCCCCAGAAAACTCATTTTTCAAAAATCCTATTTCGATATGAAAGATTTATACATATGAATGTTCATACCTTGAATGTAGCAGCAAACACAAAATAACCAGTTCTTGCAAAAACAACATTGTGTATTAATCTTGAAAATACCCATACCCCCGGTGGATTCTGACATAAATGACGAATTTGGTAGCCATTGCAGCTTTCAAAATATATGATCCCAGCCACTAGCACATTTTATATTTTGTATACAGATAAAATTTTATTATATTTACATGCCATGAAAATGTGCTGGAGACCGGGCTCAGTGTTTATTTTTAACTTTTTGTTACCAAATTGGCAGCGTTTGGAACATCTTGAACATACCCATACCCCCAGTGGATTCTGACATAAATGACAAATTTGGTAGCCATTGCGGCTTTCAAAATATTTGAGCCCAGCCTCTAGCACATTTTATATTTTGTATACAGATAAGATTTGATTATATTTACATGCCATGAAAATATTAAATGTGCTGGGGACCGGGCTCAGTGCTTATTTTTAACTTTTTGTTACCAAATTGGCAGCGTTTGGAACATTCTCCCTGTTTTGTCAACATAAAAACACCTATATCTCCACTCATAGACAAAATGAATTATGTTGTGTGTATTCATTTTCTTAGTTAGAATACAAGGAATGATTTGGTAACATTTCATTTTGATCTGTTGGATTTTTTTGTTAGCGTCTCTGGACTTGCAAACTTTAGTGCGTTGGGTACCTGGAGAGGCCTTGTTGAGTGCACAAGTAATTAGCAGTGCTATCTAACGTATAAGCATTTCATCATAAGCCTGTTGTCAAGAGCTTTCAAAAGCTGTTGTATATGACTTATCTCTTCAAAGGAAAATGTATTAAATTTTATTGTAATTTTCCTTCATATTATTGAAATAACATAAGCATGTGGGAAATCATGTTATTCTGAGAATAAAAAAAATGAAACATATTATTTCTGTTTGTTCCCATATGCACAAATGATAAGCAATAGAAACCATGCAAGTTTAAGAGAAGGTGAATGGGCCAAAAACGGCTCTTATCATACCAGGTCCTTTATGAAATGACCCTTCAGCGAGTTTCATAAATTTTGTATGAAATGACCACGGTTTATCATATGGCCCTTTAAAATTGGATTTTATCGCCTTCAAACTGAACTTTCTTTCGAAAGGAAACGCATTGTTGACACGGACGTCGTCAATGACGCTAAGAGTACGCGCCTAATGTTATTACATGCGTGGTCACACAATTTTTATGACTGAATAACAGCGACGTCGTATGATAAAACATGAAAACACTTTAAGAAATAAATTTCATTTTTCCGACGTTCATGGAAGTATGAACACCATGGGTCACGTGCAAAGTAAATGACGCCCGAAGGACGTTCACGTTAACTTTGCACGGGACCCTTTGTGTTCATACATCCATGAACTTCGAAAAAATGAAAGGACTACGTGCGTTCAGGCCACTTTTTGGCCCCCATCTGAGGTCAAAATATAAAAGTCGAGATAAAAGTATTTCATTGCATGATTTCATTAGACCAATACCTATAGTGTTTCTTATTAGTTTCAGTTTGAATCATGCTGTTTGTTAAGTATGGAAAAATGGCTGCTGAAACAGGCTAAAACCATGGAATTTGTCATTTTTGCTCAATTTTTAGTCATTCAGTTTACAAATTAGAATAGAGCACAACCTTTAACCAAAAAATCCTTTTCACATATGATGTATATTGTTGTAAATCACATCATATAGAAAGATTTTGTTGGTTAATGATTGTGCTCATATTTAATTCTTAAAAAAAAAACTGAATTCTGCAGACAGCCGTTTACCTATAATTTGCCTGTAATAAACATGATGAAATGTATACTTGGCTGTAAGTGTCCATTCAAAGGCATAAGAACTAAAATGTAAATGTGATTTTAAGTAAACCTTCGTAAACTGAATTACCGTGAAATGTTACCACCTTTCAACAAATTACAGTAAATATCCTAAAAATGTTGCATTGATTGAATTATCATAAAACTGGACCTTTAACAGTACAGCAGCTATCAAAAAGCAGCATTTTTGGTAAAAAAAAAAATAGTCTAGCCTCTGAACAAATTGTTCCAAATAAGAAGCAGTCTTATCAGGCTTTGTACTTACTGCTTCGGAATTTTTATCTCAATATTAAGGAAAATTAGGCTACCTTGCTTAAGTTAGACTTACTTTACTGATCATGGCGCCACTATTCCAGAGCTTGTTGTTCGAAGTGTAAACATTTTGTTGAATATATCTACATGTTTATAAAGTAGGAAGCTATCTATTTTATTAATTAACCTAAATAAACCTGAGATTCTGCATATAAAATCAATAAAATGATTTGTTTTGGTACATACTGACAGATGTCAAGCAGCAATCGACTGATTTTGAAGTCAGCTGGCAAATAGTTTGAAATGTTGCCATTTAGGCTTTCAAAAGTCTTTGCATACTTTTTACTTTTTTTTTCAAAACTGAGTGACACATTTCAGCAGAGATATAGGCTGAAATGGACAGCAGAACATTTTTATTATCATGTGACACTATATTAATCTAATCTCTAATAAAAATTATAAATAAGTTCCTTCAAGAGCAAGGGAAATATTCAAAAGACTGAAGGTGGATCAGAGAACAAGTGAGCAGGGGATTACGTATACCCCCGCCACTGCCTCTGCCTAATCAAAACAAACTAATATAAGTTTCGATGTCTGTGACTGACCTTGGGGCAGCAGTAAAAATAATGTAAACTAGTCGATTTCAGTTTTGCTCTACATGATCAAGAGGCTCTATTCTTGTATACTGACACTATTAATAGCAATAATTTACACCCAATGCCTAAGTCATAATTATTGATCACTGGCCCCACCCAGGGGCCCAACCTTAGGGCATTTATATCCCTTGTCAAAGCAACTACTTCAGAGATATCATGAACCAACTATGAAAAGAAGCTGACATGCAATATACGAGATAAGAGTAACCAAAAAAGTTTAACGCAAACATTTGAAGGAAAAATTGACAGACAAAAAGACGGATGAACAACTATACTAACAAATGGCCAAACAGATGAAAGACAAAATTTATATATCCTGCAAATAGTTTGTATGCCGGGTGTTTAATTTGTCTCATTCAAAACGAAAAGTATAATTACATGCTACAAACATATACACAACAATGTTAGTTTCCTTGTACAGAGAATGGCATATGGGTCATAACCTTTGGCCCCATTTTGTCCCCATATATAATGTCTGTCACCAATTTCCTTATCAGTTTCATTTTGGGGAATAACCCGGCTATTATTCATACCAATATGAGTCACTTTGGTTGGGGGCCATTTTTGGGCCTTAATGCACGTAGTCCTTTATCCCTTATATAGAAGATCTTACACGAGTGGTCATTTCATATGAATTTCATGAAACGAGCCTTCGGAGAGTTTCATAAATTTCATATGAAATGACCACGAATGTAAGATTCTGTTTATCATATGACTTTTAAATTGGATTTCAACGCCTTCAAACTGAACATTATTTCAATAAGAAAACGCATTGTTGACATGGAAGTTGTCAATGATAATACGTATACGAACCAAAGTGTTATTACACTTGTGGTCATACGATTATTTATGACATGACTTTATCCACTGAATAACAGCGACGTCATGTGATAAAATTACATTTAATTTTAATCTTTTTACTTCGCCTGTCACATGATGCTGTTGAAGGCTTAGTTTTTTATTCTAAATTTTACGCAAGTATTTGCAACACACTGCTCTGGCATTCAACACAGGCAACGAAGGCCACGTACATGCCAACAAAAATTTCTGACCATTAAACTCTATTTTCTACGCATACTACTTTATTTAATTTCAAATTATCATTCTTACGGACCCGACAGTGTCTTACGCTTGTTAATCAGACCACTTTTCTTCTCCTTTTTTCGAATAAATTCCGTCTGGTAAAAATACAGTGCAAAAATAAGTTTCTTCGCGAATTCGTTGTCATGGTCGATGTACAACGACCTTGACAACGCATTGGTGAAGAAACTTAGTTTGTACACCGTGTTTATACTGGGCGGCATTAGTTCAAAACACTGGTCTTACTTTGGATTTAAGTTAAGTAGTATGTAAATCCAGTTTTATGGTCAGAGGTTTTCGTTTGCATGTATGTTGCCTTCGTTGCCTGTGTTGAATGATAGACCAGTGTGTTGCATGGGAAAACAATCACCAGTTAGTATACTATATTTTTTCAGGTCAATTTAAGTTCAAAGAAAAATACTTATTCTGAGTTCCATATTTGACTTGCAACTGCTGAAAAATATTCAATACTTTGACGGTTAGTAAATAGAGCACGCTTAATTTCAAAAGACAGGTTTATAAAGCGCTTTCTTTATAAAAGATAGTCATTATAATGTAATAGATTGAAATAACTAATAATTAATGGATATATGATAAAGTGAAGTGTCTTCAAGAATTTTTAAAGAGCGCCATTAAAAAAATCAGTTGAATTTGAAAACACCTTAGATTCAAAGGAGGCGGCTTATAATGAACCGCCTCAGCTGGATCTACGGTGTTCGCTCTCTGTGGTCATTTAATTCTGAATGGATATAGCTTTGACAAAGCATTTTTTCTTTAAATTTTGCATACGCAAATTTGTCGTCTGCTTTTTTGGATGCCTTAAGGGTTAAAAAATTTTCTTCAGAAGCTGCAAAAGTGCATCACATTAGTTAATCACTAAAGCTCCATTTAAGGTAGTTTAGCTGCAACTAGATCCGGGACAAAACCTAGACGAGATGAGGAAAAAAATGTACTCTAACACCGCGCTGGAAATTTTTCGTGTTTATAACTCATTGCTTCGGAAGCCGTGAGTCTAACTGCTGACGTCAATGGCAATTGCTGAGTTTTTTTTATGACGTTCCTTGACTTAAGGCGGTTCACGATAAAACCATCAGAAATAAAATTTAATTTTCAAGAATATCGGAGGGATCATACACGCGCCGACGAAACGATTGGCAGATTGGAAGGAAAAGAATAATTGTTGGGCATTTTTAAGCATTAGAATCGAAATAGTCCAGCTCTAGACTTGTAGTGCACTGTTGAGTAAAAATTCACAGTTTGTCGGTCAGTCGTAAATAGCTCCGCGTTCGAGATATGGTCTATTTTACAAGTGACCTCTAAACAGTGTTTTCATGATTACTCAGCAATTCATTGCTAGAACTCATCTAAATCTTAGATAAGGTCACACCAATATTTCCTTTTTTTTTTTCGGGATTCTGATTCTAAAATAGGAAACGAGCGAGCGGTACTTTATTTTATTTATTTATCATTACTATTATTATTATTATTATTATTTTTATTATTATTTTCTAAATCCTTGATTTTATGAAGTGAAGGAAATTTAAACCAAGCGAGCACTTTTTAACTTATCAAAGGAATGTTAGATTAATATTCATTTAATTTGTTAAACAGCACTTCCATGAAAACAGAATGAGGGTTTTAAATATTTTTAATAGAAATAAGAATAATTTGATTTGCTGATAACTAAACCAATTACAACAATAACAACCTATTGAATTAAGGGTGCGGTGAAAGACTGTCATTTAACACTTATGCATGTGAAACACACCTTTTATCGTATATTTGTACTGACATTGCTTTTTAGCTAGAGTATAGACGACAGTGAGTGTCCAGTGCAGAAAGGCTGTACTCAATGGAAGGAAAGCTGTAATCAATGGAAGATCGATTTTCAAGGTTTGTTTGGTCAGCCCTTATATACTTTCTCTTTACAGAACTTTAAGCTCTACTGTAAACATATAAGATAACAACAAACAATACCTTCAGACATTTTTTTTCTTTTTAGGGAAGAACATGTTCAAACAAGGCTATCTTTCAGCATGTGTAGAATAATTTCAATATAAGAATTTCTATGCTGGATTAGTATGCATGCTTTTTAGCATAGGCTCTAATAAGTATTTAAATTAGCAAATCTTTCTTCTAAAACATAATATCAAATAGTTTCACATATCTTCAAATTCATTGAAGTTAATAATGTTGATGAACTAATTAAAATAAATCAGTCAAACACTGAAATTTTCAAGAATGATCTGAGACGAAAGCATTTATGTGTTACTGAAGTACCATTACAGCATTTTCATCATGGTAAAGTCTGGTAAATTCGGACATCGGGTAAATTCGGACAGTGACATTGTTTCCTTTATATGTCAGTTGTTTGGGATCAAAACAAACTTAACTAGGCAAACAGTGAAAATCCTGATGAGACGGCTCATATTCTCACTGCATTTTCACTGTTTGCAATTGTATGTCCGAATTTACCTGCTGTCCGAAGTTACCCGACTCTACCTATTATCACCTAAGCCTGGATGTCATGGGCATTCTAAGTTGGCTTCATTTTTATAAAAACACTCTCAGTCCTTCTGAAATGTATTAAACCATTACGCAGGTAAGTAAAAGGTAAAGGTTTCCAATAGCCTAATAGCCGTAGGGGCAATGGGGTTTAGGGCCCACTGTATCTTGGGCACAGCTGATGAAAGGCGGAGCCTATCTCTCTCACGCAGACATTTGCAATAACAAAAGAAACAGTGAAAATGAAGAAAAATGGTGGCTTTCATTTTAACCCTTCTATAATAAAAATAGAAAATAGGTAGAATAATTGTTAAATGTTTTTCGTATAATTTACTTAGTCTGTTGTAACCCTTCTGATGGTCTAAATTATTTAGTTCAATAAAGATAGCTAAGTTGCCACCTATTTGGGAAAGAGCTGCTGAATCGGCTTATCACTTGTAATTTATTGTTTGTTGGGATGTCTTTGTCAATCTTTCCCTTTGATGTTGGGGATAGGGTTTGGGATCTGATTCAGTCAGTTCCTGAAGTGTAGTTACTCTTTAAATGTAAATTAGAAACAACATATCTCAGTCTGTAATGTTAAGGACATGGATGGAAATGAGGCGAGCGGAAGAATTTCAATTTTACAAAGTAAGTGGCCGGACCGGGTATCGAACCTGGGACCTCTGGCACTGGAATCAGTCGCGCTTCCGACTGCGCTACATGGCCCGGCTGAAGCTGGTCCAAATCTTCGTGATACATGCATATAAAATACTTAGTGACAAATGGCAGTTTTGATCTCATATCAGATCTTTTGCGTTTGCTTTCATTAGGCTGTAATATATGAGCCGCGACACGAGAAAACCAACAATGCGGTTATGCGCCCAGCACAGACTCAGATCAGCCTGGGCATTTGCCCAGTCTGATCAGACTCTTCGTTTAAGGCTCAAAGGATAGCTTTAGGGACTAAGCACAGGCGCTTGAAGTTTTATGCCAATGATGGCGCCAAATATCCAGACTATGAGCTATTTTGAAGAAAATGGACTATAGACTACGTCAAGTTTAAAGGGTTTTGAGGTTTTTTTTATAAGCATAGAACTTCAAGCGCCTGTGGACTAAGCTACCCTTATGCGGACAGCGAAGACTCTGATCAGACTGGGCGGATGCCCAGGCTGATCTGAGTCTGCGCTGGGCGCACAACTACATTGTTGGTTTTGTCGTGTCGCGGCTCATATGCAGATTGCCTGTAAAATCGATTTAAGCCCCCCCCCCCCCCCCCCCCCCCCCAGTAATTCATTACTGACCGTTCCAAGGCGGTAGTTCTGTTGTGGTTCTTTGTTGCCTGTTTTTGGTGTCAGAGTTTCTGTGATGTTTTACCTTATGTATGTTATTATTATTTTTGGTTCGGTTTGGGTTGCTGAGTGGCCACCTTTTGGGAACAAGCTGCTCACTCGGTTGGCCATATGTTCTCTGTATCTTGATTATTTGTAATCTTAGTTGGTTCCAACTATGGTTTGAGGGCTGGATTTGGATTTTGATTGTTTCAGTTCCTGGTCTTTGCATACTTTTTACTTTTTGTACCATTCAATATGTCTCAGAAAGCTGTATTTGCTTCTAAAAACCAATAGATTGCATGCAATTAGTAAAAGACTTCCGAAAGACATTGTTAGACACAATTTTCTATCAAAATTAGGCCGCTTCTGTTAGTGCACTTCTTAAAGTCTGTCATTGTCCGCAATCTTTATAAAGGTTCACAACTTTTGTGATTTCCTATTTGATTCCCTGGACGACAAAATGTTCTTAAGAAGGGGTCTACTCTTAAAGGAAAGAATTTGCTCCTACGGGAGCAAATTCTTACCTTTAAGAGTCGACCCTAATTCAAAAGGAAGGCAAACTGAATATGACACAGTTGCTTCCCCTAAAATTGAACCAATGCACCTTGAATCCAGATAAATGCTTTTTTATGTTGCATGTCTGTTTGTAATAGTTTAAAGATCTTCTTCTGTCTGTCAGACATTCAATGTTGTTTCTAAATGAATGATGACAAGCGACTTATTTAGATTATTGATGTATGATTTTGCTTGCAGATATGATTGATTAAATCGGGGAAGTCTCAGGAATGGACAAGGCTACACTTTGCTAGCACAACTAGGGTATCTGAAGACATAGGTCTGCAACCCGACCGTAGGTATTTAGACAAGCAGATGAAGCTTCCGGTGAAAACCGGAAGTCCACCTCACGGCACTGGGGCTACTGAAGACAGGGCTTAGTGAAAAGGCATTGTTGTAATATCATCTGTGGTGCCGCAACGACCTTGCAAGGTCATGGGATGGACTAGACTAGTCTCAAACTGCTGGAGGCAAATGTTTATAGTTTAGCATCAGCGTTGATACAGTCGATAAGACTACACTCATTGCATTTCTCTGTAGCAACCTCTTAAGGGCGCGTTTACACGAGCAAAGTTTCTATGTCACAGAAACTTTAACAAAGAAAGTATGACAAACATTTTGCGTTTACACGCAGCAAATTATTTGTTAAAGAAAATGTGCCATAGAATCTTTGTCATATAAACTTTGGCAATGAAATATTTGCTGCAGTGTTCACACGACCAAATATTATTCGTCAAAGTTACCTGCAGCAATGAAACAAAATCTTTGTCACATTTTCCACGCTTATAGCAAAGTTCATTGTCACATAATCTTTAGCAAAGTTCTCCGTTTACACGGACAAATTTAATTTATCGAAGTAACTTTACCATATATATTTGTCAAAGAAACATTGTCATATTTTGGCATTTACACGAGCAAATTTTTCTGTGACAAACACACTTTGTCATAGAAACTTTGCTCGTGTAAACGCGCCCTAAAGACAGAACTTCTCTGCCGGGGGATCTGGTTCCCAGCAATAGCATATCTGACCTGTACAGGTAAAGGTGTGAAAATTTATTCAACCAATCAGTGGACCAGAATTACCAGTTACAATAATTTCATTGGCTGAAGGGAGGTGTTGACACTATGTGATCAAGAGACAGAATGACACTGTGGAAGTTAATCCTCTTTATATAGTACCACTCCTGTCTTTAACGGTTTGGTTTACTTTTTATAATGACTTCGCAATTGAAAAAGAAATACGACATTATCTTTTATTCAAACTTCAAATTTTCATCGTCCCCAAACACCATCACCACCCCACAATCCACAACCACATCCGACCAAAGGTGTGAGGGAATTATGTATTTTATAGGATTCAGACCCCGTAAACGGGAATTTGTCTGCACGATATAACTTGAACTAAAAGATGTTTTGTTTTGGTTTTTTTACCAAATATGCGTGGACTACTATTTGGACGTGATTAAAAGCTAATTATATTTTCAGAATTTAGAATAAGTTAGGTTTAGCGACAATGAAGAAGCTAAATACAGAAATGCGCATTTTTTTCACATTAAATCTGGAAAAGTTTCATTTATATTAGAACCATTGAGCCGATATAACTTCTGGATGACAATTTGTTCCCGAGGATATCGCCAACCCCGTTAGTCACTGCTGTTTCTGGTTCTTACTAGAGTTAGTACATGTACTTGCATAATGGTTTGCAATAACCTTATTAACATTTTTCTGGTAAAGTAGTCTAAAATGCTCTAAAACTGATATGTCATATTGACATAAATCTTAGCGGAGTTCGACTTCCATTTTTTTTTTTGTTGTTGTTTGTTTTGTTTTTGTTTTTGGCTTATTCGAGGTTTATGCAGCATCAGACATCAGTAGTAACTCTTTACTGATGCCCTTGCGTGTCGCCTTCTACGAGTCATGGGGATAAGGCTGCTCTGTGGGTACCGCCTGCTTTTAGTAGCCACCGCGCATGCGTGTCTTTCATGATGTCTGCAGTTTCCCCACCACTAGAATAACGTTAGAAAGTGGGGCTCGGATAGGGATATCTATTGCCTGTTGAGACATTCCCATCAACTTTTTGTTTCAAAACATGTGGAGTTTAATGACTCTGAAGAAGTTAAATTCAGAAATGCGTAGCTGTTGCACTAAGGTTTGCAACGGTTCATTTATATCAAAAGCAATTGTGTAGATTTTAGGATAATAATAGTAACAATAATTGGCCAATTTAAGAAACGCATAAATTTCAGTCAACCTTACATGAACTAAATTAAAGACAAGGACGACAATAAACCTTTGAGCCGCGACACGACAAAACCAAAAAAGTTGCATGTTCGCCCAGCGAAGACTCAGATCAGCCTTGGCATACGCCCAGTCTGATCAGAGTCTTTGCTGTCCGCATGGAGCTAGTTTAGATCCTTAGCTATCCTGATCTGAGTCATCGCTCGGCGCACCTACCACTATATTGGTTTTCTCGTGTTGCGGCTCAATTTTTAATCATTTTAGCGACGTGTAACAAGTGCATGTCGGATGTAATGTCATCATTAATTTGCACGACAGCACGCTTCATTTACAGTTCTGGATAATAAGGGGATTTCAAGCAAAGTCTGCATATTTTGAGAAACATGAAATGTCATTATTGATGTTGACTGTCCCAATGATGCATTAAAATGCACTAAAAGTTCATCAACACGTTGGGTATCAATGTAATTATGAAGTACTGAAAATAATTATGGACCACAGAGACGATGACCACACAGATTAAATACAGAGACGGAGACTCACGTGGGACAAACTGAGAGATGGACTGAAGTGAACGTGGCCAAAGTAGTCAAATATTAGGTTCAAACTCGTAAATCATATAAAGATTGACAATGCCGAAAAATTTTAGATATACACAGACATGGACCACAAAACAGAGGTGTAATCAGGCGCTCGCGAATAGAAGGCATTACTTCAGATTCAGATTCACTTTATTCAGAAAGCCATACAATTACATTATAGCGTATTCCAATATAACAGACAAAACACAAGCAAAACGAAGATTACATAAAACAATCGAAACAAAATTAAGTTTGAATCAGTATTCAACTAATTCAACAACAACAATTAAATGTTGTTCTTTCTAATAGTAAGAGAGTTATCAATATAATTTGATACATCTTTTGCTAAAGAAAAATTTTCTGGGTTAAGCAAATTTATTATAGTGGTCAGGTCATTCTGGGAAGGATGCCTGCTTCTCATTAAATTTACATGTTTATTAATATAAGATTCTCTTATATTAGCATATTTATCACAGTGAAGTAAAAAGTGTGTTTCTGATTCGACAAAGCCCGGACAAAATTGGCAAAATCTTTCATTTCTTGGAGTTTTGGGTCTTTTGTATCTGCCAGTTTCTATCATTAAATTGTGGGAACTGAAACGAAATTTGGTGAACAAAGATCTTTTGTACTTAGGAATGTTAAATACTGTGTATTTAGTCTGACAGAAATTATTAAATCCCGCACAGAATATTTGCAGTTTACTGTCTGTGTTATCTTTTTGCTTTCTTATTAACTCAGAGATTTTTTCTCTGTAAATACATTCTACCTTATTCACAAAGCTGTGTTTGCTAAAGGAGTCTAGATCATCTAATTTTTCTTGTTTTGCAAAACCAGCTAGGCATCCAACCCAGGATTTACTTCCACTAGTATATAATTCTTGATCAGTAAGAAAAACTGATTTTAGGAATCTACCTGCTGGAAGTTTTTGCAATCTTATATAATAATTAAAAACTTGTTTTAGTATTACAATTAAAATGGGAAATCGACCTAAATCACACTTACAGAGATTGCTTGTTTTTCTGTTTACACCTAGTATAAAGGACTACGTGCATTAAGGCCCAAAAATGGCCCCCAACCAAAATGACTCATATTGGTATGAATAATAGCTGTGTTATTCCCCTAAATGAAACTGATAAGGAAATTGGTGACAGACATTATATATGGGGACAAAATGGGGTCAAAGGTCATGACCCTTATGCCATTCTCTGTACAAGGAAAATTACATTGTCGTGTGTATATATATGTTTGTAGCATGTAATTGTATTTTTCTCTTTGAATGAGTCTTAAATTAAACATCCGGCATACAAACTATTATGGGATATATAAATTTTGACTTTTAGGCCATTTGTTAGTATATGTTTTCATCCGTCTGTTCGTCTGTAAATTTTTCCTTCAAAGTTTTGCGTAATTTTTTTTTGTTGCTCTTATCTCGTATACATCATGCCAGCTTCTTTTTACATTTGGTTCATGACTGTTTTGAGCAGGGATATAATAGTCCCGGGATTGGGCCTCTGGGTTGGACCAGTGATCAATAATTAGGGCTTAGGCATTCGTTGTAAATAATTGCTATAAATAGTGTAGGTATACAAGAATAGAATCTCTTGATCAGCATGTAGAGCAAAATTGAAATTGTTTAGTTGACATCATTTTCACTGCTGCCCTAAGGTCAAGGTCACAGACATCAAAACTTATATTGGATTTGCATTAAATGTTTTTGTTAATAATTGTTTTGATTAGGCAGAGGCAGTGGCCGGGGTATACTTAATCCCCTGCTCACTTGTTCTCTGATTTACCTTCAGTCTAGTGAATGTTTCCCTTGCTCTTGAAGGAACCTATTTATGATTTTTATTAGAGATTAGAGTACTATCATAAATATAGTGTCACATGATAATAAAAACGTTTTGCTGTCCATTTCAGCCTATATCTGTGCTGAAATGTGTCACTCAATTTTGTGGGACTAAATGGCAACATTTCAAACTATTTGCTGGCTGACTTCAAAATCAGTCAATTTCTGCTTGGCATCTGTGAGTATGCATCATAACAAATCATTTTCATTGAATTTACATGCAGAATCTTAGGTTTAGATAGATTCCTACTTTATTTGGAACAGTTTGCTCAGAGGCTAGAGTATTTTCTTTTACTAAAATGCTGCTTTTGGATAGCTGCTGAACTGTTGAAGGTCCAATTTTAGGGTAATTCAATCAATGCAACATTTTTAGGATATTTACCGTAATTTGTTGACAGATGGTAACATTTTAGGGTAATTCAGTTTGCGAAGGTTTACTTAAAACCACATTTCAATCCTAGTTCTTATGCCTTTGAAAGTACACTTACAGCCAGGTATACATTTCACCATGTTTATTACAGGCACACTATAGGTAAATGGCTGTCTGCAGAATTCATTTTTTTTTAAGAATTAAATATGAGCACAATCATTAACCAACAAAATCTTTCAATATGATGTGAATTGTAGCAATATACATCATATGTTACAAGGATTTGTTGGTTAAAGGTTGTGCTCTATTCTAATTTGTAAACTGAATGACTAAAAATTGAGCAAAAATGACAAATTCCATGGTTTTAGCCTGTTTCAGCAGCCATTTTTCCATACTTAATGCACAGCAAAATTCAAACTGAAACTGAAATGAAACACTAGAAGTATTGGTCTAATGATATCATGCAATGAAATAGTTTTATCTCGACTTTCATATTTTGGCCTCAGATGGGGGCCAAAAAATGGCCTTAACGCACGTAGTCCTTTGCAGTTTCTGAGATGAATTTTTTCGAAAGGGTAATTATTATCAAGTAAGTCAATTTTGAAGTCCGAAATCCAAATTTCACTACTGTAGGAAAGAATTGGCAAGATTAACGTGTCAAATTAACATTTACATAGCGTACTTCATTGTCCGTCATCCATCAATGAGGACGGTATCAGCAGTCTGTCACAATCTGTAAATCAAACGATGAACCAAATTGAACCGGTGAGATCTGGTATTCCTTCAGATGATATCTAAGAAGCAGCAGGTCAACCAATGAGAGGGAAACTCTCAAAATATGGGAAAAAGAATTGCAAGACTATGGTTCAGGGAAAGTTGATGCATATGTATATTCGGATACATGTGACATTTAAAACGAATATATGTACCTTATTATAATGATAGCCAGGTGTGTTTGCTCTTTTTCGCAATCTGCACTCTATTAATGCGTCATTCATTGTCGATAACAGGATTTATAGACAGCGAATTCAGGTGTATGGGCGCATCTCTGTACTTTGCTACAACTTTTACAAAAAGGGAACACCTTTTATAGCTGCCTGTTTCCAAAATGAGTCTACTCTTAAGGAAATGACCCCCCCACGCTCCCCACCGCATAGGGAACAAGCAAGAAGGTGATCAGATCAGGTTTTTTGATGAACTTCCGAGGGTATCATCAACCAGTTATCAGTGCTTTACGAGGAGCGTTCGAAAAGTTTTGCAAATGACGTAATTTCTCGATAATCACCATACAGACAGAACTTCTGATTGCAGAAACACATAAAATTATGATATGCGTTGAGAAGTCTGCAAAACCGGTGCATTTTTTTAAAAAGGACGCATTTTTATCTTCTTTGAAAGAGGTATACCCTAAAGTCACTGCAAAATTTTACTTTAGTAGGCCGTAATTTATATATCAGCAGTCTTTGAGTTTTCTTTATCTTTGTTCATTAAAGACAATGCCCAGAAAATGCTGTCCTGTAAATATCGCGGAAATTATTTTTAATATAGGTTCCCTACTGGCCCGGAAATACAGATTATCCGTACTCTATGTTGTGGCAATTTCACCATTTCTACCAAAATTTGATGATTTTGTAATGAAAACAAGTGTATTAGCATTCAAAATCTTGTTAGCAAGAGCATTTACATGGGTCAGTGAAAACCTGTCAATAAAATCAAATTAATGCCACAAACGAAGCGTCTGCAAGCTTTCAAAAATGACGTTGACGTAAATTTCAGTAACGTCATTAGAACTGCGCATTGCTTTGCAAGGAATAAATCGATAAAAGTTGCAACGCTTCTAACTTCTGTATGAATATTGTAGAAAACGATGGACTAGCAAATGACAAAAATTAATTTTGTATTTACAAGGATATTCGACTTGAATGCGTAACACTGAAAAGATTTTACATATGAAATTAGCCCAGTGGTATGACTGGGACCTATTAAAATGAGTTGTAACTCAATAAGGAAAGGCGTCTTTGTATAGTGTTTGGTATCATCTTAAAGCCAAAATGCAGTGCTTTTAGTAAATGCATAGCAGTTGTACCCAGCTTGTCCCTAAACAAAGTCATGAGGCCATTTGCAAATCTTTTCGAACGCCCCTCGTATTTCAGCGGGTTTTTCGTGTGTCTGTGTGTGATTTGCAGTATGCCTTAACTCTTGCAATTATGGTGTTATCACTTTCTTAATACAAGCTAAGCAATCATTTTTCTCTATATCTTGTATGCTTCGCCCTTATCAAATACCGTTAAGACGGTAATTTTGAGATTACAGCACGACCTAAATTGACATAATTGTGCTGAACATTTACAACATAACATTTGATTCAGCATCAATACGCATACTGAACAAAACAAGTTTTAGCGTCATTTGTAATATTGTATGAAGTTAACTAAAATAGAATTGCATCACTTGCAATGTATCAATCAACCAAATGAAAAACATCAAAAGAAGTTATTAGGCTCATCGGTCTGAAAGGTCCATATGTATTTATGTATTTAAATATACTGAGAGGATTTTAAAAGTTCCTCAATTTGTTTTTAATATCTCAAAAATTAGACAAAGTGAGCAGGGGCCCATGTATACCCCCGACCACCGCCACCGCCTGACGAAACCACCGCCTTTCGGAACCAATCTCAGTATATGGTATGATTCTAAAAGTAAGCCTGGTCAAATATCAAAAGATTCCATTAAAGAATACTAACTTAACATAAAATCCAATGCTTATGTATCTCTGTGCCTTTGACCTTGGTTAGCAGCAGCATCCAGAAAATGTCAACTAATCTACATAAACTTAGAAAACCTTAATCATATATTACTCATATGTGTACGAGCAATGCTTAGGATAATAGAAAAAAATATCACCCGGTAAAATGTTAATAGTTGCTTGACTTGCATTAGAAAAATGACAACTCTATGTATCAAACTTACAGTGATTGAGTAAGTGAGTGAGTGAACTCGGGTTTAACGTCCCAACAACAACGAGGTCATATGCAGACGGGACCTCGGTTTAAAGTCTCATCCGAAAGACCGGAGAAGCGGGGGATCGATCTTGCGACCCCTGGATTGGTAGTTCGGAGTGTTATCCACTACACTACAGCCGCTCCTCAAACTTACAGAACACTAGGCTGAGAAAAAACACTTAACCCTCACTGATCCGGGGCCGTCATAACGTTTCACAACGTCATTTCTTCTGAAAACAGTGACGTCTTACAAATGACACACTGTCTACATCAACCTCCACATAGTCCCCTTTATCTGAATACATTTCTTGTGCCGGTGTAACGAAGTAAAGTGACCCCCATAGAATAACGACCCCCCGGTCATTATTCTTCAGAAAAAGTGACCCCTTTTCTATAAAATACTGACTCCCTTTAAAAAATAATGACCCCCTGATGATATATATGAAATAGTGACTCCCCGGTCAGTTTTCTTTAAAGAATAGTGACCCCCACCCCCACCTCGGTCATAATATTATGACTCCCCATGAAGCAATGGTGTCTTCATATATGCTTATGGCATATAGGCTGTTGTGTCCGGTCTGTTGCAACTCTCTTGTTTGATGATGGATTTTAAAATAACTTGGCATAACTGTCAAGACGATGTGTCGCGCGCAAGTCCTAGGTACCTAACTCGAAGGTCAAGATCACAGAGATTGTTAAAAGATAATGGTGCCCTGCTATATGACTCTGGCAAACAGAATGTCGTGTCTGACATGTAACATTGTCATTTGTGGGTAGACTTTCAAATAACTGGAAACAAATATTAGCCACATAAAGCCAATGTATTCCGTGTTAGAAACTAACTAACAAACTAACGCACCCCCTTCCAACCCACCAACCTCCACACACACACACACACATACATCTTTCCCACGCAAAGTTGAATCGTTCCTCACGAAAAATTGTGACCGCCTAGAATAACGACCCCCGTCACTTTACTTTCTTTTGAATTTGACTCCGGCCATTAGTTTCTGAAGAAAAGTACCTCGAGTAGAATGATACTTATTTACATGCTAATCGAAATGACATGTGTGTGGTGAAGATTTCGTCAAATGTTCTTGAGTGCGCGAAAACAAATTTTCAAGAAGTTTGTAAGCACTACTACTGCTACGATAACAGCAGCAGCTGCAGTAGCAGCAACAACATCAACTAGTATTACCAATAATAACACTTGCAATAGTTAATAAACAGTTGGTGGTCGATTAGGTTGGGATTAATATCTTATAGTCATCATCGAGGGGGTTAACGGGAGTCAGTATCGTTTAGAACGGAGTCATTTTTTTCTATAGAATAATGACCGGGAGTCGTTATTCTATGAGTTCTCCATAGAATAACGACCCCCGGTCATTACTCTTTAAAGAATAGTGACCCCCTACCCCTTCATAATATTATGACTCTGCGATCATAACATAATAATATTATAACCCCCCACACACACACACACACACACACACACACACACACACACACACAACCCCCCTGAGCCCAAACACACACACATATCCTTCCCAACAACATCAACAAGTATTACCGATAATAAAACTTGCAGTAGTTAATAATCAGTTACTGGATTAACATTTTATAGCCATCATCGAGGGGGTTAACGGGAGTCAGTATCGTTTAGAACGGTGTCATTTTTAGAGAATAATGACCAATGACCAGGGGTCGTTATTCTACGGGATCCCAAGAGAATAACGACCCCCGGTCATAATTTTTTAAAGAATAGTGACCCCCTATCCCTTCATAATATTATGACTCCGCGGTCGAAACATAATATTATAAAACCCTGCCCCTCCCCCTCAACCCAAACACACACACATACATCCCTCCCAACGAAATCAACAAGTATTACCACTAATAAAACTTGCAGTAGTTAATAATCAGTTAGTGGTCGATTAGGTAGGGATTAACATTTTATAGCTATCATCGAGGGGTTTAACGGATGTCAGTATCTTTAAGAAATGGAGTCACTTTTTCTATATAATAATGACCGGGGGTCGTTATTCTGTGTGTTCCCCATAGAATAATGACCATCAAGTGAGAACAGTTGACCCCTGGCCTTGAAATTTGATATTTAGCATCGGGTACTCAAGTACTACCAACATTGTTCAAGTGATGACCTTGGGATGGCCTTGTCTTTTTTACCGCAAGGTCGAATTAGCTTTTGGGTGCTTTTATGTGGGGAAAATGGTTGAACATAAGGGTTCATGGAAATTAATCTTTACAAATCTTCTGCACTGGAACCAAAGAATTGATTGACCTGAAACCTTGTATATAGCATTGGACACTGACGTTCTATCAGACTTATTCGAATAATGAGGTTGGTTTGAGCTTGACCATTTTAACACCAAAGTCAAATTTTCTTTATATTAGAAACTGTTTTAATATATTTTTGAAGACTTTGGTATAGGCAATCAACTTAATGAGCATTTGAAGAATTTTAGTACCGGAGGTCAAGGCCAGTCCTTGATCGTATTTCATCAGCTTCAGAGAGCTCTGTTAAACTAAAAGACTGAGCTGATTGAAGCAAAATGTCACATGGAACCTCCATGAGTCAGGGAAACAACAGTTTGCTTCAACGATTCTGGTCACATGACCGAGATGTCCGTTATGCACATGTATTATAAACCTTTAAAATTCTTCTTCTCCCAAACATCAAATGATATGGAAAATATGATATCCAGCATTTTGGGATTCATATACATGTAGTACCAGCTTTCTTCAAACGACTAGTTTGATCTTTGACCTTTTTTACTCTGGTGAGCGATTCAGGACCTCATGTCCCTCTTGTTTTTCATTTCATAGAAATTGCTGTAGATTTTATGCAAACAATGAAAAAAATAATCAGACACGCATTTCTGCTGCGTCCGATCTTAGTCTACACGTTTGCCTCTGTCCTTTTTTAAGGAGGCCAGGCTTAAATGGGTTAATGTAATCGTATGAGCCATATACGTACATAGGTGCGTATAGTATACTCGAAATGACTTTATTTTTATTTTTTCTTTCTTTATTTGTTTATAATTTTTGTACGGGTAGGTTGTGCAGGGGAGGGGTGACGTTCTTTTCAATTTCGCGAGTTGTCATTTAACTTCGCGTAGAGGGGTAATAATTTTATGACCTGCGGAAGGGGGGGGTCACTTTTTTTAAAGAACAATGACCGGGGGTCGTTATTCTATGGGGGTCACAATTCTGCGCGAGGGGTCGATTTATTACGTGTGTGGGGGTCATAATATTATGACCGGGGAGTCATGAAATTATGACCGGGGAGTCACTATTCTTTAAAGAATAATGACCGGGGGGTCGTTATTCTATGGGGGTCACTTTACCTCGTTACACCGGCTCACTCACTTGTTGACTAATCTTTATACCAGTTTCAATCAACCCCAAATAACATTGTCTATGTTGCAGATATCAGGTTATCAACAGTTTCAAATCGCACACCGCGCAATTGTTCCTTAACACGCTTTTATACTCCACCAAGAGAATGGGTCCTGCCACACTGCAGCTAAGACCAACTGGTAATTGGTGTTCTTGCATTCCAGAGACTGTCACATCCTCCTTATTGCCTAGTTTTATCACCTATGGATTTCCGGGTTTCCCGCGGTTAAGGAAAAGATGAACGGTGTGTGATTTGAAACCGTTGACACCTGCCATCTGCGACACAGACAATAGTAGCCAGGTTTAAGTATAACTGCTACAAGGATACATTTAACAAGTGGGTAAGCCTGCATGGGAAATGGATAAGCAGATAATCATGGACAATATGGAGAAAGTAGACTGTGTGTGTGATTTGTGGAGAAAGTAGACTGTGTGTGATTTGCAAGACGTCTCTGTTTTCAGAAATGATGTTGAGTAATGTTATGAAGGCCCCGGATCAGTGAGAGTTAAATTCATTCTTAGCCTGCTGCTCTGTAAGTTGTCATTTTTTTTCTGCTGCAAATCAGGGGATATCTATTGTCTAGTATCCTAAGCATTGCCATAATTATAAAGCTAGTGTATGAATTGATGGATCGACCCTCGTATCTATTGGAAATGAAAGCTAAGAATACAAACTTAATCCAAATCTTTAATGCAAAAGTTAAGTCTGTGACCTTGACCTAAGTTCAAAAGCAGCATCCAGATGATGTCAGATTCTCTGCATGAACCTAGAAGTAAACCTAGTCATATATCAAAAGTCTCCATCAGAGGATATTGGAAACATAAGCAAAGAATAAAAACTTTACGCAAAACTTCAACACAAATTATAAGCCTGTGACCTTATCAAGTATCAAAATTTTAAATAATGATATTGGAAATATTAGCGAAAAATATAAACTTAACGCAAAACTTTAACAGGCAGTGGCCGAAACTTTGAAGATGCAGATAATAACATTTAGTCCTAAGCACCATACTAGTCAAGTATTTGATATTTGCTTCAGAAGAGATACATTTTCCCTTTGAAATTCGTGAAAATATGTAAAATTTGACTGGCCTAAAAATTGTTGCCATGGCAACAGTAATTGTTTAGATATCTCGAGAACCGTTCGACATATTTCGTTGATGTTTTCATCAATCTCCATCTTTCGTCAAGAGCTTTTACACCTTGAAATTTTGAGCAAAATACAAAATTTTGAGTTTCCATCCAATGCTCGATGCTTACAGTCAGTTTTTCTTAATACGGAGGAAAAACAAAAATAGCGTCCAACAGCAAAACAGGCACTGAAACGCTAAAGCAAAACATTTCAATAACTGAAGCCCAATTGGCCCGAACAAAGACAAATACTGAAGTCCAGTCCCACTTCCTAACAAGCTGAGTAGAATAACATCCACCCGTTTATCCGTACTGCCACAACTTGATTCAAATGTATCAATGTAATTTCTTTTTAAAGTATCTTTCACGGGCATGGAAAATGACTGGCATAAAGTGAGGAAGTATTAAGTCTGAAGGCGACTCTAAAATGTTACTAGATGCATCTTTGTATTAAACTAGAAAATGTGTTTGTTAAACACTATGCCCCCAACCATATGCTTGCCACTAAAGGTGTCAAACTTTAGATGTCTCGCATAACTTGCTTATTTAGTGATGGACTTTGCTCAAAAGTTAATCAGGTGATCTACACCTTAGCCCCTAGCAGTATGCAAAGTATGAGCATTCTAGCTCAAATGGTCTCAAAAATTAGCTTTCTACGTCTAACGGTCCAAAAGTTGGAAAAACGCCAAATTCAACAAAGGGGCATAATTCAGTCATTTTTCACGGCATTTGTCCGAAAGTTAATCAGGTGATCCAGTCCTTAGCTCCTAGCAGTTACCAAATATGAGCATCCTAGCTCAAACGGTACTCCCCGGATTTTGGGAACAATTTTTCGTGTATTTTTTCCAAAAAGGGGCATAATTCTGTACGTACACGGCAGAGGGAAAAGAAAAAATACAGATCTGCTCATTTTTCATGGTCTATCCATTTTATAAATATCAAGGCCCCAGCAGTTATCGTTTTTGATTAACAGACCACCCATAATTATGTTTATACAGATGAGAAAAGGGGAATAGCTCTGTCAGTCATAAATGCATCATAACGCAATTAACATCAGAATAATCAGCAAATCAAATAATAATAGTATACCAAAAATTAGCATTCTACGTCAAACGGTTCAAAAGTTGAAAAAATGCCAAATTCATTCAAGGGACATAATTCAGTCATTTTTTCACGCATCTTGCCCAAAAGCTAACCAAGTGTTCTACACCCTAGCCCCTAGCAGTATACCAAATATGAGTATCCTGCTCAAACGGTATTTCCAGTATTTTTGGAACAAACTTCTTTATAATTTTTCCAGAAAGGGGCATAATTCTGTAAGTACACGGCAGAGGTAAAAGAAAAAAAAACATGTGTCTGCTTATTTTATATGGTCTACCCACCTATGAAATACAAGGCCCCAGCAGTTCTTTTTCTTGAGAAATAGACTATCCATAATTATGTTTTATACAGATGAGACAAGGGGAATAACTCTTTAAATAATGTATGTATTATAACGCAACCAACATCAGAATGATCAGCTCATCAAATACTAATTGAATAACAAAACTTAGGGTTCTACATCAAATAGTTCAAAAGTTGAGAAAAAAAATCAACAAAGGGGCATAATTCAGTCATTTTTGACGGAATTTGCCCAAAAGATAACCAGGTGATCTACACCTTAGTCCGTAGCAGTTCGCCAAATACGAGCATCCTTGCTTAAACGGTATTTCCAGAACTTTGGGAACAAACTTGTATGTATTTTTTTTTTCAAAAAAAGGGGCATAAATACTTGTTATTGTATACTGGACCAAAAAAGTTAGGGATCAAACATTTGTGTGAAATTATTATATCGAAAATAATAATTTTCCAAAAATCATTTTCTTCTGTTGAATACAACTGTCAAGGCTGCAAAAAACTGCATGACACATATTGGAATCTGATCACGTGACACACCAGCAGAAATGAATAAACAGGCATACCCCTAAAATCAAAGTGAAAATAGCATTGCCACAAAACTTAATGTCCATTATTTTTGGCTTTATCCATGCAAAATGAGTTTTACTTCTCAGTGTGACCTCTGAGTGCCTGAGTAACTGCATGATAGCCACTCGGTATGCTTGTGCTAAATCCCCAAAGACGCATTTAGGGACTCGTTTGCCATTTTTCATGAAAAGACTGGATGCGCTCTCCATGAGTTTCAGTAAGCCTCTGGTGATTAGAATTGGCGGTGTAACATGTCTAAAAGCATGTTCGATCGAATTTAAAACTTGTTATGGAATTGACATGTCACTGCGGACGATTGTTTCTGTTGGAAGGTTCTTGTCCACCACATTTGCCCCGTGATTCGATGGTACCATTGCCATAAACTTCAGCAAACGGTCTCGTAATTGAACAAAACATGTCAGTCTTAGCTCGAACACCAATTGGGGCGCATCTGTCTGGCATGCGCAAGTCTACGCAGCTGCCAATCCAGATGCTGGCCCATGCCATCACCCACCCTCCTCAAGACATGTCATATTCCACATGACGATTTGATTTATAGTCCACACGACGTGAGCCTGGCAGACATCATGCCCTTCTCATATCATCGTGGATTTCTACACACAATCTGGACTCATCTGTGAAAAGAACATGGGTCCAGTTAACAGGTTGCGAATTGACGTCACCTGTTGCCAACTGTTTCCTCGTTTTTCTATGGAATCGCGTCATACCTGGCCTCATTACCAGCATGCAATGCACTATTTAGCTGTGTAAAGTCTGTTTGTAACCTTTTTTGCTTACACCGGCCGATTAAAACATTTAACGCACAAAAAAGCGCATACTAACAGTGTTATTGTGATAAACCAGTAGCTTTAGACAGAGAAAATCTTCAGAATGGACAGGTCAAGTCGATCGCAAGTTTTAAATCAGATTGAACATGCTTTACAGATGTTGCAACACCCCAATTCTATTCATCAAAGGCTTCAGAAACCTCCTGGAGAGCTATTTCAGACCCGTCATGAAAAATGGCAAACGAGTCCCCAAATGAGCCTCAAGCGCTTTACTAAAAGCATACCGAGTAGCTGCCTAGCAGTTATTTAGACCCCCAGAGGTATCAATGAGCACTAGGAATGGTTTTGCATGGACAAAGCCAAGAATCGTGGATATTCAATTTTGTGGTGGTGCCAATTTTCACTTCAATTTTAGGGGTATATCTGTTCGTTCGTTTCTACTGGCGTGTCACGTGATCCGATTCCAGTATTTTTCATGCAGTCCTGTGCCGCTTCAACAGATATATTGAATGAAAGAAAATTATTTTTGAATAATTTATTTTTCATGATTTAAGCTTCAGTCAAATGTTTGATCCTTAACTTTTTTTGTCCAGTATATAAGGTTTTCAATACCCCATTCTGCGCTTGCCAATGATATATTTACAAAATTGATATGCATACTGTATAGTTCGCCTTACTTGGCTGCCCTAATGCATTAGCAGACACCTCTCTCTCTCTCTCTCTCTCTCTCATTAATTTAAACCATCTATGTACACATGTTTATTGTCGACGTCATTTTACTGAATTGAGTATCTGTTTGGTGCCTGGCTTGCAAACATACATCTGATGTTCATATTATTTTCTTCTTATATAAGTTTCCCTGTCACACCATTCCGCCGTGGGTGTTTTGGTAAACAGGACACACCAAGATTTGCTCAGCAACTTCTTGTCCACTTCTTCTAGTATCAGCAGTGTTAAATAATTCTGTTTCAACTCAATTTTTCGGTCCATAGCCACAGCAAGTTGAAAATCACACCTCTGGTCTTTCAGAAAACTTCTAGAAATGACGGCAATAACGTGGTTGCTCTTGCAAATATTGCCAAACACAATACCTACATTCTGGTCTCTAGCAGTGAAGTCGCTGACCCATCCTATCAGGCACACAACATTGAATCAACATTGAATCAATGTTGATTCAACGCCATGACGTTGAATCAACACTTATTCAATGTTGAATCAATGTTGTGTGCCCACTATGACGTTGAATCAACATTGATTCAATGTTGAATCAATGTAGTGTGCCTGATAGGATGTTGAATCAATGATAGTGTGCCTGATAGGATATGAAGAGCTTTCAATAATGCTCTTCCTCCATGAACTTCAATATCTCATTACGAACAAATGCTCTATCGTTGTCATGGTATATTACATATGCATCATACTCAAAATCATTTCGTGAGAGCCTTTGCTTTTCAGGCCCATCTTTCTTGCAAAACGTGCACTTTTTACGGAGCTTCATCTTATAGTAGCAAAAGTACCAACGGGTCTTGTATCCCCCTATTGCACCTGAAGTAAATACAATAAATACTCCAATAGTCGCATAGGCAGCAATCATGGGATTTTTTCGTTTCGCAGTCTTTGTCTGTAGGTCTGTAAAATAGCTCGGCCAACCTGGAAATTTGATTTTGCTGCTGTCAATCCGATTTCTTAACCAAGTATTATTACTAGGGGTACAAAGTGTGCATGAGAAGGGATTATTTGCCAGGTGGAACACTTTTAAAGAGGGGCGTAACGTATCAGGAAACGAGTCAGTTATTACTTTTATCTTGTTTGACTCAAGGTCTAACGTTTCGAGTTTCGTCACGTTAATGAATGCATTTGGGTTAAATGATTTTATAGTGTTTTTCCCAAGGTACAACTTTGTTATGTTGGCGAATTTACTGAACAGATTTTCTGGTATTTTATACAAGTGTGCGCCTTGTAAGTATAAATTTGTTAGTTTTGATAATGGTTACAATATCGTCACTAGTTTGTTATCAGTTATATTACTAATGTTATTACAGCCTATTTTCAATTTTGTCAGCTTTGGACAGTATGAGAATAATTTTGCATATGGTATGTCGGAATTTTCTTTGAAAACTATCCCATTGTATTTAAAATGGAGATGTGTAAGATGACTTATACGAAAGGCTTTAGGCTAAATCTTCTAAAGTGGCTTTGCCATGTAAGATACTTGTAGTTTCTCAACTGAAGTCAGTTCTAGAAAAATGTCATTTCTAAGATTCTTGATTACGTTTTCTGCCAGGCCGAGATTCTGTAAGTTCCTCAGATATGACCATGCTTTTCTGTCAAGAACCATAATAGCATTTTCTTTGAGCTCCAAACTTCGAAGTCTCGGATACAACGGCCTTCCACTTCCACTGGAGTCACAAAACGAAGGTGGCCGATACACAAAATCGTTTTATTGGTTTTCCCCTCGGGGATAACCATATTAAGATAGGAATTCGTACTCGATTTGTACGCCGTTTCCTTTTGCTAAAACACAGGTCCCACTATTTCCCGGTACTTCTACATTTGGCACACCCTGCTATAGGGTTCTCGCCAACATCGCTAATGCATGATCTTTATAGCTTATATCTTAAAACACTTTATCTCACCCTTTACAAACAGTTACCTGAAAGTTCAGTTATCACTCAACAGTACAGATCAATAACAAGTTCTTCTTGATTAACGCTAAATACAGGTTCCACTATTTACCGGTATTTGCTCCCATAGTTTGGCGCACCCAGCTGCATGGTCCCTTCCAGCATTGCTAAGACATGAGCTGTAAAACTTATCCTAAACACTTCATCTCGCCTAATACAAGAATCTCACCTAATACAAGCACTTACCAGAGAGTACAGTCCACTTACGAAGAGCCATTACTAAACAGTACAGGTCATCTAACAAAAGTTGGTAGCACTAAAGCTCACCTAATACAATCACTAGACAAAAAGAAAAAGCTGTCAAACTCGCCACTTACCTACAGCTTTAACAAATCTAAGAATACAATAAAGTTAACTTGTATTGCTGCCAATTTTCTGCTTTACCACTTGCGTCCTATAGATTCATTTGCTAAGGGATAACCTCTCAAGCTTTTTCAAAAGCTAAACTTGTGCTAGATTAAGAGCGACAATGGTTTTATGGCCGATGCGGTGTCCATCACTTGTTTCTTGAATGGCACTAAATGAATTGGTAGATGGACCTAAAACTTTAAGCGATCATAGATGATAAAATTCTTGCTCATTTGACATTGTAATGTTGTTATTCCTAAGAAAAATAAAAGCAATTATCGTGTGTCTTAGGCCATCAAAAATGGAGTCAGGAAGAGACGCCAGCCCCGTGTTGTAAAGAAATAATCCCACCAGTTTACAATTATAGCGACATGGAAAATTGTATATGGTTCAGTTGCCTGTTAGTCTGCAAATTAAATGTAAGTAGCCAACTCATGTTAGCAAAGATATCTTTGTGAATACTTTCAATAGCATTGAAAGGCACACCTAGGCACTTAAGTTTAAGCTCAGCTATACTCAGCGTCAATGAAAACTCACCAGTTTAGAACTTATGGCATATTCTGTTTATTTAATATTTGCTGTATGCAACAGACAATTCAATAAAACTTTATATTATGACATTTAGATAAGATGCATACAAAATAAACTTTTTTGCACCGGTAGACGCTGTCAAGCGTAACGTCAACAGTGACGCTATTGAAAACTGTCGACATCAAACCATACATTTAAAGCGTAATGAATCCATTTTCCGCGATCTGCCAAAAACTTGATTGCCAGTTAGTATCTGTTGACATACAATCAGTTATACGCTATCTAATAATGACGTAAGTGGGCAAATAAGAACGACATTCTACATGTAACGTCATACTCAGGCTGGACTAATGGTTTATGTTTGTCTCTCGAAATGTCTGAGATTCAATTTCTACAATCAATCTCAACATGTTCGGTTGCAAAAGGTAACGTTTTTACTTTTATTTCCTTTTGTATGCCCGTTGTTAAATGAACGTGACAATTAAGTGACGTTCGACTCAAATTCAGTTTATTGCATGCGGCTTTCTGGATTTCTTTTCAATGGCGATTTGTAAGGCTTCTGTTCTTTAGCAATTGCCACCAACAAAGAATTTCTACAATATGCAATTCCTGCTGGTTTATCAGGTTTCTTGATTTCAGAGTTTACGTAACGTCACACGCTCAGAGCGTATGTTTTGTCTAAATTTTATCATTGAAGATAAAGATATAATATTACCATCAATTTGAAGCATACATATGGCATTTTAAGACTGGGGCGTTTTCATTGACGCTGAGTATATATCAGTAAATGTATATTGCGACAATGGTTTAAGATTGTTTTCCTTAAACGTTAGATATGTGATGGCTTTGGGCAATTTTGGTAAGTATGCTGTCTTGGTATTCAGGCAATAAGCCTTGGCCTTAGTACAACAACACACAGAATGTCCACAGGATTTCAAGTCACGTTCAGTTAAGAAATAAAATTCTTTTTTTTTTTTTTCGATGTTCATGGAAGTATGAACACAATGGGTTATGTGCAAATTCGGTGACGCCCGAAGAGCGTTCACGTTATTTTTGTACATGACCCTTCATGTTCACGAACATCGGAAAAATGAAATCTTATAATGACATCTAATTTTAAAATTATTTTAAGTACGATCTTCGATTTTTAAGATTAACATTTCGCTTCTGTTAAACGGCAATCGTCATGACGACCAATGGCGTCGTTTGTTTACATGTGACGTTGCATACGCGTGACCGACTGTTGTTTATGGAATTATGAACACTGTTTCTCTGAAATAGGTTCATCCAAGGAAAATAAAAGGGAATGTAATTATAAAGACTCGTATCTCCTAGGATGAATGACGTCATCAAAACAGTGTAAAGTAAACACGTTTTTTAGGTCTCAGCACCATGCTGATCATTTATTAAATATTTTTGTCTAATTATATTGCCCGTCCAGCTGGTGTCTAAACTATTGACGCGCATATAGCCATGTATGTCTGAAAAAAGAACAACAACAAATTATATCACTGAGGTTGTTGACGCATATAGGTAATCATATTATTTCGAGTAAAAAAAATAACCCTTTTTGACTAATGGACTTGTCCATTCTTATTATTTGGATAAGTCTATTTCTAGCTTTAGGGATTTCTGTGAATGCTTTCATTTTTATTATATTTTGTATAGAAATTCTTGTAAGCAAAAATTGTAGATGCGTTCTGCGTCTTTCTGAACTGAGAGTGCACTGTTTGCATATGTCTTCAAAACGGCTTTTTTCCACTTAAAAAGTTTAAATACATACATGTACATAGTTATCAGTACGGAGATTTTGAATATCCATTACGCTCGGGTATGAGAGTCAGATATAATGTTGACGGTCACAAAATAAAAAGATAGGCAATAATCAGGAATTAATATCAATCAAATCCCACATGGCTCCCTAAAAACCAAAAGGGAAAGAAGCACACACACACACAGACGCACAAACTGACAAAAGCTCACGAAAGAAACGTACGTTAAATCGAATGAACAGCTCTTTCCCAAACAGATGGTCATTCATTTACTCTACTTGTAAACAGCTACAACATCTATTTTTACCTATTTTCTCTTCTTAATTGGAAAACAAATTAAACAAAAAAGGAAGCAGAATGGGCAGCTATTCGGGTGACCATACTGCTAGAGACCATAGACAAGCGGACACAACAACATGTAGCATTGAGGAACCACAACAGCAGTATCGTATTGAAATGGCCATAGATAGATTACTGAAGGGCTTAAACTTATTTTACTGGATCCAAACCCTCGCCCTCAACAAAAGAGTCAAGGAGGCCATTGAATATTTGTATATCCCAAATACTTAAGTTTAAAACGTTTAAAGTTTAAACACAACCCTACCGTTTATCAACTGATGATTTTGGCATTCTGTCAAGAATTGATTTTCTTCTGTTATTTGCGCAACAGCAAATGAGTAAAACAAGAAAGCTAAGGCTGTTTAATTTTTCCTTTGAAAGTTGTGCGTACAACTAAATTTAGTCGTCCCGGAAGGAAAGTATTAATAGAGATTTCTGACGTGAGATACTGTGCGACAACGAACGGACTTTAGGTCCGATTGCGAAACGATAACAGACGTTAGAAGGTGTTACTCGTATATTAGGAGGAATTTGTATTTAGATCCGCTTATTCAAGGGTTTCTTTCTATCACATTAAAGTTCCGTTTGACTAGCTGTGCATTCAGAACATGTATACAGCTACTGCATATTGACATGGTCGACTCCACAATTTGCAGACTGTGCCAGTTAAACAGCCCCGGATCCAGGGGTGGGCTTTGGGGCTTCAGCCCCGCCACCTGGGCCTGGTTAGATCGAAATATATGTTGCGATATCTCATTAGAATCGCCTCGGCTCGGCGAGGCGATTCTAATGAGATATCGCAACATATATTTCAAGGCAGAAAGGATAATTTCAAAAATTCTTATCAAAATTGATCCCTTATTATGTGATATATTTTCAAAGTCACCCCCCCCCCACCTGCCACCGCCCCCACCCCCCCCCCCCCCCCCCACCACCACGCACACATACATCTCGGCACCTACAAGCCCCACTTAATATCCAGAGCCCCACCAGTATGTGGTGGTTTGGATCCGGGCCTCTTAAAGAACCCTAAATACGCTTCGCGTTTGAACAGTTTGACCTTAGTCTTCTGGTATTCAGTAAAGCGTGCCGTGAAGTTTCTGATCAGACTGCACAAATGCAAATAAGTTGTAGAATCTCGGCAAAGTATTAGTGCTTGCAGATGGTTTGGATCAATTTTTAAAACAAGTTAAATAAAAAATTAAAATTAGCAACGCATTTCAATGCGCAAGAATGCATGCGTATCGTCTGTTGAAATCGACGAGTTCACTTCAAACAAAGTAAAACATTCTAAACTTACCAACGCTGAAAATGAAATATCAGAAAAAAACTCATTTTCAGACAGGAGATGACAACGATGACGGTTGAAGAGAAGGCGCTAGGGAAAGGCATCTAGACAGACTACCTTCGTATTACTAACTTGCAATCGTTAGTCGAAAACAATCGCTTTTTTATTCACATCTATTTGCTGGAAATAGCCAGAAAGTATTTCTTTTGCCCAAGAAACCCCCATCGAAAATGACTTTTTTCTCCTTCTTTTATTTTACGGCTATATATTATGCAGAATTCGTCGCGAAAAGACAAAATAACGTCCTGCGAAAATACTAAAAATCCAAAAAGCGAAAAGACAACATAACGCCACTTAGACGAAGTAACACCTCATGAAAAGACGAAATAACACCATGCCAACACACAAAAAGACGCCATACCAAAAGATGGCAAAATAAAAGGTTCGAATGGGGTCTTTTCGCATGGCGTTTTTTTTTTTTTTTTTTTTTTTTGTTGTTGTTTCTTTTCTTTCTTTTTTTTTTTCGTCTTTTTGCATATATATTTTGTCTTTTCGTGTGACGGGTTTCGTTTTGCATGTGTTTTTTTTTGTTGTTGTTGATGTTGTTTTTTCCTCTTCTTTTTTTTTTTTTTTTTTTTTTTCATCTTTTCGAATGGCATATTTTTCGTCTTTCGTCATTTCACATGACGTCATTTCGGCTTTTTTGCGCTATGAATAGACGAAATGGCACCAGCCAGCCACCATAATTCGAAAGGCAGTGTGTTTGAGTCTATCCCAGGTCATGCTCATGATCACGTTGCTACTACTTTAGCTCTAAATGACTAAAAAAGGGTTCGTAGCCATTACTAGCAGATATGATTTTTAAGCATTGATTGCTGGAATGAACTGATGTTATTAGTTTCATTAAGTATCTCACTTTCAGAATCACACCGGGTAGGCGGCAATCCTGAACACTCGTGGCAATCCTGAAGGCGGGTCAAAAATTTACGCGATTGTTTAGGGTAACTCAGTTTAACATGTTTTATTCCATTTAATCTAAAGGTTTTTGGTAAAACATTTATTACGGATCTAAAGCAGTATGTCTGAAAATTTCCCTCAAAAAGAATTTACTTCACAAGGTCTTTAGTAAATGTCGCAATGCCTACTTACATTTTAACCATGCAATTTTAGACTGGCAAATTCGGTTTTCTGACTCATATTCTAAATTATTCAAGGTAAAATTAAATAAAGCATAGTCTTCTGATATACTTGAATGTCTTCCCTAAACACCTGTAAAAGTTCTAGGGTCTAAGTTAAATTTTGACCGTACTGGGAGGGGTATGAAAATGCAAGGGTGAAAATTTCTGGCAATCGAAAACGTCTTTTCCTAAACTCGGTTGCAATCGACTAACGCAGGGCATGGCAATCGATGACGAAAATGCTGTAAAAACAAACAGTTTCTAGATTAAAATAGGCTGAATTATTTTGCATTTAATGACATGCACCCTAAAGATTGAGTGTTTCTGTTAATAGACACGAGATTGCATTGAAATCCATGTATGTCTTGAAGAAGATTTATGCCTGGAAACATTCAAATACATTTTATATGGGTAAAAGCCTTTTGCTTGTTTTTGTCACTGAAATTGTTGTTCTTGATATTGACTTGTTGTGGCGGCCGTTGTAATTATTGTTGTCTTTGTTTACGGTATTTGTCTAAACCAGACTCTCGAAAAACAAAACGAAGCGCAGTACATGTATTATTGCTGTAAATACCCATCTTTCTCCTGTATCAAACAGAGTCTACTATGGTTGCTGTTGTGATTATTGTTATAGCTGTTGTCAGGCTCTCTCCAAAAAAAACCCACAAAGTGATCAATATTCTAATCCCCTGCATTGGTTTGCTAGCATGGGATTTGCCATTTAACGACGAATCTCATGAATGGTATTGTCAAGCTTGGTATCGAATACCATAAGGTTTGCCATTCGACAAATCCAATGCATGGTACATGTATATCAATAATGCATAGTATTGGATAGCATTGAATTCGCCATTCGATGAATACCATGAATGGTATTCAAATCCCTTGCATGAAATTACACAACATGATGTCTACTAGCATGAAGTTCATTATTCATGGTATTCGAAATTGATACATAGTATTGCCCAGCATGGTATTTGATAACATGTGGTTCGCCATTCGACGAATCCCCTGCATGGTATTGCCCAGCTTGTTATTGGCTAATATGGAGTTTGCCAGTCGACAAATCTCATGCATACCAGTATTCAAATCCCATGCATAGTATTGCTTAGCATGGTATTAACTAGCTTGGGATTCGTCATTCGATGAAATCCATGCATGGAATTTGAATGAACAGCATGACATTGGGTCGTATGTTTGCTTTTTGACATTTGATGAATCCCAAGCATGGAACGTGTACTCGAATTCCGCAATGGAATTGTTCAATACCTTATTGGGAAGCACGTGTTGTCTATTCGACGAATCTTATGTAAGGTATCTAAATCTCATGCAGAGTATTGCCAAGCATGAAGCATGGTATTGGCTAGCATGGTATTAGCCATTTGATTAAATCTATGCATGGTATTCGAACCCGATACCATACTGGGCATAACACATACATGTTTGCTATTCGGATACCATGCATGACATTCCTCGAATGGCGAACCCCAGGCTGCCCACAATTCTGCTGGGCAGTACTGTCCATGAGAATGGGTTCTGTGTATGGGATTCGTCAACTGACAAATCATCCTATGCTAGTCATACCATGCTGGGCAATTCCGTGCATAGACTAGCCTGAAGATAGCAGTCTGACGAGTTCCACGCATGATATTCGAAGCATTTACATGATATTGTCCATCATGGTATTGGCTAGCATGGGATTTGCCTCTCTACGAATTCCAGGTATGTTATTCAAGTTCTATTAGTAAGTTTGCCAAGTATGGTATTGTCTTGCATTTTGTTTGCCTTTCGACGAATCCCATATATGGTATTCGAATGCCATGTATAATATTGCCCAGTTTGAAACTGGCTAGCACGGAATTGGCAATCGACGAATCCCGTGCATATATAGTATTCGAATCCCATTCATGTTTTTTTCAGCATGGTATTGGAAGTACGGGATTTTCCATACGACGAATACCATGCATGGTGTTGCCCGCCATTGTATTTGCTAGACTACGATCAACATTTGACGATTTACATGCATGGTATTGGCCAGCATCCTATGCATAATTATTCCACCATGGAACACATGCAAGCCAATAACGGGATTCGTGAAATTGTGAGTGACTTCATGCTAGCTGATACCATGTATAGCTATACCAAGAATGGGATTCAAATGATCTCGCATGGAGTTCGTTGAACTTTAAGCCCCATGCTAACCGATACCATGTTAGGCAGTGTCATGCATGGATCGAATTATGCATGGTATTTGCCGAATGAAGAACCACATGCTACTTAATACCATGGATGGTAATTGCATGCATGGGATTTGAAAACCATGCATTGGATTCATCGAATGACAAACCTTATGCTATATAGCCAATACGATGCTGCCCAATACTATGCACTGAAGTAGTCAAATGGTGATCATAGGCTAGCAAATACGATGGTGGGCAATACCATGCATGTGATTCGAATATTTTAGGGAAAAAACCCACATGCAAGCCAGTAACATGCTTGGCAATACCATGATTGAATTAGAATATCATGCCTTGGAATGACACATTTACATATGTAGGAATCGTATACCATGCATGGGGCTCATCAATGGCAAACCACATACTAGCCAGTATCACACTGGGCGACATCATACACGTCAAATGGCGAATTCTATGCTATTCACTGGTACCTGATACGTGTCTCTTAAGTTTGAATTTCACGAGAATACAAATGAATTGATTGTCCTACAAAACAAACAGTACATTACATTAACGACTAGCCCACGTTTTCCTGTAACGTACAGAGAAAGTAGGGGTTTGCAGATTTGAATATTATTTTCTATAATTTACACTCAAAGCATACACGGTTGGTCCTCATTAAACGTCTCAATGGGGCAGTTATGATGAGTACCACAGCTTACGTTTTGACAGAACCTTTCAAGGGCCATTTATCAGGAGTACAGGAGTATTAGCGAAATGAGTATAAATATTGATGGTTGAATAAGTTTGGTGTTTTATTGTGTTGATTCCAGAAGTTAATCAGTTTTGGAAACAACATTTACCATGACAGTTGGACATCTGACGTATTTATCCCAAGTGTACATGTGTTGCATGTTTAATGCCTGGAGCATTTTGTATAAATAAATAAATATATAAACTCATTCTACTGATTCTTGGTTACGTTTGTATGAAAAAGACGAATCAAAACTGCTGAAGGTATAAATGTTCATCGATTGTCTGTCAAATGGTTGTTTGACGTTAGGCGATTGCCATGAACGTCGTTTTCGATTGCCACCGTTTTCTACCCTGCCATTTTCAAATCGATGTAACTTCGTTTGTGTACAAGACAGAGTCAGTTGAATACGCACAGGCTATCCAGAATACATTCAATTTTATCTGACTGTCGCGAAAACGACCACAACATGTATCAGACTTGAGGAATTTGGTCTATTTTGTTGTTTGTGGGGTTTAAAAGTCACACATTTTGCATTTACGCCTAAACTACATGCAAATTAATATAGATTCAACGACCAAAATTCATGAGGCATATCTTTGAACATATCTAAAAATCGTGAAATAGTTACCCTAAGTTTTAACACATTCTTCTAGCTCAAAAGAGAGGTTTTGTCAGCCTACACTAAACAGCCGCTTAAGTTTTTTGAACCGCGTTCTGGATTGCCGTGATGTTCAGGATTGCCGCCTACCCGGAGTGAGAATGATCAAAATGATAGAATGTCACAGAAAGTTATGCACTTGCTGATACAATTCACCCGTGCATGTTCTATTTAGGATTGGTGTCGCAAAAAAACGGACCTTTAACCATGAACTCAAATGAGTCGCGACACGACAAAAACAACACAGTGGCATGTGCACCCATTAAAAACCTCAGATCAGCTTGGGTATCCGCCAAGTCTGATCATAGTCTTCGCTGTCCGCGTGAAGCTCGCGTAGAGTCTTAGCTATCCTTTAAGCGCACAGCAAAGACTCTTATCAGACTGAGCGGCTGCCCAGGATGATCTGAGTCTTCGGTGGGCGCACATGCCATTTTGTTGGTTTTGTCGTGTCGCGGCTCAAATCAGCTTTTGCAGCCAATCAAACTGGTTAGGGTCTTTCTTTCTTCTGTTAGATTTGCCAGGATTCATAATTAGTATACGTAGTAAAACGAAGGCTCTGATAAACTGAACAGATGCGCAAGTTGATCTTGTTATTTCCTGTTCGTTCGAACATGGTATATGGTATATTTTCAGCCTACACCACCTGTTTGTCATTTATTTATAAATTATTGTTTTTAATAAAATTGAAATAAAATGTATCATACTGATTCAGTCATAAATATGCATTCAAGTGCAAAATAATATACACTGAAATAGCTTCGTCACTGCACTATGAAATACAAGTCATTAATGATAGTAATTTCTGCTGCGATTACCAAGGCTAGACCTCACATCAGTTCAAATCAGCAAAACCTCGGTAGTGTTTGAACTAACAGGTATTCTGTAGCAGCTGCTTCTGTTTGCTAAAGTGAGTAGATTGTGCTGTTCGGAGCAGGCCCGGATCCAGACCACCACATACTGGTGGGGCTTGGGGTGTCGATATGTATTTGGGAAGGGAGGGGTGGGGGAGAGGGGTTGAAAATGACATAATAATGGATAAATTTGATGAGATTTTTTGATAAAGTCTTTTTTGCCTTCAAATATATGTTGTGATATCACATAAGAATCGCCTCGCCGAGGCGATTCTAATGAGATGTCACAAAATAGATTTTAACCTAACCAGACCCAAGTGGCGGGGCTGAAGCCCCAAAGCCCACCCCCTGGATCCGGGGCTGCGCGGGAGAGACGCTTCAGCTGAAAGGTCATAACACATGTTTTCACTTAGAAATAAGAAACAAAATAATACCTCAGAAATTTCCTTTAAAAAAAAAGGCTATTCTGGAGCTCTGAAATTTCTCTGTATTGATGTATGCACAAGACATGTCTTTCGCCTGATTTTCGTGTCACAGTGATACAGTAACGCATATTTTTGCTATTGGTTTGCTGATAAAGATTCTGCTGATGTACACAAGATTCTAAGGTTGAAGAATTGTTCTGTGGTGCTCTTTCCGGCTCGGAACCCAGCCTGTTCTTCAGCGATTATCTCTTCGGCTTGTGGTTTAACCTGTTCAAGATGACTTTCAGCATGACTTTGCTTGAACGACTGACGAGGCTGATGTTTTCTACCAAGGTGTTTCTAGGGCAGAGTTCAGCCTGACGGAGCCCATCCCTCTCCAGGCTATATATGTTGACCACAGCCGGAATCCACGATTATTATATGGCTCGCCTTGGTCACGAACACATGGCCGTTGACTCAAAGAGTTCTTCCGCCCTGGTCGTTAACTTCTTCTAGGAAGACTTCCGCCCAGTGATGTTGTGTTAACACCACCCCTTGTTGACCCATAGGGCTGGGAGACTCACGGAGGGGGGAGCGTCTTATTTCCTCCCATCAAGTCGTTGACTTGCTCACTGCCTGTAATAAAAACAACCAGACTCAAAGAGCCAAAGTGATTGGGTCATATCCCTACCTATCAGTGCCCCCCTTAATCTAGCTAATTCACCAAGCTGAGCAGGGCTTGCTCGGGTCTGACTGCTAACACTTGACTTACATTTTTCTACCCTGGCCGTTGACTTCTTCTATGAACAATTCCGCCCAATGGTGCTGTGTTCACAGGTTTTGTTAACTCAATCATTGCCCGTTTACAAAAACGAGTGATCACAATTTGACATAATTGATGCGTCACTTTTTTTTAATATGTATATACTATTATGTTCAGTTAATTCATATTACTGCATATTCAATGCCCCTCTGAAGCTTTGACTTCAGATGGACAGCATTCGCTGCTATTGTATCTCGATTTAGAAAATCCATAGATATTTTTTGGGCTGCTTAGTCAAGATGCAAAAAAACATAGCAGAGGAATAGCTCTGGGACAACCTCTATTGGTTATTGTAAATAGTCTTCAAACAGTTCATTAATCGATGTATAGTCGATTATCGATCATTTTCATACATGAGCCATCGATGTTTACTCGATCATCGATTATTTTCATAAACCGATGCTCGATCACAGAATTTCAGCTGAGTCCTACCAGTACTTTATAGGGTAAAGTCGGATGAATTCGGACAGCAGGTAAATTCGGACAGTGAGATTTTTCCTTTATATGTCAGTTGTTTGAAATTACAACAAAATTAACTAGGCAAACAGTGAAAATCCTGATTATGAGCCGTCTCATCTGGATATTCACTGTATGCAATAGTATGTCCGAATTTACCCGCTGTCCGAAGTTACCCGACTCGACCCTACCCTCGTCAGCTTCATTACATCTCTTTACTTAATGAAGACTACTATACTGGACAAAAAATTAAAACTGGATCGTTTGTATTATTTTATAATTTCGACCATCTTAGCAAAGGTATAGATTTCGGGTTGGACAAACGTCTGATTACTTTTTGGAAAATTGTTAGTTCATGTCTGTCCTGTCCTGAGATATTTAATAAATCGGACCATAATGTTTTAGTTTGCACATGCGCAGACGTTTTCTCGTGCATAATGAACATTACTTCCAGTACACACAGAAAGCACTTTAAACGCTTATGAGTAATACAATCACGCCCTGAAATTAAAGGATAAAGATTCAAGACTTTCAAATAATCTCCACGTTGGTAATACCAATGTCCCTACATGTGCTGTCGACCGAGAACTTCAATTACAATACATGCAAAATGTGGCTATTGACCGAGGCAATCGAGAGCAGCATCAGTTCGATCGGCAGCCACTAACAATAGTATTATTTACCGTTATTGGTAATGCTTACGACCGAATTGTCGGTCGACAGCCATTTTGTATAGTACCGACACAGGTAGGCGATTTGGTATTACCCCCGTGATCTTCCTTTGTAGCAAACATAATTGAGCCGCTACACGACAAACCCAACAAAATGACATGTGTGCCCAGCGCAGTCTCAGATCAGCCTGGGCATCCGCTCAGTCTGATCAGAGTTTTTTCTGTCGACATGGAGGAAGCATAGCTTCTTAGCTAACTTTTAAGCGGAGAGCAAAGATTCTGATCAGACTGGGCGGCTGCCCAGGTTGATCTGAGTTTTAGCACGACACACAAGCCACTTTATTGGAGAAGTTCTTCGAGTTTTATCAATTGTCTTGCAAACTTGATCAGCTTTAAAATCATTTCTAAACTGGTATAGAGATTTTGATGTGTAATGGAAATTCCATTGAAACTGTATTTGTGGCTTCATAATGACCTAAATTGAAGTTTTCCTCAGTTCTGGACCCTACAGCCGTGTCATAATTTTAGCTAATGAGTTCAATCATTTCACAGAGACTGAAATTAATAATAGAAACGCATTGCCGACAGATTTTTTATCATTTAAACAGACTTTAACCAATGGAAATCAGTAACTGTGATATTGAGCATAGAAACCTGAAAAAAATAGCCTCAAAATTGCTCCATCGAAAGACTCTTGAATAATGTGTGACTGTGATATTAATAAAATGTTTGTGTTCAGAGTAGACCAATGGAAATTCGGTAACTGTGATATTGAGCATAAAAACCTGAAAAAATAGCCTCAAAATTGCTCCATCGAAAGACTCTTGAATAATGTGTGACTGTGATATTAAAAAAATATTCGAGTTCCGCGTATGTAACACTTATCATGCTTATTTGAAAATATTAAATTATGATTACTTATTCCTAAATGAAAATGATTGTTAAGCGTAACCTAACTGTAGGATAAACAAGAGGGCCATGATGGCCCTGGATCGCTCACCTGAGTATCCTGTGAACCTAACCTCAGAGACATCCATATGACCGATAGACAGAGTTTCACAAAGATTTAATGGAAAATGAACCCAAAATTGTGTACCTAAGGTTTTTTTAAGATTTAACCTAATGACCTAGATTTTGACCCCACATGACCCAGTTTCAAACCTGATCTAGATTTCTTGGATATGAACATTCTGACAAAGTTATCAAAACTGTGCCCTCTAGAGTGTACACAATGCTTTTCTGAGGTTTAACCTAGTGACCTACTTTTTGACCCAACATGACCAAGTTGCACCCTTGGTCCAGATTTGTTGAAGACAAACATTCTGACAAAGCCCTATGAAGATTAGAACAAGACTGTGTCCTCTAAAGCGTTCACACTGTTTTTCTAAGAACTGACCTAGGGACCTAGTTTTTGACCTGACATGGCCCAGTTTCAAGTATAGATTTCATGAAAATAAACATTCTGACAATGTTTCACGTAGATTGAACATAACTGTGCCCTCTAGAGTGTACACACGGTTTTTCTAAGATTTGACCTAGTGACCTAGTTTTTGACCCCACAAGACTCAGATTCAAATTTGGCCTAGATTTTATATAAATAAACATTCTGACAAAGTTTCATGAAGATTGGATCATAATTGTGCCCTCTAGAGTGTGCACAAGGTTTTTCTAAGATTTGACCCAGTAACCTAGTTTTTGACCCCATATGACCCAGTTTCAAAGATGGTCTAGATTTCATTTAGATAAACATTCTGACAAAGTTTCATGATGATTGGATCATAACTGTGCCCTCTGTGTCATTCTAAGATTTATTTCTATTTTTAGCTCTGGCGGCCATTTTGTTCAGCGGAGTGGAACCGTTTAAAGGTAGGTTCCTGGACTTGCAATAACAATTATGTTCACAAAATAATTTCGTCTTTTTCTGAGTAGTATTGAATTCTCCTTTTTCTGAATTTGTTGCTACTGAGAAAATCGTCAGATGTTAAAGAAAATAGTCATTTTCCCTTTTGGTTTATTTTCTTTCGTTGGAATTTCAGTTCTAAAAATAACTATATTCATTATGTCTATAAGTGCGCGATTTCTGATGCCATTCTCAAAAGGTCAATTTTCTCTTGCTGTGAGCTCTCCTAGCGGTCCTGGCATGGCGGATGGGTTAAAACTATCCCAAAATGCAATGCAGCATGAGGTCTGCTGTGATATCTATTTTTGGCATGAACTAAAAATAGCACTAACTGGTGTGCGAAGCAGAGTTAGGAAATCCCTTGCAAAACAACTTTTCTAATATATTTTTAACTTACACTTTTTAGTGAAACTTATTCATTCCCTTGTTATAAGTGCTTTCCAACAATTTAGACGAAAGATCATCAAAATTATGATGCATTCCAAAATACAGGAACCTACCTTTAAGCAATTTTTGTTCAGGGTTATGAGTAAAACATTTCTGTGATTTTTTTTTTAAATCGAGCCATTGGCTTCAGAGACGATGATGTTTAAAGCTTTTTTCTATTTTTAGCTCTGGTGGCCATATTGTTCCGCGGAGCAGAACGGTTTGAGCAACTTTGGTAGAGGGTCTCCTAAGGAACATTTTTTGTGAAATTATTTCAAAATCGACCCAGCAGTTTTGGAGGAGAAGTTGTTTAAAGGTTTTTCTATTTTTAGCTCGTGCGGCCATATTGTTCAGCGGAGCGGAACCGTTTGAGCAATTTTGGTAGAGGGTCTCCTAAGGAACATTTCTGTGAAATTATTTCGAAATCGGCCCAGCAGTTTTGGAGGAGAAGTCGTTTAAAGGTTTTTCTATTTTTAGCTCTGGCGGCCATATTGTTCAGCGGAGCGGAACCATTTGAGCAATTTTGGTAGAGGGTCTTCTAAGAAACATTTCTGTGATATTATTCAAAATCGGCCCAGCCGTTTTGGAGGAGAAGTCGTTTAAAGGCTTTTCTATTTTCAGCTCTGGCGGCCATTTTGTTCTGCGGAGCGGAACCGTTTGAGCAATTGTGGTAGAGGGTCTCCTAAGGATTATTTCTGTGAAATTATTTCAAAATCGGCCCAGCAGTTTTGGAGCAGAAGTCGTTTAAAGGTTTTTCTATTTTTAGCTCTGGCGGCCATATTGTTCAGCAGAGCGGAACTGTTTGAGCAATTTTGGTAGAGGGTCTTCTAAGAAACATTTCTGTGAAATTATTTCAAAATCGACCCAGCAGTTTTGGAGGAGAAGTTGTTTAAAGGTTTTTCTATTTTTAGCTCTGGCGGCCATATTGTTCAGCAGAGCGGAACCGTTTGAGCAATTTTGGTAGAGGGTCTCCTAAGGAACATTTCTGTGAAATTATTTCGAAATCGGCCCAGCAGTTTTGGAGGAGAAGTCGTTTAAAGGTTTTTCTATTTTTAGCTCAGGCGGCCATATTGTTCAGCGGAGCGGAACCGTTTGAGCAATTTTGGTAGAGGGTCTTCTAAAAAACATTTCTGTGATATTATTCAAAATCGGCCCAGCAGTTTTGGAGGAGAAGTCGTTTAAAGGCTTTTCTATTTTTAGCTCTGGCGGCCATTTTGTTCAGTGGAGCGGAACCGTTTGAGCAATTGTGGTAGAGGGTCTCCTAAGGAACATTTCTGTGAAATTATTTCAAAATCGGCCCAGCAGTTTTGGAGGAGAAGTCGTTTAAAGGTTTTTCTATTTTTAGCTCTGGCGGCCATATTGTTCAATGGAGCGGAACCGTTTGAGCAATTTTGGTAGAGGGTCTTCTAAGAAACATTTCTGTGAAATTATTTCAAAATCGGCCCAGCAGTTTTGGAGGAGAAGTTGTTTAAAGGTTTTTCTATTTTTAGCTCTGGCTGCCATTTTGTTCAGCAGAGCGGAACCGTTTGAGCAATTTTGGTAGAGGGTCTCCTAAGGAACATTTCTATGAAATTATTTCAAAATCGGCCCAGCAGTTTTGGAGGAGAAGTCGTTTAAAGGTTTTTCTATTTTTAGCCCTGGCGGCCATATTGTTCAGTGGAGCGGAACCATTTGAGCAATTTTGGTAGGGAGTCCCCCAAGGAACATTTCTGTGAAATTATTTTGAAATCCGTCCAGCAGTTTTGGAGAAGAAGTCGTTTAAAGCAAAAGTTGACGCCGGACGACGGACAAAGACCGATCAAAATACCTCACCTTGAGCACTTCGTGCTCAGGTGAGCTAAAAATAATGACTCTCAAGTTCTTATTATTGTTTAGTATCGGAGGTAACAACTTACGTCATAGCGCGCGTGACAGAATTAATCATTCGACGGCCATTTTGAAGAAACTCTGACAGATTTTCCGTTTGGAACATATAAGAGAGAGGACTTAAACAAGATGAAACGGTGAGTCGGTGCTTACATGTACATATGGTCCATATATATATATATCTCTCATATCTTATGAACATCCTTTCCAGCTTAAATGATTGATTTGATGGCTATAGGTTATTTGATAATTATAGGTTAAGAACTTGATAACATATTTGTATAAGGGTCTGTTTGCAAGTGTAATTGTATTTTGTGTTATTGTATACATGTGACTGGTGACAGTCCTTTGACTGGACTTTATACCAATAAAATTGATTTGATTTGATTTGATTTATATATATATATCAGGCATGATTCTTTAAAGGGTGAGAAATAATAAAATACCTCACTACAATTTTTGATGTGGACACCTGAGATAAGCATGCATTAAGGCAGAGTCGATACAGATTACTATAGTGAAGTGTTTTCAGATTAAGCAAGTATTTTATGGTGAATTCTGGTAATATTGTGTCCAAAACATCTATAGGTACCAGATCGACTAGATATTTTGTTGTTTCAGTGTTTGCCTAGCCTTAATTATGCAAAACATTAACCTTATTAAGGCCGCTGATTTAACGATTATGACGTCAGCGCTATGACGTAGGTTGTCACCTTTGTTAGTATATTAAGTGTCAAAATACACATGTATGTATTAATCAGCATGCGTCCTGTAGCGCTTTCATTTCATCTACTTATCATCTATGTCATACTTAAAATATACGTCACATTACTAGGTCATTTAATGACCTAGTAATGTGACGTACAGTTTAAGTATGACATAGAAATTTATCAAGTTATTAAAGGATCAGGCCAGGCTGTGTGTGATTTGCAAAGTCTGTCAATAGAAAAGTATTAAATGTCGCATACGTGACCACCTTCTAGCTAAAAGTTTACTCCTCTTTGTGTACTGGTTCAAGCTCATTAAGACATGATCTAAGACCATTTCTAACTTGTTCAATCAGTGCTTATGCAGGCTCAGCAAAACTAAATTGGGTGATTAGAGATCAAATTGAAAATAAAAAGATACTTGGGCGCAAACAAGAACTTGTCCGTTTCTTGTCAAATGGGATTTTAATATATATTTTTTATCATGTGCAAAGGACGTAACTGGTACAGTTCGAATGTCCTATCTATAATTTTAGTTATACATAGCAGAGTAGAAAATTCCAATTTGGCTGCTTCGTTAAAACATTTTCGTAAAATGAGAGCTGCGTCACTCCTATTAAGCGCATTGTCGGAACCAGAATTTTATGGTGACTTAGTATACAAATTCAAAAAGATTAAGGGTAGGACTGATTTTTCTGATCAATTCCGAAAAATAATAATACGTCACAAACGTATTGGTTATAATTTAAATGTTATGCGACAGTCTGCATGCTTAGTGATTAACCCAATCACGGTTGATAGCTTTGCTGCACTCTTTAATTGCACACCGGGGGATCGGTCGTCAGACTCTATGATGGCCCCGACCTAAAGCTATATATTTTAGTTGGTTGGGACCGGAGCCTTTTTGTCTGTTGCTTGGTCCACCGGGGCTCAACTGGTGACCTTCTTTTGCTTCAGATTTCCAGTGGGGTTGTTTGGCAGGACAGGGATCTCCACCTGTCAGACGGCCCGTTGTATCTGTTGAGTCCTCGTCTTTGCTTCTTCATGGTGTTGAAATTTGATTTATGTGTTTACCGTGATGATTCATTGACGAGTTAGAGGGTTATCATGCGAACCGAACAACCAACTAAATGTTTTGTACCACTTCAGAAACTGAGGGTGAGGTTGGGCCTGTAAAATCGATTTAAGCCCCCCAGTAATTCATTACTGACCGTTCCAAGGCGGTAGTTCTGTTGTGGTTCTTTGTTGCCTGTTTTTGGTGTCAGAGTTTCTGTGATGTTTTACCTTATGTATGTTATTATTATTTTTGGTTCGGTTTGGGTTGCTGAGTGGCCACCTTTTGGGAACAAGCTGCTCACTCGGTTGGCCATATGTTCTCTGTATCTTGATTATTTGTAATCTTAGTTGTTTCCAACTATGGTTTGAGGGCTGGATTTGGATTGTGATTGTTTCAGTTCCTGGTCTTTGCATACTTTTTACTTTCAGCACATAGGGACGATGTTTTTTCAGTAAAAACTGTATAAGCGGTATCTGATGGCATATGAAAAATACTGTCTAACATTACATTCAAAAAGTAGAAGTCACCGTCAGCATAAGTTATAACTGAGCCGCGACACGACAAAACCAACAAAGTGGCATGTGGCCCAGCGAAGACTAAGATCAGCCTGGACATCCGCCCTGTCTGATAAAAGTCTTCGCTGGGCGCACATGCAACTTTGTTGGTTTTGTCGTGTCGCGGCTCAGTTATGTACTCGTATCATGCATAAATCAGAAAATAACAATTTAATTACATTTTATTATTCCATTTAGCCTCATTCAGGGACATCAGAGACATTACTGCTATGATGCCATTGCATTTTATACCTTAATTGTTCTGGGGTTGTCTATTGAAGTAGCTTTTTTACAATCCGTTCGTGTCTGAATGAAAGCTTGTCATTTCATACCGCGTTGAGCCTTTACTGACGTAATTACATACTCCTGTTGCCCTGAAATTTGAAACTGACCTTTATTAAGTTTAAAAAAGTCAAAGCTGTCTGGCTTAATATTCAAAATGGGAATTCCCCTGAGGCTTTTCACAAAAGAATGGAAGAAAAATACTGTGTTTTGTATGTTCTTTGCAACTGCTTGTGTTTTGTTTTGTACATTACGGTTAAAAGATTAAATATATAAAGACTACTCCGTCTCATTAAGTCTGGCATGGTAACAATTAGGTCCCATCGCTGTGTGGTCTAGCCCCGGCCGCGCACATGTGAGAAAGTCAAGTTTTACTCGCGGAAGCTCAGATGGTTTTCCCCTGGAGCTCCGGTTTTCTGCCCTACGATCGGCTCGACGTCAGTGACGTATTTTTGAAAGAACCGTAAACATGGTAAAATTCATAAATAAACAATTCTTTTAAAATGTATGGACACTACTCCACGTTTTTCCACTATTTTTAGAAAGTGAAACGCTTTTGTGACTGCATATTTGCTTTCCTGGTCTACTAAAACCTTCCGAAAGGGGATCTACTCTTCAAGAAAAGAAGTTACTCCTTGGGGAGCAAATTATTTACTTCAAGAGGTGATCCCATTTAGAAGGGATGTCAAATGATAGAGTTGCTTCCCCTTAAAACTTCAAACAAAATGTACGTTAGGGGGGAATCGGGTAACTTCGGACAGCGGGTAAATTCGGATACTAGCATTGTTTCCTTTATATGTCAAGTGTTTGGAACTAACATAAAAATTAAGTGGCCAAAACAGAGAAAATCCTGATGAGACGGCTCATCATGAGCCGTCTCATCTGCATTTTCACTGTTTGCAATTGTATGTCCGAATTTACCCGCCTGTCCGAAGTTACCCGACTCTCCCCTAAGTCTGAAATTCATGATTCTTGCAATGGGTCGATAAAAGGTCTGAAAACGTGTTGTTGTTTTTTTTTTTTTTTTTTTTTTTTTTTTTTGTTTGTTTGTTTCTTTTTTTCAAGTTCTTTTTTTTTAATATTTCGCTAAGTTTTATATTTTCCAAGTTAATATTTCACGTTTTACTGCGTTACAATTATTGTTAAAGAATATGCACTTTTCACTTGTTACAAGACAATATCTTTGCAGATGGCATACCCTTGCGCCATTTTCCTTTTAGGCAGAGATAGTAGGTCCAAGTCAGCGAATAATCTAAAGCTAACTCCTGGCCTTGCTATCAAAGCGCCAAATTTGATGGTCCTAGTCGTTATGGTAACAGAAAGGAACGTTCTCTACATCAAAGGGGCTGATTAAGCTGTAAGTGCAGGCTGGAATTAAAGGTAAAACTCTTGAATAAAAATTAGACTTGAGCTCTTCGTACGTAAAGGAGAGAATTTGTTCCTCCAGGAGCAAAACCTTTACTTTAAAATAGGACCTCTTTTAGACAGGGAAGCAAAGGGAAGTCACGTAACCATGCACATTATTTACTCTCAAATCAGTTAATTCAGTGTCCAACTCACGCCGCCATAAAAGCCCGCTTTTATTGCAAAGCAGCGTAAGTGTTTTAACTACAGTCACCTCTCGATATCTCTTACTCTAATTTCCGCCAAAACTACTGATATCTCAAAGTAAATTTTCTGGTACCAGAAAATGTACTTTGAGAATTCAGTAGTTAGATAACAGGAGTTGAAATGTAAATAAAAATAGGAAGTATATTCTTTGATATAAGAAGATATTTTGAGATATCAATGATTGAGATATCGGGAGTTGAATGTACCTGTACCCCTCACATTTCTCCCCTCTTTCTCCGAACTTTGCCTCGAAGTCACAAGAAAGTCCAAGTTAGACCAGGATCCTGAAAATCCCCCAGTCTGGCCATCAGTTTCATTGGGGTCACGCAACCAGTACTAATCAGGTAGTTCGTTGTTTAACTTTCCATGGTTTCTAGATCCTCTTCCAAATCACCACATGAACCGGCTTCTGTTACAGAGCAGAGGAAACCTTATCTGCCTGCACCCCTCACATTTCATCCCCCCCCCCCCCCCCCCGACCCCACCTTTTGTTCCTTCCTTTCTTTTCTCGACTGCGTCTTCGAAATCACCAGAAAATCCTAATTAGGAAAAACTGCTTACCGAGGCCCTTAAGTTTCCTCCACCGGCCACCAAATGTAGCGTTTTGGGGTCGTCCACGAAGTCAAGCAACCGGTCACCCATCCACCAACTTTCTAATGAACATCGATGGTGGCGTCGGCCTTATCAAACCGGCAAAACTGTACATGTAAAAATGTAAAACACAACAAACACAAAGGTAATGTGCCTTTTTGTATCAAGGGACTGTGGCCTAGATAACCAAGCACGACTGGGGTTGAAGACGACGCACAGAAGGGTGATTAGCTCTTTTGCGAATTTAAGCGACGCAGATCGCGGTTAGTAACCCAGTGCAGACCGATCTTGGTCTACATTGTGTGCACATATTCATTTTCTGTATTTCTGATCATTAAGGTATTTTGGAAATGTTTTATAGGTAAAAAGAGAATATTTACGTTTGTTTAAGGTTAGCTTTATGACCACCTACCTGAAAAAGAGCTGTTATTAAACCTTTTTTAGACTGGAAACCCGTTTGAGGACATTGACAGACTGTGAAGACTCAACAGTGAAGACCCAGTTCAGACGCCTGATCAGGGCCAACGCTGTTTGCTTATGTACAGAAAATTCTTTCCAAAATAGAATAAAAATGAAAACATCCACCAGAAATCCATAAAACTAGAAATGGACCCGTCCAAATGATAAGGATGGCCAAGTCCACTGGCCAAAAAGGGTAAATTTTGCTACCCGCTCGTGTTGTTTTACTATTCTTGTCGTTGCTCCATGGTACTATTTAGGAGATAACAGTCTTGAAAATTGTCATTTGGGGAAGTGAATGATCGTTTTTATGGTCGGAAATTTCGTTTTACGGCGACGCGCCAGCGGAGCCGTAATACCCAATTTGCGACCATAAAACCGATGATTTACCTCCCCAAATGATAATTTTCAATACAGTTATCCCCATTCTAATGCACTTTCACATTTTCACCTTTCATATTGTACTAGTTTGCACCCATTTCGAGCGCTGTCAGCAGCATAAAAGTAAACGTTAGCCAATGAGAAGCGACGTTACTTAATGACGTCGGGTTTGCGACAGTATCTCGCAGAATTTTTGACGTTATCCAATCAGACGTCGCGTTATATTTGTAAGTGCATTAGAAATCCCGTTTAGGGTCTTAGGTGGAATGTAAAATTTGTTTGTAATAGTTCCTAATCATTCCTCTTTTCTACTACTCTGTAGGAGTGAAAAGGTTTTATCATTGTTTTCTGAAAACATATTTTGTATCATAATCAACATGTTTTGTCTGATTTTTTTCTTTCTTTCTCTCTCTTCTAATGAGCTTGGATAGGTATGTGGGCAGTAATAAGAACTAATTCTAATATAGTAAATGATCCTATCGTTTTGTCACACGTCTGAGTTAATTATTTATAAGGTTATGTTGTTGATGCTGTTGATGCTGTCGTTGTTGTTATTGATAGACTATAGGCTACTCCAGTAGCAATTAACATGTTGTTATGCAAAAACGTGACAAAACTCGACGTGCAGTTGATGATTAACTGGATATGGGCACACTATCCATCAGTGAAATGCTCAGGCTCAGAACGCGACATCTGATGTGGGTCTACACTGCTTACATTTTAAACTAAAATTTTACACAAAATCCCCTACAAATAGATAATGAACTGGCCAAACTAGCGAGATGGATTCCCCACGGTTGGAAGGTCACTTATGAATGTAATATAAGGGAAATGGGACCTCGTAGTATGCGCGAAAACCGAAACCAGAGCAGTCTGATCAGAGCATTTGCGTGTATTATTTAAATCGGATTGTCCGACTTACTACGAGTCCTCCAACTAATGCAAGATATGATCCAGCCGATCTGGAAAGTTGATACGCGAAAGTATCACATCAAATAATCCGCCGAAATACTAATTGCTTAGCTATAGTTCACATGCAAGTTCTGGCCTGTTTGGTTGGGGAATGGTCGTTATTTATAAGGTTTGTGTGTGTGTGTGTGGGGGGGGGGGGGGAGGGGGGGTTGGGTGGAATTTAGGGGCGGTTGCAATTCGAAATCCTGCTCTGCTGGGGGGTCAGTATTTTTTGTAGACTGATGCTGGGGGGAGGGGGTCACGAAATGATATGCTTTCTCGTACTCTTGATTTTTCATTATCATCTCGCTTCTGGAGAGCTTTGAGATTTGCCCCCAGACCCCCTTTCTACATAATAACTCCCATGTCTCTTGTGCAGTATAGCTTGCGAAATACAAAATTAACTTCAGCACACAAACCCATATGCTCAATTTCACATGGCAAGGGACCTGATGGGAATTCAAACGGGAGATCCTCTGATCATGGGTCCAGTGCACTACCCTTCCACAGAGAATGGTCTTGGGATGCATGCATTGACAGTAATGATTACGGTCTGCATGCTCATATTTATATATTCATAGATTAAGTAATGATACAATGTAGCAGCTATGTAGCTATTTTTTCTCTATATGTTTCTGTTGAAAGTTTTGTGTGTGTGGATTTTTTTATTTTGTCCAATGTGTGTAGTGTGTGTTTTGCTGAGGGGGTGTGTTTTGGGGGAGGGGTATATGTTTCTCTGTGTTTTTGTTGAATGTTTTCTGTTTTTGCTGGGTGAGAGGGGGCGGGATCAAAATTTATTTTCCATCATGGTAGGTGGGGGGAGGGGTAGACAAAGAAATATTAGTCAGTGGGTGGGTCATGAAAATAAATAAATAAATAAGTGGATCTTCTGAAAATTCCTCCACTCCGCCCCCCCCCCCCTTTATCCCCACCTCCCCAGCTGATAAATAAAGACCGTTCCCTTAATCGGACTGGCCAACCAACAACGCACTGATATCGCTCGGAAATGGGCGGTTCTTGGTCGAATACAGTGATAAGTCATGAATAAATGCACCGTTTTGTTACACACTGAACAAAATTTCTATTTGATCACATTTTCCAATGAATTAAGCCATATGCAAATTTAGATCTGGCTACAAATTATGAAGTACAAATGCATATATGCTCTTGTATTTCACCAACAGCTTAATTGCTAATGCGTTTCCAAAATGATTTATTACAATCCAAAGGCTGCATTAAGATCTACACAAACATCCAAAGGAAGGTAATTTGAACACAACAGTATTAAAATTAATACAGGCAAAAACTCCATGAAGACTTAGCACATGTTTCATGTTTCTTATGATGAAAAACGTTTTAAACGTATGAAATGTCATGATCTTGTAGCAGTTTTATGCAGTTTTTTATGCGTTTTCAGAACATTCTGTGGTTTACAAGGAAGGATGCATAATTCTAGTAACAAAGTTTAAAAGTTTTGATTACAACATTTCATTTTAATAAGTAGAAAACAGCCCAAAACTTTGATAATAATAATTTTCAAATATATTGTTAAGAAACAATATTTCTGAAAAGTAAAAAAAAAACTGACCAATTAGAAATTTTGTTCAGTGTAGACGAAAACAGAAATGGAAAAAAAAGGGTTTTGATTCTTATCAGAGTACTTGTTTTGACAGCCTCGAAAGTGTCTGACCTTGGCGCCAGATTGAAACCTTGCATTATTTGACTGACGGTGGTACATGTACATTACAGATCTACAATTAATCTTAGTTTTCTGGGTTTGCAGTTGCGATGCGGTCCCCTTTCCTGTGTGAAGGCATACGACTGACCATTTCACCTTGGAATATACCTATGCATACAAATAATCACGTGCGAAACCGCACAATTCCGAGAAGGCTGCGTGTGTGCCTGGACGTACATGTGGACGTGACTGCGTGTTTAGCGTAAAATTAAACTAATTTTCTATGCCATAATTGGATTTGTAATAATTCACAGGTACATTTATATTTTTTTAATTAATAAATCAATACATAATTCTATTTTCTTGTAGAAACCAGCAGTGCACAGATTTATGGAATTGTAAATGAACGTCATAAAAATATAATAAACGCACCCGAAATGTAAATAAACTGCTGCTATAATGAATGCAGTAGTTCAATCAACTAATTTGATGAAAATTTGCAGAATCTAGCAAAACCGCAACATACGTATAAATTAAGTCATTGGAATTCTTGTGATTTTTTTCTACATATCACATTGCATCGCAATGATATACAGTGCATTTCTAAGCAAAGTTCATAAGATTCTTATTTGCAACTGTTGTCCATTAGCAGAAATGATTAGTGAGAGTCTAGGTGCTGCTAACCTGGTTAGTGATGTTACAATAGTAGTCAGAATTATGAATGAGCCGCGACACGAGAAAACCAACAATGTGGTTGTGCACCCAGCGCAGACTCAGATCAGCCTGGACATCCACCCAGTCTGGTCAGACTCTTCGCTAAGTGCTTAAAGGGTAGCTAAAGGACTGATCTACCTCCATGCGGACAGCGAAGACTCTGATCAGACTGTGCGGATGCCCAGGCTGATCTGAGTCTGTGCTGGGCGCACTACCACAATGTTGGTTTTCTCGCGTCGCGGCTCAAATAAGAGGAGTAATGATGTTATTTCAAGATCTTTTTTACATTCTATCTCCATTCTCCATAGAAAATATATGAGCATGACAAAACCAACATTGGCATGTGCGCACAGCGAAGGCTCGGATCAGTCTGGGCATCTGCCCAGTCTGATTGAGTCCTTGCTGTCGGCATGGAGCTAGATGGGACCCTTAGCTACTCTTTAAAAGCTCAGCAGAGACTCTGATCAGACTGGGCGGATGCCCAGGCTGATCTGAGTCTTCGCTGGGCGCAAATGCCACATTGTTGGTTTTGTCGTGTCGCGGCTCATATGTTTTTGTATTTTATAAAAATCGCATCACCTCAGCCCTTTAACGAGTAGTCAGAACATAGCAATGGATACATAGCCAGGGCGGTCATTGCCTACCATCTGAATGGTAATTGACACCTAAACATTTAATAATTTGCTCCCCTATGAGCAAATTCTTTCCTGTTCTTTGTACACCAGGGAAGAAAACAGAGAGAGAAAAAAGTTGTTCCCTGTGCAAAAATATAGCGAAAAACATTGAGTTGTGTAGCCCTGCACCATAAGGAAGTAGAAAAAATGCTAAGTATTGTTATCAAATACTTCCCTTCTCCAGAGCTGAAGCTGCATCAACAATGAAAAGTTATTTCAGGGGAATGGGTACACCTCCATGTTTTTCTGCCATATTTACAAAAGGCAACAATTTATGTGAGTTCCTGTTTGCTTCCCTGAAGACGTAGCCATTCCAAAATGGAATCCACTCTTACAGGAAATAATGTGCTCCTAGTGGAGCAAATTCTTTCTTTCCAGAATTTACCCCAATAATGGAGGGAGGCGACATAAAAATGACTGAATTGCTTTCCTAGCAAGTGTACCCATTGACCTTAAAAAATTTAAAGTTGGGCTGGTACCATTTCTTTCAATTCCCCTACAACAGTATACATAATACAAAGGTTAGCCAAAAGACTAGACAATGATCTTCATACTTATATTTTGCAGAGCAAAAATAAATTCATCTAGCCAGAAAAGAAACCCAAATATCAAAGCACAACACCAAGCAAAGAAAAAACAAATATGAAACCTATAAAAATCAGCACATTGTTGGTCAAAAGCCTTCTGAGTAGATCTATGGTAAAGAGCATTCTCGCAAGCGGTAAACGATATGACGCTATATATGGACGGAAATCCGACCTTTGGCGACAGAACTGTAACAGCACAACGGCCTTGGAGTGGGAATGGTCTGTCCTAACGCCACTTTGGATTTAAGGTTTATGGACAGCCCTCCACTTGTTACACCATTCTCAGAGAGGGAGACAACTGTTGTGATTTCCTGTTTGCTTCCTGGGAAACATAGACCTTAAGGAGCAAATTCTTTTCTTCAAGAGTTGACTCCTTGCGAGAAGAGATGCAAATATTTAATGGCATTGTTGCTTTTACTGAAAGTGTACATGTGCACCTTAATGCGGCTTGTTTTATCTAGTGACACTCTCTCCCTTAAACAGATACATGTCCAAGCAGTATGTTTGATTAAGGTTGTCGTACAGAGCATCCAGATTGTCCCGGGGAACGAATCTGTATCAGACACCGCCTTGTGTCCATGTTCTTTACGTCGTCAGTCTTCCGTTAAATACAGCTTTCAACCGGGACTCTGGGCTGAACGTCAGAGGCGGCCTGCGGGTGGACGGGTGGTCGACTATCACGTTTTTCTTTCCAGACAATAACTCTGACATCTGTTGGACTGTTTTAATAATGACACTAGATGGACAACATGGAGTGTAGCGTGTGGAAGGAAAATTCTCGCTTTATTGTCCAGTCATTTTCCCTGATCTGTGATTTAGTTTCCTTTCCCGCCTGTAACTAAGTAGCCATTCCAAACATATTAATGGTACCTGGCAGGGTTAAAGGCTGGGTCAAGACAGCGTCCCCGTTAAGGTAACTGTCAGAGAGTAGCTTTTCCCCCCTAGTAGTTTTTCCCCCGGAAAAATGACTATGATTTTTCCATAGTAGAATTTCCCACCGGGAAAATGGCTATATAGTAGAATTTCCCCCCGGAAATATGACTATATGGCCAATTTTCCCCGGGGAAAATCTACTATACGTGTTTTTGCATAGCCGTTTTTCCCCTCTATAGTGGATTTTCCCCCTGGTAATATGATTGCAGGAAAACACGCTACATAGTGGAATTTGCTCCTTCTCCAATTATAATAGTGAGGTTTATAACTGAAACAGAAATACGAGTATCTGTCCGTAAAATATCGATTGATAACAGATGCAAGAACCGCATGCTTGTGTCTATCAGTCTGTCTTATGTTTGTTTTTGGGAAAACAGGAAGGCATTTTTCTTTTTCATATTAGCCCGAAAACGGCTATGAGTGTACGTGGTTGTATGCATAAATTTGTATAATTTTGTGTTTGTACAAGCGTTCATCTGTGCGTGTGCGCAGCGGAGTGCCTGGACTAGTGTCCGCCTTTCATGCAGAAGTCGTTGGCTCGATTTCCATCGGGACACACGTTTAAATGTAATAAACTTCCTACTGTATAGTTCAAACATCACAGCACAAAGCACCCGTTCGTGAACTTCCTTTTAGCTTGCATGCGTATGTGTACGTATATATCTGCGATGGGGAAAATCACGCCTCTTTCGTTCCTTAAATTAGTAATTATTGATTATTATAAAATATGGTTGCTAAATTTGCATATTGACTTTTTGGAATTAATCACGTTTGTTACCTCCCTTGAAGTACTGATACATTTTCCAGGAGATTAATTCCGTAAAATGTCTCTGATCCATTCCGTTTCGTTTCGTTCCATTCCGCAAAATACCAATAGTCATACCAAATTCACTTATAGCCAATTTCCCGATGGGGGAAAAAGGACTATGGGGGAAAAGTGGCTCTATGAGGTCCGGACAATCCACTATATAGTCATCCTTCCTATAGCCATTTTTCCGGGGGGGTGGGGGGGAAGGGGGAAAAACCACTCTCTGACAGTAACAACTCTCGATTTCTATTTTTTTCTCCATTATTCATTTCTTGCCTTTAACTCAGTTAACACGGGCAACTATTATAACTAAGTATTGGGGCAAACAGTGCAGACATAGCTAAGACTGCTCTTTCAGTCTGCTCCTTCAAAAGCAGTCTGATCCGGGTCTACAATTTTGCCATTCCATCTCCATCTGTTGGACGCATTACTGCACTGAAAAAAAACTCGTTCCACTTCTATGATACTTACAGTAATTGTTTTATGTGTCCCAAGTGTCGGGTGATTTTATGGTAGGTCAAGATGAATTGTTGAATGCAAGAACAAAAACTCTCACATTATTTCATTCTGGCCCGGAGGTTATAAAACTTTTTTCGTGCTCAGCAACTGAGCATGAAATTTTCTCTGCTGATAAATATGAAAATGCCAACTCATGTTCGCATTTAAAAAGCGCGGTAGCTAAAAAGCGCGGTGGCTCAGTGGTTAGTGCACTTGACTCTGAAGCCAGAGGTCGTGGGTTCGAGCCCCGCCCGAGGCAAAATCTTCCTATGTCCGAACGCGTTTTTCTAGCATCATTTGCAGGGATGATGCTAAAAAGTGTGCCGTCCTTCGGATCGAGACTAACTGGAGGCCCCCTGTGCAGGGAGAGTCATCCCCTGTGCAGGTTAAAGATCCCTACTATCGCTACATGGCTATACGCAGGCGTTCATCGTGCAACACCGGAGTGTACAAAAGTACACCGTCTGTGTCCCCTTCAGGGGTTAAGGCATAAATGGAAGAAAGAGAAAGAAAGAAAGAAAGCATTTTCATATTCATAAGCAGAGAAAATTTCATACTCAGCTAAACTGAGCAAGAGCACAACTATACTTATCAGTAATTTGCTGTTTATTAGCAGCTTAAGTTTCATCAGCTGAGTTGAGCATGCAAAGATTTCTATTACCTCGGGGCCTGATCTATTTTTTGTTGGTTTGCATCATGTGCCTCAGTAACCGATGATACTTAATAGAATTACAGGATACTGTTGACTGCAAGAACAATAACTCTCGTTTTTTTTCTTTGACAGTTATCTATTCTGATTACCATTTCTAATGCACCTTTGCTCAGAAACGATAAGAAAAATTTTGGTGTATGTTGGGATTAAAGGAGAGCTGAAAACAGCTAGACCGTCCCGTAGAAGAACTGTTTTTAACTCTGTGAGAGAACTGTACATATTCATAAACTGTAAATAGGGTGATGGGAGAGTTCATCATTTTAGAATAATAATATTACACGACAGATAGCTATATCAACTACAACGATTTGTTCAACTCGTCAACGAGGTGTCCCAACACTGGGAGAACTTATGTCAACAACAACAAGAACGATGGCTCTCATATTTCAAGCTATCATCCTAATCAATTATCTCAAAAACCGTAGTCCCATACCTTAAGTATGGGTAATAACCGCCTGTCATACAGATAGATCGTTTGGAAAGAAGAAATACACCAAAGAAATGAAAATAGCAGTTTCGGTAAAACTGAGTGTGATCATGACCAGGAATAGAACAGTGGTGAAATAGTTATTGGGAGTGTTGCGTTAAAGAATAACAACCCCCGTTTTCTTCAATTTTCATTAATCTCACCTGATCAGTTCTTGCAGCTCCAATACCTCTGAGATATTTTGATATTACTTCTTCAGGACGTTAGACTCAGGCTAAGGAGGCATACTGCAAAGTAACCCTACCACTTTTTCATTTACCAGTTCGATTTCTTGTGCACCCTAAACAAATGCACGATACGGTTATGCACCGTGCTAAAGCTCCAATACAATAAGATACTCGGTTGGTTGGTTGTTTCAAGTTTAAAGGCCCTTTGAGACAGTATTTCACTCTATATCGGGCCGAAGATACTAAGAAGAATTGTAGACCTGGGTAAGAGTGCAAGAATGACAACTTTTGTTTTCATCGCGTTCAATTTATCTTTTGTGGGTTGCATCAATAAATGTCAAACATTGAAACCAAACGACATATTTAAAAGTAGAATAATATGTTGGAAACTGAATTTTCCTGGATTTCCGCCAACTAGTTGCGCGCAAACGAAAATTTACGAGCAGGGTACAGATGCAAAACTGTATATAATCTTACGTAAACTTTAAATTGTCTCAATGCAAATGTCACCGGAAATTCTCTCAATTAAGACATTTCCAGACAATTATTAATTATTCAATCCCTTTCTGTACTAACCTCAAGCTGATTAGAAGAAGTTCGCTAAGGTTTGTCTGGATTAGCAAAGCTTTTTTTAAATATAACGGTAACGAACCTTAAATAATAGTGCAGAAGTGTTTGAGCAAACGAAGAAGTCTGATCAGGACCTGCACTGCTTGACATTCTGACAGCATTTTCTGGAACATCGCCAACTATAATTACAAAAATCGGCTAAGGTATTTTTCAAGGCAATTAACTCTGGCATTTCTGTTTTGCTTCCCGTCTCAATGGAGGTCAGCTTTGCTCCTCTAAGAGCAAATTCCTTCCTTAAAGAGTATATCCCTTGTGGAATGGATAAGTCGCCCAGCGGAGCAAACCAGGTCTCACAAAAATTGTCCCCCATTCTTCAACATAGCGGAAAAGCCATACACAGTTCCAATATTTATGGTAATTATGACTTCACACAGACATCAAGCGCTTACCATATCTGTTCAAACAACGATTGGACGTACAACTTAAGCATTCCCGCAGTTTGATCAGTGCATACTCCGTTCACTTACTCGATACGGATAACCTTCCAGAGGACGTGCGATTTTACGTCCTTTTTAGCCGTATTTCAGCCCTAATGAAACGCTGCGAGCAATGGAAACCCGTTTGCGGTTGCGAGGATTTCCGCCTTCGCAGGGCTTAACCGACTGACTCGGCTACCGGTGCTCCTGAAAGCCTTTAGAAAGAAAATTTCGAGCAGAATAGACCTTTAGCTAAGAGTGCAGATGCGACATTATTTTTTTCGTTTTCTTCTTTTTTTTTGTACGAAACGTATTACTAAATGTGATGGCCATATCAAGCCGTCGCGTCGCTTTTGCCAATCTGGACATGTTACAGACACATTTTAAAAGCTGTCAGACGACGAAGGGTAAACATTGTAGACTCTGACCCGACTGCTAAACAAGGTGCAATCTTATCTAAGTTTAAACTGTTTGTTTAGGGACAGCTGTCTTAATATTTAGACTTTAAACGCTGCCCAATCAGTATCCATGCTGTCTGAATTTAGTCTGATTTAGAGAAATTGGCTCAAAAGGATCAAAGCTAAATGAAGACTTTGAATTGATTATAAGAGCCAGGCTTAAGGAATGGTGTCTTATGCATGTGCGAATAGGGAAGAGTCAGACCAGCCACTGCATATCCGCGCAGTCTGATCAGAGTCTGCTCAGTCTGAACCCTAGGAAAATGCGTTCTGCATATTGCATGAATAAGACACTAATGAGAATATACTGATAAGGGACTATTTTTCGTGGCTTGACTATTATCTGGGGCGTAATCATGGATTACTCCACTTACCCAACCTTCTACTCTTTTGTGGTACTATTCAGTAAGAAGTTTGCCCTGGAAGATGAATGACTTTATAGCATCACAAAACGATTTGCTCTCATTACCGGTCATGCTGACATGTCCTAACTGGGACATTGTACAGTATAGCGCCGACGGATCCACTCCCACCCCACCCACCCAATGATATGTACTTCTACAATGGTTCATTTGAGGCCATACTTCTAACATATGAAAGGCCCGGATCCAGACCACCACGCACTGGCGGAGCTCTGAATAACTGGTTGGGCCGAGAGGTGCCGAGAATTATGAGTGTGTGTGTGTGTGGGGGGGGGGGGGGGGGGGGGGGGAGGAGGGGAGGAGGAAGAGGGGCTTGAAAATATATTACCTAATTAGGTTTGATGAGATTTTTTGATAAGGTCTTTCTTGCTTTGAAATATATGTTGTGATATCTCATTAGAATCGTCTCACCTCACCGAGGCGTTTCTAATGAGATGTCAAAATATATATTTTTTAAAAGCTAACCACATGGATAAATTATCTCAATCTCTCATCAGATGCTCATTATCGAGGGGCCTATATATTATACCCAACACAGAGGCCCAGATCGCGGGGCTGAAGCCCCAAAGCCCAGCCCCTTGACCCGGGGTTGCATGAGCTGCGACATGCATGCAAATGATAGACACGTGTGGACGACAGTCATATCTCGCAGACTTCTCCGTCCATCTGTACATTCTTAATGTCCCATACTTTGTATGAACATCACAGAGCTCCAGATCAAGTGGGATATTGAGGATAATTCTGAGATAAATTTTCTTATTTCTCAACGAAAACATGTTGTGATCCATCATTAGAACCGACTCGGCATCTGTCTTTAAGCAGAAATATGGAAAACTATCCAGAAAATAGGCCTGTTATCCTTTCTAATCTGGGGTTCTGTATATACCAACAGCAAAGAAACTTGTTTACAGGCTGGTTTGAGTTTAAGCCACACTTTGATTGAGCCGCGACACGACAAAACCAACAAAGTGGTTGTGCGCGCAGCGCAGACTCAGATCAGCCTGGGCATCCGCCCAGTCTGCTCAGAGCCTTAGCTGTGCGCTTAAAGGGTAGCTAAGGATCGAAGCTACCTCCATGCGGGCAGCGAAGACTGATCAGACTGGGCAGATGCCCTAAATGTGTGCCTATTCGTATTAATATTTGGAGTCCATATGCTTTCGTGGCAGAAATAATACAAGATATTTTTATCAAACTTTATTGTAACGGCGAACAATTTTATGATTAACAAAAACAGAGAATCAGATGGTTCTTTATTGCTCATCTGAATGCTAAGGTTATGATGAAATCAAAGGACACAATGAGCTATATTTTTTAGTATAAAAATCATCCCTTACTTAACAGTTTCTGAAAAATTTACTGTAACCTTATTACCTACACTGAAACGTTTCATAAGGGTACTATATATGAGCATAGTGGCCTTAGTTGTATCAACTCAACCGTTCGGACACACTTTGGTTTTCCCGACCCATGGAGGTTAAAAATGTGGCTTCAAACGGTCAAGAGGCTTCGCATGATAAGATGTTTGAACATGTTGACAGATGACGGAGGCCTGCATATTCTATAAGCTCACCGTTGAGCCTTCGGCTAAGGTAAGCTCTAAACAGATATCACATATAGCAAAGGATTGGTTCTCTATAGCGCAGTCTCAAATTGGCCGAAGATTTAAGTGGACATTCTGAAATGGCTTGTTTCAACGTCTCTGTAATGGACACTGAAAGAACGTCGTATCAGTGACATAACATTGAAACAACTTCCTACAGTGTTGATAAGAAGTTGTTTCAATGTTGTGTGCTAACTGAGAATTGGCTAACGCACTAAAAACAATCTATGCACACATCGTTTTTTTTTTTCTGACTCATTTCTTTTTCTTTTTCCCTGATTTTTTCCCTGATTTTTTAGACTTGGAACTTTTAGAACTCTTGGCACTTTTAGCGCTTCTTGAACTTTTAGCACTTCCAACAGTTTTTGCCGAGCGGGTAGCACTCCGGCCTCTCATGCCAGATGCCCCTCTTTTCATATTTTTCGGGTCTTCGTCATCTTTATTTAGACGTGGAACGTACTCAACTCTGTTGCCTTGACACTTTTTCTGAAAGAAGGTCAAGATATGGACTCAATAACTATTTATACATGTATTTTAAAACATATTCACTTGCAAACGCGTATTTGCCAATGCGCAAATAAGCTGGTGCATATTGAAATTTTGTCAAAATGACAAAATTTCAACACGCACCTGCGTAATTGCATATTGAAATGTTGTAAATTAGACTAGATTTCAATGTTAACTACATGCGGGCATTACAATGTGAGATATCTTAGGGGTAAAACTCTATACTTCTCCGCAAAGGTGGTAAAACATAATTATTGTGCCTATTATGGAATTGCCCACAGCTACGCCCGAGTCTAGTGTTTAAAAATTTACCAAAGCCTGAGTTTCCCTTGACCCAAAGAAATTAGTAGATATAATGCTGGCAGATTAGCTCAACTTTTTTTGTATTATAAGTCAATGGAGTCGCATGAAAAGAAACTTTACGATATAAGCCAACAGAGAAGACACATCCACCCGCATATCTGCAAAATCTCACCAGAGTCTTCCCTGTTCGCATATGCAATCAAGAATTTAAAGAAAAGCGAAGACTCTCGACAACATAAGCTGCTGCACAAATTAAGTTTGGCCGGTTCTTTTTAACGCGGATCCCTGTTCCCAGTGAGTAAACTTTTAGCGTAGAATTCATCAGTTCGCTTGTACGGGGAGATAATAATCGGGACGTTACCAGATTATGCTTTACTCACCACGTCGAAATAACGTTGTATAACGACGTTACTACCACACAGTTTCGACAATGTGAAGCTGCTAGGACTTACTGTTTCCGTGTTTGCCAGGTTTACTCGCACTTTACGAGATATTTCATGTTGAAGTTGCGTTTTGTACAAAATGTAGAATAATGATCGCCATTTCTGAAGATGTTTTGACTTTTACAAACTTTGAAGCCGGTTATGATGACAAAGCATAAGCCTAAGGCATAGACTAATGATGAAAAGATATGTGAATGTGTCAACAGGTCTCTTTCCAATCTAATCTTAATTATTTCCGCCATTTCTGAAGGGCGACTAGTCAGCACTTCATCAGTTTCTGTACTGCCGACAAAACTAAACGTATTGGGACAAACATGTCTTAGCAAACAGTGTAGACCTAGATCAGGCTGATCCTCATCAGGGTCTGCAATGATTGCCATTCTGCCATCAAACTTGTATAGCCTCAAAAGGTATATGTAAATTTGTACAAATGCAAAAATAGGAATTACAGAATAATAACAGAGTAAGCAACTGGTTTTTGTGTTTCAATATTTTGAAAATTTTAGGTCTAGAGTAAAAATCTATTTTCATCTTTCTTTTATCTATTTATTTTTTTTTTCTGTTGATATTGAACTGATTCAAGCTGGCTCGGGATAGCATATACAAACCACTATATTATTATAAACTAGTAACATGAGTAATGTGCATATTAAAAAGCTGGGCCGTCTTTTTTACTATTTTTTTGTCGTGTCAGTACAGACCTAAAACCATCTGCTTACTGTAAATATTCAAATCTTCAGACTGATCAGTCCTCATATTTTTCTTGTTTTTTGCTTTTTTATGTTCCTTTGGTTTCATTGACTGTGTGTGCAGGTAGAGAAGACTTAAGTGGACAGACGCATTCGCGCAGTCTGGTCTAGATCAAACGGTTGAATCTTATCTAAATTTTCGACATTTGTAGGAGCCCCGGTAGCTCAATGGCTTAAGCGCTGGTCTACTGGTCTAGCGGACCCGGGTTCGAGCCCCGCTTAAAACGAGAATCTTTCCTACCGTAAACGGGGTTCCATTGCACACAGCCTTTTCTTATTACCCTCCCATTGTCCTGATATGACTGAAATACTGTTGAAAAGGAAGTAAAATCGCAAGTCATCCATCATCGACATTTGTACAGCAAGTTTTGTATACCTGATTGCAGACTCGACAGTGTGTGGATTCTGGCATGGTCCCCGGGAAATCTCCTTTCAAACATTCTCGGCAGTACCTCGTGCCACACCATTTACACATATAAGTCTGAAATTAAAGTATCACAAGATTTCTGCAAACAGCAAAGACGCTGGTCAAACTGCGCGCCCGCGTAGTCTGGTAAGCGCCTTTTTTGTTTGCGAAATATAGGCCTCAATATGTATGCAAAGAAAATCTTGTCAGATTGCGCGACTGTGCAGTCAGACTTGTACATTACTTACCAGTCTTTATCCGTGCCACAACTCGTATATAGTAAATGCTCATGCATGCAGACTTTGGGTCTTTTCTGTGCATATAATATCAGGTTCGTTCTCTCATATGACGGATCAGATGCCTTTTACAGTTTCAATAAAATTCCTTTGTTGAATCTGCTTTGAGATCAGATAGTCTGACCGTATATAAGATACATCATATGGTCTTTAATTTTTAAACAGTCAGTCATAGGAACTTTTAAATCTAGTCCTCACCGGGTTCTGCGTGGTTTAACAATTATATCTAAAACATGATTCGTCCGCCTGCTTGGAGATAATCCACGAGCTTTAGCGGGTGGCTTGTCGACCGAACAAGCGGACGAACCAGCACGATACAGGGGTAACAACCTACGTCATAGTGCGCGTGACAGAATTAATTATTCGACGGCCATTTTGAAGAAACTCTGACAGATTTTCCGTTTGTAACACATAAGAGACAGGATTTTAACACAAGATAAAACGGCGAGTCGGTGCCTACATATACATATGGTCCAGATATATAGGGCAAGATTCTTCAAAGGGTGAGAAATTATAAAACGCCTCACCACAATTTTTGATGTGGACAGCTCAGATAAACATGCATTAAGGCAGAGTCGATATAGATCACTCTGTTGAAGCGTTATCAGATTCATCAAGTATTTTATGGCGAATTCTGGTAATATTGAGTCCAAAACATCTATGGGCACCAGATCGACTAGATATTTGGTTGTTTCAGTGTTTGCTAAGCCTTCATTATGCAAACCAGTTATCTTATTAAGGCCGCTGATAAAACGATTATGACATCAGCGCTATGACGTACGTTGTCACCCTTGTATCGTCAGAGTAGACCTTGCACGTTACGGGGGATTTCTTTTTACATACTTGGATTAGATGCTATGAGGGTTATGTACTATCGTTCATCGATTCGTACATCTTATATTTGAGATACTCTCTAAAATGTACTTTCCATTGAAAAAATAATATAAAATGTGCTTAACTTTTGCACAAGTGTATATAAGACTACTTGTTTTAGATCATTTGAAACGGTTTTACCAAAATTTAATGGAAGACTACAAAAATCAATTTTGCACTCTGTGTCAACAATGAAATTAAGTAATAATCAATACACGTAAGACAGCCTATTAATGGACTGGTAACACGTTTAATGTACCAAGTCATGACAAATTCTTTCTTACGGAATTTACAAACCACGACGGTATGCTCAAACCAACCAGCACACATGCACAGTCAGTTCACGATATGTTTAAATTCTACGAGGCTCAGACATTGTATGTTTGAACTGGGCATGTAATGACCAGACTGTGCAGTCTGGTCATAGAACGCGCAGTTTACCTATAGCTTAGGACTGGCTTTCTGTTTGAGGCTTAGATAATTCACAGTTTTAGAGTTAATACATATCATATTAACTTTAAGCTAACCTTCTTAAACCAATTTCGTAAGTTCGTTCTTAAAATACATATAGTACTTTAAAGCACGAAAGAGGTCAATGATTTCTGAAAAGAAGACTTCCTTAGTCTAAAATCATTTTAAATCTACTAATTGTCTCATTAAGTCATAGATATAGAGGCGAATTAAGAAAATAAGAGCTATGGCCAATCCTGTGTGGTTCACAAAGATGGGCAGATCGATGTATCAGATGATGGGTGACGTGATTTTATGTCCTTTATAACAGTATTTCAGTCATATCAGGACGATGGGTGGGTGATAATGAAAGGCCGTGTGCGGCTGTGCAATGGAACCCCGCTTACGTTAAAAAGATTCCCGCCTACAGCAGGGATCGCACCCGGGACCGCAAGATCAGCAGGCAGACACTTATCCTTCTGAGCTACCGGGGCTCCTAGGGACGCATCGGACAAACACAAATAGCTGCAGCACTGCCAAAGGCCACAAGCACCGATTTCAGCGGAATGACCCGACTCGGAATGATCACAATTGTCCCAACGGACCAGACAATATATATAATCTGCACTATGATGAACTGACCCGAAATGAGCCCAGTGATCCTACTAGACCAGAAAACATATAATGTGCATGATGATACAACCTGACCAAGACCTGTTCTGTATATGTGCGGAGGGTGCCTTGATACTTCGCGGTTTTTAATGTATAGCCTGTAAGGATAACACGAAACTGCCCACCGGGCATAACGTTGAATTAACACTGAATCAACGTTGATTCAACGTCATGACGTTGAATCAAATGATTCAGTGTTGATTCTATGTTGGGTGTCTCGTGAGTGGCTAAATCGCAAGAGTATTACTGCACAGTTCGAGTAGTGTTGTTTCTATCTGCTCTGAGCATAGGAGAAAAGGAAAGCAAGAAAGAAATGATAAACGTACCGTATTTGTAGTTTGACAGCCCCATCTACACATGACGCTAGATTCTTCTCCGAACGTTGACGTAACTAATGCTTTGAATAATCAAATTAATTTCATTTCTCTAAAAATCAGCTTTTTTCGATCCAACAGCCATTCATTTTCGAACAAGATATATTTACATATTCGTTCATATTAGTATAATAACCTATATTGTGTAGATTTCACTTCACATTCTATTCAATATCGGGTATTGTTAAAACCGTTTAGTGAGAGAGTATACCCCACTTGACAACGACAGATAAACAACAGTTGCCATCCGATTCTGAAATGACAGTAAAACCCCAGTCGGGACACGGGGAAAGGCTCAGCGCTTGCCCTGCTCGAAAAGCGTAGGCCAAGATCAGCCTGCGCGTCCGCGCAGTCTGATCATGGCCTTCACTTTTCGAACCAACAACCTTTAAAACCTCTACCTAGCGCTGACCCTGTCATAACTGAGTCAATTGGCAGCTGGTAGGGGTCCTTGCTGTTTGTAAATGCTAGTTATGCTGTATATTTCTTTTTCTGCGTAGGGCTTTAACTTGGGACAATCCGCTGTTATCAATAATATTGACGATTCTAGCACTTATGAGGAGACTTTATGGTTGTTTTATGGGATTTTTGTCCTCTCAAACATGTAAACAGTGCCTTACCGATCTCTGTAGGTGATCGATTAAAAATTATCGTGCCATTTGATGAACAATAAAAGAATTGTCATGAGACAATGGCACCATACCTAATGAATACTCTCATAGACACGAACATTTTGTGAATCGAAGTGGCTATTTACACTCAGTTTGAGTTATTTATAGCTATTTCCACTTTTCTGTTTTAGTGTTGTTGTTTTTAAGTAATTTCTATTTGCTGTTTACAATCAACGTGCAAAATCCACTTTTTTATATTTATTTGTTTTCTTTAATTTATTTATTTTTACTTATTTTTTAAGGACCTCTGACAGTTTCAATGCAGATTTGCCTATTTTTCGACCAATTACTACAGCTTCCATGGGAAGTCAATGTTGATGATGTAGACGAATGCATTATAAAGAAGTTTTTATATTGATTTTGAAAAAATATCACGTCTGCAGACTTATTCTCACTGACTACCTCAAGAGGGGTATGTGGAATTTTGGGCCATCCAAAATACATCAAATTCTCGATTTTTCTTACATACTGAATTTTATTCCATAAAACATGCTAAAAGTAAAGCAAATACTACAAGTGCGATAGCATGCAATAATGTGCAGATAAAAAGTACGGCAGCCTTATTTTAAGGCGCAGAGGGTCTAATTACCCCACCCAATTTTCAGTTTTTCAGCTGTAGACTATCATTCCCCCCCCCCCGTGCCTCAGCTTGCCACTCATATATAATGTGTATATTGACAGTACAGACATACATGCAAAGTGGCTAGCTGAGGCACGGGGTGGGGGGGGGGGGAAGTACCTTTATAAAACTTTTCCTATTTCCCATACATTCAATTATAAAAACCTACATTTTACACCAAAAATCTCAGTCTGTGTGCTTAATAACAGAAAAGTTGTTTTTATACCAATTAAAGAGAGTTCCGAGAAATACATTTCAGTGGAAATTTTGAAGTATACCAAAAGTTCATTTTTGACCACTTTTATAGGCAAATTAACATTACAACTGTCAGGGGTCCTTTATTCTTTTAAGTTTTTGTTTTAATTCATGTATTTTTTTTATTTATTTATTTTTAATTTTTGCATATTTACAGTCAACTGTCGTAAGCTTCTGTAAAATTATGGGATAACTGTACTCAAAACTGTCATCTGGGGAGGTTTGGTTTATACTGATCGCAAATTCGTTTTATGGCGATGCGTGGACCAGTGTCTCCGTAGAGCGCAATTTGCGACTGTCAAACAGACGATTTACCTCCCCCAATTATCCCATTCTAATGCACTTTTCATATTTTCACCGTTAAAAGTGTACTATTTTGAACTCAAAGCAAGTGGCTTTCAGCAACGTAAACCCAGACGTCAGCCAGTATTTAAATACCATGTCTGAATGCTATAAAGTGTGGAGCCTATCAGCCAGAAGATATGACACAAATTTCTTCATCTGCTGAACAAGCAATTCTACAGCCATGAAAATTACTAAGGTCAGCATGCCAATGCACTATTTAACCTTTGGAAATGAAAACGGTGATTTCATTTTTATTCTATCTGCTCATTTTGTTTATAATAATTCTATGAATATGTTTGGCATGGAATGCATAGGTTTTTAAAAGTACAGTTCTGCATTTAATAAAACTGTTAGAGTTGCCTATTCAACTGAGATCCTTCAATTTACAGATAATGCAAAAGCGCATAGCACTACCAGTGCTATGAGCTTTTGCAATATCTATAAATTGAAACCACATATCACACTTATTCAGCAATCTGTATCATTATGATGGCTTCACTAATAATAATGATGCCGCAAGACAAGAAAACCAATAAAGTGGCATGTGTGCCCAGCGAAGACTCAGATCAGCCTGGGCATCTACCAAGTCTTATCAGAGTCTTTGCTTCGCGCTTAAAGGGTAGCTAAGGGTCTAAGCTAGCTCCGTGCTGACAGCAAAGACTCTGATCAGACTGGACGGATGCCCAGGCTGATCTGAGTATTTGCTGAACGCACATGCCACTTTGTTGGTTTTGTAGTGTTGCGGCTCATTTTTTCTCTGAAACTGATGGATGAACTATACTCGATAAATTATTAAGGGGTCAAACTTTTACCCTGCGATTTCTGGAACATTTTAAACATTTGGTAAAATAAATCATTTCTACCTTCCATTTTATTCATTTTGCAAGTTTTATACACATGAAGTTTGAATCTAAAGCCTTTGCCTTGACCAAGTCCAGACTTCAATTCACACTACCCTCAAAATCAAAGTGTTCAGAAGTCCATAAGGAACTTTCGATTTCGCCAATTCATGAATTTTTTGGCAAAATTGCTCAATAGTCATCAAATTTTATCATTTTTAAGGTCAGCAAGCTGTAACAATTTTAAAACTCGGGGCAATTTTAGAGGTTATGCCCGACCAAACTGAAACACTATCAATTCTCTATGGGAATTCAAACAACTTTTATTTTAGGGATAGTTTGACTTAAAGCCTGGACTTGGTCAAGACAAAGGCTATAGGTTCAAAGTGCATGTGTATAAAACTTGCAAAATGAACAAAACGGAGGGTAGAAATGATTAATTTTACCAAATGTTTGAAATGTTCCAGCAATCGCAGGGTAAAAGTTTGACCCTTTAATATCTTTTTTCGATTATATTACACCTCAACATTACCACATTTATCCTAAATAATCGAAAAAAATTGTCTGAGCATATATGGTCCACAGTTCGGACACGCTGACAATCAATATCAAAACGCAACAGTTCAAGTGCCCAGCTCTAACAGTTTTCGAGATATCTTGCTGACAAGTTTAAAATGACGAAATTTTCGAAGGGACATTACTCCTTAAAAAAAAGATAGAATTTGTTAAAAAAAAGTAATCAATTAATCTACTCATCTCCAATCAGCTGATCAAGTTTCAACTCCCTAGCTCCAATACTTTTTGCGATATATTGAAGACAAGTTTAAAATGCTGAAATTTTCAAAGGACCATAACTGCCTCAGGAGATGACTTACATGTAAGCGTTACGCTTAGTGTCAGATCCTGTATTGATTCACTGTATTATTTATATGTATGTACAAAAAAAAAATCTTTGAATAAAATAATGTTTAAACAAAAATGATGGAATTCTTTCAAAAGTTAATCAATTCATCTACCCATCATCTCCAATCTGCTGACTAAGTTTCAAGTCCCTAGCTAAAATATTTTGGAGATATTTAAAATTCCGAAATTTTCAAAGGGCCACCTCAAAAGAAAAAAATTGAATGAATTCGTTCAAAAGTTAATCAGTTTATTCACTCATCATTCCTAATAAACTGGCAAATTTTCAAAAGCCTACCTAAAATACGTTTTGAGATATTTTGCTGACAATATTAAAATTCCGAAATTTTCAAAGGGCCATAACTCTGAAAACCATTAACACATTGGTACAAAAGTTAATCAGTTCATCTACTCCTCATTTCTAATAAGCTGGCAAAGTTTCAAGTCCTGGCTAAAATTCTTTTGACATATCTTGCTGAAAAGATTTCATTCTGATATTTTTCAAAAGGGACATAGCTTCAAAAAAAGAGATAAGTCAGACCAAAAAATACAGGTCCAGCTATTTTTGGCGATATATCCATATGTGAAACTTCAAAACTGTGGCATGCACAGTTTCTAAGATATGGTGTGTGTGACAAACGGAGGGACGCATGGACGGAGGGTCACATGGATGAACAACCCAGATTTGGGCCAGACAAGTTTACAATATGCAACAATTAGTATGTTCCTGCTAATTCTAAGCAGCAGGTGTATATTAATTGATGTACATTGTAAATAGATTGAGACAAGAGACCAGTATAGAAAGGTAAGAGATTTCCTAATATTTGAGCCGCGACACGAGAAAACCAACAAAGTGGCATATGCACCCAGTGCAGACTCAGATCAGCCTGGGCATCCTCTCAGTCTGATTAGAGTCTTCGCTGTCCGCATGGAAGTAGCTTAGACCCTTAGCTACCCTTTAAGCACTTAGTGAAGAGTCTGATTGGACTGGGTGGATGCCCAGGCTGAGCCTGCGATGAGTGAACAACCACTTTGTTGGTTTTCTTGTGTCACAGCTCATTTGTGGTTGAAATGGTGAGTGTAATGACTCCCATTCTATTACCAGGGGCGTATTCATAAAGCCACTTAAGTCGTTGCTATGCTGTTGCTAAGGCTAAATATCTATAAAGGAGATTCCCTACACCTATGAAATTTGCTCTGGAGGAACAGTCTTTGTAAGACTGTTCCTCCAGAGCAAATTTCATAGTTGTAGGGAATCTCCTTCAAAGAAATTTAGCCTTAGCAACAGCATAGCAACCACTTAAGTCGTTTTATGAATACGGCCCCAGAGCTGACAAAGAAATATTACCTGCACCTGCAGTTCAAATACACTCAGCAAAAATATAAAGTATCCACTTTTCATATCAAAATCCCAGATAATGCATTTCAGTATAATTAAGAGATAGTTTTTCCTTATTTTGCCATAAAAATCTATGTTGTGACCTCTCATTAGAACCGTCTTGTCAGGACGGTGCTATTGAGGGGTCACAACATATGTTTTTATTGAGATATAAGAAAAATCATCTCTCAATTATCTCAGTTACCCCTTCTTATCTGGAGCTCTGATATGCAAGAAAACTTTTCACCATTTGTTTTTTTTTTCAGATATGAGAGCTGTCACAGTAAGACCAGGGGCCGTATTCATAAAGCCACTTAAGTCGTTGCTATGCGGTTGCTAAGGCTAAATATCTATAAAGGAGATTCTGTACAACTATGAAATTTGGTCTGGGGGAACAGTCTTTGTAAGACTGTTCCTCCAGACCAAATTTCATAATTGTACAAATCTCCTTCAAAGAAATTTTGCCTTAGCAACAGCATAGCAACGACTTAAGTCGTTTTATGAATACGGCCCCAGGTTTCAATAAATCTGAGTGTAAGTTAGTATTCCGCATGTGCAAATGTAAATGAGCCACAACACTCCAAAATTAACAAAGTGGTTGTGCTCCCAGCGCAGACTCAGATCATCCTGGGCATCTGCCCAGTCTGATCAGAGTCTTTCCTGTGCGCTTTAAGGATAGCCAAGGATCTAAGCTGCCTCCATGTGAACAGTGAGGACTCTGATCAGAGCCGTGACATGACAAAACCAATGAAGTGGTTTGTGTCCCCAGTGAAGACTCGGATCAGCCTTGACATCCCTGAGTCTGATCAGAGTCTTGGCTGTGCGCTAAAAGTGTAGCCATGGCCTAAGCTACCTCCATGGGGACAGCAAGGACTCTGATCAGACTGGGTGGATGGTGGTTGCCCAGGTTGATCTGAGTCTTCGCTGGGGCCACAGGCCATTTTGTTGGTTTTATCATGTCATGGCTCAAATATTGTTTTGCAGTTGGTCCTGTGCTTTTATGACAATAATAAAACCACTTAAATATGTTTAATCAAAGTAACTAGTTCTTGCAAATGAGATTTTAAAATGCCCATCTGTAAAAGTGTCCCCCTTAGAATTAGACATATAGGGATTGTCAATGTGCGATAATATCTATCTATTGAATTGTACAATTTCTTAAATTTTTTCCTACATCCTACAACCTTAAATGCACAACGGTAACTGTCAAAAAATTTGTTCTTTCAGTAGTTAGGACATGTTAAATTTCCTATGGACATTCAATTGTAAACTGAGTTTGGACCTGAAAGATCAAAATTAAGCACTTTATTTGCAACCATGATACGCAGACCAGATGTGATTTTTGCACTACATTTTTTATTAAAATTTACAATGTATTTCAGTTGCATAATAATATACAAAAGCGAAAATATAAAATGCATATATAAGTGTATTATACAAATAGGATTCAGAAGAAAATCCAATGACTTTTATAAAGCATTTTTGAGAAGACTGGTTCATTTAGTGTTTGATCTTAGATCTCAATTAAAAATTTGTGATTTCAGCCAATATAAAGTTTAAATTTTGATATTTTCAAGAACAGAAAACTACTCTTCTACTATTTGAAGCATTGTTTGTTTTAACATTGCATAAGAACCCAAAATCAGGGGCGGATCCAGAGGGGATTCTTCAGCCTTAATTATTTCATTTTCATGGGGAATTTCAGGAAAAATAGGTCACACTGCACAAATCGAACCCCCCTCAGCTAATTTGAACCCACTTTCCAAAATTTCTGGATCCAACCCTGAAAATAGACTAACTTGGGACATAGGCAAATGGTCAACTTAGCTAATTATGCATTGAACAGCAAGGTATTTTCACACATGTTCACCCAAGCCTGGATACTTTTTATTTTTGCTTAGTATAGAAACTGTTCACCCTCTTTATAGCACCTCTACCTCAGCATAAAGTCACTCAGACTTCCCAAAATTTCAATCCAAATTTTAGTAATAAAACCACTGAACTGATCAATCACTGTAGCAGTTTTAATAACAAAATATAACAATTCAAATGCATATTTCCATAAAATATAACAGAACATGTATAACAAATACCTTGAAATGTTCAGATTCTGCTGCTACATCTTTAGTGCATATAAATTAACCAGTAGGCAGCATCTAAATATTTTTGAGTGGGAGTGCAATGATACCAAGCCAGTTTAACTTTCTGGCAAGGTGAGTAACTATCCTAACCATGCTACAGTTAGTGCTGAATGGCGAGACAGGGTGTCCCTCTACCTCCCCTGTGACCTATTTCAACTCAATAAGGTCAGTACCTGTATATGAATGTTGAACAAAAATGATTTAGCTGAAAAAACTTATATTAGTTTACCTGTACAAGTCTGAGCTAATAAGCTGAATGGGTATACTATCAGGGGAAGCAACTCTACCATATTTTGCCTCACATCTTAATGCGGATTAATTCCTCATAAAAGCAATAATTTTCTCCTCAAGAAGAGCTGTGTCATCCAGAAAAGCATACAGGAAGCCACAGAAATTATTCTCCATAAAATCTGCAGAAAAATGTGGCCATGTACCCATACATCTAAATGTATCAGCAAATGCAAAGAAATTTTTATGCCCTGAACTTGATACATAAAAATAATTACATCCTTACTTTGCACATCTGTCCTGAAATCCAGGCTGGAGCATTGCCTAATCTGCATTATATTAGTCATTGTCAGTATCTGCTGCATGTGTGGCAGGCTTGAGACCACTCTCTCTCTCTCTCTCTCTCTCTCTCTCTCTCTTTGGGTGTTGTTGTTGTTGTGTTATTGTTTAATGTCCACAGTCAACAGCTATGGTCATGTCGGGACGGTCAGTTAACCTAACCATACTGTTCCTGGGTAGGCTTAGACCTCCTAAGTGGTTAACCAGTACTAAATGCACTTACTTTCACCAGTAACTGACAACTGCCCTTCTTGAATCAGCGGAAGGAGAAATGAAAGTAAGTGGCCAGACCGGGTATCGAACCCAGAACCTCTGGCTTATCAGTCAGATGCCCTACCGATTGCGCTACGCGGCTCTGGGTGATGGCTAAAGACACTAGTAGGCTGAAATACTGACTGCTGTGTTATTAAACATTATTCTTATTAGTTTTGATAATTATTCACATGTACAACTAAAACAAGTAAATACATGTATAGATCTGTGTGAACTCACAATTAATATTGTTTTTAATAATGATCAAACTCTGCAAAATCAGATTGAGTAATCATACCCTGTAGTATGAAAATAGCTGCCATATATCAGTTTAACAAAGACTTTGGATCTCAAGACTTGGAGATATTTTGATGCTGATTCTGGGATCCTTTCTCTCATTTCTACATTAAACATGTCATACATAGAGGATCTTACATGAGTGCTCATGTATTACTGAATTTATTAAACGAGTTGGGGAAAAGGATAAGATGCGAGGCTGTGCCGAGCATCTTATTGGTTTTCCCCAACGAGTTTAATAAATTCAGTAATACAGGAGCATGAATGCAAGATTCTATTATCATATGACACTAAAATCACATTTTATCAGCAGAATTTGCACTAAAACGTCACGATTTCGCCATTAGAAAACGTTTTTATGGACGTCAACGTATAATGTTACCTCGTAATTTGTATATTTAATCCACTAGTGGATTATCGCATTTAATGCATGGCTTTATTACACTCTCAGATGCGACGTCATATGATAAACCTCATTAGACCCACAGTATTATTATGACTGGGATGGTTTTATTGAAGAGAAACAGAATTAACAGGCATTATACTGAAATTATCATCAAGTGTCCTTCTTATATGACGCAGCTGAATTAATATTCATCCTGATTCATACTTCTCTTCAAGTGCACATATGAGCTTAACTAAAGGTTGAGGATTATACTGTAATATCCCTGCTGTTTTCAATTTTTCCAGTTTTATCCTTACACGTATTAATACACTCATAACTTCATCAAGAAATTCTGCATTCTTTTCAAATGCTTCTGATTCTCTTATTTTTTCAACAGATTGAGCATTTTCAGTTTCCTCACTGTTCATTATCATTTCCTCACTGTTCATTATCAGTTCCTCATCCTCGTCACTCATGACATAATCAACAAGACCATGATGCAAAGCAGTTGTTTCATTCTGAAACAACTGCTTTTCATCATGGTCTTGTTGTTCTTGTTGATCCATACAATTATCTTCATGGCTATTTGCATTTTCACTCAGTTCATTAGTACTACTGCTATGGAATTTAGATATCTGATTAGGATCAAAACTTTTTGACTGTGGTGACTGAGTCTCATTCTCTAACTCCAGCAGTGTTTCCAAATCATTAATGTCATAATTCTCCAATCTGAATATCATTTTATCCTGCGAGACTGTTTCTTGAAATTCAACAGTTTCCAGTTCTTTCTCCAATTCAGAGCCTGCATATATTCTATTCATATCTGATTTAGCAATGAACTGTGGGTCCAGGTGATGACTTCTCTGCAGTTTCCTTTCAGTAGTTTGTAAAATGTCTTTATTACTGTCTCTAGGTGTTCTGAGTTTTGTCTCTGTTGAGTTCAGTTTGTATGGAACAACGTTTTCGATTTTGGATTTCAAAGTGGGACTGCTGATTTGATTTTCTGCGGACAAAGTTTTGTTTTCTGAGGACAAAGTTTTGTTTGAATGTTTGGAAATAAATAAGTTTGTTTTCTTTTGCCCCTTATGTTCTGCTGATTCTATTTCATAACTCTCATTGCTGATTTCAAATGATTCAAAATCGTCATCCTCTGTGACTACAACTGTCTGATGTCTGTTTAGTGTATCTTCCAGCCTACGTGTGTCCTGATTTTTAACTTCTTCAACAAATTCAAGAGAGTCCATTTCATTATCTGACTGCTCTTCAGAATCATCCCCCTCCTGCCTGTCTTTCAGTAACAATTCAGACTGCTGATCCACATTCTCACCTCTTCTGACTTTCTCAAATGCATTTTTGAAGTTATCATATTTCTGCTTATCTAATACTGTTTCTATTTCCAATTCTTTGTCACTATCTTTATGCAATAAATGTTTGTTACCTTCTGATTTTTTTGTATGATCTGAATCTTCAACATAGTATGATCCAGAATCAGTTCCCTCTTTGACATAAACGTCTTTCTGTCTGCTTTGAGTATCACAGGAAATAATTTCACCATCATATGTTAGTTCTAAATGTTCAATTTCATTTTCTCTACTTACATCTCTTGTAGCATCTCCACTGGACTCCTGTTCTAGATATTCAACTGATTCTAAAATAGCATTCAAACTTTCAACTGCACAGCAACCTGAACTATCCTCCACTAAGTTTTGAGCAATTCCCTTTTCAAGTTGGCTATTTTTGACATCATATACATTTGACTTGCTTCCTTCCACATTACTTTTAAACTTCTTACAAACACTTTCATGCAAAATTGGCTGATGTCTTTTTCCAGACATACAGTTTGCAATTGAATCATTTTCTTCATTGTTTTTATCAAGACAGCAGGGCTGTCTCACTTCATCTTCAATGGAAGGTGGTTGACAATCAGTTTTTAACTGTTCTACTTTGCAACTGGAAACTGAACCATTTCCAGTGACTAGCTTTTGTTTGCAAACAATCTGTGAGTCTTTTTCATATTTAGTCTCCCCATTACCATGTTTATTTTCCAACCTTTGGCAGAAGGGTGACTCAGCAGAGCTCAATACAGCCACAAAATTTTCATATACAAAGCCTTTGCCAGTTTCTTCCATAATTTCTTCAGTTTTATACTTTGTCTTTTTGGGTGACTGGTCACCAGAAGTTTTTTTGTCTTCATTATTTCCTGAGCTGCTGCTACAAACTGTCTGATTATGCACTTCTACTCGAAGATCAATTTCATTACCAATCTCTTCAACACTAGTTATCTCTGCAGTGTATTCTGCACTGCTCTCACTTGATCCTGACTCTCTGGCCTCATTATAACCTGTCCTCAGTTTTATCTCATGTGATTCTCCACAACTGTTGTATTCTTCTACAAAATTTTCCCATGTTTTAAAAGAATATTTGAGATATTTTGTGAAGTAAGTCAGGAAGCTGGTCTCCGGAGATGTAAGAAGATCTACTACTATGGTATGGTCATAGCCAGTTGAAGAAACAAACTGCCTAAAGAAGTGATGATGATTTAAACAAACAGCAGTTTTCATGACTGGGAGTCTGAAACAGAATAAGGTAAACTGTTAGAGAACTTGAATACGACAGAAATTATGAAATAAATTTTGTTTGATCTATATGCAAGAATTTGCTTTATGTGTGTGTACGGGTGATACCGGTATACAAAGTATTTAGAGCAGCATTTTAATATACTGTCAACCAACTTCATTTTGCATATAAATACAAAAACAGATTTAAAATTTAGACAACTGTGTTGAAATTGATATGTCCCTCAACTTTCAAATGGTAATCACTAGGACACTTATGAATATCAGTTTCTGGAAGGGTTTGCCATGACAGAAAGCTAGTTTCCTAAGACACTGACACCTTGAATGGTTTTTAGAAGAGTCAGTCAATCTCAAAACTTTATCCAAGTGAAAATGGACAATGGCCATTTGGGAAGAACTTTTTATACATTGTTACAGTGTAAGTGTAGGTAAAGTATATGAAATGCCCCTGAAACTCAATCTGTTTTCAGCTCTCCTGAACAAAGCTCAGGAAGAGCTATTGCACCATCCCTGGCATCGGTCTGGAATATAATTCAAACTGATTCAAGGATTTAAAAACTATGAAATCTTAGAAAAAACTTTAACGTAAAACTTTAACATAAAATTTCTAAGTCCATATCCTTGAAAAATAGATCATGACTAGGAGCGGGGATGGTGCTGAATAAAATTTTGCGCCAATATCTATCATCATACCAAATATAATTCAGATCAATCAACGGGTTTAGAAACTATGAGATCTTAAAAACTATAATGTAAAACTTACATTTTGCTAACAGTGACGCCAAATGCCGCCACCATGGTATGATAATAGATATTGATCCATAATTTTATTCAGCACCATCCATACCCCTGGTCATGACCTATAGGTCAAGGTCAGGACTTAAAAAATTCAAATGAAAGTTTTAACTTAAAGTTTTTAAGATCTCATATTTTCTAAAACCCTTTGATCAATCTGAATTATATCTGGCATATATTTATTGGTTCAAAATTTTACTCAACGCCATCCCCAACTCTGGACATGACCTAAAGGTGAAGGTCACAAACTTAAAGTTTTTAAAGACATACTCCCCTCAACCATGTTAACTCTTAAATAGATTTACTTTAAACTTCCACAGATGTCAGGTAATGGTCTAAATTTTATGCAGTATCATCTCCAACCCCTAGATAACTGAAGTTAAGGTCACGGACTTAAAAATATTTTGTTAAAATTTTTGGTTAAAGTTTCCTACAGGCACAGTGTTTTCTCAGTGTGTGGATGGCTTCAGGTGATACTTAGAATTCTGTTATATGGTGGTCCGGAGTTTTACATAGTATCAACCCCACCTCTCTCCTTGACCTTCAGATCAAGGTCAAAGGCTGAATGTTTAGAGTTTCACAGTACCTAGATGGAAAATTATACCCAGACTGATGACAGGTGCTGCTCCAGAGTTTTACGTGGTAGCAGCATCACCTTCCTAATTGACTTTTAAGGCCCAGATCACATTCTTAGAACTTGGTGTTCACGATGGGCAAGCACCAGTTCAGGGCAGCAATGCTGTCTGGTAACAGCTCTTGTTGAATATGCTGTCACAGCATTACCAGCAATTTTTCAAGAACAATTTACAAACCCTGTGAATTGTCCACTGTGCAACAGAAATTACTTTTCATCAAATCACTTATTGTGGGGAGTAGAGTATGCCTATACATGTTCAAACAACATACTTAATCAGAAATGTCGGTCGTATGCTGGTAGTGTAGCTTTAACCTATGTGACTGCCATTTTCTGCTTTGGCAGCTGGATCTGCATAGTAACAACTTAGTTTTGATAACAACACACTAGAACATTGATTGGCATCACATGAAAAGAAACCTTAAACCATGTCAGTATGGTAAACACTCAATCTAAACAACTGTGCAAACTGATCAGAATCTTCCCTTTTCACTTTTTAGATTCCCCAGGAACAGCAAAAGGGAAGACTCTGATCAGACTGCAAAGAAGTACAGGCTGATTTGAGGTTTCACGGTCAGCACCTGCTGTAAGTACCTCTCTATGAAATGCCAAGCAATATATTTTTATGACTATAGAAAATGGAGGAAAAACATTTCCTTACTTTCCTAATGTGTCCATATTTAATAACATTAACATTGCTTCAATCCATGAATCATCTTGTTCACCAAATATCTGAGGTAACCAACAGTATGGCATTTTACTATCATGTGGCGCAGCATTTTGGAGGAAGATGTCAAGATTGTGTATCACTGTGTAAATCTTCTTTTGTGCAAGTTCCTCATCTGGAACAAATATAACATTACTATTAGAACTGTTTTGGTGAGATGGTTCTCATGAAGGTCACAAGATATGAGAAAATGGTGAGACCCACTGTCAGAATAATCCTGATGACTGAGTCAATTGAGGGTTCACAACATATGTACTTTATGGAGAAATAAGAACAAAAATTTCACACTAACAACCCTATTGTTGTGCCTATCAGCCCTTTGGCAATCAGCACACTAAATCTTCCTAACTACATATTACATAATCAATCAAGTTTGTTCAAAACCTGTCAGTAAATTCAGGAGACATTTAGTGTACAAAGTTCTCCTGTGTCCTTTAAATTAGGGTCAAGGTCACCAAAACCTAATCATCTCAGGCTTGTCATGCAAGTTGAGTGAAAATTCTAAATCTGTCGAAAGGTTCAAGAGATATTTAACATCCATTCCTGTGACACTGAAAATGGGTCACGGTCACCACAACCTAATAATCTCTTGGGTTGTTCCTATGATATATCTATGCAAACTTGATGGACATTCAAAATCTGCCAGTGATTTCAGGAGGTATTTTACCTTCTAACTCCTCTTTAGACCTTGAAAATGTGAACAAGCTCATCAAAACCTAATCTCTTAAGACTATCCCAAGTTTGGTGGAAATCCACCCATTCATTCAGGACACAAACATATTACATGCTAGGGTCAATGTAAAGTATGGACAGTCATTCTGTGATCTTAAAAATACATGTAGGATCAAGTTCTCTTAAAACAAAATAAATTCTTGAAAACAATGATTTCATCAGAGATGCCCCTTGTTACTATGATTCACATGAGGTGCAGATGCTAAGTGCCATTTTAGGTATTATACTCCCAGATGACCTGTGTAACACAATAAAAGTGGTTAAAGAACAGAATATACTTTTGTACTGTCAGGTCAATTTGATCGATTTTGTTATATATGTATATGCATGCAAGTGTCCTGGAAATCCTCCCAACAGTTCAGACTTTAACTCTAGGTTCAACAAGAAGTGTCGCTGGAAGGAATGGTTGATGGAAAGACATGAGTGGCAAACTGGGCGTTTATATTGCATCTTGCTAGGGTAGATGCAACAAAATTGAATATCCTTCAGCTATCATCAAAACCTACACTAACCTTAAGCTCTGTAATGATTGATAGTACATGTAAAATAATGATGTTCAAGTTTCAAGGTTGTAAAAGTAACTGTTTAAGATGTATGGGTACAGCTCCATATTTTCCACCATTTTTACAAAGGTGAACAGCTTCTGTGACATTCTGTTGGTTTTCTGGATGATGAAGCCCATTCAAAACAAGGTCTACTCTGAAATGGAAGAGTTTGCTCCAAAGGTAACAAATTCTTTCCTTTATGAGTTGATCCCTATAGAGAAAGCAGGCAAAAGAACAAGAGCTGTCAGCATACAGCATAGCTTGCCTGGAATTGGGAAAATACAAGGAGATAACTGATACTCCAAGACCTTGACCTTCAGATCATGGGAGTAGGCAGGTTATTGCTCCATGAAATTTTGGAAGTGTATCTATCATCATGCCAAATATAACCCCTCAAAAAAATTAACACAAAAATTTGATGTAAAATTTCTGTCTTTGACCCTGACCTTAAAGCCATAGGCCTGGACAGGAGTATTGCTGAAAGAAACTTTGGACCTATATCTATCATCATACCAAATATGAACCAAATCTATCATCTGATTTGGAAAATATGAGCTCTTAAATAACTTTAATGTCAAACTTTCATGTAAAATTTTAAAGTTGTGACCTTGTCCTTAAGGTCACAGGCCTGTGTGGGGGTATTGCTGAAAGATACTTTAGACCTAAATCTATTATCATACCAAATATGAACCAAATCCATCAAACGGTTTGGAAATTCTCTTAAAAAAACTTTAACGCAAATGTGGACCCCAAAGCCAGCACCAGGGGTAGTGCAATAGCTCTTCCTGGACAACCCACGCCAGGGATAGTGCAACAGCTCTTCCTGGATTTCGTCCAGGCAAGCTAAAAATGAAACAAACCAATCATATACATTTGGAGAAAAAAAATAGATCTTTAGAAAACTTGAAAACATAAAAAGTGAAAGTCAGTGACCTTGGCCTTTTGATCGTGGGCACGGGCAAGATATTGCTTAATGAAACTTTGGACCAGTACCTATCATCATGCCAAATATGAACCAGATCTATCATCTGGTTTGGAAATGGGAGCTCTTAGAATATCTAATAGTTCATTTCATAAGCTTGGCATCATAATCAAGGGAGATTTCAAAATACCGTAATTATATTATTAAGAACTAAGGTTTGCTTCCCTTACGTAATCCTTGAGAAATTAAAACTTTTGATGTAAAACTTCAAAGTCTGTGACCGTGACCTCAAGCACAGGGCTCTTGCTGAAAGTAACTTTGGACCTATATGTATCATCAGACCCAAATGAACCAGATCCATCAAATGGTTAAGAAAATATAAGCTTTTCAAAAGTTTTAACATACATGTGAATGCCGACGCTAAGGGTAGCGCAATAGTTCTTCTTAGACTTTGTCCAGGCGAGCTAAAACTGACACAGTTTCTTTCCTTGAAAGTGTATTTATTCCCCTTAAGATACCCCACTATTTAGGATAAACATGGTACTCACCTCTCTCATCCCCTGGTCTTGTGGTGAGACATTCACAAGCTTTCAAACACAACAGACAGCCCTCAGCCAGTCTCATGTCACTGTTAGATCCTGAAGAACTGTTCAGGAAACTACCTGCAATGTGATACAATACCGTAATATGCGTATATATTGGGACACCTAAAGATTATGAATTTTCCATTTGGAACAAAGGGAAAATTAACTAGAGCAAGTGAGAAGGGGCTCATGTATACCCCCAACCAGTGCCACTGTCTTATGAAAGCATACTTTACCACAAAGCTACAATACAAATGTAATTTTGTTATACATGTACAAAATTCAAAGTCTTTGACCTTGACCTTATGTCAGCAGCAGTATCCATATATGTAAACTAGTATGAAATAAACTTAGCCATGTATCAGTAGGCTCCATTCAAGTACATTAGAACTATAACCCAAAACTATTCAACAAATGGTAAAGTCCTATTTATTGACCCCTGGCCCCATCCATGAGCTGACCCAGCAATGTAGGTAGTCCAGATCAAAAGTACTGCTATAGAGATATAATGAACCAAATATGGAAGAAATCTTCAATGCACTTACAGGGATATATGAGCAATCAAAAAGGTTTAACGCAAAACTTGACATAATGAAAATGCCTAAGTCCTAATTACTGACCCTTGGCCCCACCCTGGGGCCTGACTGAAGAGCTAAAATAGTTTACACCAAAGGCAATGCTATAGAGATATCATAAACCAAATATGAAAAGAATCTGATAAGTAGTTACAAAGATATGAGCAATCAAAAAAGGTTTAACGCAAAACTTTGATGTAAAGTTGACAAACGGATGGACGGACGAACGAATGAACGAACAAACAGACGAACAGACGAACGGACGGAATGACAAAACTATATACCCCCTGACATACTTTGTATGACAAGGGTATAATTATTTTAGGTGCCCCAATACTAGGCACATTAGGGAAATTTACAATATCTACCCTACAATCTAGCCCGTTCTACAATTCATCTTCCATCACATGGAAGTTATGTGAGAAGACACTGTAATGTGCTTGAGTATTGAGACACCTAAAAATAATGAATTTTCCATTTGGAACAAATGGAAAATTCATTATTTTTAGTGTCCCAAAATTTAGGCACATTACATTCAACAGCTTTGTTTTTCTATCTGTTTATGATGACGAACATTACATGTAAGTTTACTCTGACAACTCAGTCAATTACTGTAACTGCACAACACTTTGAACAATTAATGTGAAAGGGGCATACTTTCAGGGGAAGCAACTTTACCATTTTTAATTTGCCTCCCTTCTTATTTAGGGTCAACTCCTAAGGAGGATGAAAAATCATTTGTACTGCATGGATGAGCCCAAAGTGTACTTTGCAATGAATTCTGAAACATGCTACGAAGACAAGAAATTCGTAAAATAAACAACATGTGAAAATAAAGTGGGTTACAGTATTTTTGTAGAAATGCCACACAATTCATTACTTACCAACACTTATTCTATTATTGTGAGAAACTAAGTCAACAAGGAAAAGCAATGCCTCTGGTGATTTTGCACTGTGCAGGCTAATCAGTTTATATGTCTGTACATGTAAGAAACATGGCTCAGGAAGAGGTCAAGATAGTGGGGTTTTCAGGATATGACAGGGCTATAGCATTGTGTGCCCCCGTCACACCAATACTGATATAACATTGTTTCAGCTTTATGTGAGCCACAACACTAGAAAACCAACAAAGTGGCATGTGTGCTAAGTGAAGACTCAGATCAGCCTAGGCATCCATTCAGTCTGATCAGAATCTTCAATGTCCTCATGGAGCTAGCTTAGACCCTCAGCTACCCTTTCAGCATACAGTGGAGACTTGATCAGACTGGGCAGATGCCCAGGCTAATCTGAGTCTATGCTGGAAGCACATGCTACTTTGTTGGTTTTCTAGTGTTCATGTTTTCAATGGGTACCTAATTGCAACTTTTAGCACAAGCTCCTTACTTCATTTTAAGATGTGGGATATGTAAACATTGCACAAGTAAAGTGATGACAATTTCTTTTCTTGTGACACAGCTCAACTGTTCTTGTCTATTTTATATTACCTGTAAATCCAAGTCTTGTTTGACTGCTCTGTTCCGTCCTCACATCACTGGGAAATAACATATATATCCCAAATGTACGTATTTTCTCTACAGTACACAATGCACATTGTCTAAGAATTCCTTTTCTGCTCTCAAAATCCTTCAAGTCAATGAGACAAAAAATTCTAAACCACAGACGACAAGCTTTCCTCCAAACAAATCCATTTTGTATGCTACAGTCAAATAATAAATCTAGAAGATTTGCAACATGTGTGTTGATAACTTCTATTATAAATGTGACAGCATTTTCATGCTGATACCAAGCTATCAGTTTTACAATTTTTATAAGAATCAAAATTAGCTGGAACAGACAGCTGTGAAATTTTGAATGTCCCCTATTCTGAAATAAGGTAGAAATGTAAATCAGAAGAGACTGTCTGATGTTGTCAAAAAATGGTAGTGCATGTGCATTGTGCCTTGAAAGTAGTTCCCGACAAATTTCAGTGTAGGAATAT